>JAQMCX010000050.1:18689298-18711528 GCA_029814765.1 Acanthurus leucopareius | reverse complement strand
TCAATCATATCAGACTATGTTTTTGTCTAGATCTTTGAGCCACCTGAAATGTACTGCGGTAATGCATTTGGCCTACTTGTGCACTTTACTCTAGACTTCTAAACCATTACTGATAAAAGCAAAAAGGAAGAGCAATGAATCTTTTTGAAATATTTATTTCAGTAAACATCTGCAAATTGAACATTTACAAAAGTAAAAAAATAAAATAAAATAAAGCACCCCTACATCTCTGGGTTCTTTTATTTCCATAGTGGAGGAATAAATGAACAACTGTTGTGTGTCTCTTCAGGGAATCATTTTTTGGGAAGTAAACTGTAACGTCTTGTTTTCATTTTTGCAAAGTGGTCAATCACTTGGCTGTGGCTTAACTTGGAAAGTTCCTCACTCTCCAATGACATGATGGCAAGATGGTGAAGCCTATCCTGCCCCATTGTGCTTCTCAGCCAAGTGTGGAGCCGTCTCAGCACACTGAACGTCCGTTCACAAGTGCAGCTGGACACTGGGATGGTCAGAGAGATCTGAATGACCTGTGTCAAGGTTGGGAACATGACTTGATCCAGCAAGCTGAAAACACATTGCATGTCTGTGATTGGAAGGCTCTCCCGCTTTCTGGCCAGATAGTTTTTGGCCACTAACACCTCTTCAGGTTTTAGATCAACATTGTAATGATCTGCCAGACCTCTGAGGTCCTCCTCACAGAGGAAGTTGTCAGATCCTGGATTACAGGCCTGAACACCTTTTAGAACTTGGCTGTTGAGAGATGAAAAACGCTGATCAATCTCAGCAACCATCCTGTCAAGGCAAGGTAGATACAAGTTTGCTTTCAATTTCTCTGCATCACCTAGGTCACTCACTGCCCCACAACTAGAGTCCACTACGTAGTCCTCCATGCGTTTCTGCTTCTGCCTTTGTCTGGTAACAGCACATGACTCTGGGATCTGGTTGGCTGCACAGTAGGTCTTTGCTCTGTCACAAAGCTCAGCAGCCTTCTCATCTGTGCGCATATCTTTTAGAGTGGCACACACAGCGCATTTGTACTCCTCAGCTTTGGCCAGGTCTACTGTTTGACTTTGCAAATATTTGTGTAGAATTTCAGTCACAGACAAAAAAGTCTTGAACATCATCAATGGATACACTGTGGAGAACCTAGCAAGTTTGACATGGAGTCCCACTGCCATAGGGTTGTTGATGCTGGATAGGCACTGAAGCACTGCAGGGAGATTGTCTAACATGGCATTCACAGAACGCAACTGGCACGACCAGCGCGTCTTAGAGAGTTGCACAAGTTCAGATGGCTGTAAGCCTAGCTGCTTTTGAATCTCCTTGAATTTGTGATGGTTAACAACAGAGACAGAGAAGTATGTGTACACACTCTGTAACAGGTCAAATAAATCCTTGGCCTCAGGTATGGCTTGGCAGGTGAAACACAGGACTAGATTAAGTCAGGGGCCTTGCTAGGCCTGCAGCTTTGGAGGGGCACAGCCTCCCGTCGCTGCACGCACACGCACACGCACACACACTCACACTCACACACACAGCCTCACTATATCAATGCCACCACTCAAACTTACAAATGCACTACGGTGATGGTAGCCAATATTTATTTACATTCACATGCACGAACAGAATTAGTTAACAGAGTTTAGTTCAAACAGACAAACTCTTTTCTCCTGCATCTGCTCCTGCTCCTCCTCCACCACTCTGTTCCTCATTCTCTGTAACAGCATTATAAATACAGCAATATAAAAAAAAAAAAAAAACCATAATAGTTTTTGCCTATAGGCTTAGCCTCATTCACTCTCACAGGCTCACAATTCATAAGGGAGTTTTCCTGTTTCATGTTGTGTGTTCACTCGTGGTAATACCACCATGAATGTACATTATTCCTATCGCCGAAAGGTGAGTGATTTTCATGCTTAGTTTCCTTTTAAAATAAGTGTAGAAATAATCTAAGGGTTAAACTACCCAGGGTACACTATAAAGATGCCAAACTGACTGTCAGAGGTTTAAAATGAATCCACGCTTGAAAGCATTCACTAACTACTCAGGTCCAAACTTATTCTTGAGCCAGGGAGCATTACTTCTGATGCAAACTCCGTAACTCCGTGTTTTTCGTAGATGTCACTCCAGACTTCAGCCCTCAAACAGTAATACTGTATGTTTTGGTCATTGGATTTTCCGTTCGAAAAAGGATATTAAAAAACAAAAAATAAGTGGTTATTTGATTTTCATTTTAAAATTCAAAAATTAAAATTGAAATTCAAAGTATTTTTCTTTGTCAGGGTCAAGAAGGGACAAACAATACACACACACAATGCTAATAATGTCTCATACCAAAACAACAACCAACAAACTGCATCTAAAGGCTTAAGTGTAGAGACTTAGACATGCTTATAAGTCACATCATCATGATCCTGAACAGCCAGAAAAACAGTTTTGACAACCTTTTTCCACAAAACGTGGAAGTTTTGTGGTCTCCCCCTCAGCATACTTTTGATGTTTTTTTCTGAGGACACAAACCAGCTCAAAGGTGTGTGTGTGTGTGTGTGTGTATGTGTGTTATGTTTTCTCATACCAACCCATTTCAGTCTCTGAAATGTCATTACACACCTTGCTACTCACATGCAAACAAACTCCAAATGTAATCCATTACATATGTGTAAATACTGATAATATTGTAGAAAGGAAGCAGTGCTGTTGACACACCAGGAATGCATTTCTGAAATCTGATTAGTGTCTCTACTAATCTGTTCCTCCTCTGCTCTGCTCACCTGTTGTGTCCTTTTCTTTGGTTATTTAAAAGACTTTATTAGAGTATTTCTCTCTTTACAAAATCTTACAGGAATTCATTCGTCCTGGCCGTGTTGGCCAACGGTTCTTGTAATCCCACTCATGTCTTGTTCAAGGCATCATCATTGTATGTCAGTTTTACAGTCATCTTCATTTGGGAGTGAGAAATTGGTCCTTTTTTACTGACTAACATTTGAGTAAAAATATTGAATATCTATTCTAATTATGCTTCGTCTTTACTTGGTAGAGTAAAGCATGGTTTAATCTATAGACTGGTTAATATTGTAAAATAATTTTAAAGAAAATAAGTTTTAGATACTTGGATATGTTTTTTTATTTTTATTCTCTGTAACCCATTTACTGAAACAAAAAAACAATTTCCTTCAATCATTTTCTTTGGCATATTCATAGTATTGCTTTGTTCATGTGTTTGGTTTAATTAATCTTTTTTAATAACTGATAACTAACTGATCTGCACTAGAAACCCTTGGTAATTAACTCCTTTAGCCAGCTATGATCATTAGTTGCACACACTTAACCATACTGTGTCTTTATGTGTTATTTATATCCTTCTTAATGTTATTTTAACACTTTTTTACCTGATACTTATACCTCATGGCATTTATGAGGGATTGCACTTTTATTTTAATTTGCTACATTTATTTTGCAACCAGGTAGCTTGCAAGGAGTTACACATAAAAAGTAATTACTTTTAATAGTATATTTTGCCGACAGCACCTCCATACTTAAGTTAAAGTAAATGTTTCAGTGTTTGAATTTATTTGTGTAAACCACTTCAACAATCCTTATTTTAATCTACCAAATGCCAAGAAGCTGGGATTTAAGCATAATATGAAGAATCATTTTTAATAGAATATTTAATGGTTGTTGTGCTGTGTTACATGTTGAAAGTAAGACCTGTGTACAAGTTACTTGTATGCCGAGCTTTAAAGCGGTGGTAGCTACTTGACTGTAATATGTAAAGTTAGCCTAGTTTACTAAAGTGTAGCTGTCAACAGTATACACACTGTACTGACAGATGGCACATCACACGAAACACGCGTGTTACAGAAGTGGGTGGAGCACAAAAACTGTAAACACCAACTGTGTTCCTCGGATTACCGTGTGATTTGATTTAGCGTTATGTGACAGAGGAGTTAGCTGTCCGTTCATCAGATGGTATCGTTAGCCAAGATCTACAAAATGTTCCGTTAGCGCAAACAACTTGACACACAAGATGCGATGTTATCTTCACGCATTTCTCCTGTGCGTGGTTTTTACCTTCTTTTCACTGCTGTATGTATTCAATCAACTAGCCTCCACCTTGGAGGACAGAGAAGACTGGAACCTAAAGGAGCAGGGGATACCCGACATAAGCAGTCATGACACGGGACAGCATCTCAGGAAATGGCCAGGAGTCGCAGGCCTAAGACACCGTAAAGGGCTTGACAGGTAGCTAAGCTAGCTAGCTAATTTGTTACTTAGTTAATGTTATTACATAATTGAGCAGTAAAACTGTTGTGTTAGTAGTGGTTAGCTCAAGCTACATTTGAAGTCCGTATAAAGTTGTTGTAGCTGTTCAGTTGGACCAAAATAATACATAATGTTGCTCATTAAATGATGATTGACTTGCTGCAGCGAACGTTAGTATATCAAACTAACGTAACGTTAACAGCACATAGCTTAAGTCATTAAATGTAGTTGTACGTCATGTTAGCTAACACTATCTGACCAATGCTAATTTATGAATGAATGTAGATAAAATAGTTACTGATTGCAAGTATATTATTTACTAACGCTGTCTTGTAACCTAACAAATCAATTCACCACCACCTGTTAGCAAGCAATATGAAGATAATTAATTAACCGTAAACTTAGTTAGCTGCTAACAAATGCTTATTGGCTTTTGGCTGCATTTAACGGACTGCCACAATTAGCTTTACAGGGCAGTTCAGGACAGGCCTAACCAATATAGTTGATCCAAAAAAACATGTACGTCTGAGATTAATTTAACTTTAAGGATCCAAAAGATCATGTTTTTATTCTGTCAGGTGTAAATCACTGGCAGTTTCTTACTGGAATCCGTATTGGAGACTGCCTGCTGATGTTTGTGGAGTGAACTGCTTATTGGAAACAACTCTTAGGTATGCCTGATTTTATGCATTTCTATAAAAAGACACTAGTGTTTTTCTGCTTAAATATTTCATCTACTTCCTCCCTTATGTTCATATTTCGGAGTAAATGGCGGTTAAGTCAGTGTGTCCTGTGACTACACTGAGTTATATTAGTACAAACAGTTTTCAGAAATCATTTTGGTGTTAAAAAAACGTATTATTCATTACATTTTAACCTTAATCTCTTTTAATCTCTGTTTTGCTTGTCATGGATTAAATTTCACATATATACAATTGAATTTTTATTCTGGTAACATTTCAGACAAATTAATATTTTTTGATTATTATATATGTAGAGTTGCTGTACCGTATTTTGTGTACAGAGTTATGATTGCAAATGGGCAAAGTGGTCTAAGTCTAAGTGGTTATATTGCTGCTGTCCAAACTTAGAAGTAGTTTTTTGGGTTTTTTTTTCCAAGGAGCACTTTGAGACAGCATAAAACATTAGTGATTGTCCTGTTTTACATCTTTTTATTTAATCTAATGATAGTTCTAACCCCACAGGGATGCATACCAGACAGTTGAGCCTGCTGATATCTTAATTACTTTCTTCCCTCTTCTGCAACTCTCAGTGTATCCATGCTGTTTTAAGGATGAAAGTTGGGGGTTGATTACTGATCCATTTACTTTGTCTTGGCTCTTAGAAAGAGGTCAGGCTCCACGGTCAAGGAACACAGTGATGGGAGAAGTCACCTGGCTGTGGTGGCCTGTGGCCCCCGGCTGGAGGAGACTCTAACCATGTTGAAGTCTGCTGCTCTTCTCAGCAAAAAGCCTCTACACTTTTATATCTTTGCTGAGGATGATTTACATAAAGGCTTCAGAAATGCTGTAAGTGTTTTCTCCATCAACACTTAAACTTATACGTACGTGTTTATTTAGTTTCTTAATAATTAAAGCAATAGGCCACAAATGACTAAGTCATTGTTAAGTAATTTCTTAAGCTCTTAAACACTGGCATATATAGAAGTATATTAAGAAGGCAATTCATTATGTCTTTTTTTTTTAAAGTTTTGGTCCCAGGGGAGACACAAAATATATGTTTCGGATCTCAAGCGGAAAATTTTTTAAAGCCCCTTCATTACAGCTCCAGCATCTTGACCAAAACAGATGTGTGTGAAAGAAAGCAACAGCTGCACATACACTGCTCACAAAACTCGTACTGAAGTGCTATATGTTGACCAAATATGAATCTCAAGTCTGTTACAACATTATATTTCTTGCCTCAGATGTTGTCAAAAAATTATTATTTTTCAAAATATCCTAATTTTACCTTTATAGCTGGAATCCTGGCCTGGGACAGTTCAGACCAAGTTTACCTTTACCATCTACCCCATCACTTTTCCGAAGGAAAATGCAAAGGAATGGAAGAAACTCTTCAAACCTTGTGCCTCTCAGAGGCTCTTCCTGCCGGTAGGTTTGGAGTGGATCACCATCATCTTAACCTGTAGCAATTACAGATTTGAAAAATGTGCTAATAAGTTATTGTCTGGTCTGTTTCCCAGCTGATCCTGAAAGAGGTGGACTCCTTGCTCTATGTAGACACAGATATTCTTTTTCTGCGGCCAGTTGAGCACATCTGGGACCTCCTCTCTCATTTCAATTCAACCCAATTAGCTGCCATGGCTCCAGAGCATGAGGAGCCACGCATTGGCTGGTACAACCGTTTTGCTCGCCACCCTTACTATGGCAAGACAGGCATCAACTCAGGGGTCATGCTTATGAACATGACACGCCTCAGGGAGAAATTTTTTAAGGTATTGTTTAAGTAGATTATTTTATCTTGTGTAGTTTTTTGCAGCATTGTAAAGAATGTAAAGAATAATCTTCATCTAAGCAGTAATATGGCATTGCATTATCCAGTCATAATAAACATCAATATCTTTACAATGAGTTGAAGATTGAAACATTGAGATTTTTGTAAAACATTAAAAAGTAGTTTAGAATAGTAGAGGTGGCTTAGGAGGTAACTGTACCACCAAATTTGACCAGCAGAGGTCACTCTTGTAATTCTTTCTAAACTGTCACAATGAGCAGACTGAACTGAAAGACAGTTCCTTTGAGTTGATGCAAAGTGTTGACAAAGTGATTTGTTTTCTAAAATTGAAGTTTTATGGTTTCTCATTGGTTAATCATTGCTTTCTTGATTTCTGTATTTTTTCACTAGAATGACATGACAACAGTTGCGCTGCGATGGGAGGAAATTCTGATGCCCCTTCTCCAGAAGTATAAACTTAATATCACCTGGGGTGATCAGGACCTTCTTAATATCATATTTCACCAAAACCCAGGTTGGTTCAACCACATACATTCATTTTTATTCTAGTTATGATTGATATGTATGACGCTAACGAAGCTTCACTAAAGAATATTGTCATTGACACTGTGCCATCGAATTCGCACATAATAACAATCATTATCAACTCAATCATAACTCTTGCTGTGTTACAGAAAGCTTGTATGTGTTCCCCTGCCAGTGGAACTACCGTCCAGACCATTGTATCTATGGCAGCAACTGTCTACAGGCTGAACAAGAAGGTGTCTTCATTCTCCATGGTAACAGGGGAGTTTACCATGATGACAAGCAGCCAGCGTTTCGAGCTGTCTATGAGGCCATCCAAAAGGTAGAGACAGCCCCTTGAACCAGAGATTTGTGGCAAGTTGTGGCCCCTTAAAGCAACATAAAACAAACAGCCTTTACTGATGACTTAAGGTTATTTATTTGTAACATACGGCCTCTGCATAGAGTTGATTTTTAATCTGAATAGAACTGAGTGTGTTTGTTCTTTCTAAGTTTTTGTGTGAGTTTCCCAGACACAGCCAACTGGAAAACTGAATGGAAGGGAGAAGTAATGTTTGTGAGGCTGTATTTATTCTAGTGAGGAGTGATCATTTATATAGAGTGTGTCTGGTGCCTCTGTTTCTCAAGAGGGCCTTTGTTGGTAGACCAGACTATTTGGAGAAACATTTACCAGTCATTAAGTTATCAATAGACACTCCAGGCCATTGCTTTTCTCTTACGGATGCTTCTGTCCACCAATGCATAATCAATAGTCTGTTAAACATTTTCGTCATTCTGTCTCCAAATCAGACAAGTTAGCTCCACCCTCCTTTGACAATTGGAACAGATGCTTGAGATGTTGTCTACAATAGGGCTAAAATCCATTAAGTGTGTCTCAGAATTGATACACCTTTTATTTTTTATAATTAAAGGCATTTGTGTATGAAGCATTCAACATGACCTCAGAATAAAGAAAATGGTGCATAGCTTTAAACTGAAATAACCAGTGTTTCAAAACCAACAATCCATTTGTCCATCCCTTAAAAACCTTTCAAGTCTGTCTGCAGGACTCAACCACAAGTCCAAGTAAATTTTGATTTAATGGCTAAATTATTACCTTTGCAAGACAGGCGTTGAGTATAGTGCAAAATATATATACCATCACTCAGGGACTGGTGTTAAACTCTGCGTCTTTCAGTGCATTGCTGGGACTCGAAGATGAAGACAAAACTTGTATTTCAAAAGTATTACATTTGTCAACTTTACTCAAAAATACATTGCAGCTTTTAGAGCTTAAAAGCCCACTACACATGTGTCAGCAGTGAGGAAGCAAATCATCTGGAGAGTTCTGCGCTGGCGGCTTGCCCTCGATATGCTCTTGTTGATTTCAGCATACCGGTCAACACACAGGCAGCAATCGAGGGAGCAAGAAAAGCTTCATTAGCTGATCTCCATCCATTACCGCAACAGGGCCCAGCCTGGCCACTATCAGTGCGGGCAATGTTTTCAGCCATTAGGTAAACGAGCAGGCTTCATTATGGGGCATTCGGCCCTCGTGCATCCATCAGTCTCTCTGACACTACAAACACACATACGGCTGCCAAGACAGTGCAAACCAGACTCCACCTGATTTTTGGGAGGCGTTGTGGGTTGTCATTAGAAAGCATTGCACACATCCTGTGTTATGTAGATAAATTAAAGATACACGTTTTTGTAGTACAACTAGCTAATTTTAAAAAAGAACCTGGTCTTACCCAAGAGCATTTCATCCTTTGTTGTTATAAGCTATATTTTGCTGAAGCTTTTATCAGCGCTTCCTGTTGCTCCAGCTCCTCAGGCCCCCCTCCCACTTTGTTCCCACTCAGTCCTCCGAGAACAGCATCCTAAAGCCTGGAGCAGGCAATTCTGGAGGAAACTCTCATTTCCATTCCACCAAGAGCTCCTTAGTCAGCCTGGCTCCCAAGGCAGGCTCTCCCAGCCAGCAGAGGAGCTTGCAATAAAGGGCACTACCATTACCCAGCCAAGCCCACAGAAGAGTTGTAAAATTTTTAGTGCTGATGGTAGTTTGAGACATCATGATGGCTGTGTGGACAACGCACCAGCAGCATCCACATAAAAATCAATAGGAGGCTGTTAATGGTGCTTTATTGCTTGCTGCAGTATATGGAAGATAATAAAGAAAGGGTGCTTTGAGTGACCTAATACTTGGCAAAACTGGAGTCAAATTAGATGCTTCTTCTTATTTACTAGAGCATTTAAGTAATGGTTCACCTCAGTAAAAAGCCCTTTAATACACACACTACATAGCTCACATACTGTATCTGACAGAAATATTGACAACTAATATGAACTGTCTGAAGAGCTGGAAGTTTTATCCTGGTTTTTTCACTTTGTAACACAAAAGCATACAATAAGAAGGCATATCTGAAATGCTGCAGCAGTAGCTTTCACCAATACAGTCACGCCTTACTGAGTCTATTGAAATATAATTGTTGTAATAGATATTCATCATCCAAACACACAAACAAATTGACAGATATGACTTAAATGCAGACTGTCTGTCTTGAATGTGACACATAATTCATGTGATTTAAATGCAGTTCTTATTGTTCTATAATGGCTGTTGCAAGAGGCAGTAGTTTTAAAAACCCACACTTCCATTAGTTTTTAAAAAGCGTGTTTCATGTCAGGAGCAGGAGAAGCCATTGGATGTAACAAAATCTGATCTTTTTTCTGATATCAGAAATATAATATCTGCACATTTTTCTCTTCATCACAGTATCCGTTCGGTGAGAACATGGAGACGTCACTACTTCGGCCTCTGGAAGCATCACTACAGACCATCACAAACAGCTACTGTGGAAGAGCCAGTCACCTGTTTACCAAGAAGTTAAGACAGAGCATCACATCTGTTCAACAAGATGCCACACAGAGATGATGATCAGGGCAGCACTCTAATATCATTCCATGATTAGCGTCTGATTAGCAACTCGGATTAAAAACACTCCTGTGGAGACAATGAGCTGGATGACAAACAGACTCAGGTCTGAATCAACACTGAAGCCTCATCTGTTTACAGGCGGCATGTGAAGACTGTGGAAAAGGAGACAGTAACCTGTGGAACAGGTTATGTTTTTATGTTTAAGTGATGCCAGTGTTTGTATCATAACTTATCTGTCCATTGAACACACAAACAGGCCTTGAATGCTTTCTCACCATGGTGGTAAATGCACTGAATCCACTTTGCCCTGTAGAGATTTTGGACTTCAGAGCTGACAAGAACACTTTATGTAGTTCAGACAATCAGTTTGTTCTGTTTTGCTTTGAGAAAACCTCCAGTTATTTTGTACAATTGTTTTAGGTCATTGGGAAAAACAAGTAAAAGCAGGATGGTACGTTAATACGCTGTTCTTTTCAGGAGTATTTTTATTATAGATAGTATAATTTTGAATTCAGGCCTTGGACTAGTGTTTTTGTCACTGCAGTATATTTTGAGGGATTGTTGTTATTTACAGGTACCTGTTAGTATCAAAAGAATTATTGTCCGTTTTTTTTATTCAACAAAGTAAATGGTCATTAAGATTTCTTATAGAGTTTGATCAGTATTTATTACTAATGTCGGACAAGAAGCACTTTTAATGAAATGTGACAGGAGGCTATCATTTCAGATACTGGAATACTGGTATGGAAGTTTTCATTGCATCGTTTAATGTTTGTCTTATCTGCATATTAGTCTTTGAGTAACTTTAACAAATATCATCATGTTTTTCTGTATATGGAACAGTGTCATAAAGCGCAGTTAGTTTTGAAGTCAGCAAGCATCATGGCATTGACTCCTGATGGTTCAATCAAAAAATTTGCACTATAGGTTGGAGAAATGGAGGATTATAATAACACAAAATCAAATCTCTGATTTTCATGTTTTGCTAGTACTGAAAAACCAGCACAGACATTCAAATGTATATCAAATGAATGGAAAATAAATATTTTATTAAAAAGCATTTCTGATAATGCAGTTTGCCTGTGTATGTTGGCTTACGGTCAGTTTGAACAGAGTCGTCTCATTTTAAATGCGACTCAGCTTTACGTTTGAGATATGATTTTTAATTTCCTTTTCTTGCTTGCACCTGCAAACTTTATTTTATTTAAATCTTAAGAATACAGGGTTGTGTTTGGAAGTGCATGTGAGTTGTTATATAATGAAGGAAATGTTTGACTGAAATTCCGTAAGGTGTCATTGGAAAAGCTCATTTCTCGGTTTCTTACATTTTATCTTTTATTGTAGTTTTCTTTTACAACAGCCACCAGCCATAGCTACTTTGCATAAACTGTACTTGTTGCCCACTTACCCAAAACAAAAAAACTGAGAATGGGCCACATCCGAGAAGGCTGGAGAAAGCTGAAAATGAGAAATTAATGTGTGAGTGTGAAGACTTCAGAAAGAGTTTTTAGATGGCCAAAAAGGAGCTGATGAGTCTGGGTCAGTAGCCTCTGGCTCATTATTTCACAGTAAGACTGAGGGACGCGCTGGGAATAGACAATAGAGCTAAACGATGAGATTAAAATGATCTTTGTTCTGAGAAGCTCTTAAAAATATTCATTTTTCTTGCAGATGAATTATTAGCACAGCGGTGGTGCTAAAAGATGAGCATTTGAGGGTGGCGGTATCTCATTTTGAGAAATAACACTGAACAGATTTTGTTGATTTCTCTGGAAAAGGTTTGGTCAAACCATCGTCAGTGGGTCAAACCAGTCAATCACTTCAGACCTTGGAGCAATTTTCTCCTGCTCATGTTTGGGTGATGTGCTGCGGGCTATGGTAAATATTTTTTCTCGCACATATTGAAGTGTCTTTAAGAGGTTAAACCAGAGCATCTTTTGGTGGCTGTATGAATACAAAGAAGCCCTGCACAAAAAAACACCAGAGGTCAATTTATTTCTCCCATGAGGTGATTATATATTTGCAGGGAAATGCTCATTGATATTACTGATTGCATTAACACATCAACCTTAGAATAAACGATGTTTACAACTTTAATATGCAAATAATATTCAGTTTTTAGAAGGGAAAGGCCAAAGCTGCCAAAGCCCGCTTTCACTCCCTCTGAGTGAAATGGTGATGGAGGTCTTATTTTCTGTACACTTATCAGTCGAACAGGACCTGCCAATGGATTATTCATGTTAATGTTTGTACCACTTGGCCTCCATGTTGGTCAATACTGACTTAAAGCCCAGGCATAAATTATAACAGTCACTGGTAAATGAGTCACAAAGTATAGATTATACAATATCAAGCAGGACATCGCCATCAGCATCCTCTGCACTCGACAAGAGTGTGGAGTTTACACCATAAACAGCTATGAGCAGAGGACATTTAGAGTTTAAAGATGAGTCCATTACATCTGAGAGCAGATATAAAAATGATGAGCACTCACAAAAAACAATGTATACACCATTTCCAACTCATAAAGTATTTAGTATCATCTGAGAATGTTTGTGCTGACTATGCATACAAAATTTTCTGTAAGAGGCCAATTATATGCTAAATATGAGAGGTGATTGTTAAGTTGTAGCCTAAAGTAAAATGAGATGAGTTATAAAGCTCTTAATTACATGCACATGCAGTGTAGCTTTTTTTTTTTTTTCAGTGTTCATGTAGAAAGATGAAGTAAATAACTTTGGTGGTATTTTTGTTTTAGGGTAATTTAAAAATGCAAGTCTGCACTGTCTGAGAAAATGGATAACATAAGCCTTAATGCAGTCATCTGTCACTGCCACTTTAAATTCAGCAACCTACTTCTTCACCATGCTGCTGAACGGGCACCCTCCTCCGGTGCTGCCGTCGTATCCTGCCGTCGTATCCTGCCGTCGTATGGTGAGGCCTCGATACCAGGGAAGCAGAAAAAAAAAACAAGTATACTGCAAGAGATCAGCAATGTATGAACCTGTTTGGCGAGGGCTCGAATGTAACAAATGTCTATTTATATGACCATGAAAGTGCGACACTCCAACCATAAATAGAAGACTTTCATAGATAAAACATGCTACTCGATACGTGACGTGACAGAAGTTTTGCTCATCAGTGCTACTTGAGATTGACTGATCCTCAATCTGCTCATTTTGCAAGGCAGCTGTTGAGTGAGGATGAGGCCCCTGACGAGAACCTGACAGCAAGTCGTGTATCTTGTCAGCTTGATAAACTGAACGAAGTGGCAAACCAGAGGAGGGAAGAGAAGAAAGTGCGAAGTTTGTCACCGTTGAAAGAAACAGGTAGAAAATCTGTTTTGCTCCTGTGCATCTATTTCTCTGCCGCCTACCTTTCCTGCTTCAGAAAGATATCATTTATCTAGAGCATTTTATCAATAATACATTTGCCAGCATTGCTGAGACAGGTGTAATTGTGCTGATATGTCAGGGTTTAAAACAATTAAAGTAATTTACCACTGAGCATTTGTTATGCATGGATCATTCAGTATCATGCTGAGAAGTGAATTTACCATCGTAAGCAGAACAAGATGAAAAATACTCATGGCGAAATACAATTAAATGACTATTTCAGTGCTTAAAGTCTAAAGTATGAGTGCCATTTTATCACTATACAGTACTGAAACACTTTTTATAGTTTTAGTTAAGCTGCTTTTTGGAACAAGATTAAGATAAAGGCAGCTTTATAAGGCTGCAACTAAGCACAATATTGCTTTGTAATAACATGATAAAATACTCAAAATACCAATACTGGCAGGCTGATATTTAGAAGATATTACACTTACCATGTTTTCCATCTTAGAGTAGCAAGTATGCAAGTAAACATTTACTGAAAAACACTAAAACCAAGTAAAACTGCAACTGTGTTTTATTAAAAAACCTTGTGTTGAAAATGACCATTAATTATTTTGAATCTTTAGTATTCCTACATTAAACCCACTGACGCCTCTCTTCTACATCTCGAAGGCTTTATGGTGCCAACATTTATAGATTCTTCCTCATATTCTTGCTTTGATATTGTGTGCATGACCAAAGATCACAGAAGTCAAACTCAGCTGAAGATTAATTTAGCCAGAGATCACAGACGTGATTTCAGGTCTGCGTTTGCAAGAAATAGGTCCATGATTCATCTTGGCTCATGTCCCTAAGTTTGGAAAGTGCAAAGCTACATTAATCACACACACACATCACCTTACGGCCAAACTGTTTAGATCAATGTTTCAACAAATAATCCATACGCAGCCGACCCAAGGGTGGCGGCTCCTCTCCACTCACTCAACAGCCATAAACTAAAGCTCAAAGAGCTTCCACATTGACCTCAGGGGCTCTCGCCTGTGCTGCCACCACATATAAGATGGGGTGGCATGTTTTATAGATACATAACATTCAAACACAAAAGTAAGAATGTTATTACTCAGCCTTACTCTTATATTGGCTTTTTATGGCCCAGTTGGAGCAAATGTCATTGAGATTGAGCATTTAAAATGCAAAAGTTGTGCCATCTGTATTACCACTCATAAAAGAGAGTATCAATCACTTCAGCTGACCTTTTTTTTTTTTCCCACTCCCTGATAAAGTGTCTCATCAATGAAACCACATCTCGGTGCCTGAGGGCTTAAGGACTATTGGTTGAAATCAATTCCATGCAAAGTATTGTTAGTGAACAATATGCCCCGTGATTCAATACGCCACACTTTCTTGATTGCATTGTAGACACCACTGACAAACAGCATTAATGGTCTTAGCATGTGATTCATGGTCACTGATTGATTGCACGGACTATTACGGGCATCCACTTTCATGCAGCAGCATGACAGCAGCATCAGTGGTCGTAAATTGTCTGTGGCTTGGCTAAATGCCAACAATGACTTTGTGTTGTCTGTTTGCATGCAAATGAACGTATAGTTATGTCTTTGTGTGGACTTTTGGGATGCATGCCAGAGACCCGCGGAGACATTTTGCTCATATATTTTGGTTTGTTTACCGAAGTTCCCCTCAACCTCTCGTGGCCCATTTGACTTTCTCTCACCGCAGAGTCTTTAATTTTAATGTCTGTCCTTCTGTTTTGAACCATGTTGTTTTAATGGCTTAATGATTACGGCGAACCGAGCAAACTTTGTTTTGAACTGTTGTTTTTCATATCTGTTGGGTTTTTTTCCCCCCCTCCTTCATCTTTTCAGTCCCTCGAGTCCTCAACCTCATATACTGTAGGTCAGTTAATTGTCTTCCACGCGCATCCTTCCTTCACTGGCATCTCCTAATGAATCTATCGTCCTTAGGCCCACACACAGAGGCTGCCTCATCGACTATTGGAGCAACTCGACCTGTGTGTGGAACCTTTAATTGTTTTTCCCAGAGTCTGACAGCCGAAGACACATGATGGATCTGCCGCTGCATTTATCTCTAACACGGAAAAGGACAATCCCTGTATACCTTGAAAAACATTTATGGTCAAATGATAACCTCTGTAAAATGCTGCTAAGTCTGTGCAAATAAGATACATCAACGCGGGGCTTGTTTTTAGGCGAGAGAAGTGTCTCTTATTTGGAGCTGAAAGTAGTGTACTGTACAGGAAGTCCCTTGGGCTAAATGGGCTGTTTGACAAACTCCACAATTTACCACAAATCTCTCTCCAGCTCATGAACTGTTGGCTGTGATTGAAGTGTTAAATGAGCTGAGGTTTCTGGAAAAAAAAAAAAAAAAAGTAGACATGCCCCTCATGTGAAACCTATTATAAAAACCTAATCTTGAACTAATTTAGCATTCTATTTCTTGCACTCTAAGGCATTTGTAACACTGAAATAGATTAATCAGACACATTACAGCAACAATGCAATTTAAGGTTACCAAGCTGCAAAATGCATAATGAACTGTACGGTTTCGGCTGAGGAATATGGTACAAATTGCTTCAAGAAAGCCATTTTTCAGACTCCCTTGTGATTTTCAAGGGCACTTTGACCAACAAAACACAGATATTGCTCCTCATCAGAGCTCCTGTAAGTCATTATCATTATTTATACATGCTTGGACGAATGGAGGGCTGAATTCTTTAGTGGCTTGAATCATAGCAGGTAAATGTAGATTACATGGAGATTATATGGGATATATCTCAAGAAAATGTAATTCTGACAGAAACAGATGCCATTTTGGTGAGCTACCAATGCAGTGCCTCGCCCGGTCACGTGGATTTTGGGTTTTTACAGCAGCTGCTGTTGAGTTCTTATTCCATAAACAAGTAGCATTATTACTTTCAAAGATATCCTGTGGTCCTACAGTGCTGCATCCTCATATAAAATGACAAAGTTTTTCATATGGGCTAAAATCGCCATTCCCAGATAACAAAAGATTGACTCAAACAGCGCCATGAAGCAGTGGGAGAAGAAGTACTAAGATCCTTCAGTCGAGTGCTTCTATGTTCCAATTTAGAAACAGAAAATACTGCAATACTAGTGAAAGTCATTCATACAAAATCCCACTTAAGAAAAAGTGCAGGACCTGCAGAGGAACAGCTCCTGTGACTGCTACCTTACAATTATTACTCAACAATGCATATAGCATTTCAGCACAATATACAGCACATAGTTAAAAGCACTTTTTACCACTGGCAATGTGGCTGAATCACAGTGAGGTCAACCATCTGTTCCGATTCAACACCAGCTTGTCTCATTTAAAGGCTTTATATTACTACAGAACCAATGATTTTGTCAGTCCGCCATTTTTTCTGAGCTTTATATTTCCTCCTGAAAACACCATGTTATTGGCACATCGTGGCAGCTAAACACAGTTAATGCATTATGATGATAAAGTTGTTTTTATTGTCCATAAAACACCACATTAACAATACAACTGAGAAATATTATTTCTCCAGGAGAGCAGCCATTAGAGCAAGTCAGAGGACTTAAAAATGGAGCAGCCATTACTGTGTCAGGGAAATTTACATGAAGAGAGGAGACACTGCCTTTATTTTAAAAGTTGTCCATCATGACTGGAGAATAACCAGATTTCAATTAAAGGGGAAAATCTTTATTGTCATGGGACCCAGAGCGAGTATGTGCCTGAAGGGTCTGACTTCACTCTATTTCATTATCTCCCTCCTGCATGCATGGATTTTCTTTTACCTTTACCCAGCAGCCATTCAATGCTCTGTTCACTCAATATTCCACCTATAAAGGTGTTCAACGGGAATCAATTGAGGTGCTGTGATGTGGAGTCAATTTTAAATTGTTACATTTGTTGAAACAGTAACACGTAGTGTTCCAAGTTTTTGTCATGTCATTGCTTTTGTTGCAATAACACCCTTTTTTTGCATTGAATGTAAAAAGGTACATGAAAAGTCAAAAAGTGCTACTTGAAGTTATAATATCAGATGAAAGACTGTTTAACCTCAACCCTGGAATATTGATGAGTCACTATTTGACCAACAATTTGTGATCAATTATGGGATGAAACAATATACAGTCAGTAAGCAAAGGTTTGCAGAAAGCAGGTAACAAGTGAAATTTCAAATAAAGATTGGATTTATTTTGCAGAAGGCTGCAACTTTACACAACATGTGAATGACAATTTAATAAGAAGATTAAACTCTAATCCTGTTTGCAAATCACCAAGGTCTTCTGTGTGACATTGGAGGATAATCCAGGAGGCTTCTCGAATGATTATCTTACCAACACACAAATGCTGCTATAATAATCCCCTCTGCCATTATTGTGGCTGAGTATATATATAAATTCATCTGTTTAAATATTAACTCGTATAATGTTAGAATAACTCATACAGGGGCTAACGGACGTCAGGCTAAACGGTCAAAGAGCTGCAGGACCAAAAGGCATTATTATACTGAGCACATAATTTATATTTTCCAGAGTTGAATCTGTATTATTGTGTTTATTTTACTAAGCCAGCATCTCCTCAAAAAATGGCTCTAGTTATTAGACATGGATAACATGTTTCAATTATTATCTGTCAAGGTTAAATCTGGGTGGGGAAATTGACAAAGCAGTGCATTTCCCTTCTTATTAGCACTGCTGAGGTGCTCCTGAGCAAGGCCCTTAACCTCCAGCTGCTCCAGTGGAGCCTTAAGTTGTACAGACTGACTCTGTTGGTTGTTGTATTTGCCCATCAGGTGTAAAACTTCAAGACAAATCCAGAAACAAGTTACACAGTCACACTTAGGATTACAGTGTTATATTGTCTAGGAAAAGTTTTCCTGTGACTCTGGCAAAGAGTGACCACAGAAAAGAATTCCAAAAACGCTACGTTTTTTTCTACATTATTTCAAAATTTGATTTCTCCACTTACATTAAAGGTGATATATACTGTACATGAAAGTTACAACTGCAAATCTGTAATATGAGAAGACACCACAGCTTAGATTTGTGTTTTACAAGTACTCAGAAGAAAAAACAAATTAAGAAAATGTGTGTTTTTGCATAAGAAAATCTGAAAGCTAGCATTATTAATAAAATGCAGAAGTCTGAATCAAAGTGGGGGGGAACCTGTTGACAACTGCTCTCTCTGTGGTGAAACTGATGGCTCTGTGGCAGCAAAACCAATTTCACTGGTAAGACCCTCCTAATGATCCTTCCCATCTAATTATTCTCCTGAGCGGGCTGCAAATGGACTGAAATTGCAATGAGATGAAAATTTGTATCTTTGAGATGGAGGTTGAAAACTTCAGAAATATTTTTTTTATTCTTACTGGCTCAGAGGTTTGTACTGATTTGCACTCAGCTCTTTAAAGTAATATTGGGTTGTCTATAAGAAAATAGGCATTCTTTTACAAGTTTCTGAAAACCTGCCATCAAGAGAATAGGCTAAATGTATTTGTGCACAGAGTTTTAGCAAAGTGAGTGGTTCTCAGTGTGTTTGCCACAGCTGCTGTAGTTATGTCATTGTGTGGTGGTTTGCTTGTGTAGAGCTGATTAGTGGGCACACAGAAATTTAGCTACATTCACCGTTACGAGCATGAGCGGCGATGCTGTTTGCATCGAGATGAGGAGTAAACACCTGATTTTCCTCACTTGTAAATATTGTTCAAGCACCTGCGAAAGATCCTGCTTTAGCTGCACGATCATTTTCCTAACAAACCAGTTATGGATATGAATAATCGTGCAGGTGAAAAATACTTCTCATTCTTTTCAATTATAAGAGGAAACCTGACTGAGGCCCTTATGAATTACATGCAAATTCATTGAAATTTAGATTAAAGATGTAGACATCACCCTCCAGGTGTCAGCCTAGATGGGCCTGTCATGCATTATGAAATGATGGCACTCTCACTGATTATGTTTCATAATATATCAACGTTTTCTGTAATGCTTTTTGCTGCAGTCTTTCCTGCTCTGCTTCCTAATGAACGGTACTTTTGAGCACCAAACCATAAAAAATCATAAAAGCATTATTTGGCCTCATGCTACCACTTTCAACAACCTTTAATGTCACTGCACTTTCCGTTAATTTCATTAGAAAATGTGTAAATGCAAGGAAATGGAAAATAGAGCAACTCAGCATGACCATCCTCGTGCTTTTGATCAAATTAAAATCAGCATGTGCCGTCCTCAGCAGCAGATAAACGTCTAAATCACCACACGTTCATCTTGAGCTTTTCAGGGTTCCATCCAAATTCCTAATTAAATTAACATTTTGGGGATATGCCTTCCTCCTAATCATTATTACACTGCCTGGCATAATATGGCATACCCATAAAGAGCACCGTCCCATTTTATCTTCCACTGCACTTTGTGATATTTCCTGACTCCGATGTTATAGCTGCAACAGCACTCCACACAAGTTAAGAGCAATCATTCAGCTGATATAATACGATTGTTCTCTCCACCAGCTGGGCTAAAGGTGTGAAATGCAGAGAGCACACGGCTGAAGCGAAGCCAGCAGAGTTGGCTGATGATGAACTGCAGAGGTTTTATTTTTATATTAAACCCCGTGTGTCATATATTTCTATCTCTTATTGCATTCTGTTATCTTATACCTGCATTATTCATGAAACCACGAATGACTAGCGCGAGAACACGCTCTTAAATAAAGTGAGAAGATATAATCATGGAAAAAAATTAAGGGTTATATAAATTTTGCAGTTAGAATTTACTGTAAATGAGGTGCAAAAGTGTCTTTAAGCATAAACCTGCATCCTCTTTAGTTTACACATCAAGCTGCTTCTCTGTGTCCACCCACTTTCAGCGATTTTGTCATGAAGAAAAATGCTCCCGGTTGGGAATTTACCAATCTTTTACTTAACATACCATTGTGTGTGTGTGTCTGTTGTGACAGCGTTGGTTTATAGAAACCTCTCCTCTTTTCTCAATTGTCAGGCTGTGTCATTATTATTCAGGTGCTGGTGACTCAGGAGAAATCCTCCCATCGGCGGCTGCATCTCCTGCTTTTCCCCACAAACTCCTCCATTATACAGTGAATACAAAACAGCAAACAGTGTCTCTCTCTGTTTTGTTTCCAGCCACTCTTGCAGTCTGTGACAACAACTTAGCTGTTGAATAGAAATCCTCCTCTATTATTGTGAAATGACGGCAGCTCGAGCAAATCTTTTTCTGTGCATCTTTGTGGTCACGGTGCAAATCATCAGATGGAGGGTGACGTAAGTGAAGGTTATTTCCCAGTTGAGTTAAATCATTGGCCACATCAACATACGCATTCAAATATGTGTTAGAATGTGACGAGGACAATTCCGATAATGCAATACAGCAGCTAGTTTCCTCATCTCACTCTTGTTAGTATGCAAAGAGAATGCCACTGACTAAACAAATAACAGGCATTTGAATTTATTATTTATTGGATAAATGATGCTACGTGTCACTCATTTTAAACAGACAACCCTGATATTTTTTTTTCTCTTCTTTAAGCTTAAGAAACATTCTGAACAGCTTATTAAAAAACACAAATAGCTGCTCTAATAAAACTGAATGAAACTCTTATCTGCACGCCATTACTTCACCCTCAGGGATTTTTGGCTTAAAGAAAAAAGGTTGGAAATTTTCTATATTTCTAGTACTTTCAGCAAAACCATTAGTAAGTTAGGTCATCACTCAGTATTTTCCAACTTCTTCTGCTTGTCTTTAGCCTACAGCTCCAAGCGAAATGTTTTCTACCGAACACTGAATCTTTAAAACAGGTCAAACATATGTGCTCAAAAAAGGCCAAAAAGTTTCCTGTTTCCTGAAGTTTTGGGTAAATATCTCTAAAAAAAGTAAAAAGTGGGTAAATATCTCTAAAAAAAGAAGTAAATCCAGTATTTTTTGGACGATTTTCATCCAGGTTTAATGCTATTTGGTACTTCACTGAGCATCTGCAGCAACAGGACAGTGGACAGAATGTGGGATTGACTCAAACTGGATAAAAACGTAAATGAAATGTAAATGAAAGATCATGTAACTTGACTCATTAAGGTGTTTTTAAGTGTATTTGGAGAACATTAGAGCTGTTTCAGGCTTTGACTACAAAACAATACTCCTTTAAAAGATAATTTTTTTGTTGGTCTTGATATTTTAATAGGGTCAGTGGTACTTAGAACAATATAATGTAACATATATCATTGAGTTGAAGCACAGACCATCCATCCATTAAAGGGTTAACACAAACTGAGACTGTGATCTCGCTGATCTGCATGTGTTTCTGCTGTTGTGAGATGGTTTCAACACAAAGACGAGATGTAAATGACAGAAAAAGGTGCCGTCAAACACAGGAGGTGTTTTTTTTACAAAAAGGTGATAATACTCATCACTGACAGCACCAATAACAAAGACAACTCTGAGTCAATATAAAGTTTTACAGTTGAAATGGTTCATATCTTCCTTTTACATTTGCTCGTATGTTCATAGCATTTTACAGCGACATCCTCTGTGTTTTTGACATCCCTGTCACTGGGGAAAGTATTGTAAAAGTGAAAGTATTGAAAGTATTGTCTGTGTAGATTCTCATTCATCCAGGTCATGATTATCTTGAAGAGTCATTAAAACAAGGCAACTGGACTATGTT
>JAQMCX010000050.1:18658993-18683296 GCA_029814765.1 Acanthurus leucopareius | reverse complement strand
TTGGATGAGAAGTGAAACGTCTTCCCAAAAATTCAACATAGTCCAGTTGCCTTGTTTTAATGACTCTTCAAGATATTGAAAGTATTGCAACTTGAACTGCACTGGCATCCCGAAGCTTTCAAAGCCCCATGAAGCATGTTTGTCAAATATTACAGGTCACATACACCATGTAAGCAGCCATTTTATTGCCAGAAATAAAAAAAAACACTTAAACATGAATGTGATAAAGCAGTCTCCCACTTTTTCCATTAAACTTACAGTTTTGTATGTTTTGTATGCCTGTGTAAGGTGAGAGGCAAGGCCCAAGAAGAATATTTGCAGTGGAGCCTTTCAGCATTATTTTATGCTGCTGACTTTTCTTCTTTCCATACATACAATACTTAGCCCACTATTTATCAATAAAAAAAACTGCCTTGCAGCAGAAAGCAAACACTAAACTTTAGACTTTCTCCATAAAATGCTTTTTTTCCCCCTCTTGTAGATGCATGCAGTAAAGAGCTGCAAACATTTAAAGTAGGGATGGAAAATAGTTATCTGTGTAAAAAATGCCTCCAAGCCAGAAAACCTTTTGTACTTCTTCTGTACTCTCCGTGTTGCTCTCTCTCAGTCATGCTCCGATGGGGATAGAAGCGTGGTGAATGAATTTTAAAAAATCCGAACAGGAGACAAAACTGACGTATTAAAGGCAGAACCATTTAACGGCTATGTGGAATATCTGGGGAGAATGCGCATAAAACAGCGAAGCCGCGAGCAAAATGGCTCCCCTGAACAAGGATACAGCTTACACAGCTTACACGGCTTACACAGCTCGAGTATATGGGACCTCTGTATACAACTGCCTTACATCATTTAACACACAACACCCTCAGCAACGAATACTGCAGCTAACTGAGATAACTGATCATTTAGCCCTCCGCCTACGTTATGGATTGATTAGGCCAAATATTTCAGTACTAGAGGAAATCCATTTCTTCCGTACTGAGAACAGTAATTATACTCCTCCTTAAATAAATCTACATCCCCTGGAGTTTAACTTAAATTAAATCAAAACAACATGGAGGTCACAAAAGGTTAGAGCATCATATTGATTTGAAGAGTAATTAACTTGAATGAGTAACAGCAAGTACTTTATTCAACGACAGACGTGCTCATATGAGACAGGAAACTCATTTCATACAGTCATTTTAGCAGAAAATTAAAGGAAACTGTGGGAAATGGACACAGATGGTCCAACATGAATATCCAGTAATTACAAACAGGTTTTGGGTGTTTCCTTTTGACAGTAACTCCTTTAAATAAATGAGTATCTCAAGGCCCGAAGTACCACTTAAACTTCTTCACAAAGCAGTACATCACAGCAGTGCTTTGTTGGTATATTTCATCTAAGTGTCACATTTTCTTGAATTTTCTGTCCTCGGGAACTCCCCAGAGCAGCATTTTAAGTCCTCTTAAAGGCTTTAACTGTAGATAAAAGCACTTGTGAAAAGAGACCACTCTTTTTTTTTTGCAAAATTACTTCTAGAAGAGTGAATGAAATTTCTCTTTTTCACAGAGATGAAAAAGTATTAAAAAGCCAACATTGTCTAAAACAGGAAACTAGCATCTCTTTATATCTGGTATATAATGCTTGCACAGTGTTGTCGGACGCACCAACGGGACCCCTGATCATTTAGATACCTGATTCTGACTCAGATGACATATCAAAACTACAGGTGGAACTACAATTACTACTTCTCAATAAAAAAAAAAAAAACAACCCTTAACCTATCAAGTTCACCTCCTAATATCCAAGGACAGAGGTATAACAAAATCTGCTTGCAATTTGCATTTAGATTGGAATTCCATACTAAAGTACATAAATGAGACTGAGATGGAAAAAGCCAATCCAGCCTCTTTGTTTCAGCCTAAGTAAGATCTCTGCTGAAGGCCGTGGGAGAAGGCTTCTCTGTTGGCAGACCCTCCGGTTGTAAACACTTAAGCAAATGTTCGACAAAATATTTCGCCAGCGGGCTAATAGTCACAAAGCATTTTTCTTAAATTAACTAAATGAATATTTATTAGGTTTTTACCACTGGGGTTAAATTAGAAAACAATTAACATACATACATAATTGCCATGTTTTTTACTGCGGTTGAGAAATTAAATTTGGTGAGGCGGATCATTTCGGTGGTAAAACTGTGACGTTTGAAGTATTTTCAAACTTTCTGACTCATCCCACTATGTAAATTTATATTGAACTAATTTGCTTCCGTCCCTTTAAAACTCATCATGCTTCTTTGGGCCAGAAAAAACTGCTTCACCATGTCTGAAAAACAAGAGGAGACTTAAGTGCTGCAGAAAAAGGTAAAAACTCTTTCATTGTTTCGATCTCACAGGTCCATTTTGTCCCACCAGAAGGTGCGACTCCTTTTATTAGATGTACTGATGAAAGCTCTGGCAATCCTGTCGCATGGACCGGGCCATTCATTTTCATTAAGTGCTCATATATCTTTAGGCTTCACAGGGATGGAGAGGAGCAGGCCATCTGTGAGGCTCACAGTGGATTCATCAGCGCTACCTTTTCGAAGGATTACCACTCAGGTTTTTTTAGGACAATGCTCTGCTCTGCTCTGCTCGTTTCCTCAGATGCTGACTTTCCCAGCATGCTCTGATCTCGTGCTGATAGCAGCAAAAAGTTTGTTGTTGTGCTAGTCTCGGATTATTAAAGTCTTCGTATTGCCAGATTTACTTGAGGACACCCACCTGGATGTCAGATGTGACTTGGTTATTGTCCGAAGCTTTATTGCTCTGCCCATCTGTCTCTTTACATTCTGATATCGGATTAATTTGACAGAGAACGCGTTTGGAAAAGATGGCGTCTCACAGACAATGGTGCTCCTGCATATTTTCCTCCATACACGTGTTCCACACTCTCCCCCCCACCTCCTGGGTCCTCTGAATATGAATAGACAGGTTGAATGAAATGATGATATCTTTGAATAGTGCCTGTGTCTGAGGGCCACGTCTGACAACAAACGATAGCATATCCCCCCCCCCCATCAAAAGGCTCATTATTCCAGACAATTTCAGCACATTCATTATTTGCAGCTTTTCTTCATTCCCCAGCTTATTCCTTGTGTAAAGGGTCTCGTTCGGCTGTCTTACAGTCAGTTAAAAAAGTGGCAGATCTATTCATGAGGGCCTTAATATTTCTCTTTCATCCACAGTCAACAAACTCAGTTCAGAGGCTTGCTAATGGAATAATGGCGTTGTAATAAGGCATTCCCACACCACAGTGTTTCTGTATTACTTTCACAGAGATTGAATGACAACTGAGGAATAAGTAAGCGAGGATTTCATTATCAATGCTGCATAAAAGGCATATTTGTCTGTAAAAACCCAAATAAGCCCTTATTGAGCAATGAGATGTCAATTACAAAATATGCTGTTAATACACATGAAAGAGCATCCTCTTCATATCTGAAAAAGAGATCAGCAATGGAGACATGCATTCAAAATACACTTATTTTGCAGAATACGCCTCTGTGATGTATTAACGGAAAAGTGGGCCAACAACAGAGTCACTTAATGATCTATATTTATATAATTTTAATAGTAAGAACAAAGAGAATAATTATAATTGTAAATACAGGTCAAATTACAAATGAAAACATTAATTCTCTTTCATATCTTATCATAACAGGTCTGACTTATTTATGAGCCATTTGGGGAAACTTAAGATCGCCTCTCACACCCGACTCATTACTGTTTGTACACTTTCACATAAACTTGTAAAGTCAGTTCAAAGTCTGTAACTTTACTTAAATCTGAGTATTAATGTGATATGCTGATTATCTTTTTGCACTGTTTTGTAATTAACATCACAAACCTAGTCAGCCAGCAGTGCCTTAATAACTCCTTCCCTGAGCCTTTTACTTAAATAATTTTTGATTAACAGATCCCAATCAATTAAAGCTTTTTCAAAAACCCAATTTTAATCATGCATTCATTCAACAAAATAACAGGATGATTAGAAACAAAGTAAATTAATGTAATTAGGAAAAATCAAGTACAAGAGGTTGAAATCATATTGTAATGAAGTGTGATCAAGACCCTGTTTCAGAACCATTTTATTAAATTGAAGGAACGTGTTATTATTTTGTTTCAACAAATTATAAAGTTAAAGCACGAATTCCCAGTTTTTGGCTGATTCAAAATTCAAAAGTCTGATTAGCATAGTTTGATTTTAAATTGCAAAACCAAATTAAAAGGAATCTGTCAGTCAGGAACACCCCTGTCAAAATTAAATCTCAAAGTATGAATGCTAAAACAGTTTCATCCGCTGGCACGAGTTCTGTCCTCTGTATTTCTTCTAATTTTAAGCCAAGCAGAATTCAAAAAATTCAGTGGAGACTTTGATTGAATTTAAGAACAGAGGTTTTTCAGCACAGAGGAACCTTGTAGTCACATAAAGATATGGAATATACATACTGTAGAACTGATGCTGTGATAGCATGGTTAGCGGAGACAGAAGGCTGGTGGTGGCTAGAGAAATGAACACAGCGACAAACAGCTGTATATGGGAGTTGGTACATAAGCAGAAAACAGTGAAACGTGCAGCTGTACAGGCTCTGAGCACCGGCAGTGCAGATACGAGGTGGGAAATTAACATCAGCCACCAGCCAAATGCTGGTAAAATATGAAAGTGGCTGCTGTATTTCAGACACAGAGTAATGATTTACTGTTGAATGGCAGGTGAATTTGAACATTTATCTGTCAGTGGCTGGTAGATGTTCACATTTCAATAAGTTAACTTTCCACCCATAGACCCAATTAAAATTTAATATCACTCGACGTATTGTGCATGACTTACAAGAGGCAACCGTAGTTAAACGAAGAAAAATGTGAGCTGAAAGATACCGTCAATTAAAGTTCTTTGCATTCTTTTGAAATAGAGCCTCTTTTTTCACTTCTCATTATTGTACTTCGGATCACACTACGTTATTATTTCAAAGTTTTTTTGAAATTTTTACCTCACATTGGGAAAATGTATCCATTTCTCACTTTTTCCACTCGTATCACATCTCAGGAATACATGTCGAGAACAGCGTACTTGTCGGGTGGGGTGCAAGGGTGGGGGTCACACTTCTGAGCTCATTGAGAAAAGACGATCAAGCTTCTATTTGTTGAACATGTCAACTTCAGCGCTGCAGGTTTGCTATTAAAGCAGAGTAACTTGGCTGAGATGACTGAATATCAGGACTAGCTTACAGAAGAATCAGCACCAGATATGTTAATAACAGAAGCTTGACTGCGAAGATCAACCTCATGTCTGCAATCACTCTGACTCACAGAGCAAATTTAATATCCCAGATCCATGTGGCACGAGCCAATGCTGTGTTCGCGGACTAAATTTCAAAATAAGAGATTCAATACACACAGGCCACATTTTCCAGCATTCTCCATCTGTTGTGAGGTGGTTTATGGAGCTGCTGAGGCCCTGTGTTTAATTCTGACAGGTGCCTTTTCTCATCCCAAATGCAGCTGCCAATGAGCTTGTCAGCAAACAAAAGAGGAGTTGGCATATAAGAAAGAACAGCTGGTGAGTGCTAATATACAGGCCCGCTGAACTGCCAAGGCCTCTGCGGTGCACATATGTGTTCTCAGAAACATGCTCAACCTCAGATTTCAGCCCCTTCAGGACCTCCAGAAAGCCTTGCAGTCTTAATCCTAAATCTGAGTTCATACCAGCGCCACCTGTGTTGTCATACTTCCATCCAAATGCCGAATTTAGACAAAACATACAGCTACAGCTAGCATGCAATAGGATGTTGATGGGCAACATGAGGCAGTGGTTTCCTCTGAAACCAAATGCTGACAGATGAGGAAACTGCGGGTAAAAAGAGCTAATGGTTTGGGTTGAAACATGATAATGGTGGATCATTTCTGGTGGTGATGGTGTGTGCATATAGAGAAGATGGATGGATACATTAATGGCTCAGTCTTTTAAACAGTTGGTATCCAAGAAAATGTTTGTAAGTTATGAGATCATCTTGAGAAAAGAAGGAAACAACATGATGAGCTACATAGCCGACACTGCAGTTTGCAGGGCCTGATGCTTTTAGTACTCATCAGTGGACCGAAAAGGAATAAAAACAGTGATTAGATGTTTGGCTTCTGTACAAAGTTCAGTTCAGTAAAAGCCCTTTTGTTGTGAATCCATTGTTGTTTTATAGCAGTTTTTTCCCCTTTAAGGCAAGCTGTAAACACAATGCTGCCACACTGTCATTTTAAAAAGTTAATATAGCAAATACGTTAACAAACAATTCCCTATTTACTCATCTAACAGACACACAGCAACATCAACATTCATCTTGAGCTGTGTATGTGGCCTCCTGACAAAATGTAAGACAGATGTTTGTTCACCTTGTAGCAGGCGAATAAACAGAGGTTTTCCTGTAAAAACAGTCGCCTACTGCAGCAGGAAACCAGGTCAGTGAAAGCGGTGAGAGTGAAGCTGAACTGCAAAACTGTTGGTCACCAAAACAGAGCTGAGGGGGAACTGCAGGGTCAGGTGACAATTCTCTGTGGGTTTCACATGACACATTATATGTAAATGCAGCTTGAATATGAAATAATTAAGAATAGGCATGACTAAAAAAAATTAATCAAATTCACTGTTAATTTTAGTCTCAAATGCAAAGTGCACTGTCTTTTTTTTTTTCTTCTTTAAACCTTTATATCTCCATCAGTCACCTTCTCTTGCACATTTTTCTCAGCCTCAATCCCCATTACCCCCGATGAATCACACAAAAACCACAGACAAACAGCCAAGCTCCATCTGTATTCCCTCCAACCGGGGGTCCCGGCCAGGTACACATCCCTGTGATGTCACATTAAAGCTGCAGGAGTCTGGGGATCTGGAAAAGAGATGAGGGAGCTGGAAGTAGGACATGCAACAAGAGGGTAAAAATCAGCTTAGAAAATTTCCTCAAGGGGCTGTAGGTATCTTTACAGAAACAGTTGCCACACACAAGCTCGCACACACACCCAGTTGCAAGGTTCAGCGGTTGTTGTGATCCATTAGGGGAATGATAAGAGGGGCGTGCGGCAGGGAGAAGACTATAGATCTCGATGCAAATTCTCTGTCTCCTGACAGAATGAAAAGACTATTCTTTTGGGGGGGAAGCGTGCCGCTGTGCGAGTAGCAGGTCGGCTTCACTCGGGCAAAAGAGGAAAGCTGGTAAACAAGAATTAAATGATGCCGAGTGTGAGCCGAGGCTGCTGCCATGACATTTCTGCTCCGTGAGATTAATAATGAAGGAGATTACAGGCACCTCGATGGGGACACACAAATGAGACAAAACCCGGGAAGATTATTAGAAGGCTGACAGCCCACGTCAAATAACAGAGAGCCCAAGACAGCTGTTCTGAAATTAATATTTTATGGGCCTCCATCAAAGACCACAAGGCTGGATCTTGTTTCTTGCAACGTGTTTGATGTTATATCAACAAAACAGAAGGTACCATGCATCAAAAGTATGTGACGTTTGTCATTCCCACCATATAATTAGGGATATCATGATTGTATAGATTGAAAAAAATATGAAAACATCATGTGGGATATAAATTATATTGTTCATGCAAACCTTCCTGCATTAACTAAAAGTGCTATGAATCAAACAGGACACCAGCTTTGCCAAAGGAAACAAGCAAGACCAAGAAACAACAACCAGACAGAAGTGAGAAGGTGCAACTGGAGGCCATAAATGACTTTTATTCAAATAAAGATATTTTACTAAGTTTTAAATAAGCTATCATAGAATTTTAAAAAAAAATCCTTTGGAGGCAGGAGCAAATTTTGATGCCTCATCCTCTCAATAAAGGGAAATAAATCTTTTTTGCCATTTACAGCTGGCTGGAGGCAGACTAACACGTCTGAACACTGTTAGCATGCTGCTTTCACGGCTTTCAAATGCAATTGTGGTGAGGAATCTTCATGTAGACTGACAGTAAGATAGGATCAAACAGATGCGGATTGACAGGCGAATTTAATTTGCAAGGTTTTTTTTTTTTCCCCCCTCATTTAGCTCTGAGTGTTCATTTTGATTTCTGACAGACACATCAGCTTCCACTGCGTATTCCACTTCCCCCCTAAAAGATGAGAAAGTTGGCTGCTGAAAGACATCTCATTGACTGGTTTTATTCCTAAAACAGACATTTGCAGTTGTTCAGGCAAAGCCCTAAAGGTGTCACAGAAGAGCAGATTAACATGTTTGTTTCTTCCACCTTCGGGAACAGGATCCGCATAACCGCCTAAAACAGTCACAACAGAAAAATAACTGCCTCTTTTTGCAGATGTGGCAATTCCCCTATGACAGGGCCTGGTGAAATGTAAGCCGTTAAGTTTGCATAGCATCCCTGGCATTTGAGCAGGAGGCCAAATGTAAATAGCCTTTGACAGGTGGTGATACACGGTTATGACAGGCTCGATCTCAGTGTAGCCGAAGGTCATTCAGCTTTGCAAGAATTGTTCATCACCCGCCATGTTCGCATTGTTACAATGGAAGATAGAATTCATTATTATTTATTTACTAGATGGATTTCATTTCACCACAGTATGAGCCCTATAATGCACATAGCAATGCAGCGGCAAACTGCAGATGTGTTAGAGCAGAGATTTAAGTTTTATTGCACCTTACAAGCTGAAATGATTAACAGGAAATGTTTTGTTCAATCTTTTTCTTTAAACACTCCTTAACCAACAGAATCATCATATTAATTACCACTGACTTTACCATCAACAAAAGGCAAAAGGCTGCTTCTTAACACTGGTTCACTGTTTTGCTTGACATAAAAAAATCAATGGTTTTTAATGATTCTTATTTGAATTAAGTGCAAATTTTTAATTTGACCTTTTGTGTGCCTGTTCACAATACTTTCAAGGCCTGTAGGAAATCATGCATCAAAATGAATAACACTGATAAGTAATGAACAACTCATAATGGTGGATGTCAAACTGTCTGCTCATGTATTTCTATAGCTGAAGAAGCTAAATAATGCTTTGTTGATGTGTGCTTTATAGGACTATATTGCTTTCATTATGTCCACTCACCTCTTTGGGAATTGCCCAGGATGTGCCTATCTGCATAGTTTTATTTCAGATTTTCACATTGCGAAGTTTCACTGATAAAGCTATCAGTCTGTCAGTCTGACAGGAATGAGAGTGATTGGAATCGGGTGAAACTGCTTGCAGGGATCAGTGATCAGCGTCAGATATCCTGATCAGAGCGCTCTAATTTAACATGGCACTGGATGGAGGCTGGTTCTTTGCTCTTTCCTCATGTCTTTACCCAGTGTTGATTCAACTTTGCAAAAAACCCTTTTCAGCAGGGACACAGTGTATGTGAATGCACTGCAAGTATGTTTCACTGACTTGTATTTCTGGTGCTGACAAACCAGGGTAGCGATGTTTGATCTACTTGTCAACTAATTGCACACATCCCTAAATACAATCCAAACAATGCAACGGAGCCAATAATGCAAACCATTATTGTAATGAGAAACACCTGTGCTTTTCTTGCTATAAAACGTTTAAGTGTCCACTGTGATAAAAGTCTGTTTGTACCCCAGACTATCACCCTGCTTTATTACCTAATGATGGATCAAAACTATGCCTCTGCTCTCATTATGGCCCATTAGGCACCTGTTATGGTACCTATATCTTTGGATATGTAAATGTTTTTAATCTTTTAATGGAAAACATAAAATATAGAAAAATAGCCATGCAGATTTTTAAATACCTTGCTTATATTCTTTGAATTTTAAGTTTATGTTCATTTCAATTTTTTTTTTATTTCAGATTTCTTATTATTCCCTTTATGTTTGCTATCCGAACAATACCTTAAAATGCTGAATTTCTTTGTTTGCACTGTTCTTATTCTCATCAAAAAAAACCATCAAAGGAAGGAAATTAAACAGGATGTTCATATTTGAAAGAAATATTGAGCCCCCTGGATCACTGGTTGAATTAATGCAATGCATTAGCCCAACAATATGACCACACATGAATGGCTATCAGGTCCCTCTGTGTTTCTGATCATCAAAAGAAATATTAGCCAAGCTATTCAGCTTCCACTGTTGAATGGAATCTAATTTACAATATGCCTACAAGACCTTTTTATAGTAATATGAGGTGAGCGTGTGCATGTGAGCGAGAGGGGCGGAGGACAATGAGAGAGAATATTAGGGAGGACTACCATTCATACGCACGCCACAATACAGTATGCTTATTTTACAATAATAGGATGTTGAACAGCGAACAAAGCCAATCTGTGCCATAAAGCCTGTGATGGTACACCCACTTGTCTTTTATCTGAGGAGCAGCATGTTGTGCCAATGTTGAGTGATGCCAGGCAAAAACTAAAATAACAAAATTGTTGTATTTTTTCTTAACAACAAAGGGCTTAGATTTTAGCATGCAGTACATACAGAAGTGCATGCCCATTGTGCTTTTAGTTTGAACACAAAACCAGAGGCTATTCATCTTTTTCAAGAAGGTCACAGAAAGAAATTGCGTTAAGAACTAATTAGCCCTACATATTGTCAGATCAGAGCATTTTGCTCTTTTGTAGCCTTCTTTTTTGGGTAATAAAAACACATCGAAAAGAACTTTTTGGGATGGTTTAAGGCCAAAAAAAGGGGTCATTAGGCTTGAGGCTTCATGGTGGGCAGATCAGACTGTGATTGCACTGAGCAGTTACTAGGTGTAAACAGGGGGCTCCCAAAAAAGAAAGCCTTACACTCAGTAAAACTTCCCCTGAATAAATAAAAGGAAACCCTTTACAAAGTTTCATATGGTGCTACGCCCTTTTAAATGTTCTTTGTAGTGTGATCTATAAAGATGCTGATGAAGGCCACAAGCAGAGACATTATGCAGAATCACGCGGCATTAGCAGGTACACTCTTTGAAGACAGCCTGACTGCTTGTTCTTGGGCCTGTTCACCTGTTTTTTTTCCCCCCATTATCAGGATCATGCTGTTTATTTTGTGAAAGTAAATTAAAAATACATTAAGGCACCCACAGAGCCAGAGACCCAAGGCCAATAAACAACTCGTATATGATATGCAAACTTGCAAGTGCAACCACTATATATATATATGTCAGAATGTATTTCAATACTATTGAAAATCTGTCAAAATATGGTTGTGCCTCACTGAATCTTTATTATTTCTGAAATAGTTTGCACATGTTTTCTGAGTATCTGGGGGTTCATGTGGATAGTTCAACATTTGGATGTTATTAAGGGTAAAATTATTTGTATTATATATGTATACATTATGTTGTCAGAATTGTGGCGATGTTGCAGTAGTTCTGGTCGCTCCATGAAGTCAGTGCTTTTTAGCTGCTGCTGCTGCTGCTGTATAAAGTTCTAGCAGCTACATGTCCTAGAGGATTACTAACACCCCCGACTGTGAAACAGAGTCATTGTATTTGTACAATTGTCACTACTGAACCTTACAACCACTAGGACAATCCAGTAGTTTTTCCATAATACTCCTGACAAACAAATAAACCAAACTAAACCAAACTAAAAACACAATGGTTGGGTAATTAGTAAGGATTAGTAAGAATAAGGATTAGCTAAAAAGTCGGGTGGCTTGGTTTGCTAAGGTGTTGCGTAACATTGAAAGTTAGGAAGCTTTGCTCCTCAGGACTTGAATAAATCTTGACTGTCTTAATTTTATTTAATTACTTATTTCTTAAGCAATTTGTTAAAGAGACACATCACTGCATGTTATCACTTGTTTAACACTCTGTCTTTGCAACAACACTCAGGGCTCTCAACATCACCATATATTAACTGTACGATAAAACTAACATTTTGTCACCGCAGACAGATCTGACATTTACACTGGAAAGGGAAAAATGAATTAGAAGTGGCTTCAATGTCAAAGTGAATAATAGAGTAGTCATGAAAATGACTCTTAATCTCCATATTAGGCCAACAAACAGGGCAACAAACTGTCTTCTGAGGCTGAATTCTTAAGGAACCTTGGTCTGGAAATGTGACTAATAGCCTAATTTCCTCACCGAAGAGGCTTGTTGAGTGTCTGACTTATTTTTTCAGATGCTCATACAGGCAGTTTTGCACATAGTAGATGTTTTCTGTTTCCTCAAAATGCTGTCCTAAACAAAATCACATGCACTTAAGGTAATGAGAATACCTACCCTGTAATGGCTGCGTACACCAATCTTCTTAAAACATGACTAATACTGCCCTGCAGAAGCAATTTTAATTGATTGCACTGCAGCATAGAAGTGATGCTCATAACTTTCCATACTTTATGAGATGTCTTTGTTCTCACTGTGCTCATATCCCCAGGTGCCTGAAGAGCAGAGGGCACACCTGAGGAGTTTTGAGCTCATGGGTATCCTAGATAATTATTCTCTGAGCATAAGCAGAACCACTGCAGCAGAATAGATTAGCAGCCAAGATGCAAAGTAAGATTTATAAAAATGCATCTAAAAGAAAAAATGAAGACTAAAATCACAAAAGCATATTGTTCATGCGCCTTAATGGAGTCACTTACCAATGCTAATAAATTCACTGAAACATCATGAAGTGATTTCACTCAAATGGTATGACTTGTGTGTCCTTAACCTATTTTAACAGATAAGCAGCGTTATTAGCAAAGTCTTAGTCTTCAGTTGGAATCCTTTACAAGCGGCGCTCCAGTTATTTTCAAAAAAGCGGGACCAGGGTGACAGTGATGTACAGCCCATTTGTCACTGGGCATTAAGCATCTGTACATTTTTGTGGTGTATGTCGCTCCCAGAGAGTAATCTACTGCTCCACTTTTTGAATCTGCACCATTAGTGAGCCTGCAAGGGTTGATATTAAAACTAATAGCACTATTTCAGCTGCAGCCTATCTGTGGTGTATATGTAGTGCTATATCCCTCAAATCTGAGCTCTCAAATCCACCGGGGATATCTTAATAGTGGCTACTTTTTTTTGCTAATGGAGAGAAGAAAGTGAAGACAGGGTGAAGAGAGGGCAAGGGTATAGTTATAGCATGCTGTGATATTGGATTTTGACCCTGTACGTTGCTCAGCTGACTGAGTGAAGTCACATCTAACTTTACTTTCTGACACCAAAGGCCATTTGAAACAAAAGCAGTTATCCCGAGTGGGAATAGCCGCCTCTCTGTCGTAGTCTTTTTTCATTATAAAACTCAGCACTGTCAAATGGTCTGCAAAGCACTATGAAATCAGTAGCCATGAATCATTAAGCCTGCACAGACTTCTGTAGCCTACTGTAATAAAGTATAATGGTGCACCGCAGCCTCAAGGTCAGCCACTGTGAGAAAGAGTGTGGTGTTCAGTCAACTGCGTCTGCCTCCCTTTTGCATTCACTTAATCCCTCTCCTGTTCACCAACCTCTGTGGACAGCAGCACACCTCATTCGCCATACTTCAAAGGTGACGCACAGCTTTTTCGTGTACAGTCGTCGGTGATACTTAAAAGGATTTCACATGTACTAAACACACAGAGAGGTGCATCTATTGACTAAAATAGAGAGGATGTTTTTAGTTGCAGAATTCATTTAAGTGGTTAATTAAGAAATGGATTGTTCATTCTAATGGTTGACATTTTCTTTAGTGATGACCGAACAAAGCACCCAGTGAGATTTGGCTATTACCATTTCCATATTAGAAAATCATACAAGGCTAACACTTAAAAAATGTATTGTAGCCGGTTACGTTGGACAAAAAAATGACCATTTCTAAGACAAAGCATTAAAAACAAGCTGCACTAGGTGTGATTTTTTTTTTCTTGGGAAAAAGAGGCAACTCTCTGTAAATATGACAGTTAAATTAACCTTTTACAGTAACCTTTTTTTCTTTTAAACAACCATCATACACCAGTTTTCATGGAAAAAAATCAGTACACTCTGCGCAGTTTAGTAATGTTTTGTTACATGATCTCACTGTCATGTAGGGAAGCTGCAAAGTTAGTCATTTAAATTTAAGTTAGTTGCCTTACATGCAGCCGATAAACCAAAAAAAATGACTGTCTTCATTAAAATGAGGTCATTGCTGACTGGCTCACTCTCTACAGATACACTGTGGATCTTTCCCAGCTTGACTCGCCTGTGGCAAAGCCTGGAAGCCATGAAGAGCTGAGCTCTGATCAGCAAGGCCTCCTGGCAAGATTTTCATCACCTCCAGTCAGGTGCAGTTACCCATAATGCAACTGAACAAGAGGAATCTCCTGCCATTTGACCCTTCACTGTATTTACTCTTACGATGGCAGGAGTGCGGTGATGTGAGTTCACTTCACACTCTTCATGTTGCGATTTCATTAGAAAGCTCGCTAGGAGCCAATTAAATCAATGTGAAGACAAGCTCAGTCATAAAATCGCGTCATGACAGGACTACATGGCTTAATGCATTTGCATATGAAATGGTAACTGATGGGCTCACCATGACTAATGAAAGAGCCCTCCGCTCAGCAACTATGCTGACACTGAAATAACGTAGCAAGGGGGAGGGTATCAATGTTTACATTGTGTAATAAATGTGAAATAGACCCTGGTATGCACCAACTGCCAGACATTATTTATTAATTCCCGAGCTCAGCGAAGCAATCACAGACTCAGAGTCATATTAGTAATTTCTATTGGATACGGATTCTGACCCACAGCTCATGAATAAGAGAACCAGAAACTTTGCAGGAATGTTAATGGGATTCATAGAGAAGACGAATGTACAAAGGGGCAAGTGTTACATTTGTATACAACGTAGAGTTTGCGTGGTTGACCGCACATGTCCATCATTTCCACCTTGGTGGTTGGTGAAAACACCAGGGGGGAGAGACAGAATACCACTGTAGGGTGGGGAGGGAATAGGTGCAGGATTTTTCTTTGCTTGAACTAAATACTAGTATCTAAAAATGTCTATACGTAGAGATGGGCGGGTGGTGACAGTCAAAGTATCAGTTTTGTGTAAGACCTGAGGATGAGCATTGATCTAAAGTTAAAGATGAGTTATAAGAGTAAAAGTAGACTAAAACCTTCCTTAATTTTTGAGGTTGTCTGACAACACTGGAGTAAATCTGTTGTATGGTTTCAGTATCAGTATAAGCTAAATATTGCAGACAGTCTTTCCACCAGCTGGAATTAAACAGGTCTTAAAACCTGCAATATGTGTCTATGAATAATGTATTTGCAAATCTCTGTTTAGGGCAAACAATATTACAATAGTCCCTATTTTAGGGAGTATTGTACGTATTCTAATGTCGTCCCAATAGTACATGTGTGAGACCTTTGCAGTATATAATACAGTTTGGTTCACCCATTTTATGAATAATGAATTGTAATTAGAGCTCTAATTATGCTCTGAAATATTCACAGGTTTTCACTTAATAGGTCCCATAATGCATTTGGTTGGGCTGAAAATGAAACAACAAATGACACATAAAAACAGAGAGTGTGAAAGAAAAGAACAAGTCCAAATGGTTCACAGAAGCAATTAAAGATCTCTGCCAATAATGACAAACATATCCAGCAGAGAGTTTGAATACACAGAGCTGTGATGAAGCAAACAGTGAGACAACAGAAGATTAGACTTTTTCAACTAAGCCTTAAAACTATTAACTTGGGTAACTTTCATATTCTATTCACACTTGGCTGTAAACACTTGGCCATAAACCAGATTTTTCATCGCTTAATGCTGAAAATGAAGAGTGCAGTGAATGTGAAACCAACTTGTTAATTTCATCAGAATGTGAGGTTTTCTGCACCAACAACCACTGTAGGCATTAATGAAATGTTTTCAAGCATTGCAATATGAGGCAATGTACTGTAGTCTGAAGAGGTCGACACACGCGCACACGCCGCCGCTTTCCACGGCTCTGCAGTGAAGAATCAAAACTCTAAAGTTCATAGAACATGTAAAGTAAGAACGCCTGAGCAAAAATATCACCGCAGAGCGAATTACTGTATATAACATTCTATTTAAAAGGTCTCTTGCAAGACAAGCACACCAGCGGTTGGGTTTATAACTCTGTCCTTTTCAAACATGCTAGCAGCATGTCTGTATGGATAGCAAAGGTTTGTTGCTTGTCCCTCATGTAAATTCAGAGTGAAATATATCTAATATGGGATGGATTGCAATGAAATCTTGTGCAGACATTTCATCTCCATGGGGGTGGAGCTTGCTGACCTTGGCAATCTCTTGTCTTTCTCAGATACCGCTACCATGAGGATGACATTTCTGGTTTGGCTTATTAGATCGTCATGGAATTTGCTACTGTCATTTTCTCTTCAAGACATTCTGGCAACATCATCAGGTCAAGATTATTAAAGGTTCAATACTTTTATTACGTTCATGACCTGCAAAAATAACATTAGCACCAGAATCAGGTGTACTTTAGTCTCTACGCTAATTAGATAATGTTAAAGTAGTGAACATTCTATATTTGTGTTGCATTTTGAACATGTTAGCATGCTCACAGTTGCATCCAGCTGCGCTAATCTCACAAAGCACTCAGCATGGCTGCAGCAGCCCCTTCTCATGGTCATATTATGGGGACAGCAGAGCATTGAGTAAAACATTTCAGCCAAAAACCCATCAATAAAATTAAGAATTTCAGTGGTGTTATGTAATTCCAAGCACCGTAGTCCTATATCGACAGACATACTTTTGCCTTCTGCTCAATAATTATATAAATTCAGAACAGCTAGCTCAGCAAAGGCAGTCTGCCCACATCGGCCACCTCAGCACTGCCACGTTTGGCATGATAGGGCCAATTACCACAATACAGCAGCAACAATATCAAAGATCAAAACCACCATCAATTTCTAAAGTGACATCGAGAGATGCAATTACCAGTTTCTTACAAACCCCGGAGATTAGAAGGGAGAGGAGGCGCTATGAAGTAGATTGCACGGAGTCAAGTGGATTTGTATGTCAATAAATATGTAATATGGGCCTCCCCAGATGAATAATGATAGAGAATTTGTAGTTTTTGCTGTTTAGGGTATTCTAAAGGTTATCGGTAAACATTCATAACAGAGGCAGTGGCTGTGTGTGCGTGAGTAGGTGAAGCGCTGAAGAGGAGATGAGCCACTGCTATCTGTTTGACATTTCTGTCAGTACTGGTATTTGAACTGCCGGGTAGCTCTGACAAATGCCATGGCTGTCACAGGCTCGATTTTAATTACACCTGACTGGGTCTTTCAGGGGCCCAGGGATCAACTTAATTAGCTAGCAAGCGCTCGGGCTAGTTCTGGCTTTGGTTGGTACAACTCGCACCGCTTCTTCATCTGTGGCTTCACATTGGCATTTTAATGGTCTCTGTCTATGCAGACTGTGAGTATTAACAAATGAGGGGAGAGCAAATGGGCTCGAGGTAAGGCAGAAGTCTGCTTTTCAATACCAATTTTGATGTTAATGTTTTGCCGCTGTGTAAACGGGGAGGCTTTTAAGTGCCACAGACTTATAATGGAAATGGAAGGTGTTGACCATGTAGCACAACCTAAAACCACACTTAATGTGACACCTTGGCATTATAAAACACTACTGTATGTAAATGAAGTACATATGCCAGTAGGAGGTGTTTTAAGTAATGCACAGCTCAAGTAAGGGTCCTTTTTTTTCTTGTACGGAGTTGGAATGGAGATTTTTTTCACAGGCCAGTTTGCGCATATTAAATATTCTGAAATATAAAAATAAAAAAAATATATAAAAAAAAAAACAATCAAAAGAAGAAGAAAACCAAGCCAGTGAAAATAAAAATAGAGTGTTTGGCAACCAAAACAGACATCACGCCTATGCGAAACCAAAAAGCCTTTCTATTCAAAAGAAGTCGTGTATATAAATATATATATATATATATATATATAATTGTAAGACTTGGCTCCTTTTTTATATTTTTACCAGTGTCTTATAATGGAAGAAGTTCAATTAACAAGTTAAATGGACACACATAAGTATAGAACAGTCTTGAGGCTTCAGTGTATCCGTGACAATCCAATTTCAGCCAGCACACTGACAACTTAAGATAACACAAAGACCGGAGTATCCCAGTCGCTCTCCCTTGCATATGACAGGGCCATAGCGATAATTAAGTGGATGGTACATTTTAATGAATACAAAGCCATTCAAGTGGAAGGTGATTTTAATTGAAATCTTCTTCTGTTTCATCACTGAACATTTCAAAAGAAGGGAGAAAAAAGGGGAGTAACTTGAGGAGATATGAGGTGAACAAGTAATTTTTTCTTTTACTGTCAAAAGTGGTCTAAACCTGACAGTAACCTGATGTATTTTTTGCTCTCTCCACTTTCCCTCAGCTTCCCTAACAAAGGCTAGAAGAACACTGCAGATTGTTGCTTTTGCTCAGTTTCACACTCTTCACACCCAGCACTTCACAGAGAAGTGGATTTTTAAGCAAACTTTCATTGCAGTGAGAAAATTAACCTTACTTTATTACAAATTTATTGTGCTGGATCTCTGCGGGTTTTATGTTCAAGGTCTGTTTTTAATCACAAACTTAAATATTTATCTCAACTCAAGCATCTTGCACCAGCTGCAAAGAAGCAGCAGATTTCAGTTCTTACACAAATGTCTGAATGAAACAAAACATGATCCGTTGCAATGTTATACCAAAAAACAATAATTTATTATCATTTCTTTTGCAAAGATCACCATTATCACACATTTTACCTGGCTACAAATGTGCCAACTACGCAATACTTGAAATTAGACCATTGACATTGACTTCAAACAAATACAGGGATCGGTTTAAAATTTCAAATTTACAATATTTCATTTAAAAATGAGGCATTTGGAATGAGTATATTGTACATGTAGCTGAACTATAAATTCTGTTGATAAATGGGAAACCATCATGTCAACAGCATTTATACATAATGATCTAATATGCTGTGTTCTGAGTCCTGCTCAGTGGCAATCATCTTAACACAAGCTTAATGTGACCGCAAACATAATTCAGAAACAACTTTACAATACTTATGAACTTTTTTTCAGTTACTAAAACTCAAATTATATAATGTATGATTAAGGCTGAGTACATCCTCTCTGTTGCACAGAGATATCCAGAACCAGTTTGCTTGTGTATTAAATCAGTTTGCCACACAAATGTACCATTTAGTCAGTTTTTGCATGTTAAGGCTGTGCTGAGTAAAGGTGTATGTGGAGAGCAAAAGTGGTGTAAAAATACAGGTATGTAAAAACTATGAGCAGGTCCATCTGTTGTTGTATATGTTGTAATATGTATAAAAAGAACTCAAAATGTTAAGAAAAAATAAAACTGAGTACAAAACATTTTTAACCAAAGTTGCAAACTATACATACAAAGCTGCAGCACTGGCAAAGAGTCAGAACATTTGGGGATTTCTGTGTGTTTTGTTACACCAAATAAATCTTTTTTTTATTAGTACAATATAGTACAGTACATTTTCCCTGTGTGCACAAAGTTGTTTTTCCATGACCTGTCAGTGTAGCAGCTTCTTGTTTGTATCTTTGTAAGAAAAGTGTCTCAAGTTCACAAATCACAGAAACAACGTATGAAGAGTTTCACTGTAACATGAGGTATTGAACTTTTAAAAGATGTTGGTAGAAAATTTTTGATGATAAAAAATGAAATTTGCAAAAAGTTATTATTTGACCAGAAATTTTTTTTTCTTGTTAACAATCTGCAAAAGTTATTTGTTGATCATAAACTTTTGCTCATATTAAAATGTTCAGTTATCCAAAATTTCTGAGATTTTTTTTGACCAAAAACAGAAATGGCATTTTTAGGTGAAAAACTAAGTCTAAGAAGTATTTTTTTCTGTTTGTAGTTGTAAGATTTATTTAAATTGAAGACATCTCTTGCCACAGTTGTACTTAATTCTTTATTTGGAGCAGGTCTTACAGTAATGATTGGAATGTATATGTTTGTCCCTTTTGTACCTTAAATTAAATTTTTGATGTAAACCATTATTGATACCTGTATATTTAAGATTAACTGGGCTTCTAGTGCAGATCTATGCACAAGTAGCCTAAAACATAACTTTAACTACTTTGACAACATTAAGAGAGTAACTGGTTTTAGCTTTAAAGGATACGTAGATTTGTTGTTAAAGTAAAATTCAAAGAGGCTGAAAAAAGCAGTAGACTAACTGATTCAATGAGTGTCGCAATTAGCAAGTGTGCTTAATACACAAAAAAAAACCTACTTAACTTTCCTTAAGATGCTCATAGAAATTTTTTGAGTCATATGGTTACAACATAAATATGAAAATAGAATTGAAAAGATAAACATGTTTAAAGCGAAGTAATAAAATAATTCTTTAGACATAACTTCATAGAAAAATGTTTTTCCCCGCAGCGTGAAGTGAAAAACAATACTGAAAAACATGAAGAAAATGTCATGACACCACTGATAAATTCTTTACAAAATGCTTTTTTGGGTTACAAACTCTGAAAAATATTCCTATTGTCCTCATAAAAATGCCACATTGAACGAGGCAAGAATATTATACCGCATGGGGTAGAATGTGTGTGTTTTGTTTTATACAGTAGTGACTGATAGGAAGGCATTGTGCACCTTGGCTCCCTCAGGGGCCTTAGTACCATGAGTCATCAGCTCTTGGATGGTCATCCAGTTGTCCAGGATCTTCTTGTTGCGTTTTTTCATCATCTTCTTGTGGCTAAGCTCTATAATGCTGACTTCCTTACGACCCTCACTGCTGCTCTGAGGGTTCTCCCTCAAGCTTTCCAGCCGGCTACGCTGCATGAACTCACGTCTTTTCCTCTGCTCTTTTGCTCTGACCAGGTGCTGCTTTCTTTCCTCTTTACTCCAGTACCTCCCCATCTTCATTTCACTCATTGCATCATCATCCGTGGTCATTCCCCCGCTGCGCTCCTCTTTAATCTTTAGGGCTCGCTCCCTCAGGATCTTGTCTCTCACAGGCCTCTTGGTGATGTACCGTGTGCCGTCGCTGCGGATCTTGACCTTCCACTCCATCTTGGGCTCATTAATGGGCCTCTGAGGCTCTTTGCAGACACTGAGGAGACTGAGTTGACTTTGAGCGTACTCTACAGCTGAGCGCTGCTGGATTAGCTGCATGTAGCTCTGGTAGTGGCGAGCATGAGCTGGGATGTTGACCTGTCTTTGCTGGGAGCTGTGAGATGGAGAGAAGTAAGGAATTTGGGAAGCTCGTGGCTTTAATTTCCTGTTGATCTCCTCCTCAGTTTGAGGTTTCTGTTTTGACTCAGAAAGACCGCTGTGGTCAGGGCTGCTGCTGTTGCCTGGGACTAGTGCACGGCATGCTGGGACAGGGCTTGGGCTAAGAGAAGAGCCAGTGGCAAGGCCACTGCATAGGTTCCTCTGGTTGGTGAGACTGACCATCCTCTGCAGCGAGTGCTCCGGTGAGCGATCCATTGCCAGAGGGGTGCTCCGTGAACTCTCCGCTGTGTTATAGGCACTGGAGCTGTCCTTGTCCGATTTTTCCAGCCTCTCATTAATGTCGGCCAGCTTACCCGTTTTGGGCTCACTTTGATGGAGGCTTTGGTTTTTGGATGAGGGTGCAGAGAGGCCCGTAGAGGGAGACTGCTGGCCCTTTCGGAGGTTATGGGCCTGCATGATGTTCTGACACTCCAGCTCGATGCTGCGCAGCTCCTCATTGAGCATACGTAGCTCATGCTGTACGCCGCCCTGCTCCCCCATGCTGCACTCGATGGTGCTGCGGCGGCTGTAGAACAGGTCGTACTCACCGCTGTTACGTATCTGACACTTCAGCTCCAAGAGCTGCTGGAAACGATCACCATCCATCTCATCATCCTCATCATCGTCTTTGTCCTCTAACCGGGTGGAGCCAGTTGTGCGGTGTGTGTCCCGATTGTCTCTCAGGCACTGGGACAAACGTCTCTGGATGTGAGCCAGGACATTATGTTCGGAGCTCTCAATTCTGTCTCTGATACTGAGTGCGTTGTCTTTATGATGAGGGAGTGTGGAGCAGGTGGGCTTGTCATCATCTAATCTCTGAAATAAATAAGAAACAAGACCACTTTTCAATGAACTGCATAACATTTTTTATTATCAGATTGATCTCTGGCACTCACTTGAAACTTGTAATGTGTGTTTAAGCCTGTAAACATTATTAAAAAATCTAAGTATTTGTAAATTATCTTTAAGGTAATTTTGCAAGTGTTTCAAGTGATAACACATATTTACAGATCTCATTTTTGGCGATGAACCTTAATAGGAACTGTAGTGTTTTTTAGTGAAGTTTTCCCTTTTACCTTGTTTCTTATTAGAGGACAGAAAACAACACAAAGTCATCAGAACTACGTTGTTTAAGAGTTCAAGAAGTGCAAACCTATTCTGCATTCTCCTGAAGGATTTTACATGCTGTTGTGCATAACTTTGTTATACAGCTCTGTTACTTGGGGGATTGTTTCCTCCCTGCAATGTCTTTGAAGTTTCATTTATGTTTTTTTTTCTTCAGAGCATGCTATCCTCCCAACAAAACAGAATTTAAAATTATGATTACTAATGTTTGGATTTCAAGTCTTTCGACATTCCTTTTCCATAAATATTCATAATCATTAGTTTATGTTCATATTTCAAAGAGCAAAGCTTGTTTTTTTACTGTTTAGCTAATAAAGTCAATGAATACCAGCGTGATCTGATTAATATTGACTGTGAATAATGACCTATTACAGCCAAAGCAAATATTGGGCAGTCTGATGGTACAACGTTCTTACCACACTTTGTTTTTATGGTCTGTCGGTCAAGAGAAGATTAACTTAAATCTATTCCTTTTGACTCATTGTTTTTCGGGGCTTTATTCTTATTGAACACGGCAAATAAATAGAAGCTTTAAAGAGTTCCTTTAATCCACAGAACAAAGCCTTTTCATTGACTAGCTAATCCATTTACGCAGAGCATCTGTTTTGCTGCTTTCTGACCTGTTCATACTCCTGCTCCTCCTGTAAGGCAGCCAATTCCATCTCCTCTCTCTGCTGCTCCTCCAACATTTCCATCTTCAGCTGCTCCAGGAACTCACTGTGCTCATCATCCAACCAGGCCTCCTCCAGCTAAGGGTGAATAAAGAAGGGAATATGGAGAGAGGAAGAGGTGAGTGTTATTTGTCAAGGCCTAGAGCTTGTGGCGACACTGTGTTTCAAAACAAATGGCTGGCTGCTCCAAATGGAGGCCCAAATGGGATTTTCTGAAAAAAAAAAAAAAAAAATCCAGCATGGTTAAGAAATGAGAAACTGCAAGCATCAATTTGATGTGGTGTTTGACTGATATGAGGTCTCCTATTTATTAACCAACAAAACCCAGTAACCTCTAACCCTAATCTCTAAAACATTCACAGGAATCTTTAAATTAAGCCAATACAGTGTAACGGACAACAGACTGCCAAGTTTGACCTATTTGTGCAGCACAATCCATCATCTGTTTTGCTGCTCTGTGTGAACCAAATGGGATTCATATCTGAAGACTACAGATTTACTACAGAGAGACACATTTAATTACAAAGAGTCTACTATTGCTCCTGGCTCATCTGCACTGCGGCAGAACTCTTTCGCTTATTCGCCATCGGCCTTCGGCCTGAACCCACTCCACATTAGCATGCCATTAGCTTTTATGGCTTACCGTTGGAAGTCAATTACAGTGGCGCTACATAAAAATAAAACATGATGAGGTGTCTCAGTGGTGGCTTCCGCTAGGAGTGGTTGTGGTGGCAGTGAGGGGGGAAGGGTTGGCTACCCAGGACTGCTAAGGTTTACTCTTAGCAAATATACTGTAAATGACAAACCTCCAGGGCTGTAATTTGTGAGTAGCGTGCTTCCTTTATCCATGCTAGGCCCATAGCAGGGATTTCATTCAATGGCATGTCAGTGTTAGCGTGTGTTCATTTCTAACCTGCAGTTCAGGTCTGGCGACCAGCAGCACCACGTTCCTGCATTCGTCGCTGGAGAGCACAGCCATAGCTTCCTCTCTGTCTTGTACATCTTGGCCATTAATCTAAAAAAAAATGAGACACAAACATGATTACCACACTCACTATTAAGTCAGATGCAAGCAAGCAAAATACTCTATACACAAATGCAAACATTTGAACACGAGTACATACATATATTCATAAACCAAGAGGCCTAGAAAAGCAAAGTACCACAATAAAAGCAGCACTGCACAGTAATGCTTTTTTTTTTTTCGGGGGGGGGGGGGATATTTTAAAAAATATGCTAGGGTCTAATATGAATCAGGGACCTGCAGTGATTTTTAATGTGACTGTAG
>JAQMCX010000050.1:18577642-18658855 GCA_029814765.1 Acanthurus leucopareius | reverse complement strand
ACACACACACACACACACACACACACACACACACACACACACACACACACACACACACACACACACAAACACACTCTCCTGGCTTAAATCAGTCACACAACACATGGTAGACACCGGTAGACAATTAGACCAACAGGGCTTATGTATCCGCCCCCCACATCTAATAACCGCATTTGCAGACTATTTACTTCTACCTTCACTTTATTCCTGTTTCCTCTTTTATAATGGATTACTGTACTCATTAAAAAACATTGTTTTTTTGGCACTGCCGGCTAGAGTCCTCCTCGATTTATACGTAACCTTCACTTTGTCTTCCATTTATACTGTAGCTCCAGCTTTACTTAAATGTTGGAATCGTTTACTTTTTATGGCATCAAAAATGGCCTCTCGCTCTATATTATATTTAATCTTAAGGCTGCAATAGTGAATGTTCTTCATATAATAATCTACCAAAGAATATCTATAATCTAAAACTGCATTTGACCCCACTGAGAAGTTTTAGCAGGCAAACTTTGCTCTTGTTCATCACATTTTCAGCAGCAGTAAGAACTTTTTTTCAGTGGAAAAAAAAATGTGGAAAAGCCGCTGCAGCCTGGTGTCGGAAGGTCTCGTACAGGCAGGCAAAATTAGCAACTAGGTGTAGAACATAGTCAGCACCTGGGAAGACACAGAGCCTGGTATTTCCCCCATGAGTTAGTGGAGACTGCAAAGATAACCAAAAGGAAAGTGCATATTGGACTTCATTCATCAAGTCGCCAGAAAGCGTCTCGAAATCAATGCTAATGTTGCTTTGTCTGCTGAATGTATAAAAAGGCAATTGTTTACCAGAACAATTTAATAAGGTGATCATTTGTTAGATATTGTTTTCATCTTTCCTGTTTTGCTGCCCCCGTAGACGGGCATTAAAATACATTAATGCAGATTTAACATTTTAGTTGGAGGTTTTGACTCACCCACACATAACCGGTAATCATCCACATCACCCACTAAGGTCAAACTATCGAGTTTCCCCCCCAACAACTGCCTCTTTCTGTCTGCAGCAAAATTTCTTCGAGTCTCAGGACTGAGGATGAAGCTTGGTACCAATAACAGTCATAGCCCCTCGGCTATCCCACAGGAGGCAGTAAGCTTTAGCACAGCACCATCCTGAAGCAGAACTCTTAAAAACCCCTGTTGGTGCTGAGTCGGTAACTAAAACAGCCAGGGGGGCATTTCTCCCCTTCTAACAGTCACAGCGGGGGCGAGCTCCCCCCTTTAATGTACAGCCATTAAAAATGAATGGGCTGTCGTGCTGGGAGACAGAGTTTGAGTGTGACAAAACAAAATAGGGTTTTTATGTTAAATCTAACGAGAGCTTATGTAGAGGGGGGGGGTAAGTGTGAGAGAGCGGCCAACTGTACCTGTAAGATGCGATCGCCCTCACGGATTCGTCCATCTCTGGCTGCGATGCTGTTTGGACTGATCTGTGCAGGTAGAGAGGGAGGAAAATAATGTCTCTAAAACACATCCAGTCTTCTCTCAAGAGAATCATGGAGGGCCTGAAAATGTTTTAACTCATTATGTTTTGTGCTAGACATGTCTAGACTGTTATTAGCAACACACAATAGGTTTGCTGCCATGGGAAGTCCTTAGATGTCAAATGGCTTTCCTATGGCTGCCTGGGTAGCTTTTAAAGCCATTTTAGCCCTCAGAAAAAGCCACAAGAACGGAATAATCACCTTTATCGTGTTAGTTCAAAATTGTATCTGACTCAGGTTATATATTCTGACATGTTTTTATAGCTCAAGCCTCTGCATAAAGCCTCTCAGTCAACCTCAGTACATGATGCACCTGCCTCTCGTGTAACTAATGTTAGCGAACAAGGGGGCAGGAAATGCTTTCATTGGCCAATCAATTGGCATCTGGGGCCACCAGTCTCACTCTCTCTCCTATCTGGTGAGATCTCTGGAGATGGTGAGATGCTGTGGCACTCCATCTTCATGATAGTCCACTCCTACGCAGAGGAACACTCATTTAACTGAGGGGGGGAGGTCACTAGACAGAAATGGGGGCTAGGACTGGAGGGAGCAGAGTAAATTGGAGGTAACCTTGCTGCGGTTATGTAGAGAATTCCCCAACCTTGAAAATCTACTACTGAAAGCTGCAAAATGAGAAAGATTAGGAATTTATTAATTATTAAATACATTAATATGATGTGATTTGACTTTTTCACACAGCTTTAACTCTGAGCTTTAGTATGTCTTGTTGTTTTCTTCTCTTTTTTTGCTGAAAAAAAGGATTTGAGGGAAACAAAAACAAAGAAGGGTAGAGTAGACAAAAAAATATCGAAATTTCCCTTTTGCTTGGGAGTGTGTTTGTCGGCCCTGCACAGACTGTTGACCTGTCCATTGTGGACTCGGCCTTTTTGCATGCTTGGATAGACTCCAGCTCCCTGAGTAGAATTAAACAGGTGTACAAAATGGATGGGCCGGTGGACTAAAGAAATGTTCTTTTTCCTGCTCTTGTTCCTCTGAATTATTTAACCACTTTACTGTCAGACATAATGGAAACAAAGGGAATAAACTTAACTTAACAACCCAGAGTAAAAAAGCAATGTGGCCATTAATCAAGTGCTACGAAGCTGGAAAATCAAGCTTGTTTTAAAATGACCTTGCATTGTTCTTAACTTTGTTGATGTGGTCTCGCTACTTATGCGAGATCAGAGCACCTCCTCCAACACATCCTGTATACAGTGACATTCAGCAGCCTTATCTGAATGCAGCACACACCTCTTAGCCCTACTTTTTTTGCAGAGCGAACACTTAAAGATGCTGCCAGTAGCCACAGACCACAGTGATTTATATTCCACTCAGCTCTCAAAGCGAACACCTTGCAGGGTCCAAGTCAACTTCAAACAAATCAGAGAGAAAGTTGAGCTGAATGGAGAGCAGTATACGTTTCCAACAAGTGGGGGAAAGATGCTAACATGAATCTTGCAGCTTACTTTTTTTTCTGTCAGCTGTACTGAATAAAAAAAACTGCTAGAACAACTCAGACAACACCTGAGGGTGTTTTTGTTTTGTGGTTTTTTATTCTGTCTTGACAGTCGTTTCATGTTTTAACTGACAGTGTAATAATTTAGCTAGTCCATTGCCAAACTGTTCAATAATGTCATTTGTGCTTGATAAAGAGATCAATTTTAAAATTACTGTACCCAACAGAGAAACCTGCTTCGCTCACATGAATACTAAAGTTAATCATAAATTGAAAGATTAATATTTAATGTCACGATTGATTTAGACTCAGTTGTTTAGGCTTTTGACGAAGGCTCTCTAATCTAGCCATGGTGATGTCTGTTTCTACAACAGTGTGTGATATGTAAATGAAGCACTTCAAAGAACTGAAATAAAAAGGGGATCTGTAGAGTATGCATACATACCTTTTACCCCGAGAGGAATGATATTAAAAATTTTCAAACAGCTAGCAGGGCCGACTGTGGTGGGAGGCAAAAGTAAAAAAAAAAAAAGAAAAACGCAGGTAGAAACATGTATGTTGTGTGTTTTTACTGTATCTCCAGAAGCTTCAGGAGCAGGGAAGATGAAAGAGAATCGGTTCTGTTTACAGAGTTCTCAAATAAAATGATTAAAAAGTTTCCCCTGGCAAAATGAGTTGAAAGATTCCAACACTACGGATTTTATATGATATATGGAATATAAAGAATGTATGGAAAGAAAAAATAGCCCCTTGTACTGAAGTCTGTAATGTCAAAGGGCAAGTTATTTACCCACCTCACTGACAAAGATGGCCACATCCTCCTCTTCGTCCGTTCTGTAGCACAGAGTTAGCCCCAACTTCTCGTGGCTGTTGAGTCGACACAATTCCACTTCCTACGAAGATAAAAGGGAAAATATGAGAGATCTAACAACATTACCAAAAGGCTACAGCAGGGATACTCAACTTACTTGCCCAGGGCCATAAACAAACCATAAACATAAACTGTTTTTCCCAGGGATGAAATAAATTGCATATTTAAGCTAATTTAATGTGAAATATACATAAACAGGAACAGATTTAACCTCTGTAAACTTTTTCTCTCTGTAGCTAATGGTTGTTTTCTCCTGCATGGCTAACCAACAGATCCTACTATCACCAGTCTACAGTCATTCGTGTTGCTCTGAGCTAAATGCTATCATCTGCCTGCAAACAATGACAATGCTAGCATACTGATGTTTAGCAGGAATAATAGATTCTATGGTCAACATCTTAGTTTTGCGTGTTAGCATGCTAACATTTCCTTATGTACTAGTATAGCTGACACTGATGGGTATGTCCATTGTTTCATATATAATGAAGGGGGCGCTAATTTATTGGGGGGGATTATTTTTGAGACATTTAGCCTGAACTAAAGAAGTTCACCAACCAACCAATCAGTAGATGAAACTTTGCCATTCCTGGTGCGAAGGCAAAGTGAACATGTACGGACATCGAAAGGTCATTTTTTTTATCTTCGTAAGGTGGTTTACAAATCAGTTTCACCACAAGGGTCCATTAACGAGCTGCTCTGAAGTCTTAGTTGATTTCACACAGTCTACCTCCAAAGTAAGAGTTTGTTCATTTGTCATTGAATTATAGATGGAGGATTTCTGTTTTTCTAAGCACTTCAAGCTGATGTGAGAGAGAAATCTTTGAAGTCTTCAGACATTTTTTTTTAAGTACAACTCAATGAAAACTGCTCTCACTCTACTACTTCTAAACAAACCTTATGGGGATTTTGTTTTGCCAACATTCAGGACTGCTGTAACCTTCAATCAAGACACAGAAGGAGTCTGAGACTATATTTACCGTAAAACTAATATCTTGATGCATAACGATTGCTACACAAACAATAGGTCTATGCTCCAATCAAGATCAAACAACAATATTGTTTAAGTTTCAGCAAAAAAAAGAAAAGAAAGAGAAAAAACTTGTTGTTGTAAGGCTTTTTTTTAAAGTCTAAATTGCAACTCTCATCTGAGGTTTTTTGGTCTCAAAGTGTTTGATCATGAAAGACATTCTCAGCTCGCAGAGTTTGATCGGTGAGGCTTTGATAAAAATGTCAGAGGACCTCAAATGTTTTTCTTTCAATCCGTTGCCAAGTTTCGGAATATTGGACTATAAATAAACTATAATTATACTAATGCCACCAGATATACATATTTGCCGCAGCGCTAAAGCATTCCCCATCTTCCCTTGGGGAGAGATCAACAAACTATTGACTTACAAATGAGTGGTTGTCAAATTTCCCATGAGCCTCTTGGAACACAGTAAAAGTACCACAGCAGCAACAGGAATTCTTCATTTTGAGTTCATGAATACAAACAAACAGACAGTGAGATTTGATCAACCACAGTTAGAACTTGAGCGAGTGGCGAGGGAACGTCGTGAATATGCAACCAAACGACCTCCAATTCGTCCCGAGTTTGCAAATACGACCCACCGTGCAACCTTGTTTCTCGCAACAGAGGTGCAGCCGAACAACAAACGGCAAAAGCCTGTGTACTTGCTCCAAAATACTGAAATAAATCAGAGGTGTTGAAGGGAATCAAGTGTGAAATGGCCTCTCCTCCTAAAGTCTTTATTAGAGCAGAAACACACCTACTCTCAGCTGCAGGAGTGAGGTGGTTGAGTGGACAGGAGGATGGAGGGGGCAGAGGGGAGAGTGAGGTGGGCACTGAGGGCTCTGGTGGGGCTCAGAGGGGTCTGACACAAAGAGTGATTCATTTCCTCTGTGACAAGTGTGGGTTGGCTGGATACGCATGTCTGAAGTGGGAAGGGGACAAGGGGAGTTGAAGTCTGACCGTGGTGGGATGAGATGAGGGGAAAAGGCCATTACTACTGCCACAGAGCTGCAACCTGGTGCCCCTGGCAACCCCCTCCTAAGCTGTTTATGACCTCCAACATCGTCACACATAACACACACTTAGACACAATTCCCATTTGCTCTTTCTCTCCTGTCACTCATTTCTTTTAACACTTCCCTACCCCTGCTTTTCTCACACATTGACAGTTCATTGAGGTGTCTCTGGACCACAGATCTCCTGCTGCTGTTGGTCTACACACACTTACACACACACACACAAAAAAGTACTTCCTGAATCACTTTAGGATCCCTATGCTTACACACATACTCAACAGAGCACACACATTCAAACAGACAGAGAAAAAGAGCCAAAGAAAGATGACATCATCTGAGATTTGTCATTTTATCTTTCCTGACAGCTTCAACCTGATGAAGGAGTTCACATCTTTAATTGACTGTCTCTTAAGGAACCTCAAATCCCGGCTGAAATGCAAGGATACAATGTAAAAAAGGGAAAGAAGCTTTGGTGTTTACTATCCGAACAAAGTGTGCTCCAGAAATCAGTCACTAGCTATATTAAAAATGTTACTAATTAGAAAACCACTGCTGTTGTTGGTAGAGATATTATTAAAGCAGCCCATCTTCTGATGCAAGGAAGCAGTCATGGAGGTAATGGGAGCCGCAGACACAGCGCACACCTTGCATGCTGATATGGTGTGAGAAGTTGTAGGATATCTGTGGGAGATATTGAAATCACTAGCAATGTCTCGGAGACATCTGTCTAAAAATAAACCACACACATTAATTGCTGAGACTGAGGCGAAGCGGAGGTGTGAGCAGGTACTACATCATCCCTATCTGGCTCTGTGAAGCAAGCCTAAAGTTACCTCTGACTAATTAATGGCTGGATATAGTGCAGGGGACCTGTGGCTAAATGATCAGGGAAAATAGATTGCTACAATTACTGCATGTTGTATGAAACATCAAACCTGCACATATGTGCTTGTGTGTGTGTGTGTGTGTGTTAAACTATGTGCAGGAATAGATAACTTTTTTTTTCTCGACCAGATGTTATTTTGCTCTCTTGTTTTAAGACAACATCATGAAGACAGAACACCCACTCACACTCAGATGCCTCAGTAAAAGGACTTTGTCTCCTGATCTATCAAACAATCATTTACCATTCTCAGTCTTGCCTCTTTTGATTTTTTTTTGCCTCCATTTTCCAGGCGAGCTTTCTCCTGCCTCTCAGGCGGGAGACAGCAGCATGGCACGTGGAAGAGGGCTGACAGTAAATTAATGACTGGGATGGCGTGATTAGGGGGGAAGATTGCTGCCCACCATCAAAAGCACATTGGATGCTGTCATAATAATCGCGCCTTTGATTACCAGTAATTGAAAAAGCAGTCAGAAATGCATGGATGGCCACCACTGGCATGAAAAGAGGGAGGACTCTCTCCAAGCTTCAGGTAGTTCGCTCCTTCAGAACTTAGTGACACTAATCAAACAAAGGGTTACTAACATGGTGTTGTTGCCACTGAACAACCAGGGACTCAAGGAAATGTATGACGTTTCTGTGTGAAATTCTAGTTATTAGGCACAGTCTGTGTGTTTAACCGTGGTGGTGGAACTTATTTTCAAATCCAACATCAAATTAAGATTGTAGATAAACTGAGATGAGATATAAGCGGCTTTCTGAAATGAACTCTGCACAGCTTCTGCAGAGTCAGGCACGGACGTTGTGTAGCACTGCCCTTTCACACATGTAGAAAACAACCAGGGATTATCCATGTCAGAGGTGTTCTCACATACTGTAAAAGGTGGCACTGGGGTTAAATGTGCAGGAGGCGTTACATGCTTTGTGTACGAAACACATCGTGCCTAAACAGAGAAAAACAATATATAGACAAGCAGAACAGATAGAAAGCAGCTGCACTCTGTGCACTTAGATAGATCCCATGTTTTTGGTCCGTGTTAATCAGCAGTGTGAGAACATTAACATGCCCACTTGCTTCGTGACTTTCCTGGACTACGACCTGCTCTGTTCAGTTGTGGGTTCGATCACATATAACAGACAGGGCCTCAAGAACAAACATTTGTGTTGACATATACAGCTCAGCCAGTTCAACCTGTAGTAAGAAACTGAAGAAGAAGGTGAAAACCAGTCAGTAATAACATTTTTCTACCTCTGTTTTTTTTCTGGTCTCATTCCATTAACACGTGTCACAGTACAGACACAGATTGTCGTTGGTGTAAGTTGTAACGTAGAGGCAGTAAAAGCATTATATATGAATTCTACATGTGTTTGTAAAAACTGTCTTTTAATGTGGCTCATGATAGCATGATAGCGTTATGCAGTATATTGTGTATTCTGTGGCCACTTCTCTGTTCAGAAAAGGGGGAAAAAAAACGACCCTTTGTTTTCATATGAACTCGCAGAGCTTTGAAACGTACAGTATACTATGAAATTTCATGGCATCTGGCTTCTCTCCACCTCATCAACCTCAATACTCCAGGACCCTCACATGCTGATTACCTCAAACAGAAACATCAATGTCCTGGTGTATTAGAAAAGTAAATTAGATTTAGTGGGTTTCCCTCTGATGTGATGGTAAAACAGTCTCCCCCACTGTGCTTTTTCTTCTAACAAAGGTAATTTAAAGAAATGTCTTCCCCTTCCTCTTCACTTTCCTCTCCTTCAGCTGAAAGTGAAGGATCAGGTTGACTCTGAAAGTGGCTTTTCAGCTTTCGTCTACATCCCCCCACAGCGTTTTTTCAGTTGACATACAGTAAGTGGGGCTGCATTAGCGCGGTATCTAACTCCTCAAGCATGAAATAAAAAATATCACAAAAAAAAAAAAAAAGGTTGCAGGCTGCAAAGCATACACAGTATAATAGGATTTGTTAATAGCAATGAGGCATAAAGAGAGGCTTTAATATATTATATTTGTTCTGATTTGACACTGGGGCCACTGCGATCCGAGCCGGTGCACAGATCTCTTTAGGATGTAAAGAAACACCTCATGCTCAGTGGGTGGAAACATTCAGAACACATTTAAATGAAACAAATAGGAGGAGGGAGGGGTGGACAATCATCATACATCAGACCAGTTGGAGCCCTCACACGCACAATATGCTCGCACCTCAATGACTCGGAAATAAAGAATATTGGACCAAGACGGGAAGACGAGCCAAAGTCTGTTTATCTCTTTCTGTCACAGATGAATCAGTGCGTCCGTCTGCATGCATGTACACGTCAGAGATCAACAGCCTTAAAAAAACATCACCTATCTGACCTCTCATGTTACTTACACACCAGTAAAGATGAAAAAACAAGGAAATGTGTTTCCTTTCTTCCTTCTTATCATCTTACCACACACACCTCACTGTAATTGGGTTTGATCAAGCTCAGAATAAACCAGCATGCTCCTGTTTTCCTTCAGTGCTGTGAAAACAATTAGCGATCCTCAAGCAATGCCGTCACTCTTTGGAAAATTTTAATATTCTTTTTTGCCAATTATGAAAAAAAAAATGGAGGTATGTCATCATTGCCATTGAAAGGGAAGGATTATTCAAGCTTTCTGCAATGTGGCTGATCATCTGTCACTACTGAGCCTGTGGGATCTGCCTGTAGACTCAATTAGTATTTGGGTCTCAACCAATTGTTAAGTTTCTTTAAATATGGAGCGTTGAGGGAATGTGTGTCCATGTGTTGGAAGGGTCACGTCTGTGTTTCTGGCGGTACATATTGATGCAGTTCAGTGCGAATTTTTTAGCACGTTTTAGCACTTTTGAACTTAACCAGTTTGTTAGCAGTAAAACCCTGCTGATACTTCCTCTTAAATTTCAAACACATTTGTTAAAATCTGTGTTAGTGAGCCTCCCTCCTTTGCCAAGATCATCCATCCACTTGACAGGTGTGCTGATTAAACAGCATGATTATAGCGTAAGTGTTACCTTGGCCTGCTCAGAATAAAAGGCCACTCTAGAAGGTGCAATTTTGTCACACAACACAGATTTTGCCACAGATTTTGCAAGTTTTAAAGGGAGCGTGCATGCTGACTGCAGGGATGTGATCCAGAGCTGTTGCCCAGGAATTTAATGTTCATTACACTTCCAACAGTCTTTTCCAATGCTGTTTCTGTGAATTTGGCAGCACATCCACCTGGATGCAACTAGCGACCTCATCTAATCACTGCAGCCCAGGACATCCACACAACCACTTCCTGTTTCTTCACCTGCAGGGTTTTTAGGGGGAAAATCCCATTTTTGCACAAACTGACAGAAACCTTTCCAGGGCAGCTCACCTGGTCATCATTTTAACCAACTTGTAGGGAGAAATCCTGACTTTCATGGCAAGTGAACACTCCCATCCTCTCAACACACATACACTAACAAAATGGTTATAAATGCTTTTTTTTTCAAGATAAAACTACACATTATGGAGTTGCTTCTTATTATTAACAGACTAAGGTGCACCTGCAATAATCATAATCAGCATCTTGATGTGTCACACCTGTCAGGTGGATGAATTATCTTAGTGAAGGAGAAGAAGCTCATTAACAGATTTGAACAATTGTGTGCTCAAAAGAGAAAGTTTTAGATATTTTATCACAACTCCTAAAAATTGGTTGCAGAACCAAAAGTGTTACATTTTTGTGTCGATGGAGCGGGGTGAGATCAGTTTAAACTTCGAGCATAGCTTCATCTGACTGTACAGCTGTGCTCTGTCTCTGGATTTGGTTATTAGAAGAAGACTCCTACATTTTTCTTGCTGAGAGGTAAATGAGAAGATTGATACCAAACTTCTCTCCGTGTCTTAAGTACATTGCTGGAGTCAGGAGATAAATAGCTTAGTGCACAGACTGTACCAGCACCTCCAAAGCTCACAAATTAACACATTTTATCTTGTTCGTTTAATCCATAAACAAACAGAAATGTAAGAAAGGACAAGCCGGGATTTTTCTGCTGTTTTTTTTTCTATCTCACTGTGATGACAAAACACTCCAGGAAGTCACAGCAACCACCGAAGAAATACATACAGCACACAACTCCCAATAAAATGACAAAATGTTCTGTTTTTCGTCGGATCAAACAAACTAGATAGAACATGTTAATTGGTGCTGGTATGTGGTTTTCTGAGCTAACAGACACAGCTGCCGGCTGCAGCTTAGTACTTAACTCAGAGGCATTAGAGTCGTATTGATCTTCTCATCTAACTCTCAGCAAGAAAGTGAATGAAAGCATTTTTAACAATTTAACAAACTTTATTTATCTATTCCTTTAAGAATTATGACCACGATATGTATCAAGCTATAATGTTACGGCTCTCTCTGGTTTACAGTCTGCATGATGGTGATCCCATTTCAATACCGCCGGCATTTCTTTGCTGCAAACTCTTGTTACTTCTGCTCACATTTGTACAGGTATATATCCAAAATGGCAGCAAATATTAGCCGTGACATTGAATCTGTCAGGCTCTTGTGAGCAGTGATGTCAAGTTTGACTCTTACCTCATACTCATACTCCTCTGTCCTCTCTCCATCAGCTGGAACAGGGGAGAGGTAGTCCGTCCCTTCAAAGTAATCCTGGTCCATTGTGTGAAGGGAATGACAGCTGTCAGGAGAGACAGACAGAGAAAGAAAGAGAGGGAGAGACAGACAGACAGACAGACAGACAGACAGACGGACAGGGAGGGAGGCAGAGAAACAGAAAGAGGTTGAGAGATGGGCGTGTGCAAGATCTTGTTTTTTCCCTTTTTTTTTTTTTTACTATGCGTTCAATACCTCTAAGTGACAGAATTTCCTCGCCTTTGTCTTTGCCGGAATTTGAAGAATAAAGGATTTGTCAAGGGCTTTCATTGTCGCTGGAGTGTGCGTGTGATAAAAGTACAGCCCCTTGTTAATAACAGCATATCCACATAATTTGCTTCCTGCTCTTGACAGACAAAACCCCCCACATTGTACACTGTAATTCTATTATGCTCCCCTCAGTCACTGAATAAAACTGCATTGTGAGCGCCTAACGAGACGAGCGGCTTCGGTGCCACACGAGATAATCACGGTGGACAAAAACTTTAAAAACACGCTGTTGAACATGTTGAGTGACGCGTTCATGGGCCGTCTGACTCTCAGATTACCCACCACTGTAAAACCGTCTCCAAACAATCACCCAGTCACAAAACCAGACTAGTAAATGTCAGAATGCTTTAGACTTTGTTGCCTCTGTATCACACATATGATGTTTTGCAGTGGGTGCAAATGACACAATTACAAATTTACAATCCCGCCCCACAAACAAGAGTGAGAAACATTTGTTGTATCTATAAAATTTGCTGTATATTGAATTTTGCACCTGATCTCAAATGAAGAGGAGGAAATGTGAGTTTTATGGGACACATTGATTACATTTGGACTCTGCCTGGGGGCTTTAAGTAGCCTGCAAGCACACGTTGCACTGTGTTTCCCAGTTTTTTTATTAGCCCATTTGCTTTAATCACCTTGTAAACCTTCCATGAGTCAAAATGGATACGCCAAAGCAGCTCCAATTATGGCAGGAAGGCCCTGTGGGGAATTCTGTGCTGATAATGTTTGAGATATACACGTGGCAAGAATTGATCAAGCCATATACAGAAGGCCTACTTTATGTCTAGCGAATAACACTGACAATATTACACATTTTTAACGATGTTTTTAATAATGAGCGATGCAGATGGAGCAACAGAGTAAAATTTCATTGCTGAACGTCTAAGCAAGATTTATGCAGATGTTTACGATTGTTGGGAATTATCTACTGTAGCAAACACAGTCACAGTTCACCAACTCCTTCCTGACTTCCCAGTTCTGGGCTCTGAAGCTCCTGCATTGCTAATGTTTCACAGTTTCATTCCCAGGAGTTGAAACCCAGATTTTCTTTTATGCTAAACTTTTCTTGTTCACACATTACTTTTCCTTTGAGATAGACAGAGTATAAATCAAAATGCTAAAAAAAGGAAATAATGACCCTGTTTCTTTTGTTGTTTTCCAGGAAAACCATACTTTAAACTCTCTGAATCTCTCTTTTGTACATGCCTTCTATTCAAATAGACAATAAAAACATCTTTAAGGAATTGCTTTACCCTGCATGCAGTTAAAATGTAATTAGACTCAATTGTAATTCGTGTGTTTGGTTTTTTTTTTTCCGCAACATTGTAACCGAGTTTATCTTTTCATCTCATCTAAATTTAAAGACATGAAAGTCTGACAAACATATTTAACATTTCAGTAATGTTTCTGCATATTAGAGAGGCTGAATAACTGCAAAAGGCTGCGTGCTGCATGCTGTGTGTTCACTGAAGAAACAATCAAACCATAAATTATTTGTTTGTAAATGTGCCTTCGCTGCTCTGTGCTACGTTCAAGTAATGTAGGAGTTCTGATTTGACAGATCCTGATGCTCATGTATTCAAAGTCACTTGAAGTTGTCAAATATAATTAAAAATATTTTTTTTGGTTGAATGGATTTTAATATTTTTTCTCTGTGTTTTCAAACTTAATCTCCTCGGTGATACATTTAATTTATTACTCTAAACTAAACTAAACACCAAAATGCCAACACAAACATTCTGTATTAGTTCCTAATTCGCACCGCCTTTATTTCTCTCTTTTTTTCAATTAGGTTTGTCCTGTTGGTGAAAAGCAGACGTGAAGGACATTAAGGAGAGCCCATTCATCAAATCTATATTTGTCAGAATCAACTGAGCAGCTGCTTAGTCGATTCGTCATATTTTATGAAGGCGCCTTGCACACTTGTAATGCTAATCCTGCAAACAGTGATATTTATGCTTCATAGCTCAATAACGTCTCTCACATTTCTTTCTGTCTTAATTACCATCAGTCGCAGCCAAAGTCAAAACAAGGACGCGGCAACAAAATCTTTGTGGCACTGAACCAAAGTCCTTTGCAATTTAATCATATCAGATTAAATAAAAATGTATTAAATCAAATTGATGACCTTCTTGAAACTACAGTCCTTGTTATGATTTACAACTAATGTGATTCACAAATGCAATTTCCAGAGATGTTAAAAAAATTTAAAAAAAAAAACAAAAACCCTGCATCCATCTTAAATTGTTGGTACCTGTCGGAGAGCAGAAAGGGACAGACGTCAGGCACAGGCGGGGTTGAAGGCCGGAGCTTTGCCAGCGCCATGATGTGTTCAAAGGTGATGTCAGTCTGAGTGCACACATCCACCACATGGATTTCCTGAGGGGGGCCATGGGGGCGGCCGCTGGGGGTTCGCCTGATGACCTGCACCACGACGGGGTCCTTGGCAGTGCGAAACGCCTCGGCGGTCTCCTCATGGCTGGACTTGGACAACTCTTTCCCATTCACCTGAGAAGGACGGAGAGAAAAAAAAACATACTTCTGTTTGTCTTTTTCTCTGATAAAAAAAAGTCTCTTAGTTCTTTATTTATTGTGACTTTTTTCTATTGACTGTTGCTATAGGAACATTTTACAAAGCGCAGCCGTTGTCAGTATACACTTAACCTTACTGGTTCAGCTGAATCTCTGTATGCAGAGCAAAACAAGAGTTTTCTGGCAGAGTGACATTAGACTAAAAGCCAGTGAAAAGGCCAATATTACTTGTGTTCTTGCTCTTATGCTTTTTTATATTAAGTGAAGGATGCAGGTCGGGTTCGTAGACGTCCTCATACAGCAATGCCAAGCTTTGAATCCTTCCCACAATGCTGCCGCCTGTTTTCAGACACTTAACTCCTTCCATCCCTGTAGTTTCCTCATTTATTACAGTCTAATGTGAAATTTGAATATTCCCTTTAGTGTACTGATGGTTTTATGGTTTATAAGCTCCAGACAGTTTGTCTCAAGCTTGCTCACATTTCCTCCTGGGCATCACATGAGCATCGCAAAGATTTACTGCTAATATTTAATGTCAGATTTCAAAACAATTCCACCTCCAAACATGCAGATGCAACATGCTGAATAAAAGCTGTATGTTTTTTTTTTCTCATATTGTAACAGCTCTTCCGTTGTGCTTTGATTAAAATCCATTCAAGATAGAAATTTAAATATTATTTTTTGGAGTGTCTCCTCGACAGATGATCAAATGGAAATCTTTATGAATTTGTCGGAAAACGTGCACACAAAAACACAGCTTGATGCAACATTATCAGACAGTTAGATCAAAGCCCAAATGGCCCCTGTTCACCGAGTCCATCTTCAACCTCATCTTCACAAAATGAACTGGATTTTCTGGCAGATTGAAAACCATTTGCACTACAGCTGGCACATATAAAGAAATTCATTGCTTCATTTAACACCAGTAATTTCTCTGGAAGAGAACCATGGCTGTGGAATACCTCAGAGAACGTGCTTTGGTATAAACGCTGCAACCAGAGATTATAATTTAGATACCCTCAGACAAGAAAAAAGGTAGACACCGCGTAATTACACTTGCAGTTGTATTTAAATACGGTTTGAAGTGGAGCATTTTGCTCGCGGGGCAAACCGAAATGAATTGAAATGATAACTAGAAGAGTAAAAGAAAGCATTTATATTCACAAGTGTCCGCTGAGGAAAAACAGAGTAAGGCTGGGAAACTCAAAAACAGCACCGTTTCACAACTCAAATTACAAACTCTTTAAACTGCAACACAGTGGTAGAAATATAACACAAACAGCCTAGTTCACACTTTAAAAAATCAACTAAATCCACAAGTAGTTGACAGTTTCAAGTAACTTTGGCTTTGTGTATGTGCTGCCTCTGATTAAATGCATTTTAAAGAGACAGCTTATATTTTAAACCCAAGATACTCCACCAGTAATTCTTCCCTTCCTCTTGTTTTGTTACACATCTCAATAAAATATCGTGAGAAATGACTCGGTATGTTTTGGGCAGAAGTTAGCCATCAGAAGAATCTGTTTTCTAATACATAGGTCTGCCTACATGTCATGTTTCATAATTAGTCCCAATCTAAACTCTGCATAAGCAGCTAATCAGTTTCCAACTGTTTTGGATTGTTACCAGGCCTGCAGTCTATTATTATTGATTAGTCTGTTGATTATTATTTTGATTAATCAATTAATCATTTAGTCTGTCAAGAGTAAAAACAGTTTTGAAAAAATGTCAATAACATGTCTCAGACTCAAATGATTTATTTTGACTCATGAAAAGTCGAAAACCTGAATATATTTCCGTAACCAGAGTGTCTGTAACAAACAGAAGAATCCAATTCTGCAAATTATAAAGCTGTTTTCACTATTTTTGCTTTTAAAAAAAAAGACTTGATTATCAAAATAGCTATATAGCCATATTTTTATGCATTTCTTTCTCATTTAATCAAAAATGACAGAAAAAATATTCTGGAGGAGATCAATAAATTCACAGCTCCGTAAAACGCCTTAAGGGGTTTAGGGTTGGGGTGGTGGCCAACGTCTGATTTAAAAATTTGAAATAGATCCCAAAACTGGTCTTTATTTCCATCTTGGCTCTCTCTCTCTCTCTCTAACACACACACATACATCCACATCCACATCCACATAATCCTGGTCTTTGTTCAAACAGCTGATGTCCTAACTTGGCTTTCTATTAAAGGGCCACTTCAGCAATTATGCATTACACTACAAAGACACATTTTAAGAAGGAAAAACAGAAAGAATGGTCAAAATCAACAAAGTAGAGTCAGAGAGGCTCCAAGGTCCAAAACATTAAATCCTACACTTCCTATAATGCTACTTTATAGCCTCTTAGATGCCCCCTGACGACCTATTATATTTTCTCACCTTAAAAATCTCCCTCAAGAAGCTCCGCAGGGGACATTACACAACTGTTAAGCAAACTGATGTTCCTGTGTGAAATCAGTGGAGAGCCCCTTTAATTTATTTCTTTAATTTAACAGACTTCCACATACAGTAACCAAGATCATTACCTGCTAACAGAGTCATAGGAAATATTTATATTGTAATAATAGTTATTATACAATAATAGTGTGTTTTTCTCATTCCTGATTCATTCCCATGTGTGAGTTTGGGTGCACGTGTTTTATTTTGTTTGCTTCCTCTTCTCAATGCTCGTCTCTGGAGACTGAGCGATGCCCCACAAAACAACCACCGACTTATTTTCTCAGCCGTCGCAGCAGCCATGTGAAAAACTCCCTGAGCTCTTGTGGAGCGCTGGCCTGCTCCCTCGTCTCCTGACGTGACCTTTGTTTGTAGCAATGATGCATTAATCACCTGAGCGGTAGATAAACTGGGTCAACACCGCTCCTGTTGGAACTGGGGGCAATTTAAAGTAAAAATAACACTCCGAACAGGCTTTTCATTCTCTTTCTTGGCCACTCAGCAGGTATCAAATTCTGCAGCACATACATTAAAGCTAAGCTCTCTATTAAAGAAACATGGAGCCCTATAATAATAATTTGCTTATATAGTTCCTATGATTCTCTCTTTGTCTTTTTTTTCCCCCCCTTGCTTGTCTCGCGCTCCGCAGGCTAATCCTGAAACAGGGAAGCCTGCTGGAAACAAAGGAGTTGGAGCAGACAAATGAGGCAGTCTATGGTGTATGACAGTCCCAGAGAAAAATGATCAAATTTCCCAGCTCTCCCTCTGGTACTGCCTGACCAGTCCAGGCTCCTCCTCCTCCTACAAGCCTCACCGCTCACTAGCCTTACTCCATGATCATAATGAAACAAGAGGAAACACGTCAGAAAAAAAAGAGGAGGGAGTGTTGTTGTTTTAGTCCCTTCACTGGTTTTCATGAGAGGCAGATGGAACAATTAATCCCCAATCAACACAGGAATATTAAGTAGCCTTAACTCCTGCGTGAGGGATTTTGTCAGCCTCGTTGTGTCCCCTTGGCTGATGTCTATCCAGCTAAACACGCTGCTTCGGTTAGTTGTGTGGATCTGCAGTCCTATCTGACAGATGGGAAGGGTTTCTAAGAGCTTGGCTGCAGCTTCCGAGATATTCCCAGATTTTTCCTAACACTGAAGATCTGCCTTCAGCGCTGCTCTTGAGATGTCCTGCAACGTCTTTATTCTCTGTAAAGTCCATCATCAGCGAGCACAAACCCACCAACATTTTCTGCCCATGTTTACTGTCTATGCACTCGGTCCAGCTGTAGCCTCTTCAAGTTTTAATCACATATTTGGATGTAGTTACACCAGCTTACACTATCCTCTTCAAGTGTGCATGCAGAGTATGCAAATACACATTAATTCATAAACACATGCTGGTAAACAAAATCTGTTTGCAACAAATTATTTAGCAGCTGTAGTGTTTATAGAGTCCAAAGCAGCTCTGCAACAGCTCCATATGCACAGAGTCAACATGAATTATCTCATTGGTCTAGAATAACACAATAGTTATTATTTATGAGAGATCATTTGCTGTATAATTGGGCCAGGAGATGATCAGGTAAATGTAAGGAAGGGAGTAAATGGGCGCTGGGATGGAGTAACACAAAGTAGGCACATCTGTTGGCTCCATGGATGTGCACCAGGTGCAGCCAGGAGACAAATGCGATGTTGTTCAGTGCCACCGAGACGACCAGCAAGCCTTCCCATAACAAATGCAGTGCACCAGCTTAGTGAGGTGTATAGAAAAATGATGAGACCACTGTGTCCCCTTTTCACTGAGGCAGAGTCCCCCATATTGACAAAGACATTCAAAAATTGTGCATTTGTGACGCAGCTGGGTGCACCGAGTCTCCGCTTCAGTAAATATCACACGACATTTTAAGCTTTTCAGAGCTGCTATGAAAAAAACAAACAGACTTGGAAACTTTAACAAAAGTCACTGCTTTTAAATCTATGAGCCTTTGGTTCCCTGTAGCAACGCACGGTCCTGAAGGTTCTCTCATCTGTGTCCCATCTTATCGTTTGTCCTCCACGTGTGAGGACGAGCAACAGAGAGCAAACACGCAGGAGCTCAGCTCGACTCCTCAGGCGTCTCCTCTGTCAGTGTTTTCGTCTCATCGACTGCTGCCTCCCATCAATATTTCCGAAGTCCGAGGGGCAGAATGTAGTGACGGTGGTACTAAAGTGAGGCCAGTTTATCTGTTAAGATGTCAACTTCAGCCAAATCTGATGCCGCTGCCTGTGCTGAGGGACCGTTCCCGTGGCAGAGGGAGCAGACACTGCTGGCAGCCTCCAGGGGATTAGTGATAGGATTGATTGATGTACTACTTCTTCTTCTGCAAGGAGAAAACGGCAGCCCCAGGCAGTATGCTCTAATAGTCCATTAGCTTTTTTATGCCTTTAAATTAACTGCATACATTGCTTTATGGCTGGCATGCAACACTTTGAATCTTAATGAATTGTTTTTGTTTTCAGTTTTATAGAGTTTGTGCCGCGCACAAGGAGAAAAGGTCCATCTTCGCTCGTATCCTGCTCGAGCTGGAAATGTGCGGCACTGAATGAAGCAAAGTCATCCTTTCTACTTCAGCTACACTGACAAGTAAACAAGTCTTTCAGCAGCAGTAGAAAGAGCATCAGAGGCTCATACTTAACCAGTGCGTGTAACCTTGAGTGTTTTGCTTAACATCTGCGCAGGTAGCGAGCCTGTGTTACACACAGTCTGTATCTCCTGTGTGCCGTCACCTGCTGGTTTGATTGGCAGCCTGTGGGGTGTTAAGTGTATTCAGGCAGATGGATAAAAGTGTAACATGTAGGTCATCCAGCCTCGGGAGGAGAGAGCTTACAGACGTCGATTATACACCTGTTCTATCACATCGTCTTTTGGGAAAAGGCAACATGACCTCTTAGCTTTGGGGTCCGGTTAGCTGTGTTGAGCCCCCAGATAAAAGAGTGGTGATGGTGCCAGAGGAGATGGAGGTACAGTAGATGGGGACAAAAGAAGCAAAGCCATTAGAATTGTGCTCCAGAGAAGGAGGAGAGATCAAGGCTACCTGTCAACAATCACAACTGAGTGCTGATGTTATAGAAACTCAATTTCAATGAATGATAAGATGTAGATTCATCATTTAACCCAAGACATCACATAGCTTCAGCTAATGCAGCTGACACTGGAGATGCAAGTCCTTTTTTTGCATTGTTAACTCCAATTTCATCTCTTTGTTTTTATTTCTCAATGTAAAAGTCTCCTGTGTACCAAAAAACCTCACCTTGTTATTATGATACTTCAATTTTGATGAAGATTAAACATGATTAAATGTGAAAATTTGTGAACTTCAATGTGAAGGCTTAGTGGATTATGTTATGTTGGAACGAATTGAGATGAGTTTTAACTCTGTTTCCAGTCTTTACGCTAAGCTAAGCTAATCAGCTGCTGTTTGTGGGCTGCTTTTCAAAAAATCTGAGTTTCCTTTTTACAAGTTTTTGACAAAGTAGCTGCAGCCACTACATTAAAGAAACAGAATCGGACATTTGAATGGAGAGTTTTAAACCAAAATGCTCTGTGACTTCCATAAAATTTGTAGGTTTTGGGGGGGGCATGTTGTTGCATTAATTATTGAGAAGAGTGATGATAAGGAACAGTTTGCAACAAAGGTCCTTGGCAGGACAAAGGTATGAAAAACTTGAGGTTTATGATCCATGCCCTAAATCACTACTTTTTATGTTTGTGTACACAGGCCTGCAGCACTGACTATTTATCATAGACCAGATATTATTTTAAACATTTCTTTGGTTTGGATAATTTGTGCCCATACAAGCCCCTGAAACGGTCCAACTGCTGCTCATGTTACATTGTCTATCCAGAAAATGAAATCAGCTTATACTCCTGGGACAGAAACAACCACTGTTTGTTGATATTTTTTTCCATTGAGTCTATTCAGCCATAGAGCCAAAGATATTTAGGCAGAAACGTGCTCACTGCTGACTGACTGACTGACTGACTGACTGACTGACTGACTGACTGCTGCAGTCTGCCTCTTCTGAGGCTCCGAGCACCTGAACAGCAGCCGCTACACTGCAGCTCCGACAACAACATCAATGTGTTGCAATTCTGTCTTTCAACATACGAGAATCAATTTGCATTTTCATAAATAAAAGACTATATACAAGTGAGAACGGGAAAATTCAGTATAGAGAAGTGGAATTAAATACTCCCCGAGGTAATTCCGAATGCAGGGAGGCTGAGTTTTGATGTGAGCATGACGGCTGCCTCATCCTCTCAGTGAGAAAACGGCTTGGGTTTCTCTTTACACCCAAATGTCTCATTTCAATAATAAGTGTCAGAATAAAATACGGGCCAAGGTCCGCGACAGTACAGGCCTTATGACTGCATAAATCACTCCTAGACAGTCAGTGCTACCTTCTGAGCGACTCAAGCAATGCTCCGATGACATGAAACTGAGAGATAGAAAGAGAAAGAAAAGGAGAGAGAGAAAGAGAGAGAGTGAGAGCGCACGCCACCAGGGAAATCTGACAACCCCCTCATCATCTCTATATGAACCAATGCACTGGCCTCCTTTAACCCCTCCAACCACATAAAACACACTCCACAGGGCCCCTGGGTTATTTTTCACATTAAAGGCCCTACACGACGCTGCTGAGGTTTTATGCCCGCAGAACATTTGATGAATTCTGCCAATTTTCTTCTCTGAGCACCAATCTCGTGTGGAGTACTCCCTTTATTGCGCAACTCGTTCAAAGTGCATCAGCTCTTTCAGTCTGCTCTAAAATTCATGGTCTGACTTTTTTTCTTTTTTTTTTTAACATGCGTTTATTATCCAATCTTGTGCCTTAATCGCTCAGCGCAAGGACAACTGTTATAAAAAGGACAAAGGGAGATGAGATCTTGGCATGAACTCTGCCAACACTCAATGTCAAAAGTACTGAGTGGCAGAGTGTGAAGAAAACTCCACACTCATGAAGAAATGTGCCACCATCTGCTCTCAGTAGCATGTCCTCCACTTCTGTTACTGTACTGTTGGATTCCAGTAAAAGTAAAAAAAACACACAAAACCCAGTCAAATCACCCCAATCTTGACCTTACCACAGAAAAACATACAACTTGGGAACATTGGACCCTAAGTTCTCCATATTTGTGCCACAAAAGTCCTGGGGACATACTTTGGGAACTGGGAACAAAGGAATGAATCCACTGTGATTACAGAACATCTAAAGTTCTGTCTGTCTGTCTGCAGTCACAGGGATTATTTCATTTTCATTCAGTGCATCCAAAACTTTAGTGACAGCTTATTAAATCTTAATGCATCATTTTTATGAATCCTAAATGTGTTAAATCCAGAATTCATGACACGGTTGTGGGGACTTTTGAGTTGCTCACCTTGGATGAAACTAAACTGAGCAGTGAAATTAATGTAACAAGTTAAGTATCACATTATTTTAGCTGTTGACAAACCAAAGATGTAATTCCCTTTTTCACTGTGTAAAATGTAATGAGTAATTAATCAAATTTCACAAGTAACCAGCCCAAACCTGATTGTTTGTCACTTGTTATCACATTAATGAAATGCTGCTGATGTAACCTTCATTGGTTTCCAGGCCTATCAATTCCCTCCAGCATGAACAAAACACACACAAGTGTGCGCGCTGATAGCAGAGACGGACAGACTGACAAGCACACAGCTGTGCTCACAATGCTGCACATGAAAGATTGTTGGGTAAACATTTCATCAAATTTCTTATTGTACTTGGCCCTATCTGTCAGATGCTCCATGCAATAATATCCCCGACATCCTCCTGTTCTGCTCATGATCACTTTCCCATGAAATTAGATCAATACGGCGTTCAGTCTTCATCACTGAACAGAATACAGTTGGATGCGTGGTAATTTTACTGTCTTATTTTGGATAGTTTATGAAATTCCGCAGCAGGTCCTAAATATGATTTGGGAGTGATGAGGGAAATAGAGTGCAAAGTTAATCAGCTTGTTCAAGGTTAATGGTACGTGCAGGGCATATTTGTTAAAGAGATTTAGAGATGCACAGTTAATCTCTGTGCTTAACTTTTAAGATCTTGCCATCTTGGAGTGAGTTTTAATGTAAAACGGAGGGGAGAAAATCGAATTAGAGTAAAAGCGGCACTTGGGTGGATGAATAACTAATGGATGAACAGCCTCCACCTTGGTGATAACTGGTAATTGGTTTGGGGGGCAGGAGAGGAGAGGCGGGAGGGGGCAGCTGGATGATACTATATGCTGTGCAGATCAGCAAAATAGCCTGGCTGGCATGAAAAGATGTTGTAAGGAGTAATGGTGCCATCCATATGCTGACTGAAGAAAATCAAGTGGGTACCGTCATGGAACACATCCAAAAGAGCTGAGAGGGAGGCAGAAAGGAGGTACAACAATGTGGAAGCCTAGTGAGAGCATTTTCAACGCTACAAGGCAAACTATACAAATCGAATATGCAAAAGCACAACCACTGTTCTTCTCATGCTTTGTCTAGTTGTATGTAGCCCACATAATTTATCTACATAAGAGGAAAGAGGGTCCTACTGGGTGTTTTCTTTTTTTCTTTTTTTTTAATTTTTTTAGATAAAATTACTCTCCTAAAGATATTTCTGAGATCTGGGAATGCAGCAGGCTCCATTTCCCTATTCCTCCCTTGTCATTATGAGCCAAACTAACCAGCTGTCGATGGTGCCTTCACGTTTAACACACAGACAACCAAGTGGTTTCAATTTATTGTTCAACTTTCAGCAAGATTACTGATAAATGTGGCTCCCAAATGTGTCCGCCTACTCCTTTAGTTGCTTTATTTTGAGGTAAAAATAAAAGGTGGTAGCCTTTGCGTGCATACAACTACAACTACATACAACAGTTACATACTAACTTTACAGTTCCTCTTTGTTTCTATGTGCCCATATTCATCACATTATGTTGCTAGCTAACCTGGGCTCATAATTAAGTCTAACAATACTTACAGGCTAGCATGTTCACAACCTAATGCCTCTTACCGTCTGTAATGCATTTAATGTGACAGTGTGTCCTTGTCATTCTTGTATGTGTGCAGTCATCACTATTATTCTCCATCATTTTCCACTTTTTACCTGTGAAGTCTTAGTGTGCAGATGAGATGACACAGGTAGTAGATAGAACTAGCGATGCATTTAAATGCCGGGGCCAGACGTCTACAGGATGGTCTGGGGAGACTTTGAAAGCAGTAAATTGTTTCCTTCACGTTTAATATGCTCACTCTTGCAGCAGAGCTCTATTTACATAATTCCAGGCAGACTTGTGATCACAACAAAGGCATCTCGTCCGACTTCCTCGTTCCTTCCCTCTCCAACTGTCTTTGTGTCTGTGAGGCTAATGCACAGTCGCTGGTTTGGGAATACGAGTGGAGGTCAGACGGTGGCACGGGCAGTTTTGACAGTCCAAATAATAAACTGGGGGGGGTTAGAAAGGTCAGTCAGGAGGACCCCTGTGGTTTACCAGTGAGCTGTCTTTTAGTCATTACCTGGAAGCAAAAGAAAAAAAAAAAGAAAAAGATAGAAAGTCTACCTGCTGTGCAAAAAAAACCATTTTGCACATTATGTGTGCGATTGCAGGTATCTGATGCCTGAGGCTGCTGTTTTTTAACACTTTCCCCAGAGGCCAATGGAGTCATTAGTGTCCCATCACAAATGTCAACCACCACAAAGGACCTGACAAGAGAGCGGGCCGGCAAAATCAAGAGTGCCTTGTGAGCTGACAGCGAGCAGGTTCGGTCAATGCTGCCAATTCAAAGAGAGAAAGAAAAAGGACAGGATTACAGATGATAGCCTGAGGCTGCCGGGGTTGAACCCTCATTCACACTTTCTTAGCACCAAACTCATCTTGAAATCTTAATTCAAACAATGGAAATGTTTCAGAGAAAGTAAAGGTGGGGGATTTCTGGCAGTTAAATGGTTGGTGTTTTCTGATGAAATGTCAGGTTTATGGAGCTGCAGGATTATAAGGCCTCTCTGGTGCCCAATGAGTAAATACAAAGTTATTGACTTCAGAGCACTCGGCTATGCTGCAAACCACAGGGATCAAGCTAACATACTGCAAATGCTGCCAACTCTTTGATTTTTTTCTTTTTTTTAAAAAAAAGAGCAGTTTCACAATTCCAAGGGAGTTTTGTAGAGTAATCACGTTCACCCAGCAAATAATAATTTACACTGCTGCGATAAAAATCCATAAACGTGACTCTGAGAAGGTGAGGATAACACATTTGACTTCTCTGTTTGAAGAAAAAAGGCAGAACACAGACCAGGAGCCAGCAGATGGACAGAAACATCCGAAAATGATCCTGTTTCAGCTGAAGGACACAGCAGTAAATAAGATCAAACCCTCTATGAAAAGCAGAGCTGTCCAATTAGGATGGCATTTACAATGAGACAGTGATGAAGTTGCTGATGATAATCTTATCCTTGTAAAGAGCAGCTGCACAATGCATGATTAAAAGGAAGGACATTATCTTAGAAGAGTGATCACAAGTGTAATCAATCTACTTCAAAGCTCCCTGTTGTGTTCTTCATGGCACAGCGAAAGTGCCAGCAAGAGGTTAGAAGAGTCGATGTCTCTGTTTTTTTCTTCGCAACCCACTCGAGTCTCACTCCTTGTCAGGTCCCAGAGTCAATAAACAAAGGAAAGTGAGAGGAAATTGGATGCAATTCAGCGCTTCCCACTGTGTCCTGATTACACAGTTGGAACAGTGGAGACAGAAATGAGGCTCAGAAGAGCGGCTGTGTACTTGATCACAAATACTGTACCTGTTTACGCAGGACCGCAGACACAAGGAAGGACAAGACACCCTTATCACTCACACTGGTCTCATTAGTCCCTGCCATTCAGGTCACAAGCAATTAAACATAAAATTAGCCAATAAAAGGGAAAATGTACAAATCAGCCCCCCCCAGTGATAAATACAAGTGAAGTAGAACAAGACAGTTCTTTGTGAATCCAACACTTGAGGACATTTAAACTGGACTGATGCAAAAAATTTCATCTCTGTCCAGTTCAGTCAATCAAAACTGAAGTGAATAAGTGGCACTGAAGCACTACAGGCCCACTTCCGTACTTAAGATTTCAATTATACAGGTGAATGAAATGAAGACCAACAGGAGTCTCAAAAATCTGTCTGACAGCAGGGATGAAATAACCTCTAATAGAAAACACAGCAACAAATAATGTCAGCCAGTCCATTGTGAATGTAATGAAACACCTGTCAACACATGTTTGTAAGACCTGAAGCTTTGCACAGTAAATGAGCTGTAACATTACCTTGCTCTTGTTGGAGAATACATTAATACAAAAAAAAAAAAAAAAACTAGTCCACCTGGCAGTTCTAATGCATGCATGCATGCATCCAAAAAAAAAGAACCAATCTCGATTAAAAACACCTGGCGCTGCTGTTGTCTGAAGAACGCATCCAGAAATGAGCGGAATGATTTACAGGCAACACACAGCAAACTTCCTGATTAATGATTCTGTCATCGCTTCAAGTTTCTTCAACAGAAAAAAAAAAAAGAAGAAGGAAGAAGTGTTGATGAACATATTGAGCCTGTGGAGGCACTCCAGAGCTGCACTTATTAGCTGGCACTTCAGAAATATTTTGACGTTACGAGGAGTACGCAGGCGCCTCCTCTCTCTCCGCATCCACCGAACGTGCAAACCCATGTGAGATTAGGCTGTGTCGATAATGTGGTAATGGTATGCGTGCATGTAGGTGGCCATGATGGGAGTAGGGGGGGGGGGGCTTTCACACTGTCATGGGAACCATAAGTAGGCCACATATGTGACGACTGGGCTGCATGTTTGGTGTCCCTAGTTTCATAAGGCTGCGGCTCCTCTGGCTAATGGGTCTAATAAAGGATTGTTCATGCCAGCGTCCGCTCATTTATTCCCATTCCTGAGAGTGCGAGGGGGACCGCTACAGCAATCAGCCTCTACTCACTGGTTAATTCGGAGGCAGATTTATAGGACGCCTGTGCAAAGGATGCCGCCTGTTCACGTGCATGTGATTGTTCCCGTGTGAACGCGTTGCGTAAAACTCATCTCTGAGCAAAAAGTCAGAATTGTTTTACATGGCTTCATCCCTACAACTGTGAGAGCCAAGATTAAATTTTAATCAGCTATAAAGTGCAATCAAAGCCACAGTTTGGATCCTAGTAAAGCTTATAACCAAAGCCCACACCTGGAAACACACAGGCTGCGGCGAGGCTGTCACCTGTCCTGGCTCCCCGACAGGAACAGGTCATTTGTGGCTGCGGTGGAGAGGAGAGATGCTCCTGCCAGACAGAAACGACAGCTGCTCTGCCTCCCCTGCACAGAGTGTGTGGTATGAGGTGTAATGAAGCCAGGAGAGAGATGTGAACGCTGGAGAAGGAGAAGAAGAAGAAGAAGAAGGAGGAACAGCATGATGTCTGACTTTTAAATTTGATAAACAAATACCAGTTTTCCACTTCAAGAATTGAAGCAATACAAGAACTAACATTTATATTCTGCCCCTACTTGGAATTTGTTGTTTTTTTTTTTAATCCAAATATCAGACTGAGCAGTACTACAGAAACAATGCAGTCCATCATAACTTGTCAAGCATATTAACACTGCATCTACCACACAAAGGAAGTTATTTTGTTGAAAAAAAAAATCTGAAATATGGAAAAATAATAATAATAAGCAAGCCAAGATAAGCACTTTGGAAACAAAGGAAGCTGGAATCAGACCAAACCAATGAAAAAATGTATCAGAGAATAATCAAGTGATGGGAGAATAGGTGATGAATATCAATAAACTGGATTATTAAATCTCCAAGGACAAAAACATGGCCATAACAAAGCCATTCGACACACTAGAAGCTGTTTTGGCAACACACAAGTTTGCCTTGTGTGGCTCTTTAACATCCAGGTCACAGGTTGCTACATTAGGTGGTAAAAGCCTCATTCTTTCTTTCTCTCTCCACCTCTTTCCCAACTGTCTATTGTCCCTATTTTTCTTCCACCACTAACAGATGCCTAATTGTGGCACGGACCTGCCAAATGCAAGCCGCAAGGACACGGGAGCTATTAGTCATTAGAAGGTAATGCAGCATCACACTGATGCCTCCTCAATGCCAACTGGAGCTTCTAAACTAGACACCGCAAGCTGAGGAAGGCTGAGAAGTCGGGCACCACCGCAGGGTGCTGAGCGCTTTAGCTCAAGTGGAAGTTCTTCTTTTGTTCTCGTCTGCTGGACAACGTGGAGAGTTGGCGAGCAATTAGGTTCATTTATACCACGGCAGCCACTTGGCAAGGATCGCCACTCCATGTGGAGCCAATGTAACACTAAAACGAGACCAAATGGCTCTCTCAATTGGAAGGCGGAGGGGAGGGAGTGTGTGTATGTGTGTGTGTGTGTGTGGGGGTGGGTATTGGTGGAGGGCATCTGCTCAACATTTACCTAGTGTTTTATAATTAGATGAGCGCAACTGCTTGGGAGCAAAGCGTCTGTTCCGCTGTGATTTTCTGATAACAATTCTGTGACTTGGAAACAGGCGGAGGAGGGCTGTGGATGGAAACAATTAGTGCAGCTAATAAAATATGAACCATATTGCAAGTGAAAAGAAATCTGTGTTCAAAGCATCCAGATCGATGGCGGGATGGAGGCTGGTCATGACAAATGCTAATTGGTCCCAAGAAGCACCGGGGTAACCTCCTAAAGCTCGCTCACATCTGGCTCCGTTTCCTCTCTTCTGTCTCAGTTTTCACACATTTAATTCTCTGCCAAACACCAACATTTAGCTGAGGAGGACAACAGCTCAGTGGGTGCAAAAAGAGAGTCCGTGTGATACTCAACAAAGAGGCTCCCCGCCGGTTCGTGGAAAAGTCACTCAACATGTATTTTTAGGCCAATCAGATGGTTCTGTCAGCAGACACTTGTTCTTGCAGGAACAGCACGTTCCTGTTGCACAAGTGTAGCTAATGACATTAATCAATGATGATTCTGTTCAATGAAGGTGTGCCGATAAATCATTTTACAGTGTCAGCTGGCACACTGCCAGGGGCCTGGACCTGGGATACCTGGCCACAATATTGTGATGAATTACACCTGTTTATGTGTTTCTATGCAGAAACTTGCACTGAGACATCTGAAAACTGATATACATGATTTCCGCAAAGACACAATTACATTATAGACACCACATTCCAACACAAAATGTCCTATATGAGCATTTTTTTATACAACCAGTAAGGCAAAGATTACACTTCTTAAAATAATTATATATCAAAAAAATGTACATTTAAATCAGGGGAAAGATTGTGGTCATGTTTTGTTTTTTTTTCCTTCCGGTCTTTATTCTTAGCTAAATCTACATGGCTGGCTTTTAAAGTAACAAACAAACATGAGTGGTATTTAACTCCTCATCTAAGCTGTTCCACAGGAAACTTTCAGTCTTTCACAGCTTTTTGTAAAAATACAGATGTATATGAACTTGTTCATTCAGCAGACAAACATTTATTGCCAAGTATTATGCTTAATCAATTCTGATCACTCGTGCTACAGCCAGGATTTGTCACTTCAGGGATAACAGAGCTCCTCTTCTCTCAGCAACTCTCTAAATATGAAGTCACTGCATGAGTTACACATAAAGCAAGCATGCGTCTTTTACCTGTTATATCCCACAGATTGATTGTTTGTCACTTCGAAAATAATTCATACTTTTTTTTCTAAAGAAAAATAGTTTAAATCAAGAGTTTTATTGATTACCCTAGGGACCTGCACTCTGGGCATACATTTTAGCTTTATCCTGATTGTCATTATGAAGATGTCATTATGTCATTTTAATGACATGCATTTATGCAGCCTGTTTTTTGTTATACATATTTTTTTGCTCTTTTGATCATTTCCAATAAATCACCTGTAAAGTGACACCTGTGTTTGTAAATAGCTCGTACATGAGAGGAAGAAATTTTTTCACCATTGCAGGCTTCAGGCCTTAAAGTGTCCATTTTCTGGCACAAGAAGACCCATACATCTCCCATCCACCCGGGGCCGTCTCTGAGGTGTGGACGGCAGTGCAGACTTGTCAGACAAAGACAGAGAGGAGAACGGAACTCCCTCAGTTGTGTGACAGCCAAAATTCACTCCTGTGCAAAGAACAAGCGAGTGATATAGATTTTCCCCGAGCAACTGGGATATTTCCAAACTCTGTGTTTCCTGAAATACAACTTTCTCCAGAGAGCAGGGAAATCTACTGGAGAGCTGAAAAAAGCATGATATGATGTTTTGGCGTGCAAACACACACACACACACACACACACACACATACTTGCATAAATCCCCCCTCCAAACCTTCTGCAACACACAGAAACACAGTGTCAAGTGGGAACTATCTGCTTGCTCCTCTGCCTGTTTTTTTCCCATCATTCTGTCAGTTCCCTGATGAATAGCTGCCCTCGGGTGGAGGAAGTAGCCCATCCTCATCCCACCCCCTTGTCTCTCTATCTCAAAACATACACTATTATTGATTAATTCACAAACAGTCTAAAATGCACTGAGTGTCTTAAAGCACACATTCCTGTATTGATTACCTCTGTGCTGTTCCCTCAAGCGAACCTCACAGGAAAACTGTTTTCCATTCAAGTTTGCTTTGTTTAACTGCTGTTACTATAAACTAACGGTGAATTCAAGTCAATATTAGACCTTTTATGCAACCGTACGCAGTGTTTATAACTCACCTAAATCACAGACCTTGTTAAACGGTTTGATAAATCACCGTTTGCTGCTCAGTATGTTCGGCTGAAGCAGGCTCTTAAACTTCACTGTGGTCTTTCAGCACTGATCAGTCAGTGTCTGTTATTTTTCTGAGGAGCTCTCAGCGACTCAGTGTGATGACAGCAGCCACTCCCTCCTCACATTTGACAAGCCATGGAGAGAAAGTGACATGGACCGTCTACACTCAGAGTTAGTGACGTGCTCGTGACACTAATGGACTACCACCGAGCACTCCTCCGACATTATCCAGTCTCCGTCTCCTCTTTTTTTTTTGATCTGTGTCTCGTTTCTCCCCAGAGGACAGTCACATCGATGAGGAGGGAGGCTGCACATACATTTACAAACCGCCTGTCAAATTTGTTTTGTGCAAAGTGAAAGCCGCATTTGTGAGATATCTATATGTCAAACATTTCCTCAAGTCCTAGTGCATCATGGTGTTTATGCAGGCTTGTTCAGTCATTCATTTTACACTGCTTTTCCAGGTCTGGGTCACGGTAGAGAAACATCTTACTCTGCGGCCGTATCCTGTATCTTTTTCTGAGGCAACTTGAAGTGTGACCGAGTCAGATAGGATACATAAAGTAATCGCTCTATGCTCCAGGTCTGTCCACTGTTTCCACCCAAACAGAGGTGCCTGGACACCTCCAGGTTTTCAAGAGGCATCCACATCAGATGACTCTACCCCCCTAAGTTGCTTCTTTCAGTGCAACCGCAAGTTGGTTTAACTGAAAAGCTCCCTCCAGATATCTGAGTTCCTCACCTCGTCCCTACATTTAAGTCAACAATAGAATTTCATTCATAGGTTTTCATTTTTCAGTGGCCACTCAGTGGTCATGACAACAGCTGAGGGTTTGAACAATGGATGATACACTGAGAGATTTGTCTTCAGGCTCAGATTTCTATTCACCCAAACAATCTAGTGAAAAACCTACGTCGAGATAGATGTAACACCAAAATATCTGTCGGTGTCATCCTACACTCAGTTATGAATGGACACAAGGAAAGTGAAACTGCCTGCTTGAGACAGTGTGTAAGTTTTGAATTGTTTCGTGTTGTGTGTGACGTTAGGCATATCAGTCCCAGTGAAAAAACAATTTAAAAAGGATTATCTATGAATAAGCCAAGATAGAAGAGAACAACTTAACAGCTGGTGAGGAAATCAAGGCCTCTAATTGGAGCTCACTTTGGAGTAAAAAGAAATCTGCCACCACAGTGAGGGTCTAATCAGAGACAAGTGTAGATATCTGTCAGTCCACAAAGAAAAAAAAAAAAAATTATACAAATATATAACCTGCATAATTATTCTGAAAGTTATGCATTTGTTCTTGGTGGCGAAATTCCTCGAGATTGCAAACCAGATTGTAAAGTTTATTAATCGTAGGCTCATAATTAGTCAAGAGCAACAGCTTTTTTAAGTGTTTACAACTCCGTCTCTGAGTGCAACTCGCTACAGAACAAGGAGCTGAATAAGGCAGGTGGCTCCCTCCCCAGTGCGCCAGTCTGCCTGCTAGTGTTGAGGCTGTGAGGAAGGAGGCCTGACTGTGAGAGGATCTGGGTTGTGTAGGAGGTGCTGGGTTGACTGCAGTGCTGCGGGGGAGAAAACACGGTCGCCATTCCAACCTCACAAAGATTGCATCTTCTTTCTACTGTGAACTTCTGCTACGTAGCTGCTGTTTCACAACAATGTGTTGTAAAAATAGCCTCCACTCTCTCACAAGATCATATCGATGTACATTAAGATGAAGCGTGCCTCAGTATTAAACTGGAATATTCATTTTTACTTTCTTCCGTAACAAGCGTGATTTATCATTTTTGCGATTAGCATTTAACAGATTTTTCGTTGTGAATCATTTTTTGAAAATGAATCATCCTTTAGACCTACTTACTTCAAATGCTAGAGCTTCTTGTGTTTCTAGTAATTTCAAATAGATTTTGCAAGTCGATTTGATGTCATTTACGCTGAGGTGTGAGCTGAAACTCACCTTTCACCGGTGAGGAGCTGATATCATTTGAGAAAGGCTGGAGTTCCTGAAAAGCCATTGTGATGCTCTCATTGAAAATGCAGCTCATTAAAAGCAAGGCCTTTGAAACTGTGTCAGTGTGTCAGTGTGACAGCAGCGGCAACAATAAAGCCACAGACACAGAACACCTTAACACCGAGCCACACTGCAGTCTGAAAAATGAAAACCCTCAAGCTTTATTTACAAAAACACAGCTCAGAGTTTGTTGTCTGACTCTCGCACCCTGGTTATTAATATCTGATACGACCGGTTCTTCATGTTTTCTTTGGATTGGAGCCCTTACGAATGACCGTTAGATAGCTAATGCCACTGCGGCGGCGGCTGCTTTCGTAGCTTCTTATCGCTCTCCTCCCTGGGGCACGGCCATGTGAGCCGAGGAGCAGGGAGGTGAGAGTGTGAGTCACCCTTCCCATCAAACGGCTGTCAGGCTGGGCTTATCACTGGAGCCGCAGGGGGTGCTCGCTGACCTGTAGAGTGACACCCAGCATGGTTGCCTCACCCGGGGGGGCTTTGTGTCACCCTGACACCCCCCGAGCGCCACCCCTCCTCCTCTTCCCCAAGCAGCACAGACGAGGACTGATCTCCTGACCTACTCCAGCATCATTCATTCTCTGTCTCTCTTTTAAACACACACGCACGCACACACACACACACACCTGTCACAGACAATCCACACCTTCTGAGGCGCAGCACCACTGCAGAGGTTTAGGTATGAAAGTTAAAAGTGATGTAAGAAAAGCAGAGAGGTGTAGTAAAAGACAGAGAAAGAGTGAAAAAGAGCGGCAGCCTCAAGCATCCACCGAGAACTCGCGGCTTTGTCACCTCTTTTTATCGACCATAGATCACGCAGGCAGCCCCTGCCCTGACACCATCCTATTTCTCCAAATGTCAGCAGTGATGTCGGAGCAGATACCTTGTGGCTGGGGAGGGGGGGGAGCTGGACGCTGAACATATTGTATTCTACAGATAAGAGAAATCGCATTCTGTCAGCAAAGAGAGGACCTTGGTTTTGTCACCAGCAGCATGAAAAAAACTGATCTCTGAATCCTAAAGAAATGAAGAAAATATACTGTGTACTTGCACATTTGTTTTTTTTTAGTTTAACACTTCATAAATCTGCCTCATCATGACTGTGAGGATGTGATTTAATTAGATTTGATTGACAGTGGCGCTTCCCTGGTAGCTGACATTTTTTTATTGATTGGGAGCTGAATGTCAAAAGGGCAGATCAAATGTAATATTAGCCTGTCAGAGGCAAACACTGAGAGGGAAAGGGGGAAAAAAAATGTATGAAAGTTGGTCCAACAAGAAAAAAAAACATAAAACTTCCAACTCAACCCTTGAATTGGCTGTTAGTTCAGCGTCTGTCTGCGTGTATTTGTAACATAAAAGAAGTGAAAGAAACACAGAGCTGTCAGCAGTGTGTGGTTGCTAATATATAAAGAGCAGGCTGAACCTGGATCCATGCTGGTGACAATCAAACTCAGTGATGCTCAGAAAGGATCCACATCTTTTCTTCGGTGGTGGCCACCTTATGTTGGAGCCTTGAAGTATCCAATATGGCCTCAGGGAATTAATTCTACTACCTTTGCTCTGACACTTGAAAAATCCCTGATGAAAAAAATGATTCCAAGTTGGTAAATTGCTAAATTGCCTCAAAAACTGCTAAAAAATACCAGACATCACCTTGTTTCAAGGGGGCTTTGCTGATAAAATCACTGGGTGAAGAGACAGGCAATATCACAAGTACAATGATAAATTATGTGAGATGACCAAAAATATTCTACATTTAGCAGAAAGTTTATTGTTCAAAGTTTAGTGTTCATGTTACATTTTCATAAGAACACATTTTTAGGGCTTTATGTTTCAGAAGCACCTCAAGTTTCGTATTTGTTGCTTGTTATGGTTGTTAATTGTACTGAATGTGTCTCCAGCTGAAATTTCCTTCCTTTGCAGCATCCTTAATTGGGGGGTAGAAGGGAGGATGCGTTCTCATGAATGGCAATAAATTAATGAGGGCCCTTCTGTCTGCTTAAACTCAGATAATCAGCTAAGAGGCACCCTGGATGCAGATGCACAGCCCCCTGTGTGTATCCACATAGCTCTTTGTTTTCACCAATGTTTGTAGTGAAAAGCACAAGCTGTCAGGTCTGTTCTCACTCTACACACGATAAACACACACACACACACACACACACACACTCTCGCACACGCAGGCAAACAGAAGTTGAGAGCAGAATTTAACAGACCGAAGTCTCTTGTAAAAAAAAAAAAAAAAAAAAAAGGCACCCACATACACACAAACACACACGGGCACACAAACACACACAGGCACACACACACACACAGGCACACACACACACACTTGCAGCTATCGAACACAGATGCAAACCAATTCAGACGGAGACACAAAGAATTTGGAGTGCACACGCACATTTGTTATGCACACGAGCATGCTTGTATTTCCATAAACAGTCCTGCTCTCACACACCAGAGATGCGTGTGTGTGTAAAGAAGAAAAAAAAAAAAAAAGCTGCTTTAAAATAAATAATGTCATGTTTCTGAGTTACGCTGAGGGCAACAAGTCATGGTTAATAACAATGGTAGCAGAAGAAAATGTCCTCCTTTGTCCTTTGTTTACTGGCAGAGATGTGCTAACAAACAAAAAGACTGGGAGAGAGAACATTTTATCCCCCCTCCCTTCAAGCCACAGTAACGTGCCATTCCCCAGATCTTCACCTACACTCACACACACACACACACACACAGACACACACAACATCTGAGTCATCTTATACCGGGTCCAATTCATTAAATGGAAGCTCTGGTTCACCGGGGATCAGCGGTGAGATACTCAGGCATGTAGTTCATTTTCTCCGTCGCTCCTCCACTCTGATTGAAGTTGACAGACTTTGATCTTGATGAGCATGTGAAAGTGAAACATGCACTAAGACAAGGCTTGGTGTTACTCATGGATGACGCCACGCTGATGTCATCCTCATCAGCCAAAGTGAGATTTAGCCACAGTGAAATTACTTTCATCCCAATGAATTAACGAGATGATGGAAATACAAAAAAAGAAAAAAAAGATGGTGAAAGCGTATAATGACCTCCAGGACTTTGTTTGCTTCTGTAATTGGTCCCTTGTTGTTTCTGTGCACGTACATCAGACATTAACCTCCTTTCACAGCTCTTGTCTAAACCTCAGAATAGCAAACAGCCAAAACAAGGACTTCCACATCCGACACCCAGCAGTGAGATGTAGAGAAATTTGTCCTCCGATAAACAGCTTTAGTTCCCTAAGGAAAATGGTATGTCATGGTTTGTTTGTGCAGCCCGGCCTCGGCCGTCGCTGTGAGTGAGATGAAAGAAATCGGTACAGACGGAAGCACATATGGGAGATAAAAGTAATTTTGAAGAGCTATGTTCACGTTGGGTTGGAGAGAGCGTATGGAGAGGACGGGGTCCGGAGACTTGATATGAGGCTGAAAAGGTCAGCTGGGTTCTTATTGAGATAAGAAACAGATGAAAAGGAAAAGGTCAATTCATCAGCTCCCTCTTAAATCCCCCCCCCCCCCGCCCCCTTGCACTTCCACAGTGAGATTTAGTGGACTGACTGATAAAAGCCATTGACTTCATGTCTTGTGGCAAATGTGGCATCATCAGTATCCGAGAAGTACAGCGCAAACCTTCCGGTGAAAACGTCCAACCTGGATTTTCACTTCCATTTTTAAATTTTTTCTCTTATCTTAAACGACATTGTGTTTTTAAAAAGACAAACCTTTTTCAATCTATTACGCAGAAGCAATCAAGTGACTGTGTGATTCACGCAAAATTAGATGATAAAATCTCCAGTCACGCAGTCTGCGCGAGGCTGTCGTTATGCAATACTCTCTGCAGCGTCTTCAACCTGATAAGTATGGGAATAGCGTCAGACCCTGAAAGGGGGGTGGGGAGTGGGGAGTGGGGGGTTGTATAGAGTGGGGAGGTAAATACTGCTCCTTTGTAAACAGCCTAAGTGGAAAAAGATCATCTCAGCATATTTAGATCTCAATTTCAGCCGCTGGGAACCTCGAGACAGACAGCGGCGAATCTCGCTCTCTATTTGTGTTGTAATCAAACATAGTTGGCTGACAGATCAGGCTTCTGGTTAGAGGCGGTAAAATGAAGCACAGACTGAACGCCGGAATTGATGATGAGAATGTGGCTGACTCAGAAATATAGTTCTTTATATTAGCGAGGCTTGAAAAGGATGTGTGTGTGTGTGTGTGTGTGTGTGTGTGTGTGTGTGTGTGTATACACGTCTGTCTATCTGTGCTCCAAAAATATGGGTCTTTGTATTGCTTGTGAATTGTGCAGCGCAGAAAGCTCAGATTATATTTCAGGCTAATCTTTCCTGGGTGGACACGAGATCAATCAAGCGGTACGTTTTTTTCCCCTCCACCAGCCCTTTCTTCACTTCTATCAATTCTGATGGTTGAGGGACATCCTTCAAAAAACATAATGGGACAAGAAGATGAATGGGAACATTTGGAGCTAACTGTCTGGAGATAGTGCTGAGGATGTGGGGGGTGAGAGCAAGGTTCACTGGTCTTAAAATGCCATCAAAGCCATAACAGGCACATGCATATTCTAAGAAGTGGGAGGGCTGCTGGTTCCAGATGCAAGAAGCCCTCCGATGTAAATTCCTATTTTAAAGTCTTTTAGAAAGAGAAAAGACATTTTAGAAAAATGCTCATTATAATTTCCTAAAGCCCAGGATGACCATAAAATAGATTTGTTCCAATATGGATACCAGGATCAGCGTTAGTCTCTGATACTGCCTGAAATGTTGGATCAGATACCAGTGCATGCATGTGTCTTTACACCAATCCAACACCATGTAATTCATTTATCAATAACAGGATAGTGCTACTTCTCAGCACAGTCCTATACACCTTTGTCATTTGGCTAATTATCAAAAACATCAAGCGACTTGTGAACCTTCGCACACTGGTATCGAATCATCACTCAGTATTGACCAACAGACAAAAAGATATCCAGATATCAGAGTTGCTATTAGCAATAAAAAAAATACCCACAAATGTCACAAATGAGCAGCCAACAGTTCAAAAGTGAGAGATACTGATTTACTGTCAGATAAACAAAGAAAAGCAGGAAAATCTTCCAAACAAGAGGCACATTTTTCATTTCTCTTCAATTAATTGTTTATCTAAAAGTAAATAATATTTTTCTGTTAACTGAAAAGATGGGGAAACCAGTCCAGCATTACTTTTAACATTCTATCACAGAAACATGTTATTTGTCATCTTCTGTACTGATGATTCAACAGAGTTTCTCAACCATTCAAGCTTTGAAAGTGTTGCGCCTGTAAGTCAAGTAACTCTGTCTACATAGAAAATGAAATTTTATTTCTCTTCCTCACAAACTCCAGATTTCTCCTCTCGCACTTCTCAACTCCATAGTGAAAATGCAAAAACCTAATGCCCTTGCTTACAACGATAACACAAAAGTTGACTCTGTTGCAGGCTTGTGATAATCCATGCAGCGCGGTGCAGCTTGCCAACCCTTTTCTAAGGAAGCCTGGCTCTTATGATAGCTGCTCAGCCTTTTACCGAATGCATGTCCATCACACACAAGGCAAGTAGTGTCGAAGAAGAAGCAGCAGCAGCAGCAGCAGCAGCAAGTCAACTGTGTCCTCCTTAGACCTTCTCCGGTCCACAGGTTTCACATCTGGTGCCACCACACAGCAGAGAATATCCGCCCTGTTCCAGGACCTAACTCCTGGGAATCGCCTTTAAACCCGGGAACAAATGAATTCCGGATCTGCTTCATTTCACGTCCGTCCGTCCGATCGTGTCAACCTGGTGACACCGCTCAACATGACAACGCTAAACTCTGAGATTCCATTAAAGCCGGCCTCCTGAGCGCTGGCGTGCTCTAAAATTCATGAGCACGGCTTCCTGGTTTTATTGGTAGAATATTCACTAAGTCTGTTTTTGTTTCCTGTAGACAGATATGTGTGTTAACGCGTGTGTGTGTGTGTATGTGTGTGTGTGTGTGTGTGTATGTGAATGTGTGTGCTGTACGTGCGCCTCATCCTCATTCATATGCATCAGCAAGTTATCAGGGACTGCTGTGCCTCATTGAGCTGGGAAGCTGCTTTCCATTTATTTCTGAAATGCAATGGAGAGTGATTCTGCTCCCGTCTAATAAAACTTATAAAACTGGTTAGCTTTCAAAACTTCTAGTGACAAATAAGAAAACCAGGCTCATTGGGAAATTGCAAAATAGCATTATAGAAAATAGAGGGTCTGCACTCTGTCAGCTAAGGATCAAATTCATTACAGAGCAACCTTAGACTGGCTGCTATATGTGAGCCCAGTGGGGGCTTACCATCAGAGCTAAGTGTTAAGTTTTGACACCCAAAGAAGACTTGTCTTTTTTGTTTTGATTGCAACGCCATTTGCAAAAAGGCTTTTGTGAAAAAAAAAAGAGAAGCCATTAATGCATCGACGCACTTGCAGACTTGCAGAAATCATCATCCCATCTACATAACTCTGAGCTATGCTTTTAATGGTTGAGGGGCATCGTTCAAAAACATAATGGGACAAGAAGATGGATGAGAACATTAGTAGCTAACTGTCTGGAGATAGTGCCGAAGATGTGGGGGGGTGAGAGCAAGGTTCAACAGCCTTGTGTAACATCAAAGCCATCACAGCCGCCTGCATGCTGATAGAAAACGGAGGAGTGCTGGTTCCTGAAGTATTCTTCTCCAATTAAAACTCCTGTTTTACACTTGGGATAACTGGCTGCTTCATCCTGATTCTTTTTGTTTTGAATGCGACCTTTTTTTTTTTTTTTTTACAAAAAAGGCTTCTGTCGAAAGACAACGCAAACCATTAATGCATCAACAAACTAGCTGACCGCAAAAAATCCTCATCCTATCCACATATCTCTGAGCTATTCTGCATTGCTCCTCTCATCAACATCTGCCATCCTGCTAATTAGCCCCCAAAAAAGCCACACATCACTGGGTTTCAGTGGTGCACAGACAATGTGTGACACTCACGAGGGGAGCTCACGGACACAATGGGAATTACAAAGCTCTGCCAGATCACAAAGCAAATCAACTACAATATGTTACTGTCTGCAAAAAAAAAACAAAAAACACCTAAAGCAGCAGCCTGATGGAGAAGCTGTGAGAGTTTGGTTGACCTTAACGTGAGAGCAGCTCGGTCTAAGGTCAATAGGTTCAATGAGTTTCCATCCATGTTGACCAAAAATGAAAAAAAAAACCTCTTTCTACTTCTTCCCATCCGCACTAAGAACAATCACCGGAAGGTTAACTGAAGTGGAATCCAGCAGAGAGAAGGCTGGAGCAAAGGCTGAAACAAAATGTAATCAAAGATGAGTGATCAGAGGAATCAGAAGTAGAGAGGGAAGAAGATAGGAAAGGAATGATGCACAGAGGAATTTTCAGAAGCAGGGATAAAAATAAGCAAGTGGAAGTTTAGAAAGTGGGGGGGGAAAAAAAAGAAGAAAGCAGGGAGATTCCAGTGTCCTCTCGTTCAGGCGAGAGAGCAGATACAATAAATAAAAACTGTCAGCCCTGTGAGATAGCGTCACAGGCCGGCTGAGAGAGGTGAGCACATTTCCATGCAGGACACCTGCAGCCGTGAGAACAGAGAGAAACGGGGAAAGAGTGAGGGAGCCGGCTAGTCATAAATCTCCCACTGCTAGTGGGGTCAGGCGAACGGGGAGAGTGTCAAAATTGTTTCTGAGTGTGAAGGGAAAGGGGGGAGGACGGTGGCTAACCAACCACTGTGACTGACTCCTGCTCCTCGAATCAACCTGCTGCAAGGCCGGTCAGTCAAGCTGTGACACCGGCAAACCACTTCTGCCTCATTTGCATACATACATTCAGCTACTCTGCATAATCACCAGAATAGAGTAGGGAGTGTGTGTCAGTGTGTGTGTGTGTTTCTGTACAGCAGACAGTCAGGACACAAAGGCAGAGTAAAGAACTAAGCAAGAATGACAGAAGAAATGTGGAGTGAGGGGTTAGACCTGAGCGAGCCAGACAGATGAGACGATATGTGAGGAAGAGGATTAGGTTGCCGGCGGTGTGAGCGGTGCGCACAGCTTCCTGCTGTCACAACACACCTCTCCTGACCACAAAGACACAGTGTCACACTTCTATAGCTACGGGGAGAGCTCCGATGCCAGGAGGAGACTCTCATCCCTGTCTGTCTTTCTGTTTATTTCCACCAGTTGTGTTGCCGTTTGTATGGATTTGCTGTTGCTGTTGCTGCAGGTGTACTGCTTGTTTTGTTTGCCTCTGAGGAGATATGAGCATATGCCAAATATGTGCATGCAAGACTGTGACAAGAGCTGGTTTTCTATGAGGTGTGAGGTGTTTTTTTTTATCGGTGAAACATTTTTTAGACCACAAAGTTTTACTTATTTACTTTTCTTCCTCCCTCTTCTCTCCCTTTTTAGTCCTTTACCCACATTGATACAGTTTCACCTGTTCTTTCCTTCGCTTAATTTCCCTTTTACACTTCTTTCCACCCAAGCACTTTCTCTAACAACTACATCTTTAACAGCTTACTCTCTATTCCCATTTCAGTCTTTATCCTCCATGCTCTATATCCTTCCCGCCTTGCCTCCCACAGCGGTGATCAGAAACTAGGTGCTGATGTTGCAGCTCCCGCCTGAACCAGCTCAGTATATCAGTGGGTGGACAGACATGCCGGAGAGCTCCTGTCAACAATGAGTGTACCCCAGAGACTGGCCCACTTGGTGGATACTGATCCCCCTCTGCTAAAGCACGAGGAAAAAAAAAGAGTCAACACTGTTTCTTAACAACTGGAGCAGAGAGAAGCGAACATAAGCAGCAAGACAGCACTATTTTTATGGTCCTCCCGAGGAGAGGCAGGCATTGCAGCGGCTACCTATTCATCCTTCATGGTCCCTGGACAATTCTCTTAGTCTGTTTGCTAATATTAAACAGACCATTAATGAATGCAACCTCCTTTACTGCTGACCTACAAGCTCGCAGCAGAGCTTCCTCTGATCACTCATGCAGTTCTAAATCTGACTAACAACGTCCATGACCAGAATTTCATCTCAAGTCGCACACAAACTGAGAGCTGCAGGCGGCGGTTAACCCAAGACAGTTTACCTTCCCCACTTCTTCTCATCCCATCTCCTCACAAGGGTAAAGAGAGACATTTCACGTCTAATTAATGCACAGGATGGTTGTATAAAACAGCTAATGAGGCTGTGATCACAGTGGCGTGAAGGCAGGCGCTATTGGAGGTGGAGGGGGTGAGGGGGAGCGGAGGGATGAGCACTATTCCACTTCCAGGAGACACTGAGCTCCACAGTTATTAGCCTGTCACAAGAAACAGGGCTGATGGGGAGGCTGGAGGTGGTCGGGTGAGCGCTTGTTTATCTGTTCTGCTCCCCTGCCGTCTGAAATAATATCCTCTGCTTAGCTTTCTGCAAAAGTCCAGGATTAATGGAATTTAAAAAGGCAAAACTTCTCTTTAAAATAAGTAATTATTCTGCATTTATATCAGGAGTCAATGAGTGGAAACTGTAAGACTTTCATTATTGCATTTTTTGGGTCGATAAAAATCACGAGGAACAGAAGTGTTTTTCCAAGAAGTTAAAAACAGATCTGCTGGCGAAGCACTCGACTGTTTCACGGTGACACCTCGAGTGCCAAAAGAAAAACTTTTAATGTATGTGAATAATGTTCATTCATCCAGCAGCATGAATGAGCTGTACACTAGCTCTTCCACCTAAAAAAAAAACTGCACATTACTCCAAACACACCTGCTATGAGTAAGAAAGCATCCCTCTTGAATTTGCTGCCTCACTTTTATTTTGTGCAGAAATCTCTCATTCATACCTTTTTTTAATCTTCTCCCTGAAACACTCCCAACAAGTCTCCTGTCTTGGTTTCGATCCCATTTTCGGAAACAAGCAGCAGCAGCAGCAGCGGCAGCAGCAGCCTAAAAGCACTCTCTTTACAGCATGCATAATGAATCATACACAACAACACACACACAAAACACACACACACACACACACAAAATCGATGCTGGAGTCGTGGCCGTGCCTCTGCTCACCTGTGCAATCTCATACAGCAGCTTGTAGTGTTCCTCTCTCTTCTGTAAAGTGCACAGATTGCAGCCCATTATAGTCGTTGTGGAAACGCCAGGCGTCCAATTCTCCCCGAGTAGTGGTGGTACGGACACAGGGGGTCACCCTCCACACCGGAGCGCTGGTTCTCATCAGTCACTCCTTATAGCAGGCATCTCTTTCAGGCATCCCATTCACACAGAAGCGTCATAAACAAACCCCCCAGCTCAAAGGGACAGAAAGCTCCAGCTGAGTCTAACAGATGAAGGCTCAGAACGTGAACAATGTGGCAGCGCCTTCAGCAGTGGTACAAGTAGCAGCATCAGCCGGTGTATCTCCTCTCTCCTCTCCCGCTCCCTCTATTTCACAGACCCTCACACACACACGCACACACACACATGCACACACTCGGCATGCCGGAGTTGTGACTCTCGCTCACGGAGACACTCCCCCTTTTTTCCTCCCTGGTGTCGGCGCACATGACTACGCTGATACCAGCTCATTAATAATGAGGGAGAGCACTGTGATATTCATGAGGGAGGTGGGAGCAGGGGAGGGGACTGACGAGGAGGGAGGAGTGTTTGTGAGCAGGAGCGCCGGTTCATTAAAACTGAGGAGCAGTTATACAATAAGCTCCTTTGTGTGAGCAGCTCCTGCGAGGAGCCTGGGCAGGGCTGCCTGAGCCGAGACGGCACACACTGTGGGCAGAGGAGGTTTTCTGAGGATTATGGGTAACTTACTTGCATCTGAAACTATGCTCACTGAGTTTTTATCTGCTTTAGGAGCGCTGTACATGTCACACTGAGGTGCTTTTTTTTTTTTAAGAAGTAGGACATCACAAAAAGGTATAAATGCAGTTATAAAAAATACTGTCAATCAGTTTAGAGTTTAAATAATTTGGTCATAAATCAGTAAGTTCATTTTGTTACTAGGCAATATGGACAAAATTAAATATCACAATAATTTTGACTAAATATGTCAATATAAATGTTGTGAAAATATTTGAGGAGATGATCATTGGTGCTTTTACATTAATCATGTTTCAAATATTATTACAATTGGATTTTAAAAAGTAATTATCAGTAATGTGGATATGCTGACTGAGTTAGTAAAGGCAATTATTAGATCACCTAGAACTGTTTAATAACATCGGAGAATGGCATCATTGCAGCCTTTAAACAAACATAAGACAACCCCTTTCCTATATCACAATATGATAACAAAAATTTAATACAATATATAGTCTCATGTGAGAATATAAATGTAATATGGATATTGCCTTGCTCTGGTTGATCTCCAGAAACTGTTATAAAACAAAAACCCTTGATAATCAACCAACATCTTAATAACAACAAATGCTGCTTTCAAGCTTCTGAAGTGTGAGTATTTGCTCTGTACTAGTATATTTAATGCACCAAACATTTAGTCAATTGAAAAAATAAATCAGTTCTGAGGGAAAATAATTGCAGCCCTACTTATTATGGAAAAAGAGATCTTTTTATCATAACTCGATAGAACTTCAGAGGTACATACAGTTAATACTGCAATGCCCAGTTTTCATAAAAGTGAAAAATAAATTGACAACGACTGCAGAGAATGAGCGGCATAACCTCGGCATAATGTAAGAGGGAAAAAAAAAATTGCATATTTATATCTCAGTTGGCGCTACAGGTGTCATCCATAATGGGGGTCTTCACAGCAAATTGGCAACCAGCAAAGCTTCAGACTTCAGAGACAATATATCAACCACTGTCTTCCCTCAAACTGCGATAATTGCAGGACAATAGACCTTGGCTATTGTCCCTGCCATGGAATCCCCTCTCGCTAGCAGGAAGCTGCACTAACGAGCAATAATTGATAACAAATTGGCCTCTCAGCCAACATGGGGCTCACTGTGCAGAGAATAGCTAAGAGTAGATGAGCGCTCATCAGCTGGCGACTGGGCATCACATCCCCGGAGACTCCATAATCCGATTTTCTGGGCTTTAATTTTGCTCCACCGCCTGGAGGCAAGCCAAACAGAGAACTACATCATACAGCACCATTATGGTTAATACCATCCACCATCCTCCCTCTCAGCCTCCACCACCCAAACCGTCCTTTGCTACCATCCGTTCCTCATCCTGAAGATGCCACAAGGAGTTGGGTTTTCTGCAGTTGCCAGGCAATATCAAATCCATGAAGTGCTGTTCACTAAAGTGTCAATTTAACATCAAAGGGTCTTGTTGGGAGGCTGAGGAGCGGGAATATAATATTGCGTTTGATGAGCAGCAGTTCAGTGTTTGCTTGCGGTACAATGGACTGTGAAGGGAATGGGAGTCAGAAGCAGTCTTCAGAAATTGCATATCGAGGACCAGAAGCTATAAGGTGCTTGTGAGCGATGAGTACGGCCTGAGTAGCCGTCTGTAATCGGCACAGACGGATAATGTAAAACCATCTAATCCATGTCTTTTCTGCACAGAGAGACAAATATCATAATGAGAATGTGCTGACAGTATCAACTTCCCCACAACAGACGTGACGACGTGAAGTGAGGGTTCAGGTCTGGATGACCATCGCTCTGTGATGTTGCACTCGCTGACCCTGAAAGGTTAAGATGCTCATCGGTCACCCAAATGGTCTTTCTCATCATCTGTGCAGCGAGACCGATACAGTAGCCTCCGCCTGCGGTCAAGCAGCACCTCTTGATGAGACATGCAGAGTGAAGGATGCTCTTTGAAGAGTGCATTAAGACTGATAAAAGCTCTCCCGAGGTGCTTTATGGCTGTGGGTTTTTACATTGTGACAGGGTGAATTTACCTGAGACTGCATTTCCCACGTGACCTCGGGGCAAGACAAGCACATTACAGGTACACTGAGCAAAAGCATTTACTTTCTAACAAGGAGAAGCTGCAGTGGATGTAGAATTCATTTCTTTGCTTATCTATTTTCAAGTAAAGTCAGGATCAGAGTTACAAATACTAAAAACCTACTTAATATATATTGTTTGCATTTTTAAAGGGAAAATTAAAGTAGCTTTTGTGCTCTTTCTTTGTTTCATATTGACCACCTCTGATTCTGTCTCCTTCTCTTGTCCTTTCGTCTGCCCCTTCTGTCCTTTACCTACCGTCCAACGGTCGTTTATCATCCGTTCTGCCCTTTGCCTGTTCGGGTAGAAACAGACCCTCAATCGTGTTCGTTCTCTCAGTTAATGGGCCTCACATCGCTGGGCATGGAGACCGATTTGTCCTCACCGTGATGGGTGTATTTTGAGGTTTCTTCAATTGCGTTTCTGACAAACTGATATTTGAGTTCACCTTAAATCTGGAGGTATAACCTCCAGCCAAGTGTGTAATGCAGGTATATAGCCAAGTTGTAAAGGCTTGTGCCCTCAGACATGCCTGCCCGACGCTCACGCAGCAACAGTCTTTTTCTCCCACTGTCTTTTCACACATATGCACAACACATACACACAAACACACAACTCATCAGGGTGCTGCCAGTGTGGAATGTGAAATCACAAACTATATTTGTATCGATTTCTTGTCACGGGATAAAAAACGCCGACCGCCACTCAGCGGAGCACAAAACTTGGATCAATTCAATATTCCACTCCATCTGGTTCAACAACCTGACATACATCTCTTCTGAATGACTTTTAAAGTAGGTAAAACACAGAGCACATTTTTCATTTCCATTCTGTGGGAAACTCTTCATGATGATCCCGGCTGCCAATCACAGCTATTGTCAGAGAAAATCTTGGCAGCAGCTTCGGTGGAAGACGACGTTCATCATCTGAGAAGTTAATATTTCCTGTATAGCAAATATGAGATAAGTATCATTACGTTTAATGGCCTCAAAGCTTAGGATCTGTACAGAAACATGGAGATCATCTCAAGTTACTGGAAAAGACGTCTGTATTACAACACATGAATAAGCTTGCAGTAACCTTGACAACTAACAGCAGAGCATCTTTTAAAAAAAAAAAAAAAAGCTGGAGATTTAATAAGAAGCATTTATTGCTGAGATTACTTGTCTATGGCAATGTCTGCCAGGACTATCGAGTGTCCCTGCAGTGTTTAATACATAAACAGGTTTATTAGGCCAGCTTTGACGCACCAGGTGGGTGGAAATCTCTTCGGTGTAAGCACTGAAGATTGAAATCCTGCTCACGTGAATGGAGAGCCGTGGGGATGTGAGAGTGGTTTGTGATGTGACGCGTGGCTCAGATCTGATCGCCCGCTGCCGCTGCGAAACAGCCGCTCCTCCAGGGTATCCATGTGACCTGATTTGGGAGTAATTAAATGAGACCCTTTTGTGAATGAATCATCGATGCAGCCTGCTTCCTCCGATGACAGCTTTGACGGGAGTTGGTCCAGCGTGCGCGCACGAATGCACAGGTGGGTGCTTCAAAGCCAGCGTGGCCAGACTGTGGGAAGCCAACTAAAACATCCTTCTCAATGACAATAAATTATTAAAAAGGCTCAAATCTTTAATTCATGTGGGAACATGACCATGGATAAAAATAGCACAATGTAAGCTGCCTTGCATGATAACGCATGCAATGTTGCTTTTCGAGCAATCACCATAATGGCCATCTAATTCATAGCCTGAAAAGCCATTTAAACTCTGTCCACACAAAGTGTCTGAGGCTTTTATTTCAAATCATGCAAATTACATCAATTAATTATGAATTACAGGGTTATGTGATGCTGTGATTAGCATGATTGGCTAATAATATGACAGTATTTATGTATCTGTCTCCCTAATAATCTGCAATGAGGATTCAGTGACTTGGACATTTTTTATGGGCAAAGCACAAAATCCTCTCGCTGTTCCTCATTACGACGACATGAAAAAAGGAAAAATCTGAAATGAAATTCACGATTGTTTTGCTGCTAATAAGCCTCTTTTTCTGAGACATCAGAGCACCTGCGAGGAGGTTTCCCTACATTTATACATAAAGCAGCACAGGACATACTGTACACACATATACACACACATACACACACACAACACAGACATCCTACATGAAATCAGGTTAACCTTGATGCCCCCCTCTGTCTGCGTGGAGATGAAACAAAGTGCACATCAGATAGGAAGCTGCAGATTTTCGCTATCTGGCTGTGAGACTGCTGAGGAAGTGACATATGCCGCGCTTTCGTTTTACGCAGGTGGAAAAAAAGTGAAAGACAGAAATAAAAATGACTGTGAGATCAGGATGAAATATAAGTCTGAGTGCTGCTGCCAACACCTGCACTATCAGCCCGAGGATTGTGTCTGTGTGAAATATGCATCTTCAGATTGACGATACTGTACGCAGAAATACATCTTAAGTGTTAGACTCTTCCAGTTTCTATTGTGGCAACTGTTCATTTGGTATCTCTGATGGTATCGAAGTATGTCAGAGAATGCTACAAATCAATAAGCAGGACTGGTTAATGGAAACATCGGATTTACAGGATTTTTACATCAGACTGATAAAGGACTAAGGCTTTTTTGGAATTATTTTACAGCCAAAGCAGATCTGTGTGTTTTATCAATCTACACTTTATAGAAAAGAGGTAATCCAGCAATTTAGCATTGCACTTCAAAATAAAAGCATCACTGGCTGAAATATACTGACTTTTAATCCCTTGTATATGTAGCCTCAAAAAGTATATCCATAAAGCAAGAAACTTGAGTGAAAAAGGCAAACACTTACTGAGTACAGCCACCCAAAAGGACATCGCTTTAAAACATCACATCTTCATCAAGCACAACTTAAAATATAACCAAGAAATTCTGTTTATACACACAGACTTTGATGGATAAAGTAAACATCAAATTATTTGTAATACTTTAAACACAAAACTTAGAAATAATTCCTATGTTCATCACTGTGGTGCAAAATATAATCTTGGGATGTGCATGCGCCACCTTAAATACCAGAATCCAACAATGCCATCTTTTTGTTACACCCTCCATTTTTACAGTTAAAGTCATGCTGGGATTGTTGCATAAAACCAAAAGTGCCCCTTTGAGAGAATGTTTGAGTAGATACATCTCAGTATCCTAATATAAAGTTACACATAGCAGCATCATAAATGATTTTATTACCCACACTTAAACAGAACCGTTTAATTCACTTAAGCTGCGCACTCATCTCAGCATAAACTATGCTCTGAATTTCTCCAAGCATGTCAGAGATGCCCATCATGTGTGAAACGGGTGTGGTTTACAAGCATCTCAACACATGTAAGAGTAGTGACCTTTTCATAGTAAAAAACACTCAGCTTGATGCTTTAAGCTGCAGGAGAGGTGAAATGAGGGGAGCGATGAGTAAAAGACAAGACATTTCCCTGCTACCATCACTGCTGGAGGCTTCTGTCTGCTCTAATATTCATTCAACCCGGGGCTGCAGTGTGTGTGGCCTGCACTAAATGCTGCCATGAAAACACTCAAAACCACAAGACATCGTGACCCCGACACCAGCGGAGTATCAGGATGCCCTCAGGACATCTTGCACTACTGCTGCACCAGCCTCCCTGCAGTTGTAGAGGGGGGAAAGGAAGGTGAAAATGTTGGCTCCTTTTTTATTTAGCCTTTATAGCTGTTAAAGCTCCCCCAGCCGCCCTGTGATGAATAGTAATCGTTTCAGATGCATGAAGCACTCGAGCATAAATAAAGCTTAGCTGTGAAGCATTCGTCGTATATCTGTAGATCTAACAGAAAGACATTAGAGGTCCACAGGTCTGCCTGCTCCTGTTGCCTGAGGTGTTTAATGATATTTGTGGCCAGATAAGATCCATCTGTGAGCTGGGCCCCACTCTTTTTATTACATTACCTGACATACAGTAACAAGACCGCAGAGATCTCCAGCTGTACAAACCTCCTATGGACAGGTGTATAAAGCCAGCTGAGCTTGAGGTGACACCAGATGAAAAAAGAAAGGAGGTCTTAAACTGCCATGAATACTGAGATCAAGGACATACTGTAAAAAAGTTCATAGTTCTTATGTGTTATATGATTCAGACGGCACTGTCGAGATAAGAAATCTAATCTTGTGTTTCCATGTTCAAGGAGGGCAGGAGTGTAGCAGCAGACAGAAGCAGGTATTTCACATCTTCTCCAGTGTTCAAACAAAAAGCTTCTGGTGGATTCAGAGAACGAAAAAGCCTTTTCATCATTTCAAATAAAGATTATTTTGCAGTAATCTCATTATGCTGCCTTTATAATGGCTTTTTTTGATAAAAAATTTATTAGAGTAACTGAAACAAAGCTAAAAATGTGTTGTGGTTTTATCTTTTAATATACAAAAACATGTATCTTTAAGAGAAAGCGAAGCTTGTTAATCAATTTGCGTTTTGTCACGGAAGCTCAAGGTGGCAATTCTCACTGACAACAAGCAGCAAACGTGTATAACAGGCATGTCATTGATTGCACACTCTGCCCACTGCTGGCTGAGCACTCGTCAATACACAGTCGATACACCTTTGATTGTGGATGAGAGTTTTGTGGTCGTGAAGAGAGAAAGAGAATCTATAGAGACAATCAGCTCAGAGGGCAAACGGGTTAGACTTCATACAGACCAGTTCTGCTCCGTCTATTCAAGTCTTATGCTGATTCTAAAAAACCTGCAATCTCTTATTGTCATCTATGCAAGGCCTTTTGAGGCAATGTCACCAAAGGTCACCTCATTTCATGGACACAATGCCACTGTTCTTATGTTCTCCTAATGTCACAGCAAAGTCACATAAAAGGCATCCAGAAAGTAGCTGCTTTCCCAATAATAGAAGCTAAAATGATTGATCGAAAGATGGTGCAAAACATTTTTAAGCTCAGCTTTGAGTTGAGCAGGTTGTCTACTTATCAGGAGGCGGGTGGTTCGATCCCTGACTCCTCCAGTGTGCAGTCAAAGTGTCCTTTGGTGAGATACTGCTCCAAGAGGCTGGTTCATTGGTGTGTGTGTGAATATGTTCCTGATGGTTGGCATTTTGTAGAGGAGCCACTTGCCATTAGTGTATGAATGTTCGTGTGTGAATGCTGGCTCTGGTTGTAAAGCAAAAGATTACAAAGGAGATACATAAATACAGTCCATTTACCTTTAAAGCTACACGAATTAATACATTTATATCACAAATGGATAAAAGTCTGTGATTTGAGAGGCAAACCACAGGACATTATCACCTGACTGTGTAGTTTTATGCTTGTTTTTAATGCCTGTTTTGGTTTTCCGAAGTAAAAATTCGCATAAACCTTGTTTCCAGCTGTCTCTGCTGATAAACCCACAGTTTGCTACCTGCCCAGAACCAAACAGCAGAAAGACCCATAACTAGCCATTAAACAAAGTTTGCATTCAATCACATTTTCTCTTAGGAGTTGGATGCGACCAAAACAGGGATAAAGGAAGTGTGCATAACTACTTTTATTGATCAGGTGGCCAAAACATGAGTCCGAATGAAGATCTAATGTTGCCCAGTATGAACTGGGTAAGTAAATTGGCTCATACTGGCAAACAGGTTGGCTATAAAATCTTAGTTGATAATATGTCACATCTTGTGTTCTCAGCTAGTTAATGCAGGTATAAAATAATTCCAGTGAGCCAGCTGATTAAGTGTGTCTATGCTTTTACATGTCGGTGACACCGACCTCTGCATGTCTGTCTCCCTCATGGCATACAGCTTGATTTCAGCTGTTATTAGATTCATGAGGTAAAACTAAAAACAAATTTAAATCTTTGCTCCATGTTGGTGGAAAAGATTTAATACAGGAAATAGATGCAGACATTTTCCACTGAACTGTCATTTTATTCTCCCGTCTCCCACAGTTTCAATCTGCTGGGCGCATTGGTAATATGACCTTGGTATTAAGGTTTACTGAAATCAACTGATGTAATTTTCACAATTGCTCCAAAACAGTGATGCAAAACTAATATTTAGAAAAGTTGGAAAAAGAAGTGTATCTCAATTTAGTTCGACTTTGGCAGCAGCACAGTAATTTGCATTTACTCTTCATGGATGAAGCAGCGGGCCAACAATGGCACCCTTCATGTACTCTGTAATTTGTGCTGTGATGGGCTTGTTCATTATGTTCCTCCGAGCGACTTCAGCTGGCCTGGCGAGTGCACAGACAAACTTTCATTTCCCATTCGCTGTGGGTTTTTTTTGGTGACTTCTATTCCCTGCCTGCACGGGGAAGGGAGAAAGTCATTGGTGCGCCTGAGGATCAGCTAAAAACCTCCACCTAAACCGCGATGCTCCAGAATGAAAATGTCTACAGATCCGGTGGTAATAACAGACCTGCAGATGGATCACACGCTTGTTTTTCAACAGAGAGATTAGTCTGGAATTATGATGATACCCAGGGGGCAGGAATCTTATTTTCTGTCCCCCTGATAAGAAAACAAGAGCAGGCGACAACCCAAAGGAAAGGGAGGGAGAGGGAGATGTGTGTGATTTAACATGCTGGTGTGTTGGCACTTCAATTTAAGGGACGGCATCAGATAGCATCGAACCGGTAATGTTTCAATGTTGGCTGCGACAAATGCAGCTTCATGTCCCGTAGCACAACGGAGCCCGCTGCGTTTGCATCCATTTGACACTTCATAAAACCATGTTTAATTACATTTGCCGTTATCTCAAAAGCTTTTTAACACATTTAACATCTGGAAAACGTGAGTGTTGTTTCCAGGAGTAAAAAAAAAGGGAGAAATGAGAAATGAAAGCAAGGCACAGGTCAAATCTGTTGGTCAAACCACCAAACTTTAAAGTCATCCATGTGAATGTTTCGAGGCATTATTTTCCTTTTAAAACCTTTTCCCCTTGTTTACATTTTCGGGGTTAGCTTCGAAGCCCTGGCTCTTACAGTTTAAAGCAGATGCTTTACAGTACTCTGCATCTCTGATTTACTAACAGAAGACTTTTATTATATTTGTAATTGTCCTAATCACTTTTCTTCCTTTCTCTCCTTCAAGGCTCAAAGATCACCTTTCTTTTTAAATACCTAGATAGTGATGAATACAACCAGATAAGCACGTGTTTTGTAATCTTCTGTCCATACAAATTTATATACTTTTGAGTTTTGGATTACTGGCTTGTTAAACAAAAGCTGTTTGATACTGTAACCTTGACTTCCAAGTATTTGCAAAGGGCTTTTTTTTTTTTTTTTTTTTAGTTTTTTCAAAAAAAAATTACACTTAATACTTGCAATTTAATTGAAAAATTAATCAATAAATGAGGGGTTTTGCTGGACTGACCCTGTCCTTTCATTCCCAACAATGATGCTTAAGAGAAAACACACACATGCACTTAAACTCTTTCATGCTTTTAACAAAAACCATTGTGGTTCATCTCTGTTTGAATGCACTTGTTCAAGAGAATGTCCACAAAAGACATAAAAGAGAAAAACACCCAAAAGAGATTAAAAAAATTCAGAAATCATTGAAATCTCCGATTGTTTCCCCTCTGTTATGTCTGACAGAATGAGGTAATGTCAGCAGCTCCCCAAGGATTTCATCCTATTCAAAGAATAACAAATAAAGTGAATATTGTAATTTAAAAAAAAAACAACTTTCACATTTATTTTTATATACTGTGCAAAACAAAAAAAATTGATTGTGTAAGTTAAAACTTAAGTTAAAACTTTGGCAAGCGAGTCTCCTTATTCCACTTAATGTTGGACGTTACCCAGTAAATATATATTTCTCTGTTGATTTACACTCTTGGAGGCAAAAACACAGAAACAAATAAATGAACAGAGTGAACTCCTCACTGTAGCTGTCTGTCCCTCCAGTTCTCAACATCCCAAAGGATATACATTGATTTTTCAATTATAATCAACAGCAAAATTACTGAAAGTCGGATGATAAAGTGTTGGGGTCCAGAGGCATTTCTCCTTTATTGGTTTTCTGGACCTGGTCATGTCACCATGGCAACTCATGGCTGTTTGACAGGGCTTATGATAAAGACCTGCTCTGCACAGATTCATCTCAAAAACCCCTTTCAAAAAATACATACACACAGATATCTGTAGACGTATCTCTCCAGGGACCAGTCATCGACATAATGCATTCTCGAGCCCATTTACTCGGGATTAAACCATCATGGCTAAATGCCTAACCCTAACCTATCATTGATTATATTCACAGCCCTAAAGCCAAGTCTTCATCCTAAAACAGCCACTCAAACTTGTGGAGTCCAGCACTTTGGTCCCAACAGAGCTGTTGAACCACATAAGTGTAGCAGGTTCAAGTATAACAGGCACACAGACATACCAACCCATTCAGAGAGGTTTTTCAGTAGCGATGTGACTGATGGTTTATCCATGATTTAATTCAGAGTTTTTGTATTCACAGTCACAGCACCTCAGATTCTCTTTAGACTGCAAACCAATACAATTGATTCCATTATAAGTAAGCTGATAAGTCTTTCTTTTTTCCTTTGGACTGGTGTAACAGAACAAAGTGGTCTGTATTATGTCTAAACCCTTCACACACAGTTTGACTCACATGTGAACTGCAGATTTCTTGCAATTCTAACCATTCTACATGGTGTGAATAACAGTTTTCTTGCATTTTAGTAGTGTAGTGTCGATTGCTAATACTCATAACCCACAGATAGAGTGGGCAGGACACTACAGATAGAAGCCACAAAGTGGTCACAACAGACAGTGAGAGGTGTCTGCATCAGACCCAAAGCAGTTTATTTTAAATTTTATTTAACTTCTTCTTTTACACTGATCCAAAATTTTTTCCAAACCATGAATCAAAATCCCGATATTATCTGAACTTTGAGTCTTGTGATCCCTTGTCCTCCTAATTTTTTAGTGGCAAACTATCCTCTGCAAAGCAAAGTTAAACGTTGAATCAGGGGGCACTACCAGTGAGTTTCACGTTAAACCTCATTTTGAAATCCTCTAAAGACATTTTCAATTTTTATATCAGCTGATGCATCAAATTTTTCACAGATCAAAGCATTTATAAGTACGGACAAACCGCAGGTCAGCAAGCAATTTTAATCTGAGCTCTATTGCTACACTTCGGAAAACACAACTGCATAACCATATAGGGCTGTTTTTCTTTGTAGCAGCCATATAATGAGATTATACATCTTGTTCTATTGATTTGTCTGTTGTTATGCTTGATGGACCTCCAATAGCTGCAGGACATCCTCACCATTCATGTGGGACAACAAATCTGCTGTGACCCTGAACTGAAGCATCACAGGACTTCACAACCTCCTGCAAATGTCTCCTCTCCAGTGGCACGCCCTCAAGGAATCAGCTCGGTGTATTGTTGATCAGATATTACAGTATTGAGCCTACAAGGGTGACCCCATCAGTTCAGGCCTACAGCAACACACAAGGGGGGGGTTTGGCTGTGTATTCCTGGATAAATGTCTGTCAGGGCTGGGGAATATGGGAGGGTGAATCATAAAAAACCCTAACATGCCCTCAGATTGCCCAGCTTACCGTTTAATAGAGTCCATCTCAAGGTTTTGGGTCAACACGGGTCAATGTTTCCCCTGTTTCTTCGGCGTAGAGAAGGTCAGGTTGCACTCTCTACTGCCAAGACACTCTTAATACATTGTGAGATAAATTAACAAACCCCTCCAGCAGCGCTCTGGGAATAGTTTCCACCTCACAGCACACAGCAGATTAAACCAGAGAGAGAACGATATTCACAAATCAGACCATGGTTATGGGGAAAGAGGCAACACTATCTGTCAGAGGGCTCTCCAACCTCTCTAACCTCTCCACAATAAGCTCCCGGCAAACTCTCCAGTCCTCACAAACCACCACCATCTAGATTTTGCTGACTAGATGTGCTGGAAAGACCCAAATTCTTCTTTCAGAGGGACATTACTTATTTTGTCCCCATTTACCATCTTGATAACTTCACGTTAAGTGCTTTGCTACCACGGAAGAAAGAGATAATAATTGTAAATCTTCTACTAATAGACAAAAATTCATCCACCAAGGGGCACAAAAAACGTGGTGTCAGTGAATAAAATGATGAAAGGTGATGAGCCAAAAATGCTAGTCAGTGAAAATCTTTTTGAAAAACTCAGAGAGCTTGACAGCAGAGTGTCCCTGCAACAAAAGAATTCATCTCACAGTTTGCACTCAGAACTGAACTTTTTTGTGATAGGAAAGGTGTCATTGAAGACTTCAATGGGAAAGTTTTTGCAGTTTATTTTAGGTTGATCTCATCTCACATTGTGCAGGTTTACTTTTGGGGGGCCTCAAGAAGTAGGGTGAGAAGCATGTGACTGACTCATTAGCCACCAGAAGTTTCATCTGTGCAGAGAGGTTTTATCGGGTTGGAGTCGGTACACATCACAAGAGAAACGATGAAATCAAGACATTTTGTAGACAAAAGAGACAGAGAAAACTGAATTTGCCTTGAATAGCTCGTGTGGAATCAAGACAAATCGTCCAGTTCAAGAGAGCTGGACGACGGGAGCAAGCGTGGTGACCTGGCACGGTGAATAAATCACAAACACCCTCCAAGACAGGAAAGGTTACTTTCACTCTGGCAGGTTAAGGTCACATTTACCCGCTGATTGCAACAGGCAGGAAAAGATTAAGCTAACTAACCTTACAGTGGATTTCAGCGTGGTTGGAATAGCAAGCAATAACAAGGAGTTACCTTTGTTCAACAAAAAATTGCCTCAAATTTTAAAAAAAATTATGATAAAGTTGGTATCTAAAACACAAACATATTAAGCAGGGTGCCAGTCAGGAATGGAGCTCGCTTATTACCAGAGTCTTATCTGTACACACACACATTCAGCATCCACTGAGTAGAGGTGATTTCTTTGAACCAACACCACAGATGGATAAGATAGTTTTGTTTTATTTGTGTTTCTTTAAGTCTCTTACAAACGTCTTTGGGGACTCAGGATGCAGAAACAGCGATTCTAAAAACAGATATCGGAAGGGGAGGAGTAATAGTCACCCCTCTGACAGGATGAATGTGGGGATTTGCTTCTTTCCTCTGTTTTGGATCATTTTAAATTGATTGTTGGTCAGACAGAACCAGCAATTTAAAGAGATCTGCCACTGGGAAAACACCACAGGCATTTTTCACTATTTTCTGAGATTTTATAGAGTAAATGGTTTATCAATAAACAGAGAAAATTACCGGAACAGATAAAAAATCAGCTGTTGGTTACCTTATGTGTTTACACGCGTATGAGCAAAGTATTAAATTGAAACCTTGCGAAAACATATTTCAGTGTGGCAAAATGTGGAAATCCAAATTAATAGTGATCAGTTTCTTATGTCACTTGAATGCAACAGCGACACTGACATTTAATTCAAGTGTACATCATTTTTCACATTAACTCCAAACGGCCCATGCTGTGTTATTCTGCCTTCACTTGCCTTGGCTCAGCAAACACCATCCAGTTGTGTGTTCAGTCTTTTATAATGAACCTCATTATATGGTACATTTCCTGTATATAACACAGGGACCCTGATGTGGAACAGTAAAACAGCAGTACACAACACAGCTCCCCGGATGATTCTGGAGAGGAGCATCCTTGCCCCTTTCCTCACCCTGCTCTGCTCCACACATCATAAAACTGCTGTTAGCTAATACTGTGTGTTTAATTCCTCGTTGTGGAGCTCACCTCAGGGTGCCCCTGCCAAACCCTTCCCGCAGGAGATTTACAGTCAGCCATTTTGTGGACTAATTGCCCGGTCCTGGTGCAAGGGAGGTCAGTCATAGCCAACATGGGGGAGTAGGCTCACACACCTGCTACGATCCAAGCCAGGCGGAGGGCACGCTCCTCAAACAGCAGGACCACACCACGCCACCACACCAGGAGTCTCCTTGAGCTGTCTTGCATAAGGTCTGTCAGACGTTATCTCTCACACTGCGCCCTATTGTTTGGAGATAAACAAATGCTAAGTCCTTTTTTTTTCTTCTAACGAATGACTGCATGTTGGAAGAGCATAAATCAAAGTCAGATAAGAGTCGGAGGTGTGAGTGGAGAGATCCGTCGCATGCTCCCATTGATATGCATCTAATCTTTTACTTTGGGCCATATTTGTGATTTATCATCTCCTCCTCCTTCCTTACTTTCAGCCTCCTATCTTCCTACATAACCTCCTCCCAATCCCCCTTGATTGGATGGATTACAATGATGCTAATGAGCTACCGAGCCAGTATGATCGTTCAGTTCTGCCACTTAAACCCCCTCTGAACATTAACATTTCCAGCACATATCGCAGGTATATTGTCCACCTCATTGACTTCTCTTATTGGAGCTGAAGAGTGGACAGATCAGTCCACTCCTCACCATTTACATCGGGGACTAAAGTTGTTCTGGGGATTAGCTGACAGTGAAGCACAGTTTTGCCTTTGTCTGGTCATTTTTAATAGCTCTTAATGACTATCTATTAAAGGCTACTACAGACTCAAAGCTATTCCGAGCACTCTTCCTTTATTAGCATCAGCTGACACCACCATCACTCAGAGGTTCCCTTGACTTTATCACTGCCGGTGACCCTTCCAACTATCCAATTAACCACAATTTACTAATCACATAGACCGCTTTCCCAGAGCCGTGCGGCCTCCATCAGTGAGCAGGGACAAAGGCTCGTTAACAGGGCCCTTCCCACTATTACCTCAATGGGGATTCCTCAGGTCAATTTGGAATCAAGAGCCGTAAGATATGCAGAGGGACTGCCAATGTGTAACTAGGCAGGTATAATGGCCCCTAGCCCAAGATACGACAATATAAAAACAAGAGCGTGTGGTGAAAATAGACCCTCAGCTTTCCGGAGGCTCGAAAAGAGAAGCATTATATAAATCACAGGCAACAAAGTTTGTCGGGAGCTACAACCTGCAAAGTGAGAGTAGAAGAGAGAGCGAGGGTGGAGGGGGGGCAATTTCAGGTTTCATTTTACAAGAGGAGGTGGAGAAAATCGATAGGCTGAATGTTGGCTTATTGCCAACTCGCTGAGGGAAAAATGAGGAGATAACCAAAAGCAGCAGGTTTGGGGTTTTTTTTTTCTTTTACACTACAATCACAGCCCAGGATATTACATCACAAACACAACAGCAGGGTACAGTTGAGCAGCACTCCAAAACACACACACACACACACACACTTATAGCTGGTAGAGAGAAACAGAGAGGCTGGAATCAGAGATGTGAGATAGCTTTTTTTTGTTTGTTTTAGGGAATCTTCTGCCAAATCACACGTGTTTGTTCCAATCATGCTGCAATTTCCTCTGACTAATAACATTTTCCAAAGGCACCTCTGGTTTTGTAAATGCGACACATGACGAGTTCAGGGAAGGGTTAGGCATTAAGAGATCGATAGAAAACAAACAAATAATACTCGTTTTCATTACATAGTTTTAAGTTTTTATCAAGCAAAAATAATAAATGTTTGCTTTAAGCATGTAGAATCTGATGATTTGCTGCTTTCCTCTAGTTAATATCATGATAAATTAGATATTTTTAGGTCTTTTGGATGAACAAAACAAACATTTTAAAGATTTCACCTTGAGCTCCAATAAGATCTATTTTTTCCTGAACCATTATGACCTGAACCAATGTTCCTGGATAATTTAAGCTCATCACAGACCTATCAGTGTCAGTGTACAGGATACTGCAGGGACATGTTTGAATGGAGTTTTATACGCTGACATGATAATTACTATTATGACATTATTATTAGATTTTATTGGGTGCATTTTTGTACACTTGAGTCTTATTTCAACATCCCAAGATAGTCTATAAACAGCATTATCTCAACTTTAGTACAATTTAGTGTTTATGGATTGTTTTGATACTAATTAAATTTAGAGTAAAGATTGTGTGGCGATTTATTGTTGTCAAAATTCCATTAATGTCAAGCTTTACATTTCAATAATTTCCTGACATTTTATATCTTACAAGAATAAATGAAATGCACATTATAAAAACTGTGCTCCATTCAAAAACCTTTTAGTAACAGAATCCAAATCAATGAGCCACACGTGCTTGTTTTCCTTTTTAATGTGTGTTTCCATAGTTCAGTGACTCTGACACACTGTGACTCACATTAGGGAGTGGGACCGTAACTCTGTGCAGCTGCTCATGTCAGTGATGGGCATCAATAACTGGCGCCAGGCCTGTGATTCGTAATTGTGTTGGAGGGGTCAGCGTGGGGTCAACAGGGCATTCCCTCGGCCTGTCTAATGAAGGGAACACAACTCTCCCTCACACCAATACTCTGCACAGCCATCTCCAATCCCAGGCCCCATTGCTCGTGTCAATCACACCATCAGTAATAGATATGCGGTACAGCCCAGCACTGCCAGGAGGCGTACAAGCCATGAAAATATACAGTGGCCCAGCCAGAGAAATCATGTTTTCAGCTAATGTACTGTGTGACGTGACTATTAGACATAAGATTTTAGTCTTGATATCACAAAGAAAATTGGTGCAATATAATGGCTTTACTGACAATGTTCATCTTTAATCTTAATTTAATCTTTTCATAATTCTCATTAGTAATTTAAATTCCGTATAATTAACCAGAAAATAGCTAAATGTTTCATAAAATATAACCAGATGTTGAACAATCCATTCAGCCCAAAGTTTGCTCCAGGAATCCACACTCTTAAAAACTGCATTTTTTATTAACAATGAGGAAAATGCCAAATGTTAAGTGTGTTGCTAGTAGTGACAAACCCCTCCGCTTTATGAAGCAGCAAAGCTAAACTCATTGTTCTTGTGTTCAGGCTGTAACAATCTCTGATAAATATAGAAATACCTGAACAGCAAACAGACAAAGTTAGCGACTATATACTCAACATACTGGAGCATTTAACAGCTTAAGAGTCAGAAATTATTCTCAAGAGTTGGTAGGGTTAAAGCAAAGCTGAAAGGAGAGATAACTTAGATAATAATTTTTTTTTCAACACCTGCAAAAATCCCCTGCAGGGCAGCAAACGTTTGGGTGGTGATAAGACACAGGCAGTGCAAAAGATTCAAATGCTAAAAAAAAGGCAAAAAAAAATGATGCTCAGCTGACCTCAAACTATTCACACAAAGCTTATATTACAAGTTAATGGGTTAGAAATGCAGGCTTTACTGGGGTTACTTGCCTAGAAAGCTTTTTTGTTTTGGTGAATTAACAAGATAGCTTCTGCGCTTCCTACGAAGCACTGCCATTAGTTTGTGTTGTGTGGCATCAACAGTTTCTTCTGTGACCTCTTCAGGAGTTAATACTTATTACCTGGTCAGACTGTAATGAATTAAACAAACGTACATCATTGCAAGAAAGAGATTGTGCAGATGTATGTAAAATATATCACTGGAATTACTGTAATTGACTGTATTACAGCGTTTAGATCATTTTGTCCAGTCCCTCTACAAAGAAATACTTTCACTTCTGTTCAATCCTTTTCCTTTTCATGCATATATTTCCTTAATTTACAAGAGAAAAACACTTCCCATCATTAAATACAGCCCAAATTGCAGTAGCCTGAGGTGAATGCATTGGAGATGAGCTTGTTTCTTGAAAACTCCAATTACAAATGGCAAGGAGAGGCCTGACAATAAGGTCCAGCACCAACCGAGCTCCAATTCAGTGATATATTGCAGCTCATCCGTCACCATCGACTGGCGTGAGGCATAGGAGGGTCCGATACACCCATGTGTCAGACATGCGTCAAGGGCAGGCAAGGTTCGTCTTTGAACTCTTAAGTGGAGGTAACAGAGCTCATATTGGCATGATTGGATTAGACATGAAATACCGTCAGGAGTTTGTGCACATGGGAAATGAAGTTAAAAAGCTTATTTGGTTGAAAGCACATCTGAGTTGCCCTTATCAAGACCTGAGAGATGATGAGACCAAGAGAAACAACGGATTTCTTTTGTCTGCTGAGATATTCGTGGTAATTAGTTTGTTTCATGATGAAGTAACTCTAAGACAAGTAAACAAGATATCCGAACAAAAGACAACAACAACAAAAAGAAAACTTGCAACATAGCCATGTCTAGATTCAATTTCCTTTTGCCTCGAAATGAAGGACCAATAGATTAGGTTTGGAGTCTGGTTCAACTGCAATTGAATTATCACAGAGTGAATGGCTTCGGTTACATGGAGAACAAGCCACGTCCAATCAGTGTCTGTTTTCAGAGTGAGACGCTCCTAAACATCAGTCAAATACACTTTGTTTGAATAGCGAGATACTGCAAAATGCTGCAGAAGAACAGACTGTAGATGAGGGTGAATTGGAGGGAAGACGGGGGAAGTAAAAGTGAACCGAAGAGGGAGTGAGGATGAATGGCGGAGGGGGCAAGAGATGGAGATGAGGGGAGGGCAGGGTGCATACGAGGAGGGGAGATGGAGGAGGTGAAGAGAGACTTAGAGATAATATTTGAGAGAAATATGGCTACACATGTCAGCAAGCAGCGCAAGACGTCAGCATTGTGTAAAAATAACCTGTCCAATTATGAAGAGAGACTGCTCGGCTATACTGTATACATCGTCTGACCCCACCCATCTCCTCATATATACACATCTCCTGTATATATTTAGATGCAGTCATATATTGCCTCTGATAATGTGATTCTGGAAAATAGATTGAAATTGTTCACTGTCTTTTATAAAGATGGATTGTTCTGTCAATATCCTATGGCTGGCTAGCGTTAGCTCGCCACGCGGCATATGACTTTCCATTCCATGGCAAAAAACGGTGTTTAATGCTTCCCCGAGAATGTATGGCTGCTTCTGTTTCCATTATCCATTTAACAGCCTCTAAAAGGAGGATTTATTTCTGTAAATTAGCTCCTGTATAACATGATTGTATCATGGATCATAAACTTTAAGTCAATACAACATGGGGATACGGTGGTTAGAGGGTGAAAACCGCCTCTTTCCCCTCTTGTGTGCACAGTATCCGGCAGGTCCGGACGGAGCAGTGGCAGCTGTTCTTAGTAGAACTTTATCTTATTTTTCTCTACAATGCTTCCCAAACTCCCACAGTAGCCATTTGCTCATCAGCCTATTACTTTCAATAGGCGTCAGAGTAATTGGCTATTTCACACATGTAAGGGTTGAGCTGGCAGAGGGTAAAGGCCAGGCAACCAGGCTGTCAGTGTCCTGCTCCACAGTCATCCATCAATTATTATCAGGCACAAGGAAAGCCACTGCGGCCCTGAGCCGGCACTTTGTCAAACCTCATCCAGGGCTCCCTGGTTAATCCATTAACATGTGTGAGCTTTAGCAGTGTGAGTGTGTGCTGTGTGCCTGCATGAGTGTGTGTCTGAAGCTTTAATAAGATGTTTAATGTTCAAATTTATCCAATGCGATTTGGCATATGCTTTTACATAGAAAATTATACCATTTTGATTCAGTCATTAACAATATAAGAGTTTCTTTAACCAGATTTTTCTTAACTGCATCATTTATCTTGCAGATGTAGATGTGACTTTAAGTTTGCTGTAATGCTAATCATAAGAAAGGGGATTCCAGTTGTTTTAATGGCAAGTTCATAACACTACACATACATACTACGCATAGGTAGTAAACAATTAATTTGTGCAGTATGAGGGACTACAAACTGCTATTTTGTTGTGCAAAATGATTTCTTTTTCTGCATCCCAAAAGACAAATAAATTACCTTAATACCCTGTAGCAGTTATTTTATATTTGTGTAGCCCAGGGATGCACAGCAAGAGAGGAGAGTTATGTACAACCGCTGTAATGGTTCTGCTTTATAAGTTAACCTATAACCTGAAAAAAAATTAATAACAAGATTTGGCATTTTTGTTTTGGTGTAGAGACCAAAATTAAGAAATAGTGATGATGAAGAGGGTAAAATATTTATAATCCTGCATCATGGTGTGGACCACTGTGATTCCACCGTACATACCTCTGACCTATGAACTGATTTACAGCTCAGCAATGAGTTTCAGTTTCTGATAAAAACAAACAAAAATCCAGATAAATGTGCCAGGCATGATGAGGCTGAGCCATAGTTCAACTACACGCCCCAAAATGACTGTTCACTTTGTTTTTCATCCACTTTGTGATGAAAAGCAATGAGGAAAAGGTTGTTTTGTCTCATCCATGAATAGGAGACTTTTTGCTGTGCAAACATTATTACAGTATGTAAAGTAAAGCTGTTTCATTTGCTGTGTAAGAGAACCGTAATCGCTGATGAGTTTCACAGGGGAAATTGCTTTCTTGATGTGTTAGAAAGAAGAAGATTACTAAACCTTTTTTATTCTTTCTTCTTACTTCCAACAAACTGCAACATTGGACTGAAACTGGAAATTTTTTAGGAGAAAACAACAGCTGATTATGGCTGTAATCACCTTAACCCTCAATGTGAAGGTAAAAAAATCTGTATGTCATCTAAAGAGGCTGTGTTCTAACCCCTAAACACATAACTTTAAATCCAGATTACCCTCAGTTATCATGATACTTCAAGTAAAGAATTGGACAGATAATTTATTCACCAGGAGGAAACTGATGATGACACACAACATTTTGGACTGTGATAAAGTTCGAGAGTAGGGATGGCAGATGAAGAAGAAAGAGATAAAGCAAGAAAAACTGAGCGACAGATGGGTTGTAATTGTTGTCACAACCTACAGAGTCAGGTGAGAAGCTGGTTGGCAGGTTTTCTGACTGTGCTAAAACACAGCCTGTTCTATGACACCAGTGAAACGGCTCGCCTGGATCAACAAAGACTTTTTTCTTTATTTCGATTCCTCATTCACATTCACTGTGATTTATATTTACATGTAACAGGAACAGGAAGCCTGCAAACTGCTGGATTCTCTGCTGAAAACTGACCGCCATATAATCAGCTTTAACATTAATGCTTTTCCTGCGCCGATGTAACTTTTATTCATCAGTTTAACCATATTATCCTCAGCTTACTTGTTAAACAAGGCACTTTTTTAACATAAATGGATCTTTATGCTGCAGAGTAACACAACACTGCATGCATCTCTATATTCATAAAAGGCAATGAGTCTCCCTCTCTGCTCCTGCCATCTATTCATCTCTCTCTGCAGTAAAAACTGGGGGTGAAGATAAAGGAGGGAAGGCTGCTGGTTGGTTGGCTAGTTTGCAGGCTAGGTCCCTGCTGACAGGTTGTGATAGGTGTCATCTATCACCTATGAAAAGGCCTGAGGGCTCACCACACCAATCACACTAGTGCCAGATGTTACAGCCGAAGCACCGCACACATCAAAACACATACACAACACATACACACGCATGCATGCAAAATCATAAATCACACACAAACAAACAACCTGACATTCAAACACATGCAGAAAGATGCCATTGATATGCACAATGAAACCATATATACACACGGATGCATGAGCAAAATCATATTTATATACATATATTAAGTCTTTCCTTTGCAAAGACACTGCAGGAGCATAATTTGGAGGAAATTTATCTAGCTGTAATTTGAGCAATTGTCCTCAAGATTCATGGTAGTACAACAGGTCTACTGGAAACACGAAGAGACACTTTGCAATGCTTCCAACCTTGCATGAAGAATGAGGACAGTGACTTCGCCATCAAGTGTTTACTATAGACAAAGAACGGAGGCCCCCCACTGTCTCTGATGGACATGTGCAGACAAAAGGGAAGGCCACCACGCTGCATGAGCAATTACAGCGACAACTTCACTTCCCTGTATCCCTCGAGGGGCCAGACATTATGAGCCCACCTGTCAAGTACCCACATGCCTTTCCACCGTTTCACTGGATGCACGCAGGAGCAGAAACTCTCAATTAGTCTGAGGAAAAAGACCATTTCAAGCCGAATCTGTCACAGATTCTTTTAAGAAAAACAACTCTAATTAAAAGGATGGAAATGAAAATGAAATCAGAATTTTAAATCGTAATGTCCAAATGCTGATGTGAGGTTAACAAGGTCCAAACAATTTTAATAAGCTGGGAGATACACGCACATCCATACACAAAAATAAGATTGCTTTTAAAAGTCTTTTCCCTCATGCTATGCTTGCTAACGAATTCATCCAATTACTGATTGGAAATTGCCATATTAGAATTTGTAATAACCCTTCTGAATAGCGTCTCCCCTCTAATATGATTGATCACTTTTGCTTAACCACCATGGTCACTGAATATGATTCATTCACTTTTTAATCTGCGGCATTATTCAAACGCAGCCCTGTGAGTCTGGGTTTCGTGTCAGTGAGGCTGAACGCTCGCCGGGTTTTGCTGTGTGTTATTTCTGCTGGTGTGTTTCTGAGCTGTGTGAAAGGGGGGGGTGGCAGAGGAAGGGAAGGGCCGATGTAGAGGTAATGGACCTCTTCATGCTCCGTGCTCCTTGCACGGCTGAGAGGTATGAAGGGCGATCCTATGGCTGCCTCTACATTACACTCTGGGATCCATTGAGAGCAAGGCAGCTGTAGAAATGTTAATGTTGATTTATCAAGATGGACTGTGATGGCTGCATTAGACTGGGGTTTCAACTTCTGTATAGCAACGGATTACAGAGCTATATATAAATCTGAAAAAGGAAGAGGTGTTTAACGCATCAAGACAATCTTTGCATTGCAAATTTACTTACAGTGCAGCAAACCCAACAAATCAATCTATCATGGCTGCAGATGTCTCGTAGCTAAACTATTGAGTCCAATCTGAATAATTCATCTGTCGAATCATGAAAAGATGCTAAAAGACGTTTTTTAAAAATTTTTCATTATTAACAGAAGTTACAGTTTCAGCACGATAGAAGTGTGAGACATATCCCCTGGCACAGGAAAGACAGAGCTCAATAAATGATGTCGACTCGCTGTTGTGGTGACAAAATAAATTTCAATTACGGCCATGTGAAATTGGATTTCCGTGGAGCATTAGGGGATTGAGAATCGTTGAAAGGTTTCACGCCTGTGCTCAGGTCCTTTTCTTCTAGCCGACAGCACGTCTTGGTCACGGGACCTGAAGCTTGTTGCTGCTCAGCTTCAACACTGGCTTTACTGGCAGTCTTATGAAATCAATAAGTCACTTTGGACAGATGTGTTTTCTCTGGTAACAGCTCACACAGAATTAATACAGATGATTACAGGCTGCAGCCATTCTGGGTCATTTTCTCCTCACCTGATGACCTTCAGTGATGACTGGGTTCTCTGGATGAACAGCTTGTGTCCATTTTGTCACATTTGCTGATCAATATCATGCAGAGTTGTGTATATAATCACTGTAAATACTGTTTGTGAGGTCAAATGAGATGTGCAGATACATCAAATACGGGACAGTATATGATACATTAAAATTCAGTTCACAGAACAAACCAAGCAGTACTCAGTGGTTAAGACAGATGCTATCAACCTCATTGACAGGAAGGACAGAAAGAGCATTTTAAAGACATCTAGTGGACATTTGCGTGCAATATTTCCTGAACTTAAAAATGATAAAACAGCATCAACAGATTTTTTTAAAATAAATTTTGAAGTTGCAGCTCAGCTTTTAGGCCATAAGAGAGACGGACATCAGCTTGGATTCTCAATCCAATCACTCTGGACAGAAACTCCATTAAACCTCCACCAGACTTGTCTTTAGGGTGGTCACTGAAGTGTTAATGCCAGCTAATTGATACACGAGAAAAGGGGGATTTTGGGGGCAGTCCATCTGGACCTGTCTACCTCAGGGTTAACTTCAACTACACATGACCCTGTTGTCTAGTGACGCATGACCCCGGCCTCTGGGTCCTTGGAGCACTGAGCGATGCCAGCTTGGACATCACATTCAGTGTTCAAAACGAAACCTTTGTATACCCTTTCCTTTCTCTGTCCATCTTTCCCCATCTCTATCTCTCTCTCACACACTTTTTCCTGGAAAGAAGAGTCTCGTACATTCAGTGATATTTACCTCTAAAGAGTCTTATTTTTCAGCCTGCTGCACAGTTTCACTGTTGAACGGTTTCTCTGAATGGGACCGAAATGTGCCAGGCTTCAGTAAGAGACTCATTTTCACAATGGGCAATAACAATAAGAAATTCACCCTTGTAGTCCTGCTAAATCCTGATGTTATGTACCATCCTGCCCCAGGAGAAGCCTTCATGAAGCCGGGCATTACTGTCAGAGAAGACACTCTCGGTGCTGTTAAAACATTCATCTTTGTTGCTGGTATGCTTTCCAGATAAGTGAACAGTATTGAGGAATCACAGAATAGTCGAGGCTTGTAGTGCTTTTGCTACATCAAGGACAGATTTCTAGGAGATGTACTTTACCATAAAGCTAAAACAGGACACTCCACTCTCGGAATTACTTTCTGCATGCAGGAGAGCAGACAGTTATCTTGCAGACATGTCTCTGCATGCTCAAGGGGATGTCAAGATAAGCTTTCAGATACTGAAGCCCTCACCCGTGCTGGCATGCAGAGTATCACACTTAGGAATTAACAGGTCAGATGGGGTGGACATGGCACCGAGGAACACAGCAGCAGTGAACAGTGTTTCATTTATGCCGTATGGTAACTGTACAGTGCAAACAGAACTATAATCTTACATGTTAATCTTAAAAGTATAAGGTTTTTGCAGCTAGAAATTAATTTGCAACAAAGTAACAGAGGTCACTCTAAACCAGAAAATGATGCAATACATGTAGCAATGGACATCAATGAAACTGCAAGAGTAGGAACGCAGATTAGACATCAAGTGAAGAAATCAAAATGTTTCATGTCATTACATAGAATTTTCTAGGGCAGCTTTATTACAATTTCTTTTAATTTATTGGATGATCATCTAAAATGCATCAGCATACCCGTGCCTTTACATACAGACAGGTCATGCTATCTAACCATGACACCAGATCATAGCATTGGCTTTTGAAGTTCTTCACACCACCTTTAACCTGACCGCTGGTTCTAAGCATCTACTGGAACAAAGTCACTGCTCTAAAGGAAGCTATTTTCAGAACTAGCGAGCCCTCATGACATATGAGAACAGTGTTGCATAGTCGATCAGAATCTGAATCCAGCTTTCCTGACTTTACAGCTTTTAAATAGGGTGGGTTTCCTTAGTTACTTATTTTCCAAAATACACAACCAAAAACATGGCTTTACACAGTGACAAGTCAGGTACTCAGAGAAGAGAAGGTATGCTGGGTTTCTCTTTCAAGCTACTTAAATTTCAAGCAAACAGAATGCAACACTGCAAATCTTATTCCTGCATGTGAGTCACACCCTCCTCTCCGGCAGCAGGCTTTAATCCTGTGAGCGTTGTCATTCAGAACAGCGATAAACACTATTACCTTCTTATTTGGTTCAAACAAATCTTTCAGTGTGTTTTTGAGCACAACAACCTGCTTTACAAGCCAAAACGTCTATTTTTCATCATCATATTCAGAATCCACCATTCGCTATTTCTAAATTCCTTAAAAGCAAACCAAGTAGTGCCATCGTTGCCCGGACATTTATGTCAACACATGCTCTTACTGCAGGCATACTGTTACAGTTGATTAACTGTTCCATCGCCAATGTGTTCACATGCTGCAAGATTTGCTGGATATCACTGAGTGTGTGATACGTCAGCCTGGTTATGAATTCCAGTCAATGACTAGACCTCATTTCCATATTATGCTCAGGAAGCTTTGATTTGAATATCACTCTTCCCAGTTCACCACTCCAGCCTTTAGAAGCAGGATTGGAGGTTGAGAGCTCTCAGCGGGGGGTACTCCAAACATGGAGATGGAAAACTGACTGTGTAAATTTTTTTCACTCAGAAAATTCTCACATTTCCACTGATAAAGTGAGTGCTTTATGAAAAAAAAGGAAGCCTACATAAAAAATGTTTTTTATTTAGGTTTATTTATGAAAAATACTTAATTAATTGAGTTTATTAAACACATACTGCTTTTAATTTTTTTCAGCCTGTACATGTATGTGTTTGTATGTGCTTTCATGTGAATGAGTTGTAATGAAAAGTGGTGCAGAGGTCGAGAGTCGGCAAAGATGCAGATAACAGCAGCCGCCCATCAAAGCAAACTAGCATCTAATTTATTTGAGGGTCTGGATTCTTTATCGAGTACATCACAGAATAACAGGTGAACCACCTCATTGCCAACATGCTTGAGTTCTTCAATCTATATATTCAATATTACATATTCAAATCCTATACAGTAAAATGACAAAATTATTCTTTCATACACTTCTCATTCACATTCATACTAAAGCTTGTTCCACTTCAGCCCAAAACAGCCTTTTTTAGTCGGTCCTCATCTAGAAACCAGCTTTTATTACAGAAGACAAAACTTACTAAGAGATTTTGTAATTAATTGAGAAATACATTCTGGCCATTTTAAAAACAGGTCAGTGCAACGTTGCAGTGATGCATCATTTTTACTAGTGCCATATCTGTGAGGCCACTATTGGATGATTTTAGCTTATCATAAATATAAGTGTTTCCATCTTCTGTGTGTCACTGATAAGCGACCAAAAAATGCAGTAAGAAACTAGTACAAACATGCTTTAGGCACAGAAAACTTATAAACAGTATCACCTTCAACCTACATTACCTGCCTTATTACCTCTATTTCCAAAAAGAGTTGGAAGACTGTAAACAAGACATAAACTCAATTAAAAACAGTACAGAGGCAATACAGTTTACATTTTATCTCATCATATTCACTGATTTTTTCAAAATGTATGCTTATTCAGAATTTGATGTTGGCATCACATGTTAAACTAGTTGGTACAGAAGCATCCAGAGACTGTGAAAGTCATGTGATCGCTCCAAAGACACCTGTGTGGGACATTCCACAGGTAAACAGGTGATAGCATGATAACTCAGTATGAAAGATTCATCACCAAAGAGGCTCAGTTGTTAACAAGCAAGAAGCAAATGACTTTGTCTAAAAAATAACTGTATAACTAATAAACAATGTCCTTGAGAGTTGCATAATTTCAGTTTACCCCAAAACATTTAGCCTCATATATTATTTTCAAAATGTTCAGAGACTCCATTAGTGTATTTTAGGTTATTCAATCATAAATTCACAACCAGAATATTAATAAATGCAAAAGCAAATGGTCCATAAGTAACATAAACACATTCTGCCAGGAGAAACGTTTCCTGTGCCTCTGAGCCCGACACAGTATAAATACAGAAGGCTGGTTGTTATTCATGTGCAGGTGTTTGTCAGGCAGGCAACAGGCTGCAGAGAGGAAACACTGATGCAATGGCACTGACAACTGTGTGCTCTTATTAGTATTAGCACAGCGCACATGTTTGCAGACACAACCTCCAGCTGTGATCAGCTTTGCTGTCACCAGAAACGGACGTCGCTTCACGTGATACTTCAGAGGAAAGGACGTCTCTTTTCTTTTAAAAACACATTTGATTTCTCTCTTCTCACCTTGCACGCTTTCTTTGCATCTCTCCATGTGTCTCTAATGCAAGAGACTATAGAAGAGACTACACAAGAAAAAGACACAAGTGAGGAAAACATGGGTGCAGCTCGGGAAGGCGAGACGTAACTCATGAAGCTATAAGTCGGACAAAGGTGTAACGACTCTGCCTCGACAGGTGCAGCCAATGGATGCCCACTAATCATAAAAAGTTGTCAATCAAGAACAGTCTGTACACATCTTCATTCCTTAGCAACCTGATGTTTAATATTCCTATCAGAGATCCTTTTCAAAAATGTGAATATTATGTGCACATGTTAAAAAAGTACTCTCCACTCAACTCAAAATCTGGCAGCAGAGTAGCAGGATCAAAATTTGTAATTCTTTTGTGCTAAATTCTCACTTTTAATTAGCATAATCCAAAGATGGAGACTTGAGTTTATAGCTTGGACTCGAGTTGCAAACTCTGAGAGACTTGAGACTTTATTTGGACTTGCAAAAAAGACTTGTAAGCATCTCTGCCATAATCTCACAAAGGACCAGAAAATTATTAAAACAGGTAATATTATTCTATACTTTATTGATTCCATATATGTAACCAACCAGACTTTTCTCCTGGTCTTTAACTGAAAAAAAAAGGGAGCAGATGCAACATGGTCAAGCTTGTGTTTTTCTGGTACTTGCCCCATTTCTCATGTCAATATATATAAAGCACTGTCCCACAACCCTTCCTGCAGTCCTGAACTCAAGGCTGCAAGATGTCTGATGTCAACGATGATACCACATCAAATTCTGCCTGTTTTATATGGAAATTGCTTTTTTTTTTAGTCAACATCGTGACTGTATCTTTGTGTTTTAATTGCCCGTGACTCATTGTCTGGAGGATTTAAGTGTGTGAATATTTAGTCATTTGCACATAATAAACTGGCTTTACAGTGTGTGTGTGAGCCGCACATATTTATAATTCTGTGTGTGCACAGTGTCAGGGTTACTGCCCATGTTTAATGCATACCTCAGCCCTCACAGCTGGCTCTGATAACACCCTCCAACTGCTTCATCTGTCAGAGGTTGGGTAATGGCAGCTTTAGCCTGCAATGATAGTCAGTCTCTATTACCAATCACGCTTTCTCTCCCACAGATGAGAGGTAAAGAGACGAACAGACCGAGTGGAGGGAAAAGAAAAAGAATGACAGGTTTACGTGACATTAACCCTGTCTATTTTTATAGTTTGCCTCTGAAAGTTTCTGTATAATTATAAACTTTCGCAAGTTGAAACTTGGGAGACATAATTGGAATCATAATACCTGTAGCATATCATGAACTGAGGGTGGTTTATAAACAAAACTTTTATTTAAAAAAAAGAAGCTTTTTTTTCTATTAATGCTTCTTCGGAGGCACAATGTACAGCTTATCACCATATGACAGTGCAGATTTTATGTGACTTAATTAAAACTGATTATCATAGCATTATCAGTCTGATGCTTGAGAAATTATGCATGTGAAAGAAATCTTGAGTGACAGTATGGGCCTAAATGTCCTTCACTTCAACTTATTGTCATGTTTAGCATATTTATTATCAGTATTAGTAACATTAAGAAAGTAACATTGAGAAATTGACATTATCAACTAGCAGCTACAAATACAAGTTATTTAGGAATTCAGATTTTGCATATAAAACTCAAATAACTTTAAAAATGTGATGCAAGTGTTTAAAATTTTTACTCAATTAATCATCACCTATCAGAAAATAATATACAACTGTGGGAGTTTCAGACTGTTGGTTGGACAATATAAGATATATGAGAGTGTCAAGGGGTATTAAGATGGCTATTCCTCACTATTAATGATTTATAATCAATTAATAAAGAATAAATCAAGAAAATAATCACCAATTTAATCTGAATACTTCTGGCACCGACTGTCTGCATGTTTCAGTACCACAAGGGTTAAGCAGAAACACACACCATGATTGTGTTTTGATTTTGGGCAAACTGACCCTTCAAGGTAAAGTGAAGAGTTGAGAGGGCATCAAACTGGAGAGGTGACCTTCTTTAAGAAGTCTATAATATTATTCATTCCTCATCCTGAGTATTTGAAAGTTTCCTCAGCTGCGAGGAAAATGTCAAAAGTTTCCATTCAGACACTGACAAAGTCTTTGCAAAATGTCCTGCTTTGAATATCTCAACAGACTTCATGCAGCTAAGATAACACAAAAATAAGTCCTCACCAGGTGTTGTATTTTTCCTTTGCATCCCTAAATCCTATCAAACCAGCACTTTCCCTGAATAATGATGAGATTTCAAATCCCAGAGACACAAAACAAATCCAAACTCTAAGATTGCACTCAGTGTAGATCTTTACCAGTTGTGTCTTGGGGGAAAAACAACAGTGATGTAAAATGTCTATTTGAAAATAAAAATGCCAACAAAAGAAGGAATGAAAACTAACGTGACCGCCATTTACATTATTGTTTTAATTTCTGCACATACAGAGGAGTTTAATTCTCAGCTCCACTGATGGAGGACAGATCGTTTCAAGCACATACACAGGACCACAATGTAGATCAGTCCTGCCATTTAAGACAGTTTCAATGTATGTAGTGAAAAAAGCGATAAACAACTCATGAAAAAAAAAGTTAACATGACAACAACAACTTTCTTGTATTTGTTTAACAGCTACTTCAAAGTTTTGCCTGTCCACTGCTGTGGGGGTGGCAGTGCAGAAATGCAGTGCTGCACAGCAAAACACTGCATTATCAATTAAACAGATGCATGCACAGAGTCTTTATACATTTCCTTATAAAATGAACTGTGTAATTCCACTGCTAACCATGAAATGTTGAGAATAAAATGAAAGATATAGTGACTGTTAAACTGATAACTACTCATATTTGACATCCAATCTGGCCCTTAAGAATCTGGATCTCTGACACAAAGAAGTTCACTGATGACAAGGCTGGCTTTTCAAGACAGTTGGAGTGCTTGAATTTCTATTTCTTTCATTAGACCGTCATATTTGGTTTCTGTATCTTTTCTTACTTTCACCAGTGTTCTGCTATAAATTTTTAAAACTTTTTAAGCTCAGGAGTAAACCTGATGACATTCTGAGTTTCTTATGCAGACTTTAATGTGTATGTGTTTATGAATATACTAAATGTGGGCCAAACATTTTTCTAGCATCAGTCCAGTATTTTACTTCCAGTGCTTATTACTTCTGTCAAACTGCAATCAATCATTAATCTGCTTTGTTGGTATGTGTACTTTATCTAAAACGGTTACTAACATTATGGACAGCATGTACTTGGATGTTACCTAATGTACACACACATATGAGGAGCACTGCATTACTTGAGCATCCATCAGAGCTTCTCAAAAGCCCGAAGTGTCATTACAACGTCTGGTTGAGTAAAAGCAGTATCACAAATCAAAGCTAGGACACTGAGTGACGCCCTCTATCTGTCCCCCCCCTCCAGCCCCCCACCCCCACCCCTCACCCCCCTGAATGCATTGATAAAGGGCATGGGCGGCATAAATTTAGTGCTAAATGGCCGACTGTCATGTAGAAGGTGAGGGATCACATCACGTCGCAGGCATGAGCAGATGCCTGTGAAGGTCTAATGACGGTGACCGTGTCACCTCTGTGTGTGTGTGTGTGTGTGTATGTCTATATGCACATGCATGACATCTCAGACATACAGCCCACACATACGCCCACAAACAGCCCCGCACCAGACTGTGAACGAACGCCCACAGTATACAATCTTTAGCATATATACGAGTAATCTTGACCATTGATTCGCAGACCTTTAAATCAGTCTTTCACATGTAGAAAAGAGCAGAACAAAAGGGGGGAAGGAGAGTGAACGGCAGCGGCGATCAGAGTCCCATTTATCAATTAGGGGAAATGTGACGGGTTGGTGAAGTAAGCCAGATGTGATGATGTCATCCATCTGTGTTAATTCAACAGAACTCACCATCAAAGCAACAGCAAAGTGACACACACGCAAACACATCAAGCCTATTAGCTGTATTAGCACAGGCAGAACAACTTGGCATGAGGGAAACGTGTGAATATGCGTGTGTTTGTGTGTGTTTGTGAGTGTGGGAGGTGGGTGGGTGGGTGTGTGGGGGGGATTTGTTTGCCCTAATTTGTGTAATGCACAGTGACAAAAAAAAGAGAGCGAGTGCATTGATACACCATCCATCATCAGACGGACCAGAGCTGCTTCCAAGCTTCAACTTTCTGAGACTAAGACTGACGACGAAAGCAGCTGTTTTTATTGGGCACAGGGTTTGTTATGTTCTTGAAGACATTTTATTTATGGTCTACTCCAAACAGATTTCCCCTCCGGCGTAGAGTCTTGTATTTTTGTAGTCTCAGTGAAAACATAGTGGAAAGTACTGACAGATGAGAGAGTCTGCACAATAATGAGTTTTAACAACTGAAAATAATAATTTTTTTTTAACTAAAACAGTAAGTTTATCAATGTGACAGTTAAAAAAAATATTAATCTGTTTCAAAAAGAGTTTTATGTAGTTTTTATTTACACAAAAATAGTGAAAATTCTTTGCTTCATTCTGAAGATTCGCTGGTTTTCGGCTTTTATCTTTATTATCAGATTTTTTACATAAAGAGTCACCTTGGGTTCATAGAACTTGTTTCACTTTTTACTGTTTTTGACATTTAATAGACCATCTGTTAACAAGAAAATATTTCATTGCAAATCCAAAATCCATTTTTTCTTTATTTAAAGGAATGTTTGTGAATCATCTCGGATAAAGTTTTTTTAAGCTTCTCAACAACACAGGAGTCGACCAAAAACAAATGTTAAGTTTTAGGAAAGTTTCTCAACTCAGACCAACATTTAACAACATTTTTAACCGCAGAAAAAATCTTAATGTGCTCCTTGTTGCAAAGGCTGCAGAAATAAATCTCTGAATGAGAAAATAACTTCAATCCAATGAATCACTTAGCAGACAAAGCGAGCAGAGGAGGCTGCAACATTCTGCAAATCATAGCTTCAGGCTTCAGCATATGAAATCATCCGATACAAACTTTGTTCATAAACAGAGCGGCAGCTTCCACAAAACAAACTGTTTAACCTTGCTGCGAATAGATTTGCATCCATTACGGTCAGACACAGTATTGTGTGAGGCGGACAAAGAAAAATCTTCTTTTTTTTTCTCTTTTTTTTTGCCCGGGTGTGAGGCAAGTCACATCAGTATCTGGAGAATAAGCAAATTCATTAACGGCTTCTGGCAGCACAGGAGACAGGATTAACAATCCCTTTATGCTGAAATGTAATTGAAAATATGGCCTGTCTCATTTTTCACACAAATGTAATTGGATATGCTCCTGTTGTGTTGAGGTTAGCTGCAGTTAAGCCATAATTCGATTTTGAAACTACCACAGACGTGGAGCGTTACAGTCACCCGGTTAAGATAATGTCAAGCGATATCATTAGGATAAATAGGTAAACGATACCACAATAGCAAAATAATATTTTTTTTCTGATAAAAAGGCACATGGATGGTTTTTTCAATATTCTAGATTAAATCTGCGGCACAACTGTATGTGTAACGGTGTGCAGCAGAACCAATCAAACAAGAATAAATACATGATTTAAACAAACATGGTATTTTTAATACCAAAAGCACACATGCCGTGAAGTGCTGTGAAAAGTGCTCCTGTTCTTTAAGTAATAGCACATCAAAAAAAGCAGAAATCACTGACAATTACCTTCAATGATTACATGTTACTATAGTGAAACATTTAGTCACAGACGACACATTTTATGCAGTGAATCAACTCTTGGCTACATGAAGGTTGGTGGAAAGACATGTGTGATATTTCTCATTCAGCTGCCCCAGCAGGTTATAAATTGGCCTGGCACATATTTTAGCTTAACATGCCTCCATCCTTTTGCGATGAAACTGCAAAAAAAACTAACGATGACGGACGGCCGTTCCCTGTCAGTGACGGCGTCCTTTAATTCACCACCAAGGAGCAACGGACACAACATGCTAAGCAACAGCATCCAATCCTAATCAATGTCACATTCAGGTAAAGCTACTCTCTGCTGGTGTGTAAGCAAACAAAGGTCACTGTAAGGACATGTGAAATTTAATGTATGACACACCAGGCGTTTGCATTTTATTACTTGATGAGAAATGCTCTAGAAATCAATAATGGATCTGGAACCATGTTGCTACCCTGAAACTCCATCTGGCATTTCAGAAAGAGACTGTATGCTAACAAGGAAAATTCAAGCCCAAAGGCACATTCCATTGAAAATCCAATTTTCCATCTTCCTGCTTGGTTATAAGGCATCTGGATTGTAAATTGGAGAGAATATTCCAAATCAAGATTTATTAGATTTGAAAAAAAATGCAACATATGGTAAAAAACCTTGTCCATCTAAGTTCATTGTCAAAGTTGATGTTCAGGAGCGGCCGTACACTCTAAATTGTATTATTTTGCATGATTAACCTTGTGAAGCTGTGCTGGTTGCTGTGGTAATGGCATACAAGTGCATACTTAAGCAAACTGGCGAAGAGCAAACAGCAGCGTGCGGGCCTGAAGAATGGACATGTATCGTATCGCTCCTCATGCCATGTAACCACTGCAAGTGATCCTCTGTTGCTATGGACAATATCATGAGAGCCAGTTCAAGTACTTTACAGAATATAATCACAAAGACAGACTACTGTTATGTTTTTTTTAACAAAAACTGTGCAAATAAACACTCTAATGCAACACGTTCACACGCTTTCTGGGCTTGGTATCATGAAAACTGTAGGAAAATTCCTGACTGAAGAAAAAAAGGAAAAGTCAGATTGTAAGGAAAAGGAAAAAAAGAAATAATCATAGCTAAAAAACTGGTTTATCACTTGATTAGTTGATTGACAGACAAATAATCAGCCAGTATTTTGATAACTAATGAATCATTTCTGTCATTTTTAATCAAAAAAAGTGAAACATCTCCAGATTCGATGGATTGCTGCTTTACTTTGCATATTTTTAAGTTGTTTTGTGAGAACTAGGACTATAGTTCAGGACATTACAGGGATTAAAATTATTGAAATATTGGTGAAATTAACCATAACAAACATTAAATGTAACTTGGAAGACCTGAATGTGATTATGCATTAGGGAACCTTACATCGCATTACTTTATGTTGAATTTACTTGATAAGGACTATTTACCCCCACCAAATATCACACAGTTAGTTGTGTACAGACTTGGAAACAAAGCACAGAATCAGATCTGCCTCTCATATGAAACCCAAACGCTTCCAAAAAATGCATCACAGAGATTTTTTTCATTTTTGCTACTTTCCAAGTTTATATGGGAGCAAAGATCTGAGTGACTGTCAGTTTTTTGCACAAACATGAATTAGGCACCACTGATAAACGACCTTCCTTTAGAGTCAAAATCAATGAGGCTTTAATGTAAAAAAAGACCTGCAGGTGCAGCTACTTTTTTCTTTCACAGTGACTTATGATACTAATATAAATTCGCACAAGTGTCCATCCACCTCAGGGGAGGTAGCACGGACCCCTATAATGACACATGTAGAAAATAATAACTCAATTTTCAGCATTGTTATGATCGATATTTAATTCGATGAGGAGAGGTAGCCTTCAGGGTGGAGGAGGAGGGTTGTCTGGTTATCTCAGAAACACGAGGCTGGGGCCCTTCTTTCTGCAGGGGGGCCTGAGAGTCGCCTGATTGGCAGCCACTGATGTAGCACGCCGTGATAAGACCATGGCATTGGTGGCTGATGCGCCGCCTCCCACTGACCCACCATTGTTTCTGCCATCACGACTGGCACAGCGCTGATCCCTTCTGATAAGAACAGGAACTTTACTGCTGTTTTTCTCACTGAGTGCACAAAGAGAGAAAAAAAAAGAAAAGAAAAAGGAGAAGAGGCAGCCAAATAGAGGGGGAGGACTAGCGAGGCAAACCGCTTGTGTCTGTATTTATTGGCTCATGAATCAATGTGGCTTTTCTTATACAAAGAGGCCCGGCTGTCACGGAGAGTAAGTATCTATCACTTCCACCTGAAGCTGGGTGCCGTGGCAAGGTCGTCGCTGATAGCCCCGCATTGGTTTGAGAGGAGGGGGGGGCTGAATGAAAGGGGTGACAGCGAAGCAATATGACGAATATAACTCATAAAACTCATCTTATACACAACCAATGGCAATGGCCCTGATTATAAGAGCTGATTTACTGTGTCCCGAGCTCAGGGCTCATAAACATCCAGATACAGGACACTGCATATGGTCCCTGTTTTACGTTGATTTTTTGCACCATTAGGTCTATTTGCTGACCTGCAGATCTAACATGTGGCCATAAAACATGGCGTCTGTGGTTTATTAAGCATAAAACGCAGATTTTAACAACAAGGGCTGCATAAACTGTGTGTGAGGATTAGTGAAGGTTTTCAAACTCAATGATGCCAAAGCCTCGTCAAATTCAGGACAGAGACACTCTATTCTGTCATTTTTTTGTGAGAGAACAACAACGATAAGTTGTATTTTATTTGAGGAGATAGTCATCACTCCTCCTGGGGTTAAATATCCAAGTTTTTAATGTAAGTCAGATCACTTCTATGGCCTAGTCTTTGTATTTTTTTCTGGTTTATGTTGTTTAAAGACAAGCACCCAGAGGATTAAAAAACTATCTCTATTACTCCCTTGAAGCAGTGTCCTATAAGTGCATGAAAGTATTATTATATATAAAGCTAAGGACTCAGAAGAAGAAAAACTTTGATCGATCAACAGAGATTTTTAAGGTCAGTGTTCAAATAAAAGATGCTCTTCAGATCAATAATTAATAAGTGTTTTTAAACTGACTTCCATTTAAAACTAGAATAGATCAGTGTACGTTTTGCTAAAAGGGGTTTCACAACCTTCACAAAGCAAACTGAATAATACATTTACAATTAAACTAGTGAAATAAAGCAGCTAATGTCACACTGTTTGTTGACATTTTAACTCCTGCATGTCACTGTAGCACTGCTGCAAAGTGCTATAAAAGCAGCCATAGTGTCAACTCAACAGTGGACTGTTTTAATCCACATAAAAAAACCTTTAATAAAACAAAATAATTTACTGAAAAATGTCCAAAAATCAAGCAACACTCTATGTAGAACATAGTAGAACTTTATTGTGAGACCAGCGACCGGCCTCGAGGCCGTGAGCCAAACACATTCTCTTTACTACCTTTCTTTAAGTAGGTGAAGTTTTGCCAGAAATCCTTACAGGGGGACATGAAACAGTGACATGAAAAGAAAAGGGAACCACTTGTTTTCATACCAATGCCGATAAAAAATTGATATGCAGTACTTTTTTCCAGGCTGAATACATTTTCATGGTATAGTGCATACACATGCAGTCTTTCTCTAAAATGACCTATTTATTGAATCACTTGTTATTTTCTGACTTCTGTAGATAACCTATTTTAATTCCTTTGCCTTCGCCTTCTGGAATAGACCTCAGGGAAGTCTGCAACAGCTCGGAAATTCCTTTGGGAATACTGTACAGCAGCAAAGGATTGTGGGAGAAGAAGAGACATGTAGAAGAAAGAAGAGTTGCTCGTGCAGGATTTTATCATGGGCCAGTGTGAGCAGCAAAGACTTCAACAAAAAGCTTTATCTCTTCAAAAAGTATCATGAAACGGTTTAAATATGTTTCCCTTATGGTAATATACAAAAAAAAAACAAGAACAATAGAGCAGGAAAAATACATCAGGATCCATGTTTCTGCAAACTCAAAACAGTGCTCACAATTAATATGACACAAAAACTCTGACCAGACTGGCACACTGACAGCTCCAATAAAGTTGATTTAAACACTATATAACACAAATTATCCATAACAATGGTGAATGAAAGAAAAAAACTTTAACACAGAGAGCATCAAATAGTTGGGGAGATGCAGACAATGTCTTCTCTACAGCAAAGTCTTACTACAATTTTAGCTATACCTGCAAAAAAATGCTATAAATATATATTCAAACTGCTATTAGTATAATTAAAACAAGCTCACTACAATTTTTTTATTACAGCATTTATAACAACCAGGGAACTGGTTCAACTGCTGTACAAGCGATGCCAGAAATCCATCCGATCGTCCAACACCTTCGTCATTTATCGCTCAAGCAATCAATCCTTGTTGTGATCCCTGTCAAACTGAACGTCAAAAACCAATCCAGCAGAACCAATTATGGTTTATTAATCGGTACAATGTC
>JAQMCX010000050.1:18554646-18577542 GCA_029814765.1 Acanthurus leucopareius | reverse complement strand
AATATGTTTCCCTTATGGTAATATACAAAAAAAAAACAAGAACAATAGAGCAGGAAAAATACATCAGGAACTCAAAACAGTGCTCACAATTAATATGACACAAAAACTCTGACCAGACTGGCACAGTGACAGCTCCGATAAAGTTGATTTAAACACAATATAACACAAATTATCCATAACAATGGTGAATGAAAGAAAAAAACTTTAACATAGAGAGCATCAAATAGTTGGGGAGATGCAGACAATGTCTTCTATATGGCAAAGTCTTACTACAGTTTTAGCTATACCTGCAAAAAAATGCTATAAATATATATTCAAACTGCTTTTAGTATAATTAAAACAAGCTCACTTCAATTTTTATTACAGCATTTATAACAACCGGGGAGCTGGTTAAACTGCTGTACAAGAAATGCCAGAAATCCATCCGATCGTCCAACACCTTCGTCATTTATCACTCAAGCAATCAATCCTTGTTGTGATCCCTGTCAAACTGAACGTCAAAAACCAATCCAGCAGAACCAATTAGGGTTTATTAATCGGTACAATGTCCGCTTGGCACAGACCAACCATGTGATCCCATTGTGCAACCGAATCAGAATTTACCCGAGTCACACAAGGTACAAACAGCAGAGTCAATCTGATCCTCCCAGGGTTTACGTTCCCACGGGTCTATTTTCCCCAGCTGTATGGTTACTGTTTAGGGTTATTTGACCTGAAAACAATAAGGGGGTTAGTGTATATTAAAAGAGTATTCAACTGGGGACCAAAGGACCTCGTGAACAGAGGCACTATCCTTACACAGTGAGGTGAGCTGTGGGATACTGTGCTGAAATTTTCATGTTCTACTCGTAACAATTCACTGGAGTTTCTTCATAAAGGGCGAGAACAAGCAGCACCTCTGCCACAATATTTTCATTCTTTTGCAGGTGCGTTATCAGATCGGGACGATGCCAGCGTGCTACCTCCACCCTTCTGACTCTTCTCTTCCTCTCACTGTAATTAACTGTCAGGACCGATCAGGAGGAGAGGTCCCATGTCAGAGTGCCAGGATGGTTAATTAAGAACCTTAAAGGTGTTTGAAGGGAACAAAGACCAGTCCACCCCGGCAACAAGCGCGACATGCGGAAACACTGCCTCTGATTAACTTCAATTAACTAAGCTCTGAAAGATAACCCTGTGTGTGTGTTTTTTTTTTAAATGTTAATGTGTTCGCGAGACTGATGGATAATAAAGAGCTCTATCTACCCTTTTCTTCCTGTGATAGGATTGCAGTCAATCAGGAGAGGAAATCAGGCGGATGGCTGATGTTTGTTTCTTTTCCTCAGTGCGTCGAGGAAATGAAGCCTCAAGCTTTTGATGGCATCTTTAATATTGCCATATACATATCTGTCGCTTAATTACACAGCTGTGGACATGAGACGCTATCACCTGTACTTTGTTGCTCCTGCTATGCTGCTATTATCTCTCTGGATATCAATGAGGTAAGATATTATTCAAAAGACAGGCAAATATTTCATATTTCTGCACTCTGCGCGCGCACACACACACACACACACACACACACACACAAACACACACTCTCCATTTCCTTTTATATTTCTCATTTTCAGCCATTCTCTTCTCTTCCCCTGTCAGACTGTATTTTTCAGTGCTATCATGTTCTATTAAAGTGCTTGTTTGCGGTTTCTTTTTCTGCCTCTCTCTCACCGTGTCTGTGTCTTCTCACTCCTTGTTCCCTCTTTCCAACTCAATCCCACTTTTGTCTGTGTGTTCGAGCACAAGGGTAATGAAAAAGAGAGTGTGTGAGAGTGCGTGTGTGTGTGATGCGTGTGTTTGTGGGCTCTTAACAGTGGTGAGCAAGTGAGGAGGCAGCGTCTCATCCTGCCTGCCTGATTGCAGGCTGCTGTGACACAGTGAGATGGGACGGCTCGGTGCCAGCCCTCCTGACCTCACCCCCAGAGACCACCGTCAGCCAATCAACACGCTCATCAAGCACTGAGGGAGACAATCAGAAGGAACAGCACCACAGGTAAACATGAAGAGGCAGAGGGAAAAGGTGTGGGGCGGAAAACAGCAAGAAATTAAGTATTTGAGGGAGAGCAAGAACAGACAGGTAATCAAAAAGGGGGGAAAATGAGAGACTGGGAGAGAATCTCATTTAGGCCTATAGATTATTGTACAAGGATGCATCTAACTAGGGGGTCAATTGAAAATCAAGGAGGAAAACGAAAACAAATCAAGAGAAAAGGGTACTTTTTAACTGCATCACATGCTAGCAGATGGCTTTGAACTACAGTAATAATGAAACCAATCTACTCCTCATTTAAAGACCCTCACCACCCTCCCATTCATGCAGCACTGCAGCCAAGAAAAACCATGTGGATATTGCTGTATTACTCTCCTCTGCCATGGCAACCCAAAGTAATCAACTCCATATCTTCTAACCTTCCCGATCATCCACCCACTCCTCCCACCCGACACCAACACACACACTGCTTCCCCTGCCTGCTAACCCCACAACAGGTCTCCTCCATGGCAACCCCCAGCAATCTCATTTATATCTAATGATACCCACCCTCCAAGCTAGCCTACCCACTCATGAAAATGAGATTTGAAATTAAATGAGTAACAGGCAGGTGGACCGTGGATGCAGATTCTGCAGTCTTGCGTGGAAAGACTGTTTAGACATTATTATTACTTTACTCAATAAAACCCAGCTTTGTCACCGTTCTGTATATCAGTCAGACTCACTGATCATTTGGCAACTTGAGTCTGGGAAATAGTCCTGACCAGTCTCTGCCGCACGGATAAAACAAGAGGCCTTATGGATTCAATTTTAGCTTACTACTTCACTGAACGATTTTACACAACAAAACTTAACACATTTCAGCACTTTTGTAAGAAGGCAGATTACCTGCGTTTAAATTTTAAACATCCACATTTCTGCAAGAGTTATCTTAAAAGACTGAATTTTAAAAATAAGTATGTTTAAAATATATGTATGTTACTTTTATTTTATAGTTTGTTATCTATAGTATAAATATAATTATATATATACATATACACACATATACAGTTTGTTGTCTACATAACTTAGGTTTTAATCAGCTAATACTGCAACATTTTCACTGAACATGCTAACTTTAGCTTGCTCTCCAACAACTTTTGACTACATATGAAACAAGTGTGAATCAAGTTTGGCGCAAGAGCCTCAGGATGTTTCAGTGTTACAAGACTGACTGGTATTCATTTCTTATATAAAGTTTAGCCTTTGATCACTCTGTAACATGTAACATACATGTGTTAAAAGAAATTAACGCCTTTCTGGACATGTATTAACTAAAGTTACCATTGGCAGCTAAAGTGCTTCACCAAAGACCTTCTTGTTCAAGTTTTGTTCCGTGGTTGCTGCAGGTGGAAAACAAATATGGACAATGTGAACAGAATTATGTTGTTTAATATGGAGGATTTAGTAGAGAGCACTGTGCAACATTTACTTTACCACTAAGAACAAATTTTTCCCTCAAGCTCAACTGAATTTGACTGATTTCAGGAACTTTGCCGTCACAGCTGTAACAATAATGTTGCATCACACTACAAAAAAGAACAGTGAGGTTTCACTGTTTTTTTCCCCAATACTTTTGCTCAAAGCATTTTTACAGTTGCAGTCGAAGAGAAAGTGCATTACAAACTCAGTTATCCTTAAGCAGCCAAGCCGTGTATAAATACTAACACAATGATATGCATATAATGCAATCAGACTTTGACACATACTGAGTTGACGTCTATCATCTTCAGAATATAAAATACCATTCAAACTAAATAATGATGCACATTTCCTGTGTACCCTCCAGAGGACAATGAACTCATTATTTGCCGTCTCTTTTATCTAATAACTCTTGGTGACAGTGTCCCTGTTATGGACCTTCACAACATGGCCTCCCATCCATAAACATAAAGGGCAAGCCAATGACATTTCCATTGTAGACAAGTGTTATTTCTCCAAGGACTTCAAAATAATATGATCCCGTCTTAAATTAAATCCAACGTTTCCTTGTGTCACTTCTGTCAGAGCAGAAGCGGGAGGGGTATCCTCGAATGCAACAAGGTCTGGTGAACTGATCAGCGAGCTCCGTCTGGTTGCTATCTCGGGTTAAGCCCCAGACTCCTGATAACAAAGCTAATTGAAGGGTAGTTTGTGAGCGAGAGAGGAAAGATCTGATTGCTCGGAAATGAAGTGACAGGATATGTGCATCTGAAATGAGGCTGAGGTTGAATGTTTTTTAAGGAAAATTGGATCATTTTAAGCAACGGAAGTAGGCTGAATTCTCCTTTTTTTAACATGGAAGGAGATAAAGAAGGGTTGACAGAATCATTCTTTACATTGATTTCAGAGGACATAGAAAAGGAATGACTTCCATCAGTGTACTAAGGGCGAACAAAGACTTTTCAGCTGCGCTGCCTATGACCAGAGATAAATGTTTGACTGAAGGCTATTCTCCCAGCTGTGGCATCCTAATGGTGTGCAGCCGTCACATTCCCATATCTCTTGTGGTACACGAGGCCCATTGTGACACACTCAATGTCCATCGGTCAGAGCACAGCCATATGTTGTTGGCCCACCATTTTTCTGCAGGTCGCAATTATGGCATGCCACCAAAAAAGAAGAAAAAAAAAAATTCAAACCAATTTTTTTGTGTTTGCAAGCAGCTCCTGTACAACACATTGATCTCACGACAGCTCAGACTCAGAAACACTGATAGATCGTTGGGGCCTCGAACTGTGTGAGATACTATCAACGTTAATATTGCAATTTATCGAACCAAAGAGGATTAATTATCTTTATCTTTTAATCCTCCAATGGAGCTGTGTGCATGTCCCTGAGTAGCAGGAGCAACACTCCTGGGCTTCCAGCTCTGCCAATAACAAGAAGGGTTAGCTCCCTGTCAAACAGAGTATAGTAAAAATTAGCTCCTAATGTCATGGCTTTCTAACTATGAACCCCTTTGCACTCCCTTAGCTCCATAACTGAGCAGAGTGCCACCGCTGCCGAGCTAACTAGCGGGTGAGTGAACCTCCATTAGACTCGCAATTACTGCCATCCCCATTAAAAGTAGAAAAAATGGTCCCTGACTCAGCCACAGAAATCAAATGAAATACAAATATGAGCTCTAACGGTAACCTTCGGCCACAGCAGCCTTATTAGCTGCCTGCTCTCCCCTCTCCCTCTCTCTCTCTCTCTCTCTCTCTCTCTCTCTCCCCGCATATCACTTGAGCCGGCAACCAAACGATGCCAGTCATTAAAAACATATCCATCTCACTTAGGCTGTGCATTAAAACTATCCCACATGAGGAGTTCTGCACAGCAACGTCTCTATTCAGTCTTATGACAAAACCTGGCACGGCAAGGTAATGATCCACACACTCTACAGATGGTAAATGGGAACACACTACCACTGATTGCCTAATTAAAAAGAATTCTAACATAACATCCTTATTATTTTCCATTATTTTACTTCCATGAAGCAAAGCATAAACAACAACCTAGACACAATCAGAACAGTACACTGACTTGGTTCTGTAGCACTGTGAGGAGAAGCTCTCTAAGGATTTTTCATAGTCTTGATTTGCTGGCTTAGACAGGCTGTTAAGGAAATTTATTATATCACTCTTGCAGTGTGCAAACAAAACTCCGGCTACAAAACTTCAGAGTAACTTCCTGGCATGTCAAGGTTAACTTCAGCGCCTGTCTGCCCAGCCTCTCTCTGGCTACTGCTCCCATTGATTTTGATTAGCCACTGTTCCTCTAGTTGGCTACAGGGGAATGCTGGTAATGACAGCCCCTCAGATGTCTTCATGTCGGCGGCAGAGCCATCCGTCAGCCGGCAGTGCAGTGCAGTGCTGTGCAAAAGTGGCTGACATGCCACCTCTGTGTCTGATGGATGAAGCCTGTCTTTGTATTGCCAACCTCTTTTATCTGCTGAGGCAGGCCAATCCCTCTAGATCCACCTATAATCAGCTAGACCTCCTCTGATCCTCGACGAAAGCCCCAACCCCGTGTCTATTCATGCTTAATGTCAGATAAAAAATTGTTTGGATAATGTATAGCCTCTGTACGTGGAGCCCTTTTGAAAAATCACGGGTCTTCAACCGGACCGACTGTTTTTTCTTCTCGTTTTTGATAGCTTTTTGATTGATTTGATTGCTTATTTAACCTTGATAAAGAGGGCACAGCAACAAGAGCTGTAATCTACCAAAGATAGACTTGCTACTGTTAGTGGCCAGGATGTCATCGTATCATGAGGAGGAGGTGCAGGAAACGTGTGGGAGATATGAAATTACAGGTGCAGTTGTGTGCAAACTCTTAAGGGAACAACATGACCTCAAAATCCTCTTCATGCAAGACTAGACATTATTCATCAGAAATATGCACTTTGCTTAACACATTCCACCATCTACTCCTGAGCATTTATACATGCTGAGATGCTATCCTCCCTATTGTGTTTCTAATTAACTACGCTTGATCTTCCTGTGATAACACAGTGTGGTCATACATCTGGAGACGTTATAAGCTGCTAGAAGTGGAAACAGAGAGCATGGCAGGCATCTCACTGCAGGAATTTTCAATGCAGCAGGTCTTTGCACCTAAAGGAACAGTGGGAGGCTTCTGCTGGCAGCATCTCTCAGTGCCTCTGGCTGAAAAAGGGCCACTAGTGAAACTGGAATTAAGTAGCTAGATATAAATTAAATGGGATGTAGTCCACACCAACAGCGAGTGCTACTTTTTTTACCGTCCATTTTCTTTTTCTGTATTCACCTGAATCAATTAATACAGACTTGAATCCCTCAACTGTTAATTAGATTTCTAGAATATTTTAGACAAACATCCTTGAATCTTTGTGACTTTAGTTTTTTTTTTTTTTGCCCCTAGCAGGTGAAAGTTTTTACTTCTACAGTAAAAATAATCCGATGAGGAAAGGATTGCCACGGAGTTTTGTAAAAACTCTCTGACTTTCCTAAAAACACTGACAAAAGTCCAAAAGACTAAACTACCATGGAATTGATTTTTTGGTATTTTCTTAACTCTTTCTCCAGCACCATCATCAGGTCAAATTTTTAGTTTGGCAAAATCTTTGAAGCATCTGTTCACAAACCAAATTAATAATATTCCCATTGGCATCAGCTGTATTTTGTGTTTGGTGCTAATTAGCAAATATTAGCATGCTAACACACTTCATTTAGAACGGTGATAGGACACTGCTGTACCAAACAGATCCTCATCCCAGCTTATCAAACCTTGCCCTTTTTTTCATACCATTTGGCGTCTGATACAGACCCACAAGCTATCCTTTAGCATCTGTGTCTGATGCATTAAGTCACCTTTTTATACGCATAGTTCACATTTTGAAGAGGTAACAGTTTGGTTACATTTAGGCAGCAAAAGAACTTGGTTAAGTCTGGGTTAAGATTGTTTGTTTGACACTTTAAGTTTTATTTTCAGTTTGTCATTGATCTTGAACCCCAGCGATCTGGATGACTGTCTTGTGTGGGTCCTGTCAATCTACCCCCGACCCCTACACCAACCTCCACCCACCTTGGGACTTTACTGCTCTTTCTACTATATAGGAACTGCTATGAGTGTCTACTATTGATGCCGTTGTGTTTTATACTGGAGTTTATTGAAAGGCTGGTGCATTGCCAAAGCATCAGTATTTTATGCACTGGGAATAAGACTGGGCTGTTATATCTTCTGAACATAGATAGGTCAACGTTGTGAGCATGTCAGTATGCTGATATTAGCATTTAGCTCAAAGAATCACTGCGGGCAAGTGCAGCCTCACAGAACTGCTTGTACGACTGTGGCCTCATTGACTTAGTTTTGATTGTGTTGGATATTAGACTCAGGTTCTGATGGCCACAGGGGTGAAATCATCAACACAAGGAACAACATCATATACATATCATTAGCTACAGTGTAACCATTAAAATCAATCTCACTAAGCTATCTGTAGATGTGTCGCTTCCAGCAAGAATGTTTCGGTCCACAGATAGTGCCACTGCCAGCTAAAATGTCAAGGGTAAAGCCTGGCATGCAGCAAGTGTGAAGGTTCTGTGGGAATAAGAGCTCTTCTTCACAGAAAACGGTCTAATTTATCCCCTCGATAGCTCTTGAACTCTTAATGACTTTTCTTCAGCTCCGGTTCACGGCCTGTCTTGGCTGTGCGAGCCTGTCTGTGGCTTTCTGTAGTCTAATAAAAACCTTAAGTGAGCAAAAATGTCTTTCATAAAATGTGTCGGTTCAACAGCTTTATTATCCTGGCTGTAGTAAATGTCAAATGAGAGAGTTTCATTGGCACTCTATCAAAGTCTGTTGTAAAACGGCCAATAAAACTTTACATGGTCCATGAAATCATCTATTTATTACGAATGCAGTTACACTAGTCAAATGTGTGTTGATTCCTTAAACCCTTCTTGAATTACTGAGCAATATATAGTTCGTAGAAATTACTGAAATCTCCGATCTCACATTTCTTTAACAATTTCCAAGTGACTCATCATCTTTCATTAAATCAGCGGTGTTGTTGCACATCTCTTAACACAAATCTTTAAAAAAAATATGGACAAATAATAGCAGGTGGTTGTTATTTTTATAAAAAACTTACGCTTTTTACAGTTCCTCAAAGCTCTATAAAAAGACTTATTTTTCTCCATATTTATTTTCTGGACAAGCCCTCCCCTTTTGCCCTTCCTAAGATTACCAGAAGGAGACATTAATTAGCTCTGCAACAGTTTAGACTGTTAACCTGGGCAATCTCAGCGACCAGGCCTCATGACATGAAAAATAAAAACCCACACTGGTGCAGCCAGGACAATAGATCATAAGAGGCATCAATAAATAATTACATTTAAATGTGTCTTAATGAGTGGAGTTTGCTGACTGGGCCAATGTTTATGGCCTCTGATGAAACTGCACGCACAAGGCATCCATAATACAGAATGTCATAAAAGACTGGCCTGTTAATGGCTCTCAGTGCTCTGACTGCCATGATAACAGCATCCTCAATTACACACTGACGACATGCTACAACTCGATATGCAAACACACTGATATTTTCCTTTGAAATGTTTGCCGTCTCAGCACGGCAGGTTTGCATATATTAGTTATTGTAATTATGCGTTTTATGGCATGGGATTTAGGGAAATAGCAACTTTAATAAAGTGAAATAGCAGTTTTAATAAAACTGTAGAAGTTAAAGGGCTGTTTCACCCAAAACTACAACAACAACACATTTTTCTTCTCTTACTTCTTTGAGATCCAGCCATGTAGATAGTTTTGTTTTTATTTTTAAAGATTTTCAGATATTCATCTCTAGGGTTTTAAGGAAAAAATGCATTTGAACAACTTAATAGAGGCTTGTTTTACAGAAACTCTGTTATTCAATACAAAATAGTCTCAGTCAGACATTGATGTCTGTAAGCAGAAGAATGTTTCTGGCAAAAGCTGTTGTTTTTGACCTTTTCAGATGTAATTGTTTTGATGCTGTGAGCACCAGAAACAATATTTAATTCACCTCCATTGCAAAGGGGAGGATGAAGAATTCTCAAAGAAGGACATGTCAAAATCTGAGTGAATAACACCGAAACTATCTTCATGTAAAATGCTGCTATTTGTTCATTCAGGTTAACTAACCCTTTAAATAGCATCGCTTCCCCCATACACCACTGCTGAGCACACATGTCAAATGAATTGATTTGGATATTAATCACATGCCCCCTGACTGTCAAACGGTGTGAGCATGTGTGTGTGTGTGTGAGTGTGTGTGTGTGTGCATTAAAAAAATATGTGACTTCTCCTGAACCTCGACACGACTGACAGACGTGGAGCCGAACGTATGACTGAGGAAACAAAGAACGTTTAATCCAAGCATGTTCGACATGAAGGCTGTGGGTGAGACGCTCCTTCAGGTACACTGGCCTCTTATCTCCATGGCTGCCTTTTTAATTATTCATCGAGATGTGTGTGTGGGTCTTTCTGTGTGTGTGTGTAAGTGTGCATGTGTGTGTGTGTTTATGTCTGAGACACTGGGACCTGTAAGGCTTCGTGAAATGACGAGCGCGCTAAGACACATAAAACAGGTGCGGCAGCGCCACAGCACAGCATGTGACCAGACGTAGTCAGACACATACACACACGAGGGTAAACACATACACATGCATGTGTCACTTACAGACAAGAGTGTGTTAGAAAGCACAAGGGAGTGTATCAGTTTGATGGTATCATGCAGGGAACGGGTGTGAGGAAATGGGAAGACAATAGGGTGAATGCTGGCTCATTTTTCTACACTGTTATTATGGTGTGCACACACACACACCCACACGCAGACAGACAGACAGACGCAGACATTGCATGCCTACCTGTAGAACAATGTGGTGTCTTTCTGCTGCCTGCTTTGTAGCATCAGCCAGGGTCTCCAGTGATCGCACTTGACAAGCCAAGAACACTGTGTCGCTTCCAAACAGACATACACATACACCTACACAAACACACACGCTCACATAGATATCTACACAAACTCAAAGATACACACAAACACACAAGCACGCCTTTCTTCCAACATCATAGATATTTATCATCATAAATAATGAATGTGGTGTTCTGGGACTGTGAGGTTACCAAAGCACTACCATGCTGTAGATGCGAGTGCAGAGCCGAGTTTCCGTTATCCTTTAATTGGCATTTTTTACTGAGATAAGCTACCTTTTATAATGTTTCTTCACTTTACTCAGTAAGTGTGTTAAAGCGCCAGTGTGTAAGATTTAAAGGGGTCTATTGTTAGAATATGGCAGAAATGGAACATTATATCCATAAGTGTATAATCACCTAAACAGAGGTTTTTACATTACATGGGTTTTAAATATCTACACATGAGACACACTTTCTTTCAAGGAGTCTGCCATATTGAACCGCCATGTTTACAGAAGCCCAGAATGGACAAACTCTGGAGCTACATAGGGGCCTTTCGGGTGTATTTGTTTATTTCATGGCCACTTAGGATCTTCTACATGCCTAGAGGGGAAAGGTTAGGTGAGCTGGTTTCGTACTGCAACCAAAACTGCTAGATGCAACTCAATCCTCCACACTGGACCTTTTAAGTTATTATGTAGAGAACCTGAAAACTCCTGACATAGCTGGTTAGTGCAGCAACACAGAATAAATGTTCTAAAGGTCATAATACTCTGATGTTTCTACTGCAAAGAACTTTAGCACTTCAATTATAGTTTTTTCTTGATATTTACATTACACATCCGACTTTCAAAGCCTTTCTCATATATATAAATAATATATATAATATTGCAGCATATTTTCAATCTAACAATTTCTAAAATTCATATGGCTGATCTGTTGCTTGTATTCTTACAACTTTAGTGACAGTTATGGATGGAAAATGGTAATGTAGGTTTGGCTGCTTGTTCCTCCTGTCCATCTCAGCCAGCATGTCAGGATACTGGTTTACTCCAAGAACCTTGCAAAAGAGTAGACAAGAATACTTACATACATATAAGTTGTTTTTTGCCAAATGTAGACTTTTTTTGACCGTACCTGTGCCAAGACTAACATTTACAAGTCTATGTAGGAACAAGAACACTTATTCAAGAAAGTGATTACTGTCTCTCTGCTCCTCTGTAGTTTAGTGGATGAAACTTTTCAGGCAGTTTGAATATTTTTAATATTTAATAATTAGATCTGAGAGATTTTTTTTTTGTAATTTTCTGCTTAATGGACATTAAAAAGCAGTTTTGCCAGTTCAAACACATTCACCATCGCTGGCTCCCTCTGTGCTCCGCTGCAGTCTTTCCCCGCGTTCAATCACACTGTAGGTGATTAGCTTCTAGTTGTCACATGTGATTGGCCGTGGGCCTCAGTGCTTCATCCTGAGCCGGAACACTCTCACTGACAGTAAGAAAGGAGATTAAAGGAAATCTGGGATAATAACTTAGCTTTCTTCTGACACTTAATGTGCAAGACTCAAGGCACACAATCTCCTACATTTAAAGACGAGCTTTTATCACATCATCATGCTTAAACATCAAACAAGAAACTAAAATCTGAGGACAAAGCTGCACTGACACGGCTCGTTGGGTTGAAAGATGCATAGCAATTTTCTCCTCAGACGCAAATTATGTTTAATGTGTTTTCATCTGCTGATGATGTTTCAATGCGCAGCAGGTCAAAGCTGCGAGTATAAATTATTACAACACACTAAGGGATGTGTGTGTGTACATCACCGGTGGGTTGTAGGAGCTTTGTATTGTGACAGAAACATCTGCTGGGAGGATAAACTACAAGCTCGCCCGGTTAAAGACAAGAAAAGAGGTTACTTACACTTCATTCACACTAGCGGGATGCTTCAGGAGGCAGCGAGGCAAGCCCCTCCCCCACCTGCTACCGCTGTATGGAAATGTATGAAAAATAGCCCTGGATTGGCCCAGACAGCAGCCATCCATCAGCGCAGTGACAGAGGCGAGTCTCCCACTCTATTGTCCCCCCACTCTGAGTGTGTGAATGAAGATGGTCAGATTTTGGGCTCAGATAGCTCCAACCACCCCAGGCTTCAGCCCCGGGCCCATCAATCAGTAGGCGATACAGTATCTGATCATTAGACCCCATCCCCCCCAGAGCCAACTGAAACCGAAAAGTATATCAACCAGCCAACCTGGCGAGCCCTTTGGAGAGCATCGCATCCCACAGACAAGTACTCCTCACAGAGTAAACAGACTCATAAAATCCCCATAGAAGAGCCAATTATGCCAGGAACCTGACATCTCCTTGTCGTAAAAGCTACAGGAGGCTGTAACTATCGGACAGCGCGTGAAATACGGCCAGTTGTTATCACCGCCCATTTGTGGCGATTAAAAGCCACCCTGGAGACCTGCGGTAGTGGGTAAGGAGGGCATTCTGAATGCCTTGCCTCACCGTATGGCACAGCTCCGGGAGGCCTCCGGAGGGAGCTCCTCGTGCCAAGCAATCCTCTCTGCGATTGCCTGATTTATCACCAGCCATCCACAGCTAATGTACCAGGCTCTCTGGCTCTTTTGATTGGCCCACATTGATAGAAGCCTGCTTTGTTATTATCTGCACTGGCATTGAAGACCGAGCAGCTTGTATTATTCATAAGATCACCCACATTTCCTCATCCAAACGCAAGACGTATTATGCAGAGAGCAAATGCAGGTCTGATTTATGGCCTTTCGTTGTGTACAAACATACACATTGATAAGATGGAGAGATCTTTGAAATAACATGGCTGCTTCATGATGCAGAGTTTTAAAAAAAAACAAAAAAAAACAGATTGATGGTGAAACTGGAATAAAAATTCTATATGGTCCATGCTACTAAAATGATGAATCATGCTGCCTCTGTCTCACAAGGCACAGCAAGTTCTCAGTCCACAGGCAGCTGACTCAAGACAAAGAGAATAGCAAATTATAGAATCGCTCAATATCACACACTGAATGAGAGTGAGAAATACAGTCTTATGCCATCCGCTGACATCCTCATCCACCACTGGCCTGGCGAATTTTATGTATTACGAGAAAAAAACCCACTGAATTATGGACAAAAAATAAGCATTGTTTCTCTATTCTTTCCCGCATGTATCAGCTCAAGCCAATTACACAGCTCTAACAACAATAAGAAGTAAAGCTGCTCTCTGCAACAGGGGGCCAACTACTCACTTTGATTAGCCACAGACTGCTAGCAAACATCGATTTTGGCCCTCGCTCTGCTGGGAAAAAAATTCCTGTCATCTGTATAGGAGGAAAGAAACTGAAGCATTTATCTCAGAGGAAACTATCCCGCATGTAAACAAAAAGCATGCAGGAAAATCCGATAATCAGTCCTCATTTTCTTTCTTTTGTTTCATATTCTCCTTCATTTTTGTGCACAGACACACACACACACACAATCATTACTTGTCTTTCTTCATTTCGCTCTGTCCAACACATACACAGCCAAAACACACACACACAAATATACACATACACACATTCACAGCTAAACAGCTCAAATAACTCTCATCAGTAATCTGCTAGTGTTGGAGGCTCTGATAGTCCAAGGCTATTGATTTCACAGTGCAGCAGCACTCAGCGGTCATTTGCAGTGATGAGGGAAGACAATCGCAGCCAAATCAGCTCTGGCATTTATTAGGAGGCTAAGCGGAGGAAACCAACTAGTGAGAGTCTATTGAAACTTAATCAACAACTGGTGCAGGCTAATGAGAGAACAACATGTGAGTTTGTCTTGGTTCTTCCCTGTTAAACAACCTGATATCAAAGTGTTTTCTATCAGTGATGTTTATTAAAGTTTTATTCGGAGTTCCACATGACAATTATTTATGTTGATCCAAGGCCAAATGTAAACCAGCTCTCTGTAATATATTTATCATGAAAAGCTTGCCATGCTGTTATATGAGCACTATATGAGCCACTTCATACCAATGCACTGAACAGAGGCAAAGGGCAAAGCGTAGATGAGTCACACAGGGAGAGAAGACGAGGGATGAGGGAGAGCAGAGCAGCACATCAACACCGAATCCTTTCAAGTATTGAGGAGATGCTGCTCTCCCATGCAGCTGTCTTGAAGAGGTTTCCTATACAGTGGAAAACCAAGAGCCAAGCAGATAATTCGGTACTCGGAAGAGTTCATTTCACAAACATGTGCAAACAAATAAATATATGTGCATTTTTCATTTTTAGTTTTTGGCAGTTTTTTTAAGCGATTCTGCACCAGTTGCTATACATGTCCCTCAAAAAGAGCAGATTAAACTGTTTTTACGCAGATTTTAAAGGATTGTTGTCTGCTGCATGAAAACAGAGACCACCATGGTTCAGAGTGATCCCTTGCAACTTGTTCAGGTCAGAAAGTCTTCAAGTTGTAAAGAAAAATGGTAAGGAAATACCAAAAAAAAGATTATTGTGCACCAGAATACAAACAAACAGTAAAAAAAAAGGCATCGCTCAAGGTTGACAGTTAATTCTTGACCTTAAAATGACCAAACTTGCCTTGTCTGGAGTTTTTGAAGGTTTCTGAATGTTATTTGCAGAGTGAATTTGCTCAGTTATCATTGAAACTGTGACACTATCAAAGCCTCCAAAACAACTGAATAAGTCAACCTTGAGACAGAACAGTTTTGTTAAATATAAATGGTTAAATTACAGACCAGGCCCCAGGGAAATAGTGTATCTTCAAAACCTGACCTTCAAATTTATAAATTAGCTCAGATCAATTCATTCATTACATTTTACAATATAAAAACACCAAATACAAGCACACTTTGAATTTACAGTATGTTGCCACAGAGGAGCAAAGGAGCAAAACTACATCTATCAGGATCAAATACACACAGCAGTCAGATGTGCAGCAAACACATCCAAACAACTTCTTAGAGAGCGATGTATTCCCATCCATCCTAATTAGTTTAATAACCACGAATCATCAGCTCTGCCTTCATCTGTGAAAGGCTGCAAATGGCCTCGAGACAGCACATGTGTGTACTTTCTGCCATCTGCTGGTGACATACAGCTCTTACACTGATCTTGTGCGCTTAGCAGTAGTGCCACTCAGGTACAGAATAGTAAATACTGATTCCAAGTCAGTGCACAGGAGATAAATCCACCACCACCATACTTGCTTTGCTCTGCGCCAAACAAACACTGCTAAATGAGAAACACATGACGTGCAAAAGCAGTGTGTTCTAAATGCGGGCAGGCCGCAGGAAAGCCAGGGCCGATCCGGAACGCTGAGATACAATCAGATGTAGTGAGAGGGTTGGCGTTGCTCTCCGTTGGTGCAACCAGATGGAGGTCTGGTACCAACACCAGTGCTGCGACCTCAACATGCTGACTCAGCAACCAGCTGTACTGTGGTTCAACAGATCTGGCTCACTGTTGGCGGTAGTTACACAAACACATATGCAGATTGTTATCTGCCTCCTGTTCTCCGCGGTGGAGATCAATTAGCAGGAAATGAAGCAGAGAAACACAGACGTATGTGTGCTGAAAAAAAAAAAACGAAAATCTCCAAACTCACACACCCAAATCTGGGCTGAAACACTCTCATGTGTTCCTTCACGTGCGACGAAAAAGCGTGTGATTTTTTTTGCAGCAATTCTGCCTTTGTGAGAAAACACCAATATTAGTTTCTGCATTGGCACAACCCTTTTAGAAAGGAGCTCAATTACTAAAGCAATGCTTACTGGGAAAGATTTATAGTTTAAAAAAATCTTTTCAGAAAAACAATGGTACATATTATTCAGTTCACTTCCACTTAAATTGTACCCTCTGGAGTTTCAGGCCACTAAAGTAACAATGCACAAGTAACACAAGTAACAATGTTCTTACCAATAACCAATAATTATCAGATACTTATGGCTCAAACCAAAAAGATAACAGATAATTTCACATTTTTGTATTTTAAAAAGAAGTTCATGATCTGTAATTTATGCTCAGCCTCGGCACTGGAGAGAGGTCTGGCTGCACCATTATCATTATGAAAAATAATGCTGAGGCTTGTTTGTATTTCTACAAAATAATCATGATCGTCTCGAATGGAGCCAAGCCGAGGATACAGCAACCAGGGTTCTGAAAATGAGAATGTGAGACAGTCAAAGAGGTGAAGAAAATCACCTGAAATAGTACTTAAGTCCTGAAATAAAGTTAGATTTAAGTCACGAAAATGACTTGAACTTGACTTGAGATTTGAAAGCACAAGCATTCAGTGCTCTTGGTTTATTCTAATAAACTCCCAAAGTGGTACAACAAGTAACTGATGAAAAGCTAACTGACAAAACAATGTCAGCAGCTTAAGTTTTCTCGGTTGCCATCAATTGTTCAAATATGCCAAGATTTTAATTAACAGCACTGAAAGGACTTGTAAACATGTAACACAGCTATGACAGGAAAATATTCAAGAGCCAATTATCAGGTAAGTAATAAGACAAGTACTCGACTTCCACTCTGAAACTTGTGACTTGCATCTTCACCTGACAGAGACTCTGATCGCTGTTGGAAAGTTTGAGACTTGTCCCAGAAGACTTATAAACACTGTTGTCTCTAAGTGAAAAGTGCTATTAATTAGCACACGTGATGATCTTTGAGAAGCCTAATAGTGCATTACATGGCAATAAAATGACTGTATGGTGCTTAAAATATCAATTAAAAGCATTTCAGAAACAATAACATTTAATAAGTGTACTTGAAACAATTACTTTCCTTTCAAGATGTTGAAACTATTATGATTAAAACTCCTCTCGATCTGCAGGACAGCAGCGATAACAATGAATATTCATACTCAAACTCTGCAAGCAAGTTCAGCTAATTAAAAATACATCCATCAGTGCGCTCTCATTTCCAGCAGCGGCATGAAGGCGATGTTTGGAATGAAATTAGGCAGATCTATCCGACTGCAAATATAATACACTGAGCCTGTCGCTAACTGCTTCCTAAGAGGTCACGCTGCAGCAGGCAAACACCACCCTCTGACTTCTGCAGGGAGAAACCCAATCATTTAATGGGATGAGGAAGACTTGAGTTTTAATGTTGCTGACTGATTGTTTGCTGTTTTTATCATTAAAATAACACTTTTATGGAATGATGGGATGAGGAAAGACAAAAATGACGGAACAGAGCAACAATAATGAGGTAAAGTTTCTGGAAGATGCGGTCTGTGTTTTTGTGAGGCAGAAATTGAGGAGCCATGTTTGTTTGTATTGGATGCTAAAGACGAGCAAGACGGGAACTCCACTTTGTCTTGACTGCAATGGACATGTTTGTTAATCTTTACTTTCTCTTCATTTTACAGTTCTTAGCCATGGTAAGGGTGTATATACGGCAGAGTTTATTGGTCGGTCACTTTTCTGAAATATCTAGATAAACAACCAGTGTATGTAGTTTCTTATCTAGCGCCACCATGAGGTTCATTGAAGAATGGGCACAACTACTGAATAGATTGCCAACAAATTTAGTGCACACATTCATGTGCCCCTTTTAGATGAATCATATAAATCATAATGTTACTATTGTGATCCTTTAACTTTTCATTCAGTGGCATCGAGTCAAAGGATTAATGGTCCAATACTTTGCTTTAATTAAATACTTGTGAAACTAATGAAACACCTATCTGCCTCAACTGTGCTTAATGTGAAGTAGTAATTAGCAAATATTAGCACACTAACACACTAAACCAAACAAACATGTTTACCATAATACCAACTGAACATCCACCTGTAACCATTATCACTGTGATCATGATGCTAGTGTTATCATTTAGCTCTCAGCACCACTGTGCCTTTGTGCAACACTGACAAGGTTAACAAAGCTAGACTTGAAATCATAAATGACTTTGATTCAAGATTCAAACTCTACAAGAGCTGATTCATCACAATTACAACAGATTTTTTTTCCATTTACCTCCACACAACCAAATAGTATTGCTTTAACTGTCTTGACAGAAATATTTTCTATGAAAACTGATCCATCAAAGCAGTTCAGTTGAGCTTCGCTGAGGTAAAAAGATATTTCTGTTACTTCTTTTTACCATAAGTGGACTACAGTTTGTGGATTTGTGGACCACAAAAAAATCCTCTTTTATACCAGGATAAAGGCAGAAATCTCAAAGACATCATCAAATCAAGACAAAGAAAACTGTCTGCAAGGCAAAATACCACCAGAGGTATCTTACTGATAAACCAGCACAATTGTCTCAGCAATCTGCCTGTTTATGTTAGCATGTGTATGTGTGCATGTGTGTGTGTATGGGCGTCTTGTGTCTGTGTTTGTGTGTCTACTATTGTGTGTGGATTTAGGACAATAAGTTCTACTGTTTTTTAGCTCAACAATGGCCGACACAGGAGAGTGTTGGCCTTCAACATGAAATGAGAGCGAGTATTCGAAAGGGTGGGTTTGTTTTGATCCCTTGTCTTGGCAGGCGCACAGTGCCGTGCCAGTGTTTGCTAAAACCCTGGACGCACCTGGCATATTACACAGGCTTATCCCTCTCCTCAACACCTCCCTAATGTACTGCGTCGCTCTCCCACCGTACAGTTGTTTCTCTGACTACACCGCAGCCTCAGCCCAGAGGTAATTAAGCCTTAATCCTCCTGTCGACAAAAGCAGAGGCAGCCTTAATTCAGTTTTTCGGATGAAGGCGGAGTAAAAACAGTGTGCAGGCATGGTGCTTTGATGATGATGATGATGATGATGATGATGATGCCCCTCAACTGAAAGGCCAAAGTTATGTCATGGTTTTCTCTGACAAAGGCCAGGCTGTGGAGCTCAAAGGGATCCACAGAGCTCATTTAAATTCATGATTATCTGTAATTGATTCAACAGTGTGAGGCCTTAGTTTTTCTCAGATGTCGTTACTCTGAGTTGTTTGATGTTTGAGTGACCAAGTGGTGGAAAGTACCTAAGTAAATTTACTCAAGTACTGTGCTTGAATTATAATAATTTTTTTATACTGTACTTTAGACTTGCATTTCATGTTAAGCCACTATACCACTACCACTCCACTATAATTCAGTGGGAAATGTTGCAATTTTTACTCCACTACACTTATTTTAAAAATTTTCTTACTCGTAGATTCTCAGTTTCAGATTAATAATATGTAATATTATCAATAAAATAATTATTATATATTACAATGGATACTTTGAAGATAAGATCCATTGGAGACATTCACAATCTACAGAGTAGTAAACATATTGGAAAGATAAGGATCCATCAGTACCAGCGGCAACATTAAAGTGATACATTTATTAATACATTTATTAATACGTAAATAATTAGAATTAATATAATGAAACTGATCATTCTGCACAGTAAGCTTATGTTCTATTTTACTTCTTTGCTTTTACTGTAATGCTCATGTACTTTAATTCTTGACCAAGAAGTTTTACTTGTAACTTATGTGATATATTACATTGTTACTCTTTTATGTGGCATACGTTTTTTAAAAAGTGAAGAAAGAAAAAATGGAAAAACATATCTTTTATTTATTATTAGGTATTTATTTTTTGTAGTGCCAATTTTAATACTCTGGCTACTGTTAAAAAAATATCTAAACACATGCTTTCTGCTGCCAGAGGTTCAACAAAGGACTGCTCATATTTCTCATATTAACTGATTCTCAAAAAACTTCACCGTAAATTTTGTTTTTGTGATTACTTGGTTAAGCATCAGAATAAATAATAAAATAATGCATTAGTAAATTAACTGTGAGCCTCTACTTCTTGTTATTATCCATGACACCGGTCATGTTGTAGGAGAGCTCTGGCTCTTACTGCTGCTCTCACTGTATAAAGCTTTAGCCACAACTTTACCTCATTACACAGTCATTACAAGCTGTGCGGGGAACCCGGATGATAGAGTGTCCACCGCCATCTGTGTATGTATGTGTGTGTATGTGCTCATGCAGCTGGCTGTGTACACTGTACATGCTGACTCAAGGCTTTCACTGTAATCTCCCTGTAACAGCTGTAGGTTAAGCCACATGTTTATCAAGGCTAGAGGAAATCAGTGGGCTTTTGTGACTTCAAAAGGCTTCAGGTCACTGACTAACTGAGCCCCCCCAGTGGTGGTAAAGATGGGAACAGAGGGGGCGACCGAATTTAGATTTGACCACAGATATTTAGTCGGTGAATCAACTTCACAACAAGCCATTTTCTCATCACACTAACAGACAAAAGAGAGCGTCTGGTTGCACGAAGGCTCCTTTGTGCAGAGGAGCTGTCCGTGACATCAGTTATAGGAGGCTTACACCCTCTGAACCAGCTGTGCATGACTCTGTGTTCATTTCAAACTTGTGTCAGAACATACAAGGACGAATATGTGTCTCTTCATGTGCCTGAGCATAAAAAAGCAGTTACATGTGCACAGTAAGATGCCTTTCAATACCACACTGGGAAGAAGTGACCTGGAAAGTTCATCAGTTTCTATTCAGCCACTTAGTTTACAGCCTCTTTGACACTAGCCTCTTTTCCAGATGTTGACCGTTGAATCTTGAAGTCGAGGCTTTCACTTAGGTTAATAGAGAAGCAGCAAAAACCGGCGAGCTACACTCATTGGGGTGTGAATAAAGCCAAGCGTCTCCTCCTGGGTAAGTAAATGATGAATGACTCCAGTCACTGAGTGCTTCCTGTAGTGCACCTGAGAGCAGAGCTACAGCATAGAAAAGCTGCAACACATGAACATCTGCTCAAATCTTGTTTATGGAAATAACATCATAGGATCTGTCTACAGATAAAACACAGAAAACACAGTGTAGAAAAAAAGTAAATACTAGGACCATATTGTTAAATACCCAAGCAAGCGCAAGTGAAGGCAACAGAAATAAAGTTAGTGTGCACAAATGTTCTTCCTATTTGTCAAATGGTACGAATAAAATGCATGTGAGGGCTGCAACAAACAAATTATGTTTATTTTCCTGATTACTTTCTTAATTAACTGGTTTTTAGACTATGAATTTACCCCTCAGGGTCAGTCTGTTAATGCTGTTTTCTAATTTGTTGTTTTGAGGCATCTGAGGGAGAAAATTTTAGTTCAAAACACCTGAACTGTTGCAAATGGGCTTTTTTTGGGGGGGGGGGGGCTTTACACCTTTAATGATAGAGAAAGCTGAAGAAGTGACAGGAAACGGGGAGAGGGGGGGGGGAAGTGACCTGCAGCAAATGGTCGGAGTCGGAGTCGAACTCGCGACCGCTGCGTGGAGGACTGAGCGCTCCGTACATGGGCCGCCTGCGCTCCCAACTGAGCTAAACAGCGGCCCAAATGGGCTTTTTTTTATATGAAAACAAACCTGAACAGAGCAAATCGGAGCAAAAACAGGCATGTTTCTAAAACTCAGTAACACATTCATGGCTACAGTTAGTGCTCGTGACATTGGACTTTCTGTCTCTTCTCCCTGTTTCCCAAAATCAGGTTTAAAGCTGAAGGGTTGCTGTTTTGATATTGTGGATCAGATCTAGCATTTTGTCTATTTATTTATGTATTTAAGGTATATGTAAACATAAGAGACACCACGGCATAAACTGAGCGTTATTACTTCTTCAAAAGGAAAATATTTATTGCTGTATTAAACTTCTGGTTATGTATTTTACCTCGCAGTTGTTTTCCATGAAAGCATCTAAGCGGGACCATCATTTTTTTTCATCAAAGGGTGCAAATCCAAACAGTTCATCTGAGTTCAAGTCACTATGAATTACCGTCCAACAAGCCACAGACCGAACTAACCAACATCCAAATGACATTTTAAAAGGGGCCTTTCAGCAGGTAGGGACAAATTTACCCAGAGTGCTCCTCTTTACGAGCGCGGTGGTCTTTAGCAGAACAGTTTTCTTTTTCACGCCTCCTGCCTAAAACAACAGACCTGGACTGCTTATGTAAATACATGTGAACCCACACAAACAGACGTACACATCTAGGGACGAAACCCACAAAGGTACATGACTTGCTCGCTTGGTTGAGCCAAATCCACAAGGTTGGAATCTGAAGTATCCTAATCTCAATATCTGCCTTACTAACTAAAACAGGCACTTGCCAAGAGCTTTGTGAAAACATCTCGTTTGCCAAACCGACACCTATGAAAATATTGCAAATTCCTTCAACTAATGAAATTCTTAAAAAGCATGAAGATAAGCAGGAGTAAGCTGTTGAACAAGAAGTCTAAACGCTGTTAAAGAGGCCCTGAATAATTATGTGCTTATCGAAATCAAATTTAAATGATAAATCTAAATTAATCCAAGCTGAAGTTTGTTTCAGGAGCTTAGTGTGTGTGTGTGTGTGTGTGTGTGTGTGTGTGTGTGTGTGTGTGTGTGTGTGTGTGTGTGTGTGTGTGTGTGT
>JAQMCX010000050.1:18514642-18554329 GCA_029814765.1 Acanthurus leucopareius | reverse complement strand
TGTGTGTGTGTGTGTGTGTGTGTGTGTGTGTGTGTGTGTGTGTGTGTGTGTGTGTGTGTGTGTGTGTGTGAGTGTGTCAGATTGGAAAGGAAATAGGAAATGGTGAACAGGGCGGTCCCTGTTTCACAGGCGAAGGATAACCAGCTGCCATGTAAATTCTGGGTAAATGACATCCCAAACAGAGCAGAACAGGTACAGAAAACAACTCTTAAAGCACAGAAACCACAAGTCTACGCCCTAAAAAAACTCAAACTGAAGAGGACAATTTGATTAAATCAATTTTTATAACTACCAGTCCCATTGTCTCGAACTGTCAGCTGTGGGGGAAGCAGACAGCGAGCTTTAAACCAACGACTTTCTGCCATTTATTCTGAATACAGGCATTCGCCTCCATTTTCAACAAAGTGCTTTTGGGAATTGGAGCACAAAGTGACTATAAAGTTGTCAAGACAGGCAGTAAACAGATGAGACATCTGATTAGACATCTGCCTTTGTTTGCAGCAACATATAAAAATGTTTTTTCTTCTCCTTATTTCTCAGGTAGTAAAAGTTCACCTTCTTTTTTTTTTCAACCAGGCTGACATCCAACTTCAACAAGTAAAAGACATTCTTGTTTATTATTTCATTTTGTAGCTCGGTCTGGGCAAGAAAAATCGAAACAACTGACACAAAAGCAGGGGGGGTCATAAATCTATCTTTTCTCTTGTCGCCAAGCAATCTTTACTTATCATCTTTTGTTATGGAAGCAAACAAAACTGGCCTGCTTGCGTCCCCGCCTGTCACGCAAGATTGGATTTTGATGAGACCGATACTCGAGTTGTGCGCTCTCCACTTACTTCTTTCCTTTCCTTCCCTCCTCTTTCTTTTCTTTCAGTCTGAACAAAAAAACAAGAAAAAGCAGGAACAACCATACTTGCACTCAGACAGGTGAAAAGGCCTCAGTGTTTCTGTCAATAGCTTTGCTGAAGTGACTCTGGTTCAAATAGACTTGTACTGTCGTGAGAAAAAAGCGACTTTCTACAGATTTGGTACTATGTGAAAAGAATCATGTATCGTGAATGACGTAAGAATAGTCCCTAAGTTTCCAAACTTGAGCAGACTTCAAGTTCAAGTGTGGATTCGGGGGATTTTGGACGTAGACAAGAGGTGGAATTTGACTGTTTTACCTCAGCTATGGTTTCATTTGTGTATTCATCTGGTTCTAAAACAAACAGAGGAGTAAATTGCATGGGCAAATGAAAACGACAGTGTGTTTATGTAATGGTGAGTAATCCTGTTGCAGTTTCAGTCCTGCGTCTTGCTCCCATTATCCCTTTTTCAGCACAGCAGAACTGGCTGACTCACTCTCTTCAGCCTCCGACTGCTTTCACAGTCAGTCGGGTCAGTGAGGAGGAAATCAGCTGGATCTAGATCAGTTCATCTCTGAGGTACATGGAAAAGTATGGTATGAATCGCGTTAAGTCATAGTCTTAACGGCAGTCCACGGCCGTTTTCTTTCTTTGTTTTCTCTGTTTTCACAGAACAAGCTCGAAGCGAGCTGTTCTCCGCAGCAGTGGCCATCAGGATCATTGTGGGACTGTGTAGTTACCCGAGCAACTTCAACAATAGACTCAAAGGCTTCTTTATTTATGTTTTTTACAATAAAGTCATTTCCCTCAAACCACTGGGACAATAGGCTGTTCTCAATCAAAAACTGTTGAATCATGAGGCAAGGTGAAATTCATTTATTTGAGCTAACCAGAGCATTAAATGACAGTTTACTTAACCTGTCCCTTGAACAATGAACTTGGCACAGCAGGCCTCCGGAGCTTTAGATTTTTCCACACATTAAAGCTGTGTGCATGTTGGGCATTTAAACAGAAAGAGGGTGGTTTCTTTTTTAGTCTTTCCAAACCAAAATACAAGAATAAAATTGTTCTGTCCTCATATGTGAGCTTCAAAATTTTAGTATGCCCTGCTTATTATAAAGGAACCCAACAAGTGTAGCTCCAAGGTCAAGGAGAATATATTTAACACTAACTTACTATATTTTTTTGCAGTGCTAGGTGTGTTGGAAGCTGTGCTATAAGCTAAGTTACTTTTAGAGAGTTTAGCGTCACTTTAGAGGGTCTGTTTACACAGCAAACCTGGGCAAACTGACTGGCCAAGTTAGAGTCGTGTTCATTTATCCTCATCCTCATCCAGAGCCATTTTTTTTCATTTAAGTACAGCTTGTGATATGAATGAGAACAATTGGGCATAAATATAACCACTGACTGAAGAATATGTTAGGTAAAAACTGTGCCCTTTCCATACTGAACCACTATATGAAGGTAAATTGCAATCTTGCAAAACAACAGCAACAACAGCAACAAAATCCCTTATACCGGTTTCTATTTTAAAATGAGTAAGTGGAAAACTTTCATTTTAAACCAATTCACAGGCCAAAGCTAAGATGGTAGATTAGCAAGCTAGTTTTGTGGGTGATGGTTCTGATTTAAGCTGGCAAAATGGACGGTTAGAAATTAGAAGGCTGCCTCTGTGTATTTGTATCTCTCTCTGAAACCAGTGACTTAATGTTTTGAAAATTACATCCTCACTCTAGCGCATAAATGGTGCCATGTTACAACTAAGGGATCGACTCGAAGGGGAAAAAAAGCAAAGGGTTAATTAACTTTGCTTCCCAGCCACAAAAAAAGAGACTTAAAATTTGATAATCTATAACTGCTACTGGGATGTTTACTGGTCACCCGAGCCTGCTGTCCGTGCAGACACAGAACCTATCATATTACCAATAAAGTGGATTTCCACAAAACTGTAAAACTTTGATGAACTGCAACCCAAGCTCCCTCAAATTTTGGAAAATCCATTTGGAAAGCGAGAGACAAAAAAAACACAGTGAGAAAACTATTATAGACGCATTAGAGTGGAGTTTTTAGACGAGAAAAAAAGGGGGAACTGAAAATAGATGCTGCGTTGCTGCCCAACATTGGCACAAGAGAGTGAACAGTTTTCCACATTAATCAAAGAGAGTCTGTTGCACTCCCAGCATGCTGCAGGCAATTAGAGAGATACTTTATGTGACCATTACCACTATTAAACCTATCCACCCCTCAACAGCCGCCCAAACACAACACACAGCACAAACTTTAGACTATCTTGTGAGTTTTTTACTAAACAAGAGATATTGTCAGATTTGGCAGCCACGTGGGGAGGTTTGATAAATGATTCCCTGCAACAAAAAGGACTCAGGAGCAGTAAGAGACGTGTCCATTTAGTTTGGCACATTACTATAGACCCCCTAAAAAAGCACATAAGAAAGCAGGCAATTAAATCATGACAATTTACTTGAGCCCTAAACATCCAAATGAAAGGATTTTGTTCTTCATTTTTCATTTCCATGTATGACAACAGGCATGTGCAAAGTGTCCATACAGGGCTCAGTATGCTCACTTACATGCTATTTAAATAATTTAACCATATTCAAAATTTGCAGCTCATAAAAAGCACAAGATTTTGCACAAGATTTTTGATGGGTTTTAGGTTTTTTAGTTTTTCTTTGCAAGGTTGGAATAAAGTTAGGACACTGATTGTAGGTGAAATGTAACTAAGTGTTCTGGGCCAAAAATTGACATAAAGGTAGGACATTAGCCACACCAATGACATTAAATCAGCTGAGACATAAAGAGCAGAACAATGGTGACATTTTTCAAGTCACACAGGATGAATAGGACAGACTGAGATCTCAGGACTTGAACAAACTCCACCACTGAAGTCAGAAGCTGATGAAGCACTGAGGTGGAAACACGTGACTGCTGACTGCATAAAGGCTGATGTACATATAACATTTGACTTGGTATCCATAAAACAAATTCCTTCATCAGTATATACACACACTCTCGCTGTTGGAAAGACAAACCACACCAAACGGTGAACAAAAGGGTGTGAGGAGAGATTACCTCAAACTGTCCTCACTCATACATCGCTACCACTCCATAGCATTTACTGTGATCCCAGAGTCAACATTTACACAGAGGATTATCAGGCAGAAGGCTTTAAGGCTGCACTGAGGCAGCAGGTGAAGCAGCGGGAAGAAGCCAGATCCTGGAGCACAATTTGCTGCAGTGTTACAATCTGAATATTTGAAAAGTGTCTCAGTGAGCACAAACAGGGCCACTGAATATCAGAACACACACACACACACACACACACACATATATATATAAACGTATATTTTCAATAGGCACACCCAAGCTTGTGTTGTAAAACTTTTTTTATGAATGAGCCATAAGTGTCAGTCTTTTCAGGGCTTAAAAATAGAGAAGGCCACATGCAGAAAAGCTGAGCTCCTCTTACCTCAGATGCTTTGAGTTCTTCCTGCGGTTCTCCATCTTCACATGTTGCTTTATTGGATATTTCGCTCTGCATGTCAGAAGTTGTTCTCAGGTCACTCTAATTCAGCCAACAAGCACAGAAATATCAAAAGTTTATCAGTCAGGATCTTAATTCAAAGTTAAATCATAGATCACCCTTTTCCCGCTGATCACAGCTGCTGCACTGCATGCAAACACCGAATAAATAAAAGCTTCCTCTCACCTTGCAGAACCCGATGACCTGCTCGGCGATGCTGTTGACGTGCAGCATGTATTGGTGCAGTCTCCTCTGGTACTTCAGAGCAGCGAGCTGGGCCTCGTTCTGCAGATTTGTCACCTGGGCCAACAGGCACTGCTCCCTCCTGTTCCACCTGAGCCGAGCCATCCGGGCTTCGTGCTCCAAAGTTGCGCTTCTTCCCTCCAGCGCGTCGGTGACCGTCCGGAGCGCGTCCACGCAACAGTGCTCCCCTTTGCTGATGTCCTCACCGGACAGCAGAAGCCCGCATCCTTTCTGACAAACACCTCCACCGCGATGACCCGACTCCGGCTTCGTTTGCGTCTCCATCCCGCCCGGGTTTAAAACTTGGCAGGCTGGGTCTTTTTCTCCGCAAGTAGTCCGGCAATCAGCGCACATACTTTGCGCAGGGAACTTTCCTGCGCGGCACAATGAGTTGGGACAAAGTTATTTTACAAGTCTGAACACATGAAAGCGCTCGCGCTGAGCTGAGCTGAGCTGAGGGGTTGCGCCGCTGCAGGAGATGGGATGTTTCTCTGCGGAGTGAAATCTGTATGAGCAGAAAACTTCACCCTGCTGACTCACTTCTGCCCTGTCTGCTCAGGGTCACCGTGTCTCTGCTCATGTTCGCTTTAATAACACAATGTGGGCCCATTAGACTATGACTCAATGTTTAATTCAATGTAATATTAGATTAAACTAAAACCCTGTTGTCTTTCAGGTGTAGTTCTTTGAGTTTTGTGCACTTTAATATAATTCGGTGCAGCTGTGACAGCCGCTGTGAACTTGACGTGCGTTATAAATATTCACCAGCAGAGGTCGCTCATGCACATTCTCTCACATTCTGTCAAATGCTTTTTTTGCTTGGCTGCAAACCCCTTAAATTGAGATTGAAACGACTCAATTAAAACACTTACACAGTCTGCATTTGATTGACATTACCACTTAGGTTTTAAACGCGCCTTCTCTTAACCCAATTAAACAAATTCAGTCTCTGGCACCAGTTAAGCAGTGATGATATGTCAATGAAACCCATCTCAAGGGAATGATGATCTTTCAGTGGCTAAACCCATGCTGGTAATATAATATCTGCAAAGAGACCTTTACGTCTAAGCCTTCCTGCATGAGTCCAGGTCTGTGTAGCTGCCTGACACAGCATGACATATTGCAGGCATCACAGAAAAGGCATCATGTTTCAGATCTCTGGGCAAAGCGGTCTGGTTCTGCTCTGCTTTGCACCACTTTAAAAGTATGTTTTGTGTTGTCTGAGCTGTCAGAGAACAGGTGTCGATTTACAGCGACAATTGCTCAATCTGTCGTGGGACTGCACACCTGTCTGCAAAACCAGATGCACGAGGAGGTCAGAAGAATGGATTTCTCCCCTTGTCAATCACTGAAAAGGGAAATTGTAGTTCTTGTGTTACTTTCTAAGGCGAAATTTTTTATGAAATTCTCTTTTAAATCAAGAAGAAATCAAGAGGTGAATGAGTTTACAGTCTGTCGGATGTGTTCAGGAGGAGCAGTCGGACTGAACCGAGCAGCAGTCTGGGTTAACAATGACTGTGAGTGTGTTTTTTGGGGAACGTGTTACACACAGCCACCTGGGATCAGATCTATCACACGGGCCATATGCTCGCACTGATAAGCCAGTGAAGAAAAGCTATCTCTGTCTTTTCTTCTGTCTGAGAGCTGATTTCCATTAACCATTAAGACTCCTGATTGAAACGGAGGAAGGAACCTGAAGCTCAATGAGAATCTCAAACCTGATGTATTTGGTCTGAGCTAATCCATGAAGAGAAGTGATATCCATCTACTTTTCATCTGCTGGACACCTGATAGGAGACAAAACTCCAACAGCTGTTTCTGCCTGAAAAAGAAATAGACATCGACAAAGTTGGTCTTATCTGCAGTGGAGGACAGATTGAAACGCTATCTCTGATATAATTGGTACGAGTATAGAAAAGCTTTCTTCTTGAGAGGGACACAGTTTTAAAAAAAAGCGGACACATAAATTAATGACTTGTTGGAAATGCTTGAGTTGTGAATGGAAGTTGCGTATAAATCATAAATGATGCTTTATTTCTTTTATTTGGTATGAGAGGCTGAAACACTTCTATGAATATTTTACACATAACTTGTCTAAAAAGTTCATGTTTTGCAAAAAAACTATTTCATCCCAAGGCAGCGATGATTAAGGATGCAAGTCTTTTTGGTTTCCACAGAGCTTCTTTTGTGTTGAGATTTTACTTAAATCCACATCAGGCGCGTCGACTCTTTGGCACATCTGAAAGCGGAGCGAAAAGCCTCAGAGACCTCGTGCTGTCCGACCCCAGCGGACAGTCTGTCTGAATGTGAGAGCTCCTCTAACAACTTTTAAGACACCTGCTTTGTGTGTGTTTAAAGAGAAACTGTGTTTGAACCGGAAACATCCGTCTGGGGTAACTGCACTGCTTCGGCTTTCATGGATCGATGTCCAATCTCACTGTTTCATCAGTGTTTTAAGAGACCGAAAATCTGCAGATTTAATTCATGATTTATTTAGCAGTGAACTCAAGCTGACTTACTGTGAACTGAAACTTTAAACTAGGACTTTTTCATTACATCTTCAGTTAAATCTGTGGTGTACTAAATTAAGGAAGTTCTTTTTCAGTGAATAAGTAAAGTTAAAACAGTGTTACTTAATTAAAATCTCCAGAAGAGGTTCTCCACAAAAGGACCTTTTGGTGTGATTGTTTTCTTCTACTGCTGCAGAGGTAAAACCATAGTTTAATATATTGGTTTATTTACCATCCTTTCTTATGCTGCTAAACAGTGTAAGATCCTTATCCGTATATTCTTGTAAATCATTGCTATTAAAATAACAATTAAAATAAATTATATTAAAATAAAAATAATTAATTAATTGTGGGCACAACATGACAAAGATTATTTTCTCACACACAATGAACGTTGAAATTTGTCAAAAAAAACCCCCTCTAAAGTAAAATTCAAACACTTATCTGATCATTTTTACAATCTGCATGTCTCATCAAGGAATGTAACCAAGTGCAATTGCAAATTTTAGGCACTTGCTGTAGACTTCAGTCAAGTATTTCATTTCATTTCATACTTGTACTTGACTACATTTCAAAGATAAATTTTGGATCTTTTCCTCCAGCACCTGAATTTTTACTAGTCGCTGTTTGCAGCTGAACATTTTACATACAAAAATACATGTTATCGAACAAACCACTGACAAATTATGTACTTTGACTTTGTTTTTTAACGGTATGGCGTAATTTTTACATTGTATTTCCATATTTAATCAAAGTTCCAGAGATCAACTGGCATCAAGTGATGAATGACTCACTCATCTTCCCTGTAGTGTTTGTTAAAGAGCCTATGTTGCCATGAAACTAGCAAAAAATGCAAAATGTCCTATGTGGAGCCAGAGTTTGGTTTGTCCATTCTTGGCTACATGAACATGAGGGTGCAATGTGGAAGAGGTCATTTTAAACCAGTGGAAACACAACAATTCTTATTTCCAGGTAACAAAACCATAATGATGATTATTATATTAAATTTCTGCCATTTTCTGCCAGTGGATCCCATTATATCTTAAGCCAAGGACCTTTTAAGTGAAGGATCTGGATATCTCTTCCAGTGCTGACCATAAATCTGACTCACACCTGAATTCAGCCAAAAGTGCTTGAGACTCATTCAGTTCTTAGCTCACCCACTCAAAGTACACTCAGGTTGTCGAGTTCTCCTCACAAAGACTCACACGTTGGAAATGTCACTGCAAAAAAACAACAGAGAAAAGACGCAGAGCGCTTTAATAGTTAACTACACTTTTATTGTTCCTTGTCCAGCCAATGAGAGGTTCCAGTTTCATCCCTCACAAGTGCTGTTCAAGTCCAGCGAAGCACTGGACTTCAGCAAAAACAGCCAAACATGCCGCCACTGCCACCAGTGATGCCATCAAATCCCAACCATCAAATCCCAACCATCATGTGCGAGACCGCGAGACCGTTTCTGAACTTTAATGAGTGAGATTCCTTTAGTCAGTTTAAGATTTTCTCTCTAAAACTCCTCTTCCCACCTCCCCCCCCCCGTGAGATGACTAGTTTAATGAAGCTTAGCAGCTACTGCACATATTAGGCTCACATCTACAGTCTCTGACGTAAAGGGATGTCACTCAGGAATGGAATGTATTTCATATGAAGCCGAGAGGTTGAGAAGTTGCTATGATGTCGATTCGTCGCAAAGTAACGTGCCACTTTCGTCTCCAAAGTCATGCATGTTTGAATGTAGAGCCGCCGCTTTGTCCAAAAAAATGTCAAATTTCAAGGCGTTCATGCATTTGGCAACTGTTTTTTTTTTTGTTCGTTTTTTTTTTTCATGATTTGTCGCATGAAGGGAAACTGGGAAAAGCACTTTGTGGTGGATGTTGATATAGTCACAATGTAGAAGCATGGTCAGCATCAGTAGTACAATAAATGAACGGGAGGAATTTCAAAACACAGCATTTTGTTCCTCCGATCGAGGGAAATAAATGTATAAAGTGTTCAGCTAGACGTGGGTCATGACATACAAATATAATAATCTAAAGAAAAAAAAAAACAACAACGGTTGATAATGTTTATATATCTCTGATCACATGTTAATAAAAAGACAAAAAAGGATGCAGACAAACAACGTCATGAGCTTTAAACCGGCTCTAACCGTTGACATGGATGGCTTTGCTTTATGCTTCTGTTCATACCAGAAAAAAAAAGAAAAATTTTTAATAACTAGATCACTGTTAATAGGAGCTAGGCAGGTTGTCTTATTAGAAAATGTAAAAGTAGCAGATGAATCAGACATTGCACGATTATTTGAGGGTATGAGCGTCGCTACAGTTCACTGTTAATAGTGACCCTCACACAAAGCCATAAATGAGAGAAAATTAAATGAAAATGTTTTCCACGAAATAAAATGCCAACATTCTTTACAAAGCACCAGCAGGTACCACTGAGGTCCTAATGATACAGTCAAAACAAAAGGTTTGTGTTTTTTTAACGTTCAGGCTTAATTCACAAACATGGAGCAGGTTTTTTTTTTGTTCTGTTTTGTTGGGGGTTTTTTTAAGCCACTGTATTGACCCAGATGTTGCAGCAAAGCCTCGATCACTGCACGGTCGTACACATATGTAACCAGAGGTGGCGAGCAATCAAAATAACCACTGTCACACATCGCTGGCTGCAGTTTTTGCATATAAAAAAAACTGCGTGTTTGATATGTTGTTCAGTTCAGTTCCTCTTCCTGTGGTTTTTTGCTTTTACATTCAGCTTTTTGCCAGCATGGATCCATGTGCCTGAACTCCCAAAAGCCTCCAAACTTTTCCTCCATGTAACAACGTCGACATGCACACAACTTTTCAGAGTGGTGTTCTTTTAATAGAGCTCATAGTTATGATTTGGAAATCAGCATTAGTTGCAGGTCAAAACTAAAAATTTTCTCCCGATAACGTCCAGAATATATTAGATAGAAAACACATATGAATTATTGAATACATTATTCTCAGCATGACATAAATCACTTTTACCTCTACGATGTTTGTTAATAAAAATCAAATAGAGGATGAGATTTGCTTTGACTGTATCTCTGTAACAAAGGGTGTGCTTTATTTGAAAAAAGAAAAAAAAAATAGAAGAAAAATGCCACTGAACTGCAAAGTTAAGAAAGACAAAAAGACATTTTTATAAACTCGTACACTTATCCTTCACATCCACTCGTTTACCTTAAACTATGGAATGCACTGTAGGATTGATTTACCAAAACATCAGACATCCAATGAAGCCTACATTTCTGAACAAACAGCATCTTTTTCTCGATGAGAAAGGTCGGCTTCATGATGCAGAGAGACTTAACAGCCGGCCTATGCGAAGTGTAATGTTCACACTTTTCAGTCGTGACCCATTTTAAAACGAGTTCATGTGAAAGATAAGTGCAGTCATTTATATAAGGCATATTTAAAAAGTCGACAGAACTCCTTTGACACTCCTCCAAAGAGGCTTTTTGTGGATAAATAAGGGATGTCTTTGTCCATTTCCAATTTTTTTTTTTTGTTTCCATTTCTGTGTCTGTTTCCACAAACATATTCCAGAGGGGAAGAGTTGGAATATGGCGTCCCGAGGTTACAGGGTGGAACCAAACGTTTGTGGAAAGTGTCCCAAAGTCCTTATAGGCGTCAACCATAAAGAGTCTCCTTCACGGGATGTGAAGACAAAGATGGCGCTACATTCAGAGGTTCAGGCAGAGGAGAGCCACCAGGAGCAAGGAGAGTACACTGAGAGACTGGGCGGCCATGATGCCTCCACCTGGGAGACACATTGAGATGAAGGTATGTCAGTATTTTTAGAGTAAAAAAAAAGAAAAATGGACTGACGGTCAAATTTGATGCTGATTTGAGGGGGAAAAAAATACATGTCCCTTGAGTGTCCTGCTCCCATCCATCAATCTAGAGACGACATTCAGTGTGTGGAGTGTGATATTATACCCCATCTGTGTGGAGATCACCTTAAATGCCCCTCCATTTGTCAACGCCCTGCATTTAAAATCCCTCACGGCTTAAATTCCCGAGCCTGTGAAATCAAGCTGTCAGGTGGGTCTGGACTGAACGATAAGGGATCAGGAGAAAACCACAGGAGAGGTTTCCTCTACTCATCAAGATCAATTACAGAGGCTTAAGGCCTCCTGTATCCAGTCAGCCTACCTGTCATTCCATCAGCCAGTGAGGGGATTGAGTCAGTGGGCTATCAAGGCTTTAGTCACGGACCGTAAAGTTTCCCATCTTAGCCCTCCAATCTAAGGTATGAAACCTGAAGTGACAGCTCTGCACTGGCTCATGGGAACCCTCTAGCTGTGGCAAATGATAACCTACTGCTAACTTTGAACCTGGTTTAATCTCACTAGCAAATGGCAGGAATGAACAATCACAGTGTATCACCTCAGCACCATTTCAAATGTGAACAGATAACTGAAGCATCCCTTTTTTTTTTTGTTTTGATGATGTGAGGCTAAATCTCATTGAATAGAATCGTAATTTTCTTAACAAATTACTGTGAGTCATCTAATTCAATAGTGTTCTTCTGACTGAAAACAACACTGAAAGAAATGGAGGAGTCATTCTTCTAAACTAGTTCCTTTGTCATTCGTTTCAGCAGCTATTCTGCTTCCAACTTTCCATTTTCCGAACAGTTAAAAAACAGGGATGCATTTTAAATGAAAAGGAGAGTCCAGGCTGATTTTGGCTCATTGTGCAGACTTTCTCCGCTTTAATTTTCTGTCTTTGGTGCCAAAATACCTTGTAAACTGTCTTGACTAAACATGCATGGCATTATTTCTAAAGACAAGCTCAGTGCACAGTAGGTGACAGAAGAGGATGCAGAGCAAAGCACTGAACATCCGTTTAAGTTACTGTAGTTGCTGGAAGGCAAATGGACTGATTATTGAAGGAAATCACACCAGGGTTTCAGACAAGGTGTGCATCCTCTGTTTCTGTTGGCAATCAAGGTAGTCAGCGTTTTGTTGTGGTATGTTATTACAGCTATAAGGTTCAGTAATCTCATAGACCTAACAACAAAATTGTTCCAGTGCTACCTGTGCTGTGACATCTCAATCTCATAATGAACCATTTACTGCCTTAACATTTGCATTTATTTCCTGTATGAAAACATCTGTTTTTTCACTTCAGAATAGCACTCAACAGGACAGAATAGTTGAAAAATTCATTGATACGGCAGAAAACAAAAATCATGAATGACATCTTACTACTACATTACTCAGAACTGTGAATAATGGGGACAGGTTATAAGTGGAATCTGTTACCTGACAATTGGACTTTTGCAACGGCCCCGTCACCTCCCTCTGTGTACGCCCGGACCTCCACCACATAGCTCCCATCTGTGTGGAGGGGGAGGTCTATGTACCTTTTACTGGTTGTGTACAGAGTGCCTGTGGAGTGGCCCTGCTGCCTGTACAGCACCTTTGTGAACACACATGCAAAGTATAAGAAATGTGAAACGAAGAGAACATAATCCATGTAGAGTAAACGAGGAACTGTACTCACTTTGTAACCATCTATCGATGATTCGTTAGCAAGCGGCTCCACAGTTTCCCAGGCGATGTTTATTGACTGGCCTTTTACCTTTTTCCCTACAATAATAGGGGGTCGACTTGGAGCTGGCAAAAGACACAAAACACAGTAATAAATAACAGTGACATTAAAATGGCTCGTATTTTATGAATATGAAATCATGGCATGCACGTTTTCTTTGCAGACCTCTGCTGGTCAATACTGAGCAGCATTAAATCACGACATACGGGATTTCTTGGTGTGGATCTGGAAGTGATTGCTGGGCGGCCCGTATCCAGCAGAATTGTAGCCTCGAACCTCAACAAGGTAATGTGAGTTTGGCTTCATGCTCTCCAGCCTGGTGTGGTTCTCTCTGCCGGGTACCACCACCCTCTGTGCCCCTCCCTCGCTGTCCTCATGATTCCTCCAGTACTTCACCTGGGACACACAGGGACAGAGGTGAGACAGCTGGGATTTGAAACTGGCTCAGTGCACAAACCTTGTTTCTACAGCACCTCTGAGAGCAGATTTAGGGCACAAGGAGAGAGAAAATACCATAAAAGGGGCACGAAATTAAATACTAAAATAGATACAAAGATACTTTATGCAAACTTGAGGGTGTAAAAGGATCAACTAATGAGTTAAGAATTTGAAAAAGAGTGAAAAAAAAGCTTGGCTATATTATATTTCATTTACAAGGCAACATATTTGTTGAAATCCTTTCAAAGAAGACATTTAAAAAACAAAAAAAATTAAAGATAACAGTAACTTCTGAGAACGTCACTGTAATTTTCTTTCCAGTCATGTGGTGTCTGAAAACAGCAGTTTAGACCAAATTAAAAAAACCTGTTTTTTACTGCAGCCTGACAGGAGGTGTTACCATGTGTCACACACAGATACAGAAACTGCTTTTCTCCAGCAGACCTCAGTTCAAGTTCAGACTGACCTGGTAACCGTCTATGTTGCTCTGTGAGAGAGGCAGCCACCACACGATGGCTTCGGTTGCAGACAGAGCCTTTCCATTAACGCTTGCAGGAGCTTCAGATGGAGCTGAGAGGAAATACAAGTTACAGTTTGTTGAATATGTTGCAGTGAGAGAATCAGTTTCGAAACAGAACTCTAACGTTGCATATTTCATAGCATGTTTGAATCAATCAGCTTAATATTGACCTGTGAATTACAAACACTAATGGATCCATTACACTGGCCATAAAAGTCTCCTTGTCTGTTTCTGTTGGCCTCACTAATGCAATTTTGCTTTCAGTGGTGCTAAAGCATCATTTTTGTAATGCCAGTCAATCACTGTGAGGAACAAGTGAAGTGACAGGAATCTCTTGGCCCGCGTTCCCCCACTGGACACTTTTCTGTGACTTATGAGCCAGTTACAAACTGTGTGAAGGGCTTTCCCCTGCCAGGAAACTGTCCTTGAATGTTAAACTGACATGCTGGGGCCTTGAACTAACAGCCCATCACATGCCGTCAGTGTGTCACACACAGAAATAAAGCACACAGAAACAATACTAACACAACCAGCACAAGCACATAAATACAGACTGCCACGCCCCTGGAGACAGAGCGGTTAGCAGGCTTAGCTGTAAATATTAAAAAAAATAATATAATAATAAATAATATAAGACACACAATCGGCAATAGGTTCCCAACGAGGGTTACCACGGCAACAGGGCATCTCCGTAACCCATCGTGTCTGGGTTGCTGGTGGTTATCTTAACTGTCTGTCAGTGGAAGTTAATAACTAGGCTAAATGCTTTGCATCCTTGGGCGAATTATCAACTTTATGGTTCATGCTTCATAGATCATGATAATCCCCCCCACACCAGAAAAGAGAGAGGGGAGAAGATGGGTTCACTTTCAAGGGGTATTAAAATTCCTCACAACTATACATGAGAGCTCCTATTAAAAGGGTCCTACTCCATTGAAAAGCTGAGCGGTGATAAGTGGCTGACACTGACAGACTGAAATAGCCGAGTGTTGGCATATTGAAGGAGTCCTCAATCTCTGTGATACTGATAAAAACGGGACCAGGAGCATCTTTTTTTTTTTTTTTTTGAGATCACTTTAGAACATTTTTTCCTTTCTGTGCTGTAGTGTTGAGAGCTGTGAGTCTTGTTGGCACTCACCGTCCTGTGCAGAATAAATGTAGGCTTTTTCACTGAAGGGTCCCTCTCCTTTGCTGTTGAACGCTTTGACTTTGACTAGAAACTCCGTTGATGGAGGGATGGAGGAGTCTTTGTGGACGTAGCGTTTGGCCTCGGGGTCAGCCACTGTCACCTTCCTCCACTCGATATCGTCTGATGGTTTAAAGGCCACAATGTAGCCAAAGTTAGGCCCATAGTAGTACTGTGGCTGTACAGGCTGATGACAGAAACATTGGAAAACATTTACGTTAATGTGGAAAATATATTTATTATCTGACACAACTCTCAAATCTGTGCGTCCCTACTGTGAATTTAACCCTTTATCCAGTCAGAGTTTGTACCATGCATCATCTACTTATGCTTGTATTTTTTACTATTCAGAAGTGCTAACTTTAAGAATCAGATGATATTTACTGTTCAGTAAAAATGGCTGCATTCTGTAAGTAACACACAAACAGTTGTGACACTTTGTTAGTCCCTCTCTTTCCGTCCGTCTGTCCTCACACTGCGTTTCCTCTGTTGGCACTCTGGCTCTGCTGTCACACCACATGTCCAACATGACCAGCCTGCATTAGGAACCGCTGACCTCTCAAACATGGCCTCATCCTGCAGCTGCTCACAGACTGAAGGAGGATGGCTTTCATCAGCTGCAGGATGAGGCCATGTTCAGCATGATCGCTCAGTTCGGTCATTAACTGTTGTTGATTTTGTTTTGTCTGGTTTAAATTTTAAGATTATTCCCTAATTCCTCTGCTTATTCTGTGGTGTGATTTTCTCAAGTTCAACAGTTGTAATCCATTGATGGTTCCTATTAGATGTGTTTAAAAACAAATTTTTAAAAACTTGCATTTTGCATTAAATGTTATTTCTGTGTGAGTAAATTTGGCATTTTAATGGACAACTTTTTTTTGTACGGTCAAAATTACTTTTTTGTGAAAAAGCTGTAATGTCACGCTGTTTATGTTGCATTAAATGCATCAGTCATGACTTTATTCTCCTTATTGTAAACAGGCACTTCACTGGACTAAGTGAGGGTTTTTCCTGTTTTTTATTATTATTAGAAATTCTGTATGTTTCTGTTTCATTGTTCTGACATGTTATTTTTTTCTTTTTATGAAGCATGTTTCCGACCTCATTACTGTATCATCAACTTCAACGTCTACATGAGCTAATGACCCTCTGTTCCCTTGTTTTGCTCAGCATCGACAGTCCAGACGTACCGTCCATGTGATGGTCAGTTCTCTGCTATTCCCTCCACCCCCGCTGACGTCCGAGGGCGCCACCGCAGGAGCTACAATGAGACAGCAACAGCAAAAACTCAGCCCACATGCTAAGAATCCACACAAACAACGCCAACCCACATGGGCTGCGTGACCTTTCCCTGGCAGCAGTACAGAAAAATCCTTCCTCTGCAAATACAGTATCAGTGTCTCCTCCGGTGCCAAATGCAACACCTTAAAATCAGTGTGGGAACTTTGCCACTCAAGGAGATAGTTAAGCAAAAGTTCCCTTGTTTTGCCTCGAGTCTAGTAACTCACTCTGGCATGATGACTGTTTTTGTAAGAGAGGTTACTGTAAGCCTGTGATTCCCATTTTATAATTGAATTTCAGTATACAGTTTCAGCAAAGTGCTCATTTGTAGAGGTTTTTGTGGTGACTCTGGCAGCATGCTTCCGCTGTAGGAAGTACAGCTTGATGGCGTTTCTGCTGACTCATTTCTACAGCGATACTTAACATAAAGTAAACCGTGCTATAATAGAATGATGCGGAATAAATATCACAACCGGAAAGCTGGACTGCAAAGGACCACATTTCCATTACATTTCACGTTTGTCTGCATATAGTTAATCTTATGTCCTAAATGATGATCTTACGTGCTCCCAGGGTTCTGTCTTTAGGTGACGGGCTGCTCGGCTCTCCCGTCCCCAGTGTGTTGGTGGCAATCACTCTGAACTCATATTCTGTCCAGGGGAACAAATCCACCACTGTGGCCATTTCTTTATTCCCCTCTACATCTCTGGGAGCTGCAGAGAAATGCACAGATTTCAATTTATACATTGCCAAACCTTCGGGGCTATAGCACGAAATGTTATAACATTATATAATTTAACAGAAATATACTTAAAACAACAATAAAATTCCATTTTTGGGATCCATTCCTATATTTTGAGTCCTTGAGGCATGTCTTAATTATATTGTAGCCGTCTTTAAGAGACATTAACCACCATGTAGGTCTACAGTATTACTATGTGCCATGACCAAAATTATCATAACACGGGAGCCAGCTCGGCATTAAGGTAGCAGTGTTTATTTAACCAACGAGTGCACTGGAGTCGCTCACATGTAGTGGCAGTCTTCCACGCATCCTTTGAGAAGGCGTCCCTGTACTGGATGGTATATTTAGAGATGGGGCTGTGGTTGTCTGCTCCGCGGCTCCATTGCAACGTTACACTCTTGTCAGTTTTGTCCGTCACTCGCACCCCACCTGGGGCACCGGGAGGACCTGGAGTAAAGAAAATAATAAGAGACAAGTGTTATTTGATGGGTGATGAATGGGAGTCTGGTCGCATAGTTGTGTTGAGTTCGGTGTGACACTTTGCCTTAGCTGGTAGTTCACAAGTGAGAGTTCTCACTTTTACTTGGCCCTTAGGCAGATATTGAACATCCCACTTGCCCACGAAAAGGCAGACAGAAGAAGGAAAGACAGTTCAGTGTGAGTGAAAGAGCTTTATCTTTTGTTGAGGCTCCTGGGGAAACTCTTGCAACAGTCCTGAGTCTTTTAACGAATTTATATTTCAACAGCAGTCTCCATAAAGACAACTGTTTGATGCATATGAAACACAGCACATCAAAGCCTTAACATTTCCTCTTTTAAGTCTCCTCTGTAAAAGACATCAGCAAAGACTGATGGATTAACGCATTAGAGCTTAGAGCCCATTGACATATATGAACTAAAGCTTAAGCAAAAGCCTTTGAATCCAATGTTTCCCTTGGTCCTCCTGCTCCTCTTGATTCTTCTGTTGGAACATAAAATGGCCTAATAGAAAACCCAGACTGCGTCAGGGTTAGCCTCCCAACCCGCAGCCTCCGAAATCAGCCAGGATTTACTTTTTCCAAGTCATGAATATGAGCCGAGACAAGTAAGGCGATTAGACAGCCAAAGCTGGACAGCCCTTAAGCTCTAGGAGTCAGGAGAGAGAGCAGAGCAGTGAAAAATCTACAGTTTTTTTTGAACAAAATCAGTGTAAGGGATGAAATACTGTGCAGATTTTCAGTGTCTGTACAATCTGTCTCATATGGATGTTAAATACAAGTGTTTTAACTGATAAGCTTCAGTGTTTTTTTACCAACTGTATCCAAAGAACGAAACTCTTATCTCTGATTCACTGACACTTAACATTAACACAGCTACATTTCAACACCGGCAAGACTGTAACATTACGCTACAATAACACACACACACACCCCTCTTGTGACAACAGCTCCTCTCCCTTTCTCAAAGCCCTATTAATAACAAACTACAGGTGCAGGGTTGTGTTTTTTAGGTCGAACGATCTCCTGGAGCAGATCTGCTTCCTCATCTGCCGTGATAAATGGCTGTCTTTCATCTCTCCCTCGCTGCGCCCCGGACTGCTGGCATTTGGCACTCCATTAGGGGCGGCCCCGGGGCTTGTGTTTTGGTTCCACTCGGAGAGGGGAAACGTCACACTCGGTCGCTGTGCGTTCACCTGGCCGTCTGTCAACACCTGCTCAGAAAGCGGCAGCGGTGGCAGCACACCCAGGGCACAACAGGGATCACCGGCAACCAGATCACGAGCCGAGTTCTCGGGTTTTTATCTAAAGAGACCCTTTGTCCGCCAACACTGGGCCTGTTTTCAAGACCCGAGGGAGGGGCTGTAAGGCAAGCTCTCACTCATCAGGAAGTGGAGAGTGAAAACAAAGCCCGATGAATCATCCAGGAGGTGAAATACAGTAAATGACAGACAGGGCACTGTTGATGTTCGTCAGGGTTTATTTTGTGCGTGTCGATATCTGCATGTGGCTGGAAGAACAAGTGCTGTAATAAGCAGCAATGCATATCCAAATATTGCGGTGAAAGATAGAAATCTAGTATGTTCTACACGCTTTAGGCATCAAATACTTGCCACATGACATTACACAACTAAAATCCGTGAACATTTTAGTTGCTGTTTTGCCAACAGTTCTCACTGCTTTAAAAAAAACACTGCTTAACTCAGTTTTAATGAAAATAAGTGGAAGCTGACACTTAATACACTTTTACTGCTGTTTCTAATGATGCAGCCACAACCACAGCTTCTAATTAAGAGTCAAAGAAAATTTAAAAATTCTGGCTGGACTTGAAGTTTTTTGGATAAATGTGATTTAATCTGCAATGTACAAAAAATAGAATATGAATAAACTATGTGACATTGACTTCATCTATATTTACTAAAGTAACATAAAGGCTGTAACCAGTGATTGATGTCTAAATGCATCATCTTCAAACAGACAGCCTGTGAAGTTAGGCTGCCCTTTTCTGGTTGGTAGATATTAGTGATCCCAGTCTGTGTGTGTGTGTGTGTGTGTGTGTGTGTGTGTGTGTGTGTGTGTCTCCTGCATGAGGACACAAGGCATTTCCTTCCATCGCTTTTTTTTCCCAGCACTTTCTCTCTCACTTTGTTTCACGTGGAGTCTCGGGGTTGACAGATTATCCAGCAAAAAGGCTTCGGTCTGGTTACTCTGGAGAGATTTTCTTCTCTTAAACACGTGCCGGAGGACATACAGCACTTGTGTTTTCACTCTCTTTGTCTTTTTTTCACACACACATGCACTTTCTAGTTTCTGTTTATATATTAATAGTCTGACAGTAAGACTTGGGGAAAGTGTTTAATAAGAAACTCGGGAATTTGCACTTGATGAACTGTGGAATTATTAATAAGTCTGTTCAGTTTAATAGGCTTTAAAGAATTTATTTCCTTGCAATTTCCTGGCTTTGAATCTTAAGCATTTCTACATTAAATATTTATAGATAAATAATCATTCTAGTAACAAAAAATGCAAGACTTAACCACTCAAAAACTCATCTAATCTGCTTCCTCTGCACTGTGAGGGCTTCGTTTGATCAGATTTGACTGACAGTGGACAAACAATCCAACAATTGTGGTCACGTTTTGACGCAAATGTCACTTTATCCTGATTGGTGCACGTCAGTTTGTGGCTTTGTCATTTTCCAACTGAGTCCTGCCCAATTCAAATCAGTGAAAAGAGCACAAACAAAGCGCCAAACACAGGAAGGTCTCATGCAAAATGACTCAAATTGTTAGACCTTGGACAGAGATTAGTGTGTTCATGTCAGATCTCATCATCCTGCTATGAAACTGATGGAGAAAATATGTTTCCAGAGCTTTTAACAGTTCATATGTAACTGTTTGCATGTGTGGACTAAAACTGGATCATTCATGACTCACCCCTGACGACCAGGTGGGCAGAGGCGGTAGCATTGTCAATGGTGGTCTGTGCGGTGCAGGTGTAGCGTCCAGCGTGCTTCAGCTGGGTGTTCTTGATCATTAATTCACCGTTTGAGCTTCCATTCTGCACAAAACATCACAACAGAGCACAGTCAACAGAGGAGCACAACATCGTACATCATGAGGCAAAGCTTTCCAGCTGTGAGCTCGTCAAAGCAAACATTTACATGCTAGATTTTTTCTGACTCAGGAAGAAACTGATATTTAATAATTAAAAAGGAGATATTATGTCAATCACTTAAGTAATCCAGCAAGACCTCGGGGACTGAGATGCTCAACCGTAGCATCCAATTAGTGGAAGTGGAAATGGGCTTCAGCTAAAAAGCCATCATGTGTTGTTTTTTTTTTTTTCTGTGAGGAAATGTCAAGCGGTACACAGCGTTTGCTCTAGTCAGCACACTCTCAATGTCGAAAGGTAAAACCATCGCCAAGATTGACTTTAAAAGCACATGACTGCATTGGATTGGCCGTTAAGAGAGTCAAACTGGCTTTTTCTAATACCACACAAACAGTATTAAGAGGAGCTGGGCCCCATTTTTACGAGAGGAAAAAATCCTCCTTGTGTACAGAAATGGGGTTTCATCAATCACCATCATAATATGGTGTTTTTCAGCGGGCAGAGAGACAAATGAGAAATGCAAACCACTAACTTACAGTTTGTACTGCAGTAAAGAGAGAGTAGGTTATGTCAACAATAATGAATGTTAGTGGAAATTGCCATTAAATAGATATACAATGCACCATTCCACCAGGCTTAGAACCTTAAAATGGCTTGCAGAGTCATTTTTATTTACAACAGGCTGTATTTTTCCGCTTCAGGTATTCCAATAAAAATACAACACACATCAAGCCGACCTCAAATATGATTTGACGTAGACGAACCGCGAACCAGAGTCGAGATTCTGCAGCTGCGGCAAACTTGAGGCTGTCGAGCTAAACTTGGATTAGCTGTTTTCGTTTGACTTTAAAATAATTTAGATGATGTCTCACAGGGGTTCGTTCGTAATGTTGACTCTCCTTGTGCAGGTCAATGACCCTGCCATCCAGGGACCAGATGAAGGTGATGTCCAGAGAGGGGTCATGTGACGCGGCGCACTGCATCCAGGCGTTCTCTCCCACTTTGACGTCAGAGTTGGACGGTGTCAAGGTGATCTTTGTTGACTCTGGGGAAAAACCGCAGGAGGATGAGGGGATTAGTGCTGATGATGAGAGTGAGCCATCCAGCCACTGAAGCTGCATTTACGTTGTTAGAAATGTTATTTAATAGATAGAAAAATGCAAGCAAACGACTTAAATAACATTTGGAGTCTTTGTAGAAAGATCTGTTATAAAGAAAAGGGTGTTAACATGAAAAAGCTAAAAATGTTCAATATCCACAAATGTCCAGAAGAGGGCAGACAAGAGCTGCACATCAAGCGACACTGATGATGTCAGTGTAAAAAAAACTGAGAATGTTTGACAGCTTAGATTGAAAGTCTAGTTAACAGAAAATGCAAGCAAACAACTTATATCAATATTATTATTTGCTAATTAATCAAAGAGTCTCAAAAAGTCTCAAATTGAAGTCTCTCTTCATCTTTTATTAAACAGTGTGAGTGGTAAGCCCTTGTCTCATCACATCTGATCCAAAGCTATCCCCTCACGCCTCTGTCCTTGGGGGGGGGGGACTGAATATCTGCCAGTGGCCTGTAAACTGTCACTCAGCTCAGAGGGCCATAATTCAACAACAGCAGACATTTGGAGGTCAGCAGCGTTTGGTGGGACCGTGACTGACAGGGATGATTGCTGTCATAGGCCGACATCAGTCAAAGCAACACCACCTGTTCTGAAAATGCACAATAAGGGGCACAAGTTATTTAATTAGGTTCATTAAGTTCATCAGCGGGAACTTGCCTGTAACCAGCAGAGAGCCCGTGCTGTTGGCTTTGCCCCGGTCGTTCTCCGCGAAGCAGGTGTACCTGCCTTCGTCTGCTCGCGTCACGTTGAGGATCTCCAGGCTCCCATCCTCCCAGATAAACACCCTGAGAAGAAACCAGAGAGGATTTTTTTTCACACATTGTCGAGAAAAGAGCCGTGTGATATGAAATATTCAGCACAATACGAAGGTCAAAAGTCCAGCGTGTGTTATTCCACGGATACAAGGGTGATGGAAAATGATGAGAGTACTCTTAATGTTTGCCAGCTGCCTAATGGGAACACGGTTCTCTGAGAACAAAAAGCAAGTGAACTTGATACTATTCAGCAAGACGCAACAATAAATTTCACTAAATGCAACATGACAATGTTTGATTCATTTTTCTCTGCCTATTTCATGTTCACCCATGACAAATAGCGACTTGCCAGCTGTCTCGTCACCACTCCACACCCTCTCCCGTGCAGACAGCCACCATACAGAGTATTAGCGAGGCATATGCTGCATAGTAATTTGGCCGCTGCTCCTCCTCTATGAGTCCCTATGTGGTGTGTGTGAGGGGTGTGCAGGGTGGGGGTCTCAGAGCTAACAGATTAGGCTTGTTTTGTCAGTGAGGAGCACAAGGCAGCGGTTTTACACACCCTGTCTGTCCATGAGCTTGAGAATGAGCTTAATGTCGGCGGCTGACAGACAGACAGCAAAGCAGTGCAGAGAGATCACCGACAAACAACAGCACGTAAGATTGTTTTTTTTTGGCAGATATAGTAGATTAAGAAGATCTGGAGTGCTGCATGCGTCTTGCACGTGCTCTTCTTGAGCGGATCGACTTTACATCCAGAAACTTGTCCTCGTGTTAATGTGACCCAGATGTGTCACAGTCGCAGGAGAAGATTAATATTTTCATTTAATACGTCGACAGAAAACTGTGCCATGTGTAAACCAGCCTCTCTGAATGAAGTCACATCCAAAGAGTGTTTTCAGATCAAAGGAAAAAGGAAGGTTAGCCATCTTATCAAGAGACTGCTCACCTAGTTAGAGGATAAGCTGTATAAGCAGTCTCTTAGAGCGCCACCTTCTGGTATTTGCCCTCAAATTAGAAAAAAAAGGGGGGAGGTCACAAATAAAAATTTGCCAGTGGGTGCCCTTCCTCTGCCTTGAGGTCACAAAATAAATAAATAAATACACTTTGCACCTCAACTACTCTTTTTTTTTATCTGCACTGGCCTGCACTTGAACTGTTTGCCCTCAAAGTGGGGGGATGGGTAACCGCCTCAGGCACTGAAATGGTTAGTGACGGACACGTTCATGCACCTGGTGGAGTTGGAAAGCAGCTCGGTGTCTTTGCTCCAGGAGAACGTTGGCTTCGGAGCCGCTTTCGGTCGACATTCAATCACCACACGGCTGTTTCTAGCTGCCAGGACTCTCTTCACCGGGTTGTGTTGGAACGTGGGAGCGCAAGCTGGGGAGGGACAGCGTGGAATATTCATCACAAACTGCAGGCATGCATACATTCATGACACACTATACTGTTTTAGAAATGTACAGTGAGCTGATCTAACATATTGCTCATGCTAATTTAAATGTTCATATCTGGACAAAGTGTTGATTTTTCTGCTTTTCTTAGCCATGTAAAAGTTGTTTTCTTGACTAAATCTGACGTTGCACTTTGTATGTCCTAATAAGCCTCCAATTAGTCAGCTTGAAACGTGACCTTTATATCTCTGATGCAGCCATTTCTGCTGTGGCTGTAGCCAAAAAGTGACTCACCGAACACACGCAGCTCTGCATTGGCATATATGAGTCCGTGGTGATTCTCTGCAATGCACTGATACATCCCTGAATCATCAAATGTCAAGCTGCTGAACTTCATTTCTGTTCTGTCGAGCTGTGGAAAACAACACGAGCGTAACAACAAACTGTCATTATTCTAAATTTCACAATTTTCATACAGTTTTAATTCACAGGGTCAATCTGTTGATTGTTGACACTCGCACAGAGAGACAATTACATTGTTGGACTGGATCGCATTAAAGCTTAATAATGTAAGCAGCCACATACTGTACATCAAACAGCCTCCCCCACGCCGCCGTCGCTACTCTACCTGCTTCTCTCCTGGGTGGTTTTTTTTTAGGCCTGATGACAGTTGTTTCTATGGAGGGTTACACAACACATGCTGGCTCCCGCTCAGCAACAACAGGTACGTTTCTTTTCCTGACAGGATGTGAACCTACTGTGCCAGTTTCCTGTCACTGCTGTGCTACTGTAACAACCCTGGGCTGCACACTGAAGCAGCTCTGAGAGACCTCACAGAGCTGCTGAGGAGGCTCGTAGAATTTTACAGCTAAGGCTAAATTGCTCAATTATAATAAAATAAAGATTTATGAGTTTGAGTGTTACCAGTTCTCCATTTTTCAGCCAGCGGATGTGTGGTTTTGGTCTGCCACTGGCCAAGCAGGACATGGTGTATTCGCTGTTGAGGTCTTTCTCTGCACTGGTGATGTGCTCCACCCATTCAGGAAAAGCTGCAGGGAGCAAAATAAGAGTTACAATTTGTCAGGTGTGTCTGTTTACTCACCCAAAATAATCCCATCCAACATGTTTGCATCGTTTTATATAAATATAATCACTCCATTGGATTTCCATAACTTCGTACTGTTTTAAGATCTGTATACTTCTCATATCTACTTTGTTTGAAGGCTGTACGTATGTATGTATGTATGTAGGCCAAAAGGATTTTGAGGCTTGTAGGATGGAGCTTAGCATATGCACATACACACAACATCCTTAAAAAAGCCTCTAGACGTTCTTTGTTCTTTGCATTTTAAATGATACTTTCTGCACTGAGACTCTGTCCACACGTGTGAGTAAAACAGCCTGAACTTAAAAACTCAACTGGTGTCTATTAATTTTCCTCTGAATTGCAAATCAAGAAATCTTTCCATTACCTCCATAGAAAAAAAAAAAGTAAGACAAGCAACAAGGCTGCAGAATTATGTTTATAATGCAGGGTGGTACTTTAGGCTTTTTGGAAAAAATCTGAGAAAATGTAAAGGTCCTGAATGAGAGCAATGTGCAGGTGAAGCTTAGCTGAGAGTTTAGTTTAATGCAGCTGACAATTACTTTGTTAAACTTACTTATAACAAATGCATATTCCCTGTAATCTGCTTTAAGAGAAGGAGGACATGACGTCCAAACAAGCTGCTGTACCTTCCACAGACAAACGTGCAGAGTGGTAGTCTACTCCTTTCATGTTCACCGCCTCGCATTGATAAGTGCCGCCATCTTCAAACTGCACGTTGTACAGATGCAGAAGAGCACCCGCCATCTGTACCTCATGATTGGGTGGCAGCTGACCTTCTAACTTCTTCCAGCGGATTTCAGGCACGGGGCTGAGGATGGCAGAGAGAGGAAAATGATACCGAAGTCATCATTATTCTGAAACATGCTTTATAAATCATTTAGCCCGGAGAGAAGGCGGTGAATCTGAGTGAATGTCAGCTACAGTAAACACCACTTTAATATGCATTGAGGGTGTATAAATATGGTGTTTTGAGAGATTTGTGAAACACATCTTTATTAATTACATTCGGTGCTCGAGTTGTAAATCGTCGATATGTGTGGACGGTGTATTTTAATGATGTGCTGCATCATTTAGATGAACAGATTTCATGCCTCAATAATAACAAAGTAAGCTTTCTCTGCATAAAAAAAAGCCTGTAAAAACTTTATTTACATCCTCTGAAATTCTCCTTTCAGACCCATTTTAATGAAACTTGAAAGCTACAAGATGAGACTCACTGGCTGATGTCAGACTGCCCTTAAACATTTCAGTCCAAACACAGCCCACATGTCAAACTCTGCCGCCTGACACACTGAGGCAAGCACTGATCTCTTGTACTTACTTCCCCAGAGCGAAGCATTCCAAGGTGATATTTTGCCCCACCAGAGCAGTGGTGTCTGGGAACTTCACTTTGAGGTCAGCAGGGTACTTCCTGAGGCCTGAGAGGAATAACAACAGACCTGAGTCATGACTCAAGCAGTAAACCTTTTTTCTAGCTGCTAAGTAAAAAATAAATAGTAGTTTCAAAATGATTTAGTGTTATATTAAACCATTTTAGTGTTTCTTTCACTAATCTTAATGGCAAAGTATCAAATAGACAAAATATATTATTTGTAAATGCTGTTTTACTCTAATATACTGCTGATTAACTTATAAAGGATACTTTCATGTGCACAGTAGCATCCCTCTGTTCAGTTTCATCCTGGCTTTTTATAAAAGTTGGGTTATAAAGTTTAAATACATGAGAATAACAATGAGAATAGGAACAAGAATAGCAGGTTTTACATCTCCTTATACACATTTACACGATTCAAACAGTGTTTAGGTTCCTCTTCCTGTGGGTGGCTCTGTTTCAGGGATTTATTTTATCCCTGGAAGTTGAACTGATACATTTTCTCTGAGTTTGTCTCCCACAGTCTCAGTCAGTAATTTATCAAAGAAACGTAATTTTCTCCCTGGTGCGACAGGGTTCAGATTTTGCAGTACATTTGGTGCATCTCGGTGCTCCGAGCCACTCTGTCATTTCTGCCACAAGTTACATCAGCAGGTGAGTGTAAGTCCAGTTTATTTCATCAGAAAGCAAAGATGTGTGTTTTTTTGTTTCACGCTATCGCTTGTTTTTCACTCTAGATACATAAATACATCGTTTATCATATGACATTTCTATGGACAACCTGCTAACAAAAACTCTAGCTGAAGAAACTTCTGCACACATTGAAGACACTGACTAGATTTCTGAATGAGGAGTTAACATAAGTTAAATATATAAAAACATGACCAGAACACTGAAAAACAAAATAAATTTTAAAAAAAAACATGTGTGTCACGTGTGGCAAACCGCTGCCCCACACAGAAAACCACAAAAAACTATTTAGAGTTAAATACAGACCACATTATACCCAGAAGACATTTTATAGTACATGTTTGCATGAGAGAGCCCAAACAACTGCTGTGCTCACTGATCCTGTCCTCTCTGCTGGGACACGGCGTTTTGGTTTGTGTGCTAAGTAACTACGGTGCTATTCAAAACACGTCTGCCACAGGTGAAGCCGGCCAGAGTTATATAACCATGAAAGTCAAGTTCAAACAATGGAATAACTGATGGATTCTGGGAAGGACCCCAGAGGAAAACGTTAAAAAAAAGTCCTTCAGTTTTGTGTTTGTACCTCTTACGTATAGTCTCAAAAACACTGGGAGCATTGTTAAACTTAGGGATGTTGCATTAATTTATGTTTTTTTTTTTCCCCCTCTGAGGCTGTTCATGTTCACGTTCCAGTTCATTCCTCATAACATACTGCCTCCGTCCAAAAGCGAGTAAGTCGAAAAAATCTGAGGTTATTTGTTCCTGTAAATCTCATTTAAGGAGTAAACAACAGAGGCGTGACCTTATCACATTTAAAGCAGACACTGTTGTGATTAAACACGGTGCTTCAGCAGGAGCGGGACACCAAAAAAAAAAAATCAATGCAGTATTTTGCAGCAACTGAGCAGAGTCACTTCCTGTCTTCAAGCTTAGTTTCAGAATCAATCTTTTTTAAAGAACCATTTTCACTCCTGTTCTGCACTCATTCCTCATTTTACTGGTAGAGGAGTATAAGAACTACAGTCTGGATATTGTAGGGACACATATTCAACCTCTCTGTTGTCATCTACAGGGCATATATTTACCATATAGTAGAGAGAAGTTTTAATTTAAGTGCATTGCAGATATTATAAGGCTCGAATATCAAACTGTGATCAGTCTGGTAAAGGATAATAAAGTAACCTTAGTTTTGACTTTTTTAGGGGGTGGGACCAAATAACATCATTAAAAACTGCATTAACGTAATCGGAGTTTATGGGAAAAAATCCAGAAAGACCATTTTTTAGTAGGAGAGTGGGATACTAACGCTCAGCCAGAGGTACGAGGGGGATGTAGTTGGAGAAGACACTCTTGGAAATAGACGGACTGGAAGCGATGCAGGAGTAGTTTCCGCTGTCCGAAGAGTCCACCTTGGAGATGTAGAGGTTACCCGTTATCTGGGAGACAAAACGCCTCTTGTCCAGTGGAATGAAGGTGGGGAATTCGTTGAGGATCCAGCGGAATGACAGCTTGGCTGCACAGAAGACAGACACGACAAAACAGCAGCTGTCAATCAAAACTCTGGAAAGCTTTAGAAAGAGCCGAGGGGATCGGGTGTGAAGCTGCTTGAATAATCTAAATACATTGGACAAAAAAAAAAAAAAAATAGCACAATTGTTTGGCGCTGAGGGGGGATTTATTATGCAAGCATCCATTGACCTTTCAGATGAAATCTTATAATTCTTTTAGCTGAGAGGCATAATAAGCATATTGGCTCGTTGAGGTAATTCAGATGCTGTGAAGAGACAGTTAACAATGCTTTCAGACTGTTATGTGTTACTGATTTGCATCAGCATGAATATGAAAAAACATACAAAATAAAAAAAAGCAGGAGAAAAAAAAATAAAAAGAGGTCACAAACAGATCAGTGAGAGAGGGGGAAAACAAACAGCAACTCTTGCCAAAACATATTAGTTTGAACTAAATATGACACAGATGAGAACATTATGTATTTTCTCTCTCTTTTACACCCACAGGAGAGAGAAGAAGCAAAAACAGCATGGGAACGATTACATACAGTGAAAAAAAGGCTTAAAAACTCATAATGCACCAGCAACAATGTCAGTGATGTCGTAATTTTCCTATTTTAGAGGACATTGGAAAGGGCAATTCAATTGCAAGCCAACAGGGGGACAAAATATCTTTGGTTCATCTCATATATTCAGTTCATCAGTTTCATGACGCCAAAATGGGGATATGTGGATGGAAAAGAGCTCAAAGTGCCTTAAGACTGATGACTACTACAGCACTCTGACTTTCATTAACATATGTGGGACATGTGCAGTCCTAAATCCAACTGATTGACTGCAGCAACTGAGGAGAAAACAGACACACAATCAAGGAGAGAACATTAAAGAATCCACACAGTGAGGATCAGAAATCAAAACAGGGAACAGCGCTAACCGCCGCGCGGCTCATCCATCCGCCCACTCATCAATCAGATGCTAATGCAGCATGATGAGGGAGGTTGAACCTAATCTGGTAGGAACACTTCAGCAGAAGCACATTCGGCTATAACATGCCGTACCTGGATAGTGCGGTGGGGGGGCGCAGAGCAGCACGGCCCCCTGTCCTTCTTTGACGTACACAGACTCCCTCTCCTCTGATGAGAAAAGATCGAGGTCTGAAAGAAGGAGAGGCGAGAGATCTTACAGTCATGTAATCAAATTTGAGCATCTTTTTCTGGTGAATCTCCATAAATTCTACACTCAGTTTTTCAAGGGTTTTATTTATTAAAGATTGTATAAAGTTATAAAACTACTTGAGAATTCTGCCACAGTATTTATTGAAAAAAAGCACATTAACCGTGGTGGCATAATAAAGTTAGACCGTTCACAAATTGCACACTCCACACCACTTATGATTTGTCCCAGCTGCCTCTGTAATTTCAGTGCTTAATATGCATGAAAGTATAAAGCTCCAGAGCACTTTCTGTTAATTCTTCATCATGACAGCTTTTTTTTTTTTTTGAGAGAGAGGGGGGGTCACATCTGGGTCACTTACATCCAAACTGGACCGAGGCCTCTCGGCTGATGACCCTGCCGTACGTGTTGGAAGCCGAACAGGAGTACTTTCCTACATGTTGGGTTTTAATGGGGTTGCTGATGACCAAGTTGCCTCCTACTAAACTGTAGTGGCTTCCTTCCGCATGTAGGTCAATTATCTCGTTGTCTTTCATCCACCTGCAACAAGGAAAACAGTCAAGTCAATACACTGGTGCATCGTGAAAGCAATAAGAGTCGTGTATGATTTGGGAGATTTTCGATATTTGATCATAGCTGCTTTAAATGGCAAATTTGTTTAAATGGAGCAGCTGATTCATGCAGCGACATTCAGTATTGTAACTGCATGTGGTTTTGTCCTCTGTAGCAAACATTTGCCTCCTCGGGGCTAAAAAAGTGAGTCTGCATCACAGTTGTCTTTTCCTACACTAAACGTCTGCGCACAGCATTAAAATTCACCAAGATTCAAAAATAGAGGACAGTTCTTTAATAAAGCAATCACATATTTTCATGTTTTAATGGCATAGCAGGCTGTACTGTACATGAACCCTCTTAAACACTTAATACCTGCTCTGGCCAAGGCTAATTCTTTCCCCTCTGACATCTAATTCTGGGCTCTCTGACGGTGAAACTGATTTCAGGGATGCCAAGCAATATTATTTACATACATTTACATCTAAATTGAAATGGATCATACAAAACATTTTAAATTTTGAGCTGCAAAAATGAGATGGAAACACAATGGCGGCGCATCAGTTTCGCTGCAGCAGGAATAACATCTTGTTGTAGGTTTTTTTTCGCATGTCATTTTTTAGATTTTTACAATCATTTACATTCACTCAAGCCAGAGGAAAAAAGACATACATCTTTTGCAATCAAAATGGGACCTGCAGGTTGTTTGGGAATGGCTTCAAATATATGACACAATCATGCACTACTGGGTGGTCACACACACACATTGTAAATCTTGGGGGGTCCATCAAGGTCGAGAGATTCATCCCTCTGACCTTGTCATTTAAAAGCAGATCCCAAACCAGTATTAATACACCCTGAAAGATGGTGAACGATGGGACACACACAGAATGCACAGCGGGCAGTAATGAGAAAGGGTTTATGGGGGAACATATGTTACGTGTATTTGGCAGGTGGATTGGCTTTGGCCCGGCAGCTCATGGTGATTTTTGCCTCGGGCGACTCCTCGGGGTAGATGGTCTCCACCGGCTGCTCCTCAAACACCGGCCCGTAACCTGTGGCTTCGTCTGCCGACAACAAACAAACAAACGGGGCCAGGGTAAATAACAACAAGCTGGGTCAGACTAACAAACAGGAAATAGCGAGGTGTCGGAGCTCGGCGTCTGGCAGTTCTGGGGCAGTTCCATCAAAAAACGAGACAGCAGGGTTCAGATGTAAGACAAAAAAAACATTGACTAGACTCTGAGATTGCCTCTGTGGGGACCTGCCTTTTAATATTTCAGCCTAGTTTTTGGTTTTCACACATGCACACACCTTTGTTGCTTTTCAGAGAAATCCTGGTTGTGGCTTTTTAGAGATATAATCCTTGAAATCACAAAATACTCTCTTAAAGGCGCGATGCAGAGGAGCTTTATTTCAGATCGCAACATCACACTAATTATGAGAGAGATGTGCTCACCGGGGTGCCGAACCACAGTGACATGTTCATCCAGATATTTAATTGTTACAATACTGTTACTAATACAAATCCGGGCACTGGTACTGTTACGTTAGACTTAGCATAATCCGAACCTCTTTCATACTGCATGTGTCATCCTCAGTGTTGTGAAGAAGAAGAGCCTCCTTGATGAAAATACCTTTCTTGGTTCAATCTGCCTTTTTACACCATCAACACACACGTACGATTAGCCCCAATTACTCATTAAAACAGACAGACATCACGAACACTGGCATGAATAAGACATAAACACAATGCCAGGCTATGAATAAGCAATGAGGCGAAATGTTCTCAAATGCTGATTATTCTCTCAGATCAAGAGTGTGTGTAGGTGACTGCAGGAATACAAATGCGAAGTGAATGTGAGTGCGTGTGTGTGTGTGTGCACGTGTGTTATTCCCCTGCGCCTGAGTTCTAAGAGAGCACAGCTGACACCTCAATGGGGAGAAGCTCGCTCTTTCAGACGGTAATATCCTGCTTCAGCTCAATCCTCCGAACCAGGTCTGTGTCGGCGCCTGGGATTCACTCTGAAAATGTCACACTGACTGAAAGTAGTCAACCTTTAGAAACCTGAACAAAAGACGCTCATATTCATAATTTTCTGCAATCTGAAACTGCACTTTCAGTACTATTTACTACCGCAAAAACAGGGAAATATGTTGGCGCAGACAAATAAGAAAATAAATGCGTTCCAGCATTGGATATTTGTGGGACCTTAATAAGGCTGTGCAGCAGTCTTGGATGCTGTGTAGTTAACAATCAGTGCAACAGATTTATATTTATCTGCCTCTGCTATAAAGAAGCAAAGTAAAGTATAAAATCTAATGATCCTGAACAGCATGAAGGCAGACTTGCAACCACACCAGTGAGTTAGCTGTACGCTTCTTGCATCAGGGACGGCCGACCGAAAGGCAGCAATGAAGATGTTAGAAGACAAGATCCACTCCCACTTTCACACTCCAGCAAGCAACCGTGGCGAGCTCTTGACATTGATGTTAAACCCAAAGTCTCTGAATTACTGCTGGCTAAGAGAGAATTAAGCATACGATAAATGGGTCATTGTTGGACCAAATAAAGGCAAATGAAGTGGGAGGCGATGTTCGGGGAACGCAGGAGGAAGAAAACAACTGAGGATTTGAAAGAAACAGACTCACAATGATGTAGTAGAGTAAAGGAACCATAGTGACCCTATTCTACTCGATTCACTTAGATTGCTGTGCATGAGTGTCAGAAAAATGCTCTGCGCGTAAATATGAAATATAAATGTGGGATGGGCTGGAGGAGGGGAGTCGCTGCGGCTCTGGTGCAGTGCTGAAATAGCAGTTGGAGTGTAACTCTGAGAGATGAGCACTGGTGCCGTTCCTATCCTTCTCCCTGTAATGCGGGATGTAACAGATGGTGAAGGGGAGTGTTAAAGCAGGCCACATAAGGACCACTGCCTGGAGACACATACACACACACACAGGCCTCTTTCATTCTCTCTGCCTGGCTTCACTTTCTCTGTCTGTCTCTGTCTCTCTCTAACCCACATCCCACTGTCACGCTCGGCTCCTCTTTCTTTACATTTCCTGGATTTCCTTCTGAAACAACTTCCATTCTAAAGGCCTCTTAACTCTCTAGATAGCCATGCTAGCCGCATAGCTCCGGGGGTGGCAGTGTCAGTCTGTCAGCCCAGCACTTAAGTCGAGACTGAAATATCACAATAACTGTGAAATTCTGTACAGACATTCACGGTCCAACAGATGAAAGTGCCATCTGACCCCTGCGATCCTTCAGTAGCATCATGAGTTTGCCGTTTCTGGTTTTTATTGAACTTTCTCAACATCTGCTGCACTGATTTTACTAGAATTTGGTAAAAAATTGTCCATGATGCCCATAAAATGAGCCCTAATGATTCTTGTGATCCCTTAACTCTTCATCTAGCACCTTATTTTGTCACTTATTGGGCTGAAAAACTCATATGATTATTTCTGAGATGGGTGAGAACAAAATTTTTTTATGCCTTTCATACTCATATAATGATGTACACAGAAGACTTCAGTGATCTGATGACTTTCCTCTCCGATTATGGGGGGAAAAAAATCATGTTGAACCTTCATATATAAAAGTTTTAAATGTGGTTTGCAGCCAAAGACCCGTAAAACTAAAACATCTACAGCAGCCTCAGCAGTAACTTGTGTTCGGTGCTAATTTCCAATTGCTAACATGGTAACATGCAGTACAAAGATAGTTAAACATTTAAAAAATACACCTGCTCAAAATAAGCATATTAGCACTGTAATTTATTGTGATCATTTTAGCATGCTGACCCTTAGCAAACAGCTCCAGGCACCACCGTGCAGAAACACACTTTCAGCACTGCTAGCATGTGTGTAGTTACTGACTTTTTGTTTTTCTCTAACACTAACATCATCAGTCTTTCTCCGTCCCACTGCCCGTTGCAGAGTGTGTTCTCTCATGAATTCATTTCACCCTCATCCCAAAAACATGCCCGATATGTTTTGTCCAAAAAAAACAAAGGATTTCTTTCCAGCTCTCCAAAGCTACATCTCTCTTCCAATCCCTGTTTTATTCTCTCTGTGTATCTGTGTGTCTCTCAGGTTTTCTTTTTCCCTACATAAAACATGCAAACAGCATAAAGTTACTCTCAGAGAAGGTCGTGTCTGTACAAAAAGAGAAGAGAAGACACACAGACACAAACACACACTCTGTAGTCAGAGGCTGTGTTTCTCCAGGGTCGGCTGGAAGTGCTCTTTCTCTGAGAAGGCTTCATTATCAAACACAGAGTCCCATTAAACTGAACATGTAAGTTGAGATTCATCTGAAATCCCATGCAGCCTGTTATTTTAAGAGCCTGCTATTTCACTAGCATCATTTTCTATAGAGACATCAAATATTTATGGAGGTTTTTAGTACAGTTTCAAGAACATGAAGATGACCATATGACTTTAAACAGTATAATACGTGAGAACATAAAACAACTGCAAAAGTCTTACATGATCTTTATTTTTTGTACAGTATCTTTTGATAATTTTTTCCAGCTGTTTCACATGTTGCACTTCCTATCTTGCACAATCAACCCTTTGTATGTGTTTGAGATTCACTCGTAACATAATTACCCAAAATCCCAGAGGTACTTTATCCTCCAATGAATATGACTTTACTTCCAGCTGTGCATTTTGGCAACATCTGCAGCACAGTTTGTTTGCATGACCAAGAGCGTGTCCAAGTGGGACAGAGAACATATTGTTTCCCTGGAAGCTCCAAAAGCACAGTGTAGCAGCAATTACCCACAAGTCCTTGAGCCACAAAACGAGGCATGGTGGTAGACCAAAATTCTCCCCGGGGTGGAACTCCAGTTTTTAAAATTTAAATGTTAAATAAATGATTATTCAGCTTCACTGCAAGTTTAACTAGTGTGCAGAGTTGTGGATATAAGAGTGGCAGCGTCAGTCAGCGCGTGTTGCCAGATGTGCTTTCACCACCGCTGTCAGAAAGAATTATTCTCCAAAATGGCGATTGCAACACAGCATAGCGTTTTAAACAGGACACAAGAGCCAATGGATTTACATCCAGATGTTTTCACAGGCCTAAACACATTCAAATCAGAAATAGTTTGCTATTAAAACAACGACTTAAGTTTTAAAAATGATCACTGTTTCTCTTTATGCTGTATTTTTTTTGTTTGAGGAGAATCCAACAGAGAGTTTTACTGCATTAGAAGTATCAAAATGTCCACAAAAAAAACTTTTTAGCTAACTCCTTTAGCATCGTTCCTTTCTCAGCTGTCAAGTCAATGTTCAGCCTATTCACTTGCTCATTTTTCAATTGAGCTGCAGCTCATGAATCTTTTCATTATCTATCAGTCCACTCACTACTTTCAGTTTGATCATTTTGTCTGTAAAATGTCAGGGTTGTATGATATTAAGTTCATAATCACGTATGACGAAGAAAAGCATCAAATCCTCACATTTAAAAAGTTACAACCAGTAGTTAACTGGCATTTTTTGCTTGAAAGCTGGTAGTTAAAATGATTAACATTTGTTGATTTATTTTCTGTTTATCCACTTACATTCCACTCTTTTTTTCATGAGTATGAGAAACTTTAAATAAATACGAACGAAGGGCACACAATCAAATCAACACAGCAACCTTTTTAAAAGCCAACAAGGTTATGTCTTAATGTCAGCTTGCAGTGGTGTTTCCAACAAGTCTGTACTGACATTTTAATGCATTTTAAAGCCATTTTACATCTTGTATAATGTGATTATTTGGTACTAAAGAGACAGATTGAGCCGAGTATTGACTTTAATGTTGCTATGGGCTGAATTATAAGCAGTGTGTGCCGGCTAAAAGGCCAACTACATATTATTCTGACCTTTCAGGAGTGTGGGATGGATTGCGACTCCTCCTGAGGCAACTTCTTCAACTTTGTCTAAGTTTGGCAATTTAAAATTAAACAGCCTAAACATTTTCTCACATTTTTTTAGTGCTGGATGACCTTAAAAACTGTAGTCTTCTAGAGTATCGGATGAAGTGGGCAGCATCAGAAACATTCAGTGGAGTCGTACTCGCATCATGCTGCATTATTTCTGCAGACAAGTGACTGTAATGTCAACCTGCCCAGGAGGCGACACATTTCATGCAAGTACCCAGACTGAAAAAAGTCAACTACCATCAATTTTTCATGGAGAAGAATAGAGAATAAAAGGTGGGGGGAAAAAAAACAAAAACAAACCACCAGAAAAATAAAAAAGATTCCTTTCCTCACTGGATCCATCAACAGTTGTTCCCAAGCAACGAATCAGCAAGACTTCCTTTTAGCAATTTACCCCTCACTGACAGGCTGCCTCCATTTCCTTTTTCTCAAAGAAAATGACAGAAATGGTACAAATCTCTTGCGTATATACAGCAGCAAACGCTGACTGACTGACTTACAGTAAACGCTCAACATGGTAGAACAGAAAGGAACTTCGACTGATCAAAACTCACTATTTATTATTTATGAACTGAGATCAACAGTGTTTTTGGAAATGGAGAGAGAGCCACTCATAAAGGCTTCACTGTGTCTTTACATCACGACATTTCTTTACTTTCATGCAAGGTGTTAGCAGTTGGCTATTGCTTCTCCGGGCACAAACACTTCCTGATGTCCCACTGTGACATTTCATTATTTTTACAACTTGGTTTTTGTACAGATTAAACAAACAAGATGTAGCCCTGTTAATTAGCATGCTTGTTTTGCTGCGGATACTGTAACCATCAGGGAGAGTCTGACATGCTACATCCTTGTTTTCAGTCCATCCCCGCATGGATTAATGTACATCTGCAAGTAGAGGGGATCCATAAATAGCAACAGTGGAAAGAAACATGACCTACAGATAGATTTTCATTTGTCCTGCGCTTTTGTGGCCCAGGAGAAAGAGAGCCGTCTGTCACTGCCTGAACGCTAACAAATCCTGACAGACAGATACTGTAGTTTCACCACCTCGGGGGGTTGTAGTGGGCAGAAGATGGGCAGAGTCGCAAGTGAAGTTCATCGGTCATCTTTTCTTTGGTTGTCATTGTATTTTTATAAAAATGAGCAGAACAATCAAGTACACAATCTTCAATAGTATGATTATATGAAGGAGGAGATAGGAATTTTGATAAAGTATTACTTTTTATAACAGCTTTATAACATTTTTCATTATCTAACCAGCTAAGGTGGTAGTAATCAGCAAAAAAAGGCCTTCAGTGTGGTCTGACCAGCATCAACTGGAACATCATGAGAACAAAACAAGAAACTGTGCAACACGAAAGCAGCTGCTGTTGTTATTTGTGTCGAAACAGTCGTTCAAGAATCGCTTCTAAAGAAAAAAGGCAATAAGCAATCACAAGTCACAGGTCTTTTCTTTGCTCACACAGCATCCGAGGGCTTTGATGAAGTATAAATCAAAGCTGATTTCCTCCTCTAAAGCTCAAGGCCGCAGCCTCGTCAACCTGCCAGTTCACAGGTGCATCCTGTGTGTGTCTCCTGTTATGAAACCATGAAAAAATAGAAACGAGTGCTATTTTTCCATACTTCAGATGTTGACTTATATGTCTTTGGTCTGAATAAGAGGCAAAGAAACTCCATAAAGCCCTCAGGTTACTGTGACAGAACACGGAAAAATAAACAGGTGAGTAAAACCAAAATATAAAATCACTTTTTTAAACAAACAGCATTTCTGCTTCTTAAACATTCTCTAAACCTCCTGCTTGTCATTTAGCTTTAAAAAAAATATCACCACTGATGTGACATTTTATGAATATTTTGTGCAGAAATAGATCACAGCTCAATTTTGTTCCATGCGAGAACATTTTGGATTCATATAAATGAAGATTTCATTCAACTTATCTCCAATGCAACATGTCTTTGAGTCTCCTGGTATGTCCATAATTACTGAAATCTTTATAAATATTTGATGAGAGTACAGAAAGATGTTTTATAGAGTCGGAATAACGACCACAGTCATCGGTATTATAATCAGACTTACCTCCATAAAAGTCAGGTACCTCCTCGTGCACTGATGCATCTGTAACAGTTAACAAAGGAGACAATGTCAATGTAATGAGCCATAATGCCTTGAATATATGACTACTCATGTTTACTTTATGTATTCCTGTACTGCAGCTACATTTCACTCACTTCCTACAAGATACAACAACCAAAATGTATCAAAACATATCACATATCATCATGAACGTTTCTTTAAACAAGTGCTGTTCTTTAAGAATCCTCTTTTGTGCAGCTGAGAGTCAGTGAAAAGCTGGAAAGCTGGAAAACCCCACTTTGTACTGAGGGACTGCCCTCAGCTGAAGGCCATCTCTGTGGAACCCACTACATCCTGTCATTCACAGTAAAAAAAATAATAAAAGTGATACTGTGTTTAAATGGTCACCCACGTTTATTTAGAAAAGGGAGAAACGAGCGTAATGATTCAACAATGAGGCTGCCTGATTAACTCTGTTCTGTGAATCTGATGTAATAAAAAGGGTCTTTGACATTCAGAGCAATAACTTTGCAACAATAAAAGCAGCCATATTAAAGATGTTCTGTAAATGTTGGTTCCTAGCAGGAACTGCGAGCTACATCTCTGTCCACAGCTGCATTTTGATAAACCGTTTTAAAAGCTCTGCTTGAACATTGAAACAAAAAGAAAAGCAGAAAGAAGTGTGAATTCTTTTAAAACAAGAGGAGTTAGGAGAATAAAACATCATAACTTTCAGGCTAATAATATGCTTCAAATGTGCTCAATAAGTTATGAATGTGGCCTGCAAATTCAGATGGATTTTGATTTGCTGTCAGCAAGCATCTCTGTTGTCAATCAAACTGCTTTGAATGTGATGCCAACATGATGACACGTTGTTCGCCCCTGTTGATGCTGTTATTTCATTGTGGACTCTACCATCCGCTTGAGTTAGAAGAATTTGTAAAACAATAAAAGTATAAAACATTATTGTATTAGTTGTTGTTCTTGGAGGCGACAGCCCTTTGGCCTTGTTGGACCAAGCTGAATGATAGGAAACACACACACACAGAGTCTATAGGATAGTGTGTGTGCTAGACTTCTGTCCTGCTTTCAAAGCATTAATGTCACATTAACCATCAAACTTTGTTTCTGTTGGCGCATGACCTGAGCCTGCTGATTGGCTGCTGCCTGTTTGGACAGAGCAGCCATTCAGGCCGATCCTGCAGGAGAAAAAAACGCTGTATGATTGTGTGTTTTAAACATCTATCTGCCCATTCCTGCTCAGCAGATTCACGTGAGCACATTTTAAAAAGGATATTCAAAGGCTTTAGCCGCTGCTGCCAGAACCTTTGCTGAATTGAGCCGGAAAAACACAAGAATCTTACAAAGTAGCTGAAAAAAAGGGAGAGACAAAGATAAAACTCCCACATCTAAGAGTCTGTGTGAGAAAGATGTGGTTTGAGGTCGGAAGAATCCCCAACCTAAGGGGGGGGGGGGGGGGGGGGGGGGGGGGGGGGGGGGGGGGGGGGGGGGGGGGG
>JAQMCX010000050.1:18497242-18508551 GCA_029814765.1 Acanthurus leucopareius | reverse complement strand
AGTTTTAAAATAGGCCATTCATTGAAGGTGCGCCTTATAATCCGATGCGCCTTATAGTGCGGAAAATACGGTACACATTTAAGTTTTTTGGGTTTTTTTTAAAATAACTCTTCACAAGAAATCAAATAAATGTATTCACCAAAATGTCAGACAACTCCTTAAACACTGGAAGAGGGTTTGCTGGTCAATGTAGTCCAGTCCACTTCTTTCCATCTCCTTGCCCCTGACTGGGCAGTGTATTACAACTTCAACTGAGGCATGAGATGTGAAATCCAATATTATTACTGTGTCTGATGACAACTTGTCCTGAAAACACACAGACTGTGATACAGCAGATGAGATTCAGTGTCATCAAATGCAACTGGGGAAAAAACAAACGAGACAAGGGGAGAGATATTGATCCCGATTAAATGAAGTTAAAACAGTGAGACTGTGGGTCTGACATCATCTGGGAGGGGCCGCAGTGACTTAGTCTGGTTTAAGGGACATCACTGCTCAATCTTATTTTCGCTTAATTCATTCTGAGCCTGCTGAGAGCAACTGCTGCTTTTTTTTTTTTTTTTGATTCATTTGAAGCTATTTTACTAGCCACAAGCGCAGTTCTCTCTTCAAGGCTGCCGAAGTGTCTTTATTTTTAGAAGCAAAAATACCTTCCGTAGTTTCACCGACCGTACTGTACTTTTTCTACTTTTAAATCATCTTCCTTTAAAGCTTTTGCTGCTTGGTATGAAAAAGCCAAAGTGGAGTAGGTTAGCTATCAAAAACGTGTGCTTTAGAAATGTAGTTTGACATGCTTTTTTCCTTAAATGGAAAGCAAAAAAAATAAAAAAAAAAACAGCACATCATCACATCTGATGAGATCACACGCATGATATGAATATATATTTGTTTAAACATTAATCAAAGAATGAAATACAAGCTGTGATGTTGTGCTGAATCAGTGATATTTTACCACAAGGCAGTGGTGCAACATTCAGTCTGACTTGATGAATAATTTAAGATGAAATTATTGATTTTAATTCTGAAAAGAGCCGCGCACAGCTTGTGCGTCTCTTCGACATCAGCTCTGAAAGATGCACTCTATCTGAACTACAGCTGAGCAGAAAATGAAACTGGACTTGGCTGCAGACAAACAGGTTTATATCTCCCAGAAGACCAACAGAATGATTCAATTAAATAAAAGGATACAGACACGGGTTATCCAAGTCTATTACACAGCAGATAAAGCAGTAACCCCAAGACACACACATGTGAATACCTGCAACAACAAAAAAAAAGATGCTCGCTACACCCTTTGAGCTGCAAAGGCTCCCTGTTGCTAAGCAGGAACCGCTTTTGTATTTAATTTTAAAAAATAACCACTTATTTATCAGGCAGTTCGATCTCTACTTTAACTTTAACTTTTCACTTTTTTCCTTTTAGCAGTCGAGGAGTAAAACAGCAGAACCATCACAACTGGTTTATTTTGTGCAGGATTAAATGTTCATCTCGTTCTTTTAAATGAGAAACAGCTCAATAATGAATTATAAAGAAAATGCCTCGGTCAGCCATATGCTTTGGAAATTTATTGGTGTAATTTCTTGCTAACACTAACTGTGTTAGTGAGGTGTGAACTCGAGCCTAAAATAAGATTTCAGACTGTTGCTTGTTATGCTGTGTGCAATCTAACACACAGGCCGCTTGGAACTGCAGTTATTTTTGTTGCAAAAAACACTTCAAACGCACCAGAGAAGAGACAGAAACAGGATGAAGTACAGGTCTGTTCGTGATGTAATCCAGCTGCAGATTATCCAGTCAAGGCTTGTTCACTGTGTCACTCCGTCTCCTTCCCCCCTCCCCCTCCCCTCCCCCCTCCCCCCCGTCTGTCTCTCACCCAACTGAAGTAGCCATGCTAATGTAAGCTATTTATCCCAACCCCTGCCGTCAACACAATGCCCCCTAGGGCCACACAGGCTCAGCAACATCAGCTGACCTGAATATTAATGGCACCAGTCATTCAGTCCATGAAATCCGGAGCCGGACGGCTGTATAAATTACATTAACCTCAAATCAGGTAATGTCTGTGAACGAATGCCGAGGCTCAACAGCAAACACGTGACTTGAATTATAAAAATTGCTAAAAAAAAACCAAACTTCTGACTTTGATGTCACACTGTGAGTTTGTTTGTTGTAAAAGCAACATGGAGGACTTCATCCTGGAACTGTGAGTGACAAACCAAGAACGTGGGATGATTATAAGGTTTAGACTTAAGTTTATACCCCAAAACTGATGATTAACATCTGTGCGTTGTCCATTTCTAAACATCACACTGCAGATAAGTGCTTCTTCAATCACCTAACAATCATTTTTCACTCAGTGGGTGCTTCTGGAAAGTGTTCACATGATAACTGAGTCAGGTTGTTTTAAAGATGTACACTTAATTTTTTTCAAAAAGGCATAGAAAAAGATGTTTAAGCAAAAAACATTGAAAACAAAATGTAGAGAAGGTTAAAATATGATGTGCAATATTCGTGTACAGATGCATAAATGGAGATATGCATAAAAATGATTCAGTAAATTGGATTGATGAAGAAGAAGAACATCTAAATGTGTTTCTCTATAATCCCTTTCTACATGTTTTACATAAGCACTTAAAAAAAGACCCAAAACATCCAACTCTAAGATCCAAGCCCGTCATGGAAAAATCTCCGAAGGTAGGAGAGATTTATTCAAAACCAAATATTCGATCAATGGTTGCCATACACATTAAACATTGTAATTTGATCATTCTTAGTCATCCAGTGCAAATCTGCAAGCTGCATCCGAAATGCCGAGTGTTGTTCCAGAATCATTTTAACCAACATAAAATGCCAAGAAATATTGTCATTTCTTGGCAGGAACAATATGCTGTGACTTAAAATATCAGTCCATGGACTAAACAAAGATGTTTTTAAGTTTCATACATAAGAGATGATAAAGAGAGAGTTTAATTCCAAACTGGCCAGCATACATTTTTAAAAGCTACCAAAGATTCTGCTCCCAAAGGAATGAAACTTAAAGAGGCTAATGTAAGAAAAGTATAGATATAATTAGCCTCTTTTATCTGGCTCTTGAATGTTACAATTATTATTTACATAAAACACAGAGATCTCACAACCTGTTAGAGATTTCTTTATGTTAATCTAATTATTAGTAGCACAGGAATGTGATGGCCTTTAAGTGCAACAGCCACAGACAAGTGTGATTCAATCTAAAGGAGGAATTAAGTCTCTAGATATGAAAAACTATCTGTGGTTAAAGGCATGAGAAGTTTTTCACATCATTAATGATAAACTGTGTCACGTAGGCAAAAGGTCAAAGCAAACTTGCACTTTTTAAAGAGAGGCGACTCGGCTTAATCACATCATGTCACATCTGTCCGATACAGACACTTGCTGAAGGGTTTTCTATAAGAGAAGAGTGACATGCTTTTACTGGTGGCTGCACGCACACTCTGCGGTAAATAACTGTAATTACTAAGTGACAGAGTGCCGCTTACAGTTGATGGCAAAGCTGCACAGACAAAGAAGAAGAGTTCTTAAATTGCAATTAGTGTATTGTGAAGTATAGTGAGAAAACAATCAAACCTTCAGATTGCACAAAGAGAGGTCTCAGTGGAAAAGTGTGAATACAGTGCATTTATCCTGCATTGGTTAGCTGCAATAAAAGGAAAACAATGGAAAGATTAATCTAAGTCCAGTCTTCCTCACAACATTTCCCATTCATCCCATTATTGGATTAGAGGGTGTGAATCCAACATTATGCCGCAGATTAACTTGACAAACTGAATGTCTAAATGCAATCATAATATGAGCCACAAACATTCTGCTTGACTGAACGGTCGAGTAGATGAGGTTACCTATTCTATCACCACGCGAAGCTACAAGAGACGCGCAATAACACAATCAGGGCATGGAGTGTGTGTGGTGGGACTCTGCTCAGTGCTTACCTTGCTGTGGAGAGATATCATGCCAGTGGCTATGTGACAAGATGAGCTACTTAGCAGCCCGTGTCCCCATCCCCTTCTAACGTGCCTATCCTGCCAAGTGTCCTAAATACTCGCCTCCATTGTCTGTCTCAGAAACGACCAGTGCCGCTGGATGGAAGGACTCTCTCTCCAAGGTGCAAAAAAAAAAAAGGAGGGAGGGAAAACGGGAAAAGAAAAGGCTAATTCCCAAAGCAGGACAGGGAGCCATGCAAATGGGACGTCAGTGAAGAAGCCTCCCTGCAGTGTGAGCGCTCCTCAGAGGGGTCTTCACTCGTCACTGTGGCCAGGATGGGGTTTAATCTTTTAAGCCTTCCCATGCACACACACACACACACACACACATGCAATGACACTCGAGCGCACAAAATGCAACACGAACTCACACACACACACATACACACACACACATACACACAACATCACAAGTAACACTCCCAGTTTCCTTCAGCACCCATACTTCAACCCCCCCTTCAATCCTCCAATCCTGATTTCACTCTCATCATTAGCCTGGCAGCAGACCAGATGCATCATCAGCACTGTCATAATCATCATCCCCACTACTGTCTCAGAAAGCAATTATTCTTCCGGAGAAGATGCCAAAGTTTCCAAAGAGCTATGAAAAGGCCAAGAAAAAAACATGCAAAACACTTCTGCAACAACAAGACGTGAAGTTATGATGAGATATAAGAGGCTGTTGTGATGCACGCTGCCACAGCAAATTAAAAGTTGGCATAATTTTCGAAGTCAAAGGCAAATTCTCAAGTTAATTTCCTTTTTGTATTTCCCTTCTTCAGTTTCATTTGTATTACTTAAGATAGTCAACAGTAACTGAGCTCCTGTTTGTAGTTTATTCATCTTCTCTCCTTGAGAAGGAGCAGGATTAAGTCTGCCTTTGCTTTCTTTCATTTTTTAATGAGAAAAGAGCAAATGAAATAACTCAAAGTGTTATAGCCAATCAGTCAAAGTCAAACCATGAAAATGTAAAACAAATGACAGATTATCATTGAAACACAACAACCACTGATATTAAGATAACAATGTTCCATAAAATGGTGAAAGGTCTCTTTAAAGATACAGTGTGTTAATCCTGCAGCTGGAGGTCTCTCAGTCAAAACAATAACACAAGAAGGATCATGGGAGTTGTTGTCTCTACGAGCTAATCATCATTGCAGATGAAAATGAAAAAATCACGGTGCATCACAAGTGATCAATAGAAACAACAGATCTGCTAGCTTGCTGGTTGGATGACTTCCTCGCTGTTAGACATACCTGGTGTTTCCGATGTCACCACTGACGGGCAAGAAATGGAAATCTTGATTAAGTCATTGATTTCTCTGGGTTTGGACAGTGTTTAAAACAATTTAGATAACTGACAAGGTTATTTTTCAACTGTTAAATGTCCCACTAAGTTCAGATCTTGGTTGCGATTATTTAAAATGAATAATTGATGAAAACACATTGTTTTTTTAATGTTACACTGCACTAAACTAATTGTCTGATATATTATCATCACAATAATAAACTGGAGGTGTTAAAATTGACATAAAAAATCCAGGTTCTTCTTCAATTATAACTAAAAGATTCCTACTGAAAGTAAATTTTCAAAAGTTTAGAGAGCTGGAAAGGAAATAAAATGAAGAAGGAATAGCTAAAATCACCAGAGAAGAGCCAATGCAAGGTACTGAACCTGAACTGAACCCAAAGCTGCGCATCATCTACCAGCAAAAGGAGAATGTTACTCAGCTGCTAAAAGTTTTTATGACTTTCCTCCACTGTGTGCTAGCATGAAGTTTAAGTGGCGTTTGCTCTGTCCTGGGAACAGAAAGTAGCAACCATTATACAGATTCTCACAGTGGTACCTTTGGGTTACATTAACTGAGGAAACGCTGATAGTTGCAGGGATTTGGTAGCAGCAGCACAAGAGCAGATTTAGGAGTGTGGGAGCCTTGTATGGCCCTTTCAAAAAATCTGGCTGAGTGTTACTTAAGCTTTAAGTCTGCGTTACCACATACAGCAGCAGCATCTGAGCAGCAAATGATTTAGTGCTGCTTGCAGGCAAAACTGACAACATGATAAACTGTGTGATCAGGCTAAAAAAAAATTTAAAAAAAACCTATTCCTTTGTGTTGGAGCAACAACGCCGAGCACAGAATTGATAACAGCTATCGGATTTTAATCATGCAGAGGTCCCAAATCTTTCTCAGTGCCCTATTACAATCCATCTTACTGGGCAATTTATGTCCAGCTGACTCTCTAAGAGAGAAAATGCATCTTAATTGTTCTTGATTCGCTCCTATGACTGTGAATTACATCAGGGATTGTGAGCCAAACAACTGTAAAATACAGAAAAAAGAAGAGTTTCCAGTATTATCTTAGGCTTTAAGTGGCATTAACTTTGTGATTCATTCAACTAATGTGAGTGCTTACAAAAAATAAAAGGGATTATAGAGAACAAGTGCCACCAGCAGTGTGTTTTGGTCATTGCATTGATACTAAAAGGTACCCGACGACATATTTAATCTAAGAATGTCTGCACTTAACCTTTAAGTCATTAAAACTAATGGATCAGGTCAGAGAGCTGCAGAGGATGCTTGAGACAGAATCCAATCTAATGGCTTCCATTTAGATCAGCCAGACGGGACACTAAAAAGTCAGAAGTGCCTTTTTTTTTTTTTTTCCTTTCAGCAAGTACTCCACTTTTGCTCATAAAGCACGAGCTCCCCGGCTAATCAGAACCGATGCAAATCTCCCGGAAGCAGGCGGCATGTGGAGCAGGGCACAGGGTGCAGAGGGAGAGCAGAAGGCTTGTGTCTGGTCGGTTTCATCGCTCTGAAAAAAGGTGATTTACCCGAGATTTCTGACTCAGCACAATCTCCTCCACTGACAGGAATAAAAGAGGATCATTTCCTCCCTTCTGTCTGTTACAGAGCTGCAGAACATCCAGAGCCTGTAAATACTGCAGAGTTTTTTTTTTCTTCGCTGTCTTACAATACCTCTCTGACCACAACAGATAAAAATAGCATTAGCATTTACGGCTAATCACTGGTGTTCGTTTCATTTAGAGCTCTGGGAAAGGCCTGTGTGCAGGTACCAGGAAGAAGGGTTGGATACTGGAAAGTGATGGAAAGTGAAATCATCTTCAAACATCTTCCTGGAAATAACCTGTATTTCAGAATACAGAGTCACTGACTGTATTTTCTCCGTCTTAAGTTACCTTTTTTAATGTGTATTCGGCATTTTTCTTATATTCTTTGCTGTTTCATTCTTATTTGATTTTCTCATCTAGTTTGATGGGGTATGAAGACATAACACAAAGGAGACTGAGTGCACTCACACAAGATATTCACACTGCATCATGAGATACCTGCATACAAAATGCATAAAAGCAGACTTGACCCCTTACAATATAAAAAAATTAAAAAAGCTGTGCTCACCTTCACCTTAAGCACTATACCTTTGCAGCACTGTAAGTACTAATTGATAAAATAAAGGCAAACTATATTATAATCTCTTTTAACAACAGCATATATTCAAATTTGTAGAAAAAAGGCATGGATGGGAAACTTCCATTGAGTTCTCCATTGCCTATTTGAAATTCTGTTTAATATTTTAAACAGGCGGTGGTTTAAGATCATAAGCAATCAAACTGAAACGCCTCTAATCATCTATTTAGATTATTTAAAGGCAAATTAGAAGCAACTGAATGATCATCTGATTGCGAAAATTTGCAAAAAATCACTGAAATCAAACCACCATATGTCCCAACTGATTAAAAAAACCACTGAGAATTAACTGCAAATACTGTTTAGGCTAAATCTGGTGTTAACATAGACTAGATGTAACTATTTAACACTAATGGAAGGCATGTGAGCCTCATCTTTTAGCTGTCTATAATCTGCCGTGCCCTGGTTTTTCTCCCCATGATCACATTTGATGTGGTGCGCCATATCAGCAGTATAATGAGGAGACTGAATCCACAAACGGAAGAACAGAAATACATATACAGTGACACTGTCCAGAGCTCTTATGAAGTACTGTCTGCACTCAATCAGGCATCCTACAGAGATCTGGAGGTCTACAAACCGTCTTTTCATCTGCCGTCTTTCATTGATTGGGGTTTCTTTCTTCTATCACACAGTTTTGTTCCCACAAACATCCTCTTGTGTTTCCGTGGCTCTGAGCCTGTAAATGTCAGTGCGTAGTGACGTGTGCGTATCAAACTGCGTCCTGCTCAATATGCAGTTAACTGTCACCTCATGCACTGCGGGTTATTTACAGGTCAGCAAATCTGAATTTATTCATGTGCTGCGTATGAATAAATTAACTTATCTTGCATAAACGTTCACGGGGCTTCGTTGCTGCTCTTTATGGCTGATTGATAACAAGACAGACACGACAACGGTCTCTCAAAGGGCTTAAGTAAATTGCTCTTGATTGCCCAGATCTGACTCCTTCCTCTAAGCCTTTCTTTGTTGTTCAGTAAAGTGAGTAGAAAAAAAACAGATGAAGAACAAGCTGAACAACCTGTGACTCAGGAAAAGAGCCCAACCTCCCTAAAAGAGCTTTTGTGTGCATGTTAATATGAGTAGAGCTGAGAGGTTCGGGTGAATGAAGGCACCTTGAAGGGCGTTCAGCTCTTATTACAAGAGGTTTTTATGTCAGATGGGAAATTAGAAAGAGTGCAGGACTAATTGTGGTTATTTATTTTTGTGTGTGCATGACATTTAATTTGACTGAAAGAAACCCAGTGACTTCGGGAAACATTCACAAAACTCTCAGCAGACTTGCATATAAATTAAGGGTGATGCTGTTAATTGATATTAACAAAAATGTCATTATGTATTGTCTGAGTTTGGTTACTTCCTGTTTTATTTCGTTATCCCATGTCTTGTGTCTTTCATTTACCCATATTCTGTTAAGTTTCCTTCCTTATGTGATTACCTGATGTGTTACACTTGTGCTGATTGCCCCACGTGTGTCTTATTGCCCCCAGTGTGTGTGTGTATTCTCTGTGTTTCCCCTTTGTCTTCGTCAGTCGGTCTGTTGTCGTTCCCTGGCCGTGTCTTTGTCCCTCATCCTGTGTTCACTCCCTGGTTCTGCTGTCCTAGTCTACATCCTTCATCCTGTTGTTCATTTGTTCAGTTGTTCATTTCAGTTTTTTTTATTATTATTTCTTAGCTTTTGGATTCTTTGGTTCAGCTTTTCTTCTCCCATAGTTTTGGTTTTGTTATCAGCGCTTTTTAATTAAGCTTTTTGTTGGTTTTTCCCTGAGTTGGTGTTTTTAATTAAAATGTTGATCTGTTGTGATTATATAGCAAGAGATGATAAAAATGTCTAAGTAATACAGCTCCTCTAAGCTATTTTTTTGTTTCTTTCCTGTCTTATTTTATCATATAGTTGTCTTGATGCACATTACATCACTGTTTACAACCATACATGCTCCCTTTAAACCAGTGGAAAGAGCATAGAAAAAAAACACACAACTATTTAATCTTTTTTATGAAATAACAAGAACAAGTTTGGAGGAACATTTGGTTTTTAAAATAAAACTTCCATCACTAATAGTGAGACTGTGACTGAGAAAATAGGTTTTCAAGTTTTTAATGAGTGCTCACATTCGGAAAGCCAAAGTTATTTCACCTTGGGGTATCATTTGATTTACCACTTTGGTGCATTTTTCTAAAGTCATTTATTCAATGTTCAGTTTGCTTATTAGGCTGAAAATTATTCATTCATTACCATAACCTCCTGATCAGAAAAAGCTTTTGCTCACATGCATGTTTGGCTTCACAAACACATTCTCTCAGCACACACACACACACACACACACACACACACACACACACACACACACACACACACACAGAAGGAGTGCCTCATTTCTGAGGGTGAAGGGGCAACATGTCATGTGACTGTTGACGTTACAAGCCCACTGACATAAAATAATGCATATTAAGTCATTAAATAAAGGTCATATAGACTCACATTAAATTGTGTTCAGTCGTAAAGCAGCTTCTGAGCTGGAAAAACAGTCATCACAAGCAACATCTCCAACACTGTTCCAACACTAAGGCCAACAAACACAATGTACATGGAAGAACTTGAAGAGTCATTAAAACAAGGCAACTGGACTATGTTAAATTTTTTTACATGGAAGAATGTTGGATATATATTGCAGGGCACAATGTAAGAAGAGCATACACTGTGATGAAGCAATACTACTGTTCTCCCTAACAAGCGACACTGAGCATATAGGACATATGCTTCATTTGATGGCTAATATGAATAAATCACACACTATAAATAGGGTTGGGGGATGTATCAGTGTTAAAGATATCTCTTAGAATATGGATATTGTCATATAGTCTATTGGTTGGTTGTCTTTCACTGGTTTTAAAGGCTCTATTACGGTAAAGTGATATCAATTTCTGAACATACCAGAGCGTCCTAGCTGACTTAATCATTTTTACTCAAATTACTGAGGACTGATTATCAAAACATCTCATTGTATTAATAGTTTTTTAAAAAAGCAACTGCAGTCTCCCCCACAATATCATCACAATATTTATATGATGATTTATATAAAGGTTATTGTGCTTACGACTTAAAATTAAACATCTAAACCACTTTGTTAAAAATAATGAGATGTTACGTTGTTTGTCTTCATTCAGCCTGAAAATAGTGAAATATGATTTCTGGTCCATATCTCTCAGCACTCACTGCACATGTGGCACATCATAAAGTGATATACTAAAAAGAGAAGAAAATAAGGGATAAATATTTAATGAATCGCTCGGTGGCTCAAACATGGACGAGTTATGCCTCAAGTGAGAAAAATGTAAACATGACAAGACGCAGCTACACTTACATGATGCAAAACACACACACATACACAGAAGAGGAGATACAACAACAGATTCTCACAACCTTTTCCCTTAAAACAAACCTTCAAACTATAAAGCACATGTACAGCAGCAACACACACAAGCACACACACACACACACACGCACACACACACACACACCCAAACACATAATGCTTCAATAGATTCATCATTTCAGCTGTGTGAGGCACTGCAGTGTTGAGGTAGGAGGTTTCATTCAGAGAGGAAGATAATGAGCTGTTCCCTCTGCAGAGGACAAAATCATGGAGCCAGCAGTGTTGAGCTGTGCTGGAGAACACACACACACACACACACACACACACACACACACACACACACCCATACAGTGTAAACACACACATACACACACTCTGAGAGTCACACATATGGGCTTGTACACAAGTGTGTATGCGCGCTG
>JAQMCX010000050.1:18414392-18497142 GCA_029814765.1 Acanthurus leucopareius | reverse complement strand
CACACACATACACACACTGTACAATAGCCCTAGAGAAGCAAGCAAACTTCTTAACTCTCTGCTCTGCTTTAGCTCCTCTGCACAGCACACCAACAAACCAAACAGTGAGCCCACTCCTGCCACCCACCTCTGTTCCCGAGCACACAGCCCTGAGGTGCACACACAGGCGCCCCAACACGCCTGTAGTTACAGTCCCGCTCACTTGGCAGCAACGGAGTCAGCTGTATATCTCTGTGCCACAGTCTGCCTCAGGATAAACTGCTAGTCTGCTAGTGCTGGTTAGCAAACGCTGTCATGGCATCCTGCCCCCTTCTATCACAGACTCTCATTGGCAGGGAAGCCCCTCTCCATCACACACACACACACACACACACACACACACACACACACGCATAAACATTTAGCTGTCAAATCATAAGGCTTCCCAGCTGTGACCTCACATCACACTGGAGGAGGAGGAAGGGGAGCATGACATTGGAGAGAGAGAGAGAGAGAGAGAGAGGAGGGGGTTGGGGTCGCATAGGCGTCTTTTATAGAGAGAAGATAAAAGAGGAGTGGCAACAGAATATGGCCAGAAAGCCACAGCGAGGAGGAAATAATTACTGAAGCGAGGAAGAATAAGTAAGAGAACCATGGTATGAACCGCGGTGGGGATGCTGCTGTGAAGGGGGGAGAAAAAAAAGAAAAGTTCTACAAAAATGTTGGCTAGTTCCAGGGGTGAGAAACTGCAGGAGGGGAGGGAGGGGAGGGAGGGAAGACAATTTAATTTTGATAGCTGTAGGGTTGCGTCCGTTCCCCCAGCTGGAAATAAACATTACAACCACACTGGAGGAACAGCAGGAGCCAGCCACAGCGAGGCAGCTGAGCTACAACAAGAAAACAAACAGCTGCAAGGCTCACTGCCCCGCTGCAATCTTCACCTCCATCTCCTCCTCTTCCTCCTCCTCCTCCACTCATTCACTCTCATTGTGGACAGACTCTTCTTCTCGTCCTCCAATCTCCACTTCCCCTTTTATTCTCATCCCTCCTTCCTGTGTTTCCACCCTCTTATCTCTCTCCTCTGGCCCTATCTTTCATTCTTTTGCCTCCTCTTAGTTTCCATCCTTACACTCCCCCTTTCATCCATAATGGATAGTTTGGAGATACTTGCTTCCTGTAGTGGGCCCTGTGCCCCTGGAGCCAGTCAGGATGTATTGATTCCTGCACCAGAGGAGTCATCAAAGCAAAGATAATAAGATTTAGAGTCACACTGAGGTTTTTTTTGCATCCTTCCCATCTTCCCCTGGGGGAGTCAGTCCATCTTCTCCAGTCCTCTGTCTGTCCAACAGGACAAGCACACAAGTTGGAAAGGGCTTTTTCGCCTTGCATCGGTGCATTTGCATTACTGCTTGCTTGCTGTTTCACACTGCTTAATTGGAAAGGAAGGTCTCCTGCATCCTATATAGTATTCAGTGGATCCAGGAGTTGAGGCTGAACTTGGAGACAGCTATGGCTTCTTAACTTGGACCAGAGGAGGGATAAAAAAAAACCGAGTCATCATATATTACCAATATATGTTGTTTAAATGTGTTTCTTTTATGTTTTAAACTTGTCTGCAAAAATTAATTTCTTTTTGATCTCATGAATGATGATAGATGCATTTGCTGATAAAAAGAAACACATTTATTATTGTAGGAAATATGAATGCCTTTTGCCATCATAATATAATCAAGGTTAACAGCCCTGATTGTGGTCACATGGAGGGAGGCTGTGGGTTGAGGTAAAGGGGGGTTTGCATTCCTGCAATATTTTCTCAAGTGTTGAGATTTCCGCACTATTATGATGGAAAACCTATAAATAAAATAATACAAAAGAAAATGTGCATGAATTCAATTAGCAAACATATTCGTCAGTTTATGGGAAATCCAATCTGAATGTGGGTCTGTAAATTTTAACCATATGTGAGGAAAAAAATTGGGGTTAGAGCAAGACTGAAGAAAAAAAAAAAGAGGACTGGGAGTCTTTAGTAAATGCATGATGTGTGCATGTGTGAAGCTTTTCATCTGTTTCATCTTTATCCAAACGAAAGAGGTCTGCATTACACAACAATAACCACAGCGAAAACACACAATCGTTTCAGCTTGAAGAGTTTGCCAAGGCACCACATAAATCTGGTCTCCTCTTGGCGATCCGTGTGAGCCACAGTCTGACGCATGTCGTGTCACTGGATGCTACATTAAGGCTCATTAGACCAGATATCGGCCCTATGCTGCGGCTGGCCTGCCCCTCCTTTGACCCAGGCCTTCATTTATGGGTCAGCTTTGGCATTCAAGTGACTGATATGTGTCACACGCATAATGCTGCTCTTTTTTGGACCGGACAAACAAATCACTCATGCCCTGCAGCGTTATCATACAACAATATTCAGTACAATAGGGGAAAAAACCAGACATCCGCGGTGAAATCTGTTGTTCACTTAACGCGGTACCTTCTATGGAGTTACGAGTCTTTAGAGGAAAGGTCAGTGAGTTATTCTCAGCACTTCAAGAGGCGCTGCATCTTGAGATACATGGGAGGGCGTCATTAAATAGGGCAATTTTCATGCTCGCTGAGCAAAACACATACATTGTAAAGTGGGCGGCTAGATGCAAAGAGACAAGAGGAAATATGTCAGAAAAACAACTTTTCGAGCCTATAGGATGAATCTGAAATGTTACAGAGAGGAAATGGAAGATTGATGTTAATGGAAAGAAATGCATAAATTATGATTTTTTTTTATACTATGTCTGACTAATGGTTGGGCTGTTTTAGTAGGTGTTAGCTGTAGACCCATATAGAGGCAATCTTTTTCACATAATCCATACTTTAAGATCAATACAACAATATATTCCGTAACAGGTTAAAATCTCTGCAAATTTCTTTACAAATAAAAAAAATGTTTTTTAACATATACCTCAATATCCATATAAAAATGTAAAATGATATAAGAATACTATTAGAACTTAAGGAATCTTGTTTTGTACTACCACAACTTACAGTTTCCCTTATTATTAAAAATTAATAATTCTTATTAATAATGAATTGCTAATGTTGTCACTCAGTGTTTTTTTTCTGGTCCATTAGGGAAAAAAAGGACAACTTCCAGATTTCAATTCCCCCTAAGTCCAAGTTGCTTATTTTGTACTTACAAACAGTCCAAATCACAAAGATTTACATTATTTAAAATAAAAAAACTGATGAAATCCTGAAAAAATAAACCTGAAACCAGAACAGTTTTTGATATTTTGCTTAAAAATGGTTTACACTTTTTTTTTAAAAATAATCACAGACCATTTCTGCTGATCAAATACTCAGCTGATCGGCTAATCAGCTTTCAATGTAATCATGATAAACAAACAAGTAAAATGACTGATTATTTGTATTGAACCTAAAATTTAAAAAAATATATAATTTAATTGTAAGAGAGAGATGACTCAATTTTACTAAACCCAAGCCATACTGAATCTGCCACCACAATATTGAGTTGCAGCCCAACCGTATCATTTTACGAGCTGTTTTCCATGTGACAAATTCACTATGTGTGAGGATTCAGAGCCAAACTGGGCCTGTGTGGAGCAGATCACTGGAGCCAAAACTTGTCTGGTGACAGTAAAAGTGACAGTTTGCAGCATTACACTGTGTTGTTACATCTGTGTTTAGAGCTTTATGCAGTATTCATGAGGTAGGGCTACCCATACAGAGGCATCCCTAATGATACTCCTGACTTTTATTCACATACACACACACACGCTCAAAGACGGGGACCCCAAGGAGGCAGCCTACGGGGGCGAAATGACTGTTCCAATCGCCTTCTGGCAATCTCAACCCTGAGATGTGAGCCTATTTTTTTCTGGAGTGGAAAAATAGGTCTGACACTTAATTAGCAAACAAGGTCACGGTACAGAGACCAGTCCCCTGTTTGTGTCTCCCACTGTCCTGCAGGTTTGACACCCTCTCCCTCCATCCCCTCTATATGTCAAATGCTCAAACGCAAACATGCTCGAATACACACATGATCTCTTTCCCTCCAACAAACAAAAAAAAAAAAAAAAAAAAAAGAGTGTAAAACTGAACACTACACATCAGGCTGTCTGCTTATTATTACTGTACATCAAAGCGGTAAACCTGACAACAGAGTCCACTGGCAGCTAACTGCCCACTCCCTCCTCTATCTGCTCACAAGCCAAATCTCACCTCTGGGTTATTCTGTCTTCATTATCCGTGTCTGCACCGAAGATTGTTTGAAGAAACTGCAGGTGAGAAGATTCGGCAGAGGAGTGGGGGACTATTAGCAGACACAGAGCTTTTGTGTATGTGTGTAATGGCTGTAATCTTTAGCGTCCTCTGCAGCAGTACGACACGCAGTCGGACCAAACAATCCTCCACACACTGCCTCATTCCTGCATTTTTCTTTCAGCTTTGTCAGAGAAACCCTGCAACTCCAGTGTGAGTGAGTGTGTGTGTGTGTGTGTGGGTGGGTGGCTGGTTGTGAATAAGTAATGTGTGTGTGTGCAAGTCAGCTGAAAGGGGCAGTGGTCTCATCGCCTCAATACTTGACTGGACCTTTTCAGCAGCAGCAATGATAATAATTGCGAAATGACAGGAAAAAATTATGCGTGCGAGCAGCAAACGAGAATATAATGACCACTAAGACACAATGTGAGTCAGTGATGGTCACAGGCTGAACAAGATGTGTTTTCACGGACAGAGATACAGACAACGTCTTTGTGGATGAGGGCGAGACATCAATCAATCATTGATATTTACCAATCGATTCCCTTGATTGTTAGGATACACGGAGCGGTGTCTGAGAAATGGAACAAACAGGAGATAAATCGATGTTTGTCAGTTCAACCCAGGTAAATCTGAGTCAGGGAGGCTGGATCAATCACACTGTATTGATTTGTCAATATGGTACTGATATCCTCTGTGTCATTGCTACCATCAATCAGTAACACAGTAGGGACGCTTACAGAAGAAGCCTCATTTCCCTGCTGTTGTTGGTGCTTATGTTTCCCTCTGTTTCTTACAGATTTCCTCTGTATTTCCTACTTTTTCTTTTGCAAAGCCCACAAAAAGACCAAAACCAGCAACGAATCGAGTGTCACTCACCTCAGCCTGTGTGTGATTCCCAGACCCAAGCCCATTTAAAATAGAAAATTCTTTTAAAACTGGTCACTAACCCTAAATAATAAACTACAATTTTTCTCCTTTTGCCTTTATTTTGGATAGGATTGGGGGGTGGGGGGGTGGGGGGGTGACATCCACTGAACCCGGTACGAGGACACATAGTCTCTGTATATGGGACTCCTGCTCTACCAACTGAGCTATACAGCGCCCCATAACCTGCAGTTTTTGTAGGCTACCATTAATTAACCAGGACTAAATAATGCGTTTTAAACTGTGGATTTTGGCGCATTAATGAGTGACAGAGACTCAGAGCTTAACACTGTGCCCATGCTCGCAGTCATCCAGTGCAGCAGTGTGACTCACTTCTGTGCTCTGTTTTCTAAAAATCAGAGGTCTATGGTACAGAGTGATAAACTCAATCAGACCACTTGTTTGTAGTGTCCATTTACTGAGAATCTTGGTATATCTGCGAGATCTGATCATTAGAGTTACGAGTTCTGTTGAAAGTTTGCACCTTTTTAAGTCCACTGTGCTTTTATTGCCCTCTTTTCCACTTTAATGAACAAGAAAACACTGTGGATGCTCTGTAAGTGTTGTCCTTTCACTCACTTACCCATTATAAGAATCTCTCTGTGAGTTTGGAGTCTGTACAAACCTCAATCATTGTGCCCCAAATAAAAATCCTTTCGTGCCATGAGGCAATCTGGCAGAAATTTTACTGCTTCTGTCTGTTTCTAGTAAAGACACTTAGGTCTCATATTGTTACTACACAACAGGCAACTGTACTTTGCCTGCTAGAAAAATAAACAATAGTGTGTGTGTGTGTGTGTGTGTGTGTGTGTGTGTGTGTGTGTGTGTGTGTGTGTGTGTGTGTATAAAAATATATATAAATAAATATATAATTCTTGTGTCCAAGGTTTCCTTTCCAATCAGCAGTGCATTTATTGTACAAGAATCATGTGTCTGGATCTGCTCAACAACCAGGATCTTTCTTTTTTATTTTTCTCAGCAGGGAAACCTGTGGCCACAACCTCACACACATTCTCACACAATCACGGCTTCAAAGAAATGATAGAAAAAAAGGATGAAAACAGACGCACAGGAAGTGCAGACAGACACGGGCGGCAGGCCGATGCCTGCACTGGATGTGCTGAAGCTTTGGGAATGATAATTCAATTTACTTAAGCCATTGTGGCTGTGAACTCCCAGTTCCCCTGTAGTTTTGATACAACAACAGTCCCATTGCCAAGGGCAGCGTTGCACAATTTGCAGCTTTCAGGATTTGACAGCAAGCTCTGCACATATTTGTTTACTTTTAATATTTCCTATATCCCAGAAATTTCTCCAAGGCAGATGTAAATAAATGACAGATTATTCCAGGAAATGAGAGGGAGAGAAACAAATCCCCCTGCCACTTGGTCTCTAAACAGCACTGGTATCCGTCTAGAATACATTTGGCCTCAGTAGAAGGCCTTTCGAAAGATCTGTGATGCAGCACACTGCTTACAGTTCACTTTGATAACTTATCATTAAGCGATTCATTAAACCGCATCAACCTCAATGAATCCCTGATGAAATATCACAATTCAGAGTCGGGTAGGAGAATGTAAACACCCAAGCGATCTTACTGATAAATAAGTAATTAAGGGAGCAAGGAAACATAATTACCACAACATAAGACTTTGTGAGATTTTAAAAGATTTTCTTAAGCGAGATTAGAAGATTTGTCTTTGTGAGAGTTCTGCAGTGGCACTTTGGGGCTGAAGGGTTCAAACAAGAGGCTCAGACACCTCCTCCAGAGTTTAGAGTGCATGAGACAAAGCATGCACTGTGAATCCATTCACTGCCATACTGTATTAGGCTGTGCCAGTGCTTTTAAGCAGTGCCATGCATATTCATGCCTACCCATCAGGAAGTCTTCCACCACTACTTGTGCCCCTGCAAGCTCCGCTCAATGGGTGCATTTATGTGTAAAATAATATTCCCCTGTTATTTGGCACTCAAGTTCTTCTTCCTTGACAAGCCAAATTTACTGTTTTAAAACTGTCTGTGTTAGATCTTATTTGAAGTGCAAGAAACCTGAGTATGACAGCTGGAACAAGCTAATATACAGGAACAGATTTTTCAATTTACTGTTTCTCTGCTGGTTGTTGTTTTTTTTTTTGTATTAGTCAAAGGAGTGTGTTAATTTGTTCATGCTGGGGTATTTGCAAGGAGGATAAACACTTTATCTGAAGCAGACCTTCCGCCATCATGGTACACGCGTTCATGTCCAGGACACAGTGTCCATATCGACAGACGCCGTCACCTGTGTTTACTTCTGAGCACATGGCCGCAGTCAGACGGCCTGGTGGAAAAGCAGTGTGTGTGCGCTGACTGACAATGAGCGCGGCCCGGGCGAAGACCTGACTCATCTGTTGCCTCGTAGCCAAGTCACTACATGTGATCGTGGCTCATGACACAGAACAGGTGCCCACTTAAACAACGGAGAAGAACAGAGGGAGATGTATTACAAAAGAGAGAGAGAGAGAGAGAGAGAGAGCTTAGATCACGATGCCAGACCATGATCAATCGACTGCAGAGATCATTTTGTGACTAAGTCAATGTGTCGTCTCTTCCAAAAACAGAAATCTTCAAACGCAAAAAAACTGGTACATCATGACATTACTCGGCTGTGTCAGCGTAGGGGGGGGCTGGGGGGGTTAGGGGGGTTGCAGATGTGTGGGTGCTTCCTGGCATTCAGATCACAAGATTATCGCTTTACATAAGGAAATCATCTCGTCACTGTTATGAAGCTGTTTGTGCGCAGTCCAACTGCTGCCAGAGACACAGCTCATGACAGCCCACGCAGCTACATGGTTAACAGCACTTCCAATCAGGCTCGTGTTTCCTGCAGGAGCAGCAAGAGAGAGACAAACTGGGTTAAGAGACTTTCTCATATATTATGCTTCAAACATAGTTTTTGCTCGACTGCTCTGAGAGTATTCGCACTTACACGTCTTACCTACGTTATGCTTGACTTGATTAATGCCTGTGTTTCACAAAACTGTGGCACTGGGCAGCTGCTTTAAAACTTTTCAGAAGGTTTTCAAAAAACTCCTCTCCCAACTTTTGCTGACTATTAGTCTTCTAACTTGGTTTTCTATTCAGAATCTCATATCTTTTACATCATGAACTTGGCAAAGGATGACAGATAGAAAAAACATTTTGTCTTCAATAACTCTAAAAGTTCTCACCAAAAACATCATAATGACTCTTATCTGTCAGTTAAACATGAAACTGGAGCCAGGATACGGTTAGCTTAGCTTAGCACAGGACGGAAAGCAGGTGGGAAGCAGCTAGCATGGCTCTGTCCAAAAGGTAACCTAGCATCTGTACTGCTTGACTTGAAAATCTTTTGTGGAAAATTATTTTTTTTAGATGCTAATATTTACAGTCAGTTGCAGGTATTCATCTTTGTCACCTTTCCTATTATATTATTAAAAAAAACTCATCCCATGGTTGGGCTCGGGTCAGTGGGAATCACATGAAGTCCTCCAGCAGACTCTCAACATGTAGTGGCTTCCATCCCCCCTCCTGTTCTGCAGAAGAGCAGCATTTCGCTTTGTCTTGTTGTCCTCTGTTGCAGGGGAATTAAGAAAACGATAACCCCCCCCTTCTATCTATTCTGAGTTTGTGTAGAAGATGAGCGTGTGTGTGTCTGTGTGTTTGTGTGTGTGTGTGTGTGTGCTCGCCTGACTGTGACGCTGCGCCCTTCACTCCGCCTGTCCTCCACACACTATGGTCCTGTGTGTACAGCATGAGTGGAGCTGTGTGTTGCAGATAAGAGTCAAAACACTGCAAAGGAGTGTGTGTATGTGTGTATGTGTGTATGTGTGTGTGTGTGTGTGTGTGAGCATGGTTAAAAAAAGGGCTCAGTGCTCTTTCTCTCAGTCAGATTCACCTCTGGATGCCCTTTCCTTCACTCACTGCCATTACACCTTCTTCATGAATAATCCAACCGGTGACACTGGCCGCTTTACTAGCGACACGTCACCATGTGGCCTACACATACAGTATTGTGGCTGTCCACCGCCGAGCCCTGCTGACCTCTGAGCAAATACTCCATTAATATGCATGCAAGGCTTATTTTTCTCCATGCAAACATGCAAGAGATGTTTTCATTAGGTCAGGGAATTGATGTGATTGCCAGCACCTTCCTCACAGTAATTAGAACAAAAAGGGTGCTATCTTTACTCTCGTCTTCATTATCTTCCTGGTAACCGTTCATATAAATGACGCTACAGTAAGGCTGAAATGTCCACTGGTAAAGGAATAAGATCTGCAATTAGAAAGCCGGCTTCCCTTACTCTGCCTTGACCTCTTTTCTCCCTGGCATCAGGATGATTTGCTCAAGCCGTCTGACTCATAATAATTAAAACACAGAGGTGGTAAACACCAAGATCGAATGTGTTATTTCTCGTGCCATAATATTAGCGGCTTCCTCTCTGTAGCAATTTGCCGTTGCTAAGTAAAACTGTGACAATGATGTTTGCACCATGAATTAGCAGATTGCAACAGACGTTCCCGCAGCTACAAACTGAGCCAAGTAGAAGAATCTGCAGCATAATTAGTGCACACGTCTCATGCATAAGTCAGCCAAATCCCCTCAGAACACTGGGTTCAGATCTGAATAATTTTATGCCAACTGGAAAAAAACAACTTTTGTTCAGGGACACTTTAGGGTAGTTTGTCGGAAGCTATTAGTGCTGGCGTATTGTCCCACTAGCATCTACAGAAAACATGACGCAGGTGGTTACATCACGTTGCGAGTTTGTGGGCCAGATGTGACAGTGTCACGCCAGCTAAAAAAGTGTTGCCCTGACACGGCGGTTGGCAGGTCTGCGCCTTATACAAAGAGTACACTGCGGAGGGTTGAGGAAGGCTACATAAGCATTGTTTGACCTCTTTTATCCGCTCTCATTAGCTATGCAACAAGAGGGTTGATTTGAGACCCCTTTGAGAGGATCCAGAGAGAACAGGTTTGTTAGTGTGAAACGGGAAATCAAACCTGTTTGTCGTGCTCGCCTACACCGAATGCTAATGTTACCCATCAATGGCCTCTTCATGTCGAGATGCAGCCTACGTAGAGCCCAGAACCTCGGAGGCTGACCAGTGAAACACAAAATGCACCGGCAGCAATGCAAGAGAGCCAGGAGAGGACAGCGGCGGCCCACAGCCCGGAGCCTGCACCAGCCACAGCTTTTATTTCTGGTTACACTGATCTAAGGAATGAAGGGAGAGCTCCAAATGTTTTGTTCTTCTCTGTTTCTCATTATACACTCGAACCCCCCCTTTCCTCCTCTTTCTGCCCCTTTTTTCTCTATGCCTTTTACATAGCCAAGGAGCTGAGCTGAAAAACAACAGGCATTCTCTATAAGTGTCGAATCAATACAGACGGGCTGCAGCAAGGCTCCAGTCATAATACGCAGCATTAATATACAATACTTACAATATACTAAGTCTGTTTGAGAGCACGAGACGGTCTTATGACTTTCAATTGATCCGGCCAGTGAAGATCTCTGAGTGATAGGCAATGTACCGGAAATTACAGCATCCAATGAATGACTTTAAAATACAGAACACACGGCATTATTTTTTTTAAAATAACATGGTAATATCATGCCATATTTATAAATGAGATTGCACAGCAAAGAAAACGGAAATCGAAAGAAAGAAATTAGATAACATGAGACTCAAATGACTGTGATGGTCCTGGAAGAAGCACTGCAGGTAAACAAACAGGGAAATTAAATAATGGGCATAGAGATAGCACTTGCTGAGGCCCCTAGTGCTATGCTTCCCATCTCTGCCAAGCATAATGGGATTTCTTGGGTTTAAATGCACTTCACTCACTCTGTGGAGCCAGTAGGAAGCTAAACTATTGATCCACAAACAATTTAGCTGTCCAGCTGTCCGGAGAGAGTGAAAACAGGACGCCCCTAAATGTATAATGAGGCTTCCCAAGAGCTCTGCTCCTTCGCTATTCGCTCCACGTTCCGGGAGGCCTTCGCCTTTGGGCTCTCTCTGCGATTAGCCTTCTATCCATACACTTCTCACACATACAGTGCTTCCCACTGAAGGCTAGGGGTCAGCCGGCTAAAGAACTCCAGTGCTTCTCACCAAGGACGTTTCTTGATTAGTGTGAGACTCCCTTTTTGACCCGCTCGGTCTTTCATTATTTTCAGCGCACAACTGGTGGGGAGCTCATGCCTCCAGTTTTACCATCGCGGTAACAAGGCTGAGCTGTCAAACATATACAGCACGCATCATCACTGTGTGGCAACATATGCTTGGTTAGCATGAAAAACACAGTATAAATGAGTGGTGAAGGTATAAGCAGACCACTGTGGTTATGCTCGTGAGCCTTGAATGCCGAATGAGCATGTAGATGAAAGTGTGTTCCTGTCTTCCACACATGCTCTCTGCACCATAGCAACAGGCTTTGCTCAAAGGCCCCAAGAGTGGCTTGGCCCCACCGAGAAAGACGCTTTCATACCTAATTGGACAGTTCCATGCACCATCGGGCTTGTTCTTTATCCCAAGAACTATGAGATAGCAGTGCAAGCCGTTGAAACTACAGTAAGCTCTCACAATCCCATGATAAACACAGATTAAATGGGATTAAATTGTAAACAATGCTGCCCGTTACTGAGAATACCAATGATGAAGGATGCAGAGGTAATCCAATATTTAAAATAATGGTAAATACAAGCTTTGGTGTTAAGATTATAGAATAAAATACAATGTCTGAGGGGATGAAGTTGTAGGTAAGGTTTTGCAGAAACAAAGGTGATTATTTCTATTTTTGCCCTTAATCATCTAAAATCCCTTCATTTTAAAGGATCTTTTATAAAAAAAATCTCTTCTTTATGATCTGGACTTAACGGTGTGTTTTATAACAGCATGTCTAAACAAAAAAAAAAAACACAACAGATGAGGAATTTCCGTTCTTTTTGACTATTGCAGAAGTTTTATACATTCCAACACTCTGGCTGCATTTCCAGGGAATAAATCAGAGACACTTCACTGATTTCCAAATTGCATGAAATTAAAAGTCATCTCTTACAGGACCGAAATAGCACATACATAGTGTCTGATAGCGTCTGACTGCACAGCATCTCGTCAGTAAACAATGTATCTGCCTGCTCTCACCGAGGTGCAAAAACAGATGGCTCGAGACTCCCATGTGAGAAGTCAGTCCACTGTGTGTAACACAATATTTCTGCTCTGTGAAATGCTAAACAAAGTCACAAGGGGTAATCTTACACTTTAAGGAGTGGTTTAATTAAGACCCATTCACATTAAGATGCTCAAAATTGACTACTTAATTACGAAAAAAAACTGTCCTCTGAACTTGTTAACCCCGCAGCACTGTCACATATACTTCTTATCATCATTAAATACAAACCTCTTTAGTCCTGGTTAACAACAAGCAAAAGGCAATTAGCTATTTGATGAGCAAATACCTCCTGATATTATTACGGAAATTGAATGCATCCCAGTGAAGCAAGATAAGGTTTGCCCTGCTAATAAGCAAACAAACAATTTTTCTGTGCTGACATGGTAATGAAGGAAAGTCAAATGTTATCTGACAAAATTAGAAAGGCTGATCATGCCGTTAACATAAATTAGCAGGCGAAGGGCACACATCTGTAATCTCCCTCTAATTGAGTCCATAAATCCCAAAAGATTTACTTTGATTGTAAAGTCTAAAAATATCTCAGAGGAACCCGAGCGACGAATCACAGAAAAGAAGTGAAAATCCTGTCAAATGTAACCTAGTTACATATTTTAATTGTCCTTAAAGGTCCAGTGTGTAGGATTTAGGTGAATATACTGGAATAGGAATAAGACAAGTATATTTTTATTACTTGTAAACAAAAATCACTGCATTTCTGTTACCTTAGAGTGAGCCCTTTATATCTACAGAGGGAGTTGCTCCTTATTCACAACATGTGTGGCTGCTCTCGGCTCTCCTTCACGCTTTAATGAGGAGGATGATTGGAGGGATATTCAGATGGTGGCAATCTGCAAACTCACCGCTAGATGCCGCTAAATCATACAAACTGGACCTCTGCATGTAGCCAAAAAATATCTTTAAAAGGTTCAGTGTTTGAGAATGTTTCTTTGGTGTGAAATTATGAACTGTTGCATTTTTATTACCATGAAAGGGCTTTTTACATTTACAGAAGAAGCAGGTCCTCAACAACAGAGTTCGCCATGTTGCACGGCCATGTTTCTACAGTAGCCCTTAATGGACAAACCGAATACTGGCTCTAAAGAGGGCCCTTTCTGGTTTTTCTTGCAGGCTCTATGTCAGTTCTCCTTGGTAGCGGAGAGGGAGCGAAAAGGACATTCACTCGATGCAATCTTCAACCACTAAATCCTGCACACTGGACCTTTACAGTCATCAACTCAACATTTAAAATCATTAAACAGACAAACCAATAGACTCATTATTCTTTCATTTTCATTCATCCAGTTAGTCAGTGACCGCTCGAATAAATCAATCTTGATCTCATTATTATTAAACTTGTGATTTTGAGGAGTTAAACTCTTCTGTTGCCTCAGCAGATCACTGAAGAGTTTCAATCCTTGTCACTTAATGTGGAATGATAACGTTTTGATGACATTGATCAATGTCATCATATGATTGGCCCTGTGGCAAGAGGAGATACCAGGATGTTTCTGAGCATTACCTTCTTGTCCAGTCCACATTATCTTAGCGGAAATGGTGTAATCTGATTTCAAATGAGACATCACTTTGGCAGACAAACCAGAGGAGCCTTAAGGGTCACTTTATCAACAAACGGAAGGGAGGGAAACAGATTAAATGTTCCATGATAAAAGGCACTTTAAGTTACACCAAGAGGGAGGGGGGTTTTTTTGGTTTTTTTTTTTTTACAAACAAGTCAATTCTTCAAACATCTTTTTCACCCTGTCATTATATGAGAAACATCTTTCCCTATGAGCTTTAATGCTATAAATAGCAAAAACTAGAAGATAATATCAAATAAATCTGTTTCTATTTTGGGCCTTCAGCTGCATTTTCATACAACAACAAAATGCCATTTTTGCGGGCTGTGTGTCTTCTCAATTACAGATGTGGAAGACACAAATCATAGACTGCAGATGGAGTATGAGGGGTGATTGATAAGTTTGTAGCCAAAGATAACAGAGGATTTACAGTTTACTACTCATTCTTATGGTTCTTCTGTTTCTGGTATTTAAACATTTCAAAACAGAGCAGTCAATGGATTAATTCAGGACTGTGTACATTAACTTATCCAATATACTCCCTCTTCACCTGATTTGTCCCCCCTTAAGACTACTGTGGTGTGTCGTGGACACCTTTCTGGACGTCCAGAAAGCCAAAAACAACAAAAAAAGGGATCCATATACTCCACAACCGCAGTACAAAGTGTGTATTTATAAGAGGGGACTATGATGACATATAAATGTGTAAGGTTTATTAAAAGCGACTCCTTCAACCTTTGGCCCTGAACTTAATAGTCACAATCACATACAAACATTTATGTGCAAACCCACCCACACACACATGCACACACACATGCACACACAGATTTAACATTTTGATCCATTGTGGCAAAATAATTATTCATTTGGGGTCTGGCATGAAAAGTAACCAGCCTCCAGAAGTGCCGGGAGCAACTACTCAAGATATTAGATTTAAGTTGGAAGCAGTGGCCCCAGAAATAAAACATCAGTGCAGTGGGGAAAAGAAACCTCATGCAGTCAAACAAAGTCAATGATTTGAGAGAAAAGACTAACACTTATATAACAAAAAGGTGCCTAAAATATACAGCAGGCCTCTAATGGTGGCAGCTCATTTATTCTTAATCAATAATTAACTGGTTCTGTAATTTCCGGATAACCATTTGGTTTGTAAAACATCAAAAATGCTAAAAAATAACCATCAAGAGTTCAGTTCTTGGTCACATTAGACTAGAAAAGCAGTTTCTCTTACATTTTTATAGCTTGAAACAACAAGTTTGGCATTTTTCTTCATCACCCTGGCTCTTTTTCATACCTATTAGCCGTACAAAACAAACAAGTACCACCATTTAACCATTCGATAGAATAAAACGGCAAATATCTATAAGCCACCATTTATGGTTTAATCTAAAATTGTACGAAACAGATGGATGGTCAACAAGTGGCAACAAATGTGGACTGTGTCGGGGAGTTTTTCCCACTTAGCTCGGTCTCCACAAGATCTATAGGGTCACATGCATGCAGAGAGCAGGGAGCGGTCCACAGTGGGAGAATCAATGGCAAGCCCAGTGCAACTCGCATCAGACAGCCAAAGATGGCAGATGGGGGACTGAGGCCCTTTCTCCTCCTCAGGCATGAACAGTGGAGAGGTCTGTCTCCAGGCAAACACTGAGGACGTCATGTCTCTGCCTCACTGCCGTACCATTAGTGGATCTCGCTATTGATCGTCGATGCGTAAATTGCTGAGCAATCTAAAGGAAGCATCAAGACGAGAGCATCACATGTTTTGTCAGCAGCAAAAAGAGGGGCACTTGTGCACGCAGTGAAGACAGTTGCAGCAATAAAGGCTGGTGGGGATTTTTTTTTTGTGCGTGTCTGGGTTTCTACACACAAATGCTTCTGTGCTATGGCTGTCTCGTCTTGCTATATCATTCACTTTAACAATGAAACAAGCTTACAGGACGTATTCCCTGCAGCGTGACTGACACTGCATTAAGTGTGACAGAAGAAACAGCGCCTAACAAACTAGTTCTGTTGTAGCCAAATGCCAACGCTGCCAATCAGTTTAGAGTCCTTTCAAAATCGCACACAATATCTATCTTCTTCTCTTCGGCTAATGCTTTGACTCTTTGCCCAAGATTTTGTCACCCAAGGGCTTGGAAGGACATCTGGAAACAAATCTAATCTTCTAAAACGACTCTAAAATTATCTTAATCTTAAATGGAAAATATCCAAGGTTCCTGCTTTGGGCACCGAAATCATGCCGCTTATATAAAGACATCAAATTTAATTTAAAGGCGATGGGAAAATTGGAAAAATCACCGTCTGGAATATAAAAAACTTTTCATCCACTGGACAGATTTGCAGTGATGAATTCCTGCAATAGATGAGAAAAACCAATCTCTCTCACCTTCAAACTCACAAGGTCCAAGCTGACTGAAGTGAAGCGGAGATAGGGGAGGTTGAACAAAGCTCTGTTTTCTGCCTCAGGTGAGGTTAGTCTGTCCACCCCAATACATGACAGATGTGTGTGACTGAAGCTTCAAACCAGAGGAAAACTAAGCGTTGGGTTATGTTGAGTCATTTGACTGTGACGTTAATGGAGACTGAGGCTGTAGCCTTGAAATGCATCATGGAACAGCCATATCTTGCAGGGCACTGTGTTATGTAAAAAGTTCCTCATCATGCAGGCTCTGCAAGCCACTGCCGTCCCCACAGCAAGTCTGCTGGCAGGGAACAGCTTATTACAAAATTCAGAACTCTATATATTACATATTTCCTCATAGAGCATGAGAGGTAAAAAATGTAAGGTGATGCCACGCACGCAGTAGGTTAGCCTACTTCTGAGCAGAGTGAATTCATTCACCTAGCATGAAGAAGCGGGTCTGTCCTCGGGGTGTACACAGGACAGCACAGGATGCATTAGCAGCAGTCAGGCTTACAAGATCCATAAAGTGCTCCACCTGACAGGCAGCCAAGGAGGAATCCCTCTGACATTTTGTGCCACATTTATGGCTCCGATTCAGTCAGGACAAACACACAGGGAACAATCTCACACATGGCACTGAATGGCAACTAGTTTGTCTGAAAATCTGGGTCAAAAATGCATCAAATCGAGCCTCTGGACCAAAAACTCCTTTGGATGAGAACACAAGCCTCACGATAAGATTGTAAAGGAACAAAATACCATTTAACCTGTTCATAAACCTTCATTAATGTACATTAATATGCTGATCCGAGACCAGTAATACAAAATACCAGGTGCTTAATCAGTTAAGACCAACCATCATAGTGCAAAACAACTATAGAGCCATGAATAAACAAAGAGGTCCATCATAATTCCCTTCTACTTTGGCGTTACTGATCACATTATGACTGGCAATTACGAGCTCATTAGACCACAATTTGAAAGTTGCAGTGTCTGAAAGGATCGTCTGCTGTCTGTGGCTGCCAGGTTGTGCACAAATAAATATACTCAAGCCATTACTGAACAACATTATGAAAACTGCGACTGTACTTCATCTAAATATAAGCCTATTATTTTATGTGGTGGTAATATGGGCGTGAAAACAGACTTCACTACATTATGGTGAACAAGAGCTTCTATTAACTGAGATCTCATCAATTTCCAATTGATGAACTCCATATAGACACAGAAGATCGATGTAATTTTATAAAACTGAAAGAATTGGCATCATATTTGCTGTTTGCTATGAATCAGTGCACAGCTGCATGACTTATGGGAGATTATACAGTGAATGAAAACTCCATCAATCCTTTTAAAATTATGTCATCAAATGACTGAATTAACACTAATATAAAAATCATTGTGTAACAAAGATGATGCAGACCTCCTTGGGAATCTCTCCAGGACTTCTGACAGCCCTTGAACCTCACTTTGGCAACACGTAGCCTAGCATGACCAGTTTCTCTCCACTGAAGCCTAGTCTGGTGAGTCAGGACGCGCCCATGACACCTTCTCCAGCACCTGACATCCTGACAGAATAACCCTGCAACGGGCCATTACTAAGCACTACGGCTCAATCTGCCAGTGAAGATGACAGAGAGGAGAACCCGGTGCCTTAATCAATCACGGTTACTAATACCGGGACATGCGTTTCAGTTCCACACCGGATCAAAGTGTTTACAGTCGTCTGGTGCTTCCTTATCTCTTGGCCATAAGGCAGGCGGCAGTTTGAATCATCGGTATGTGCGGCGCTATTAGGCAATGGCCTCCGGCATGGTCTAATTAATGCTCAGGCATATTACATTCAAGCAGATGTGCCCCTTTATATAGCTGAAATATACCACAGCATCTTCTCTGTGCATCCAGAGGGCTATTTTTCTGGAAGGGAAGTGCATGTCAGGATGTGCAGCATATCATGTAACAGCATCACCCTCGCCACGCCACGATAAGTCAGATACTGCGCCCACGGTATCTCTCTGCATCTGTCACGAATATGCATGCATGACACGAACAAAATGCAGTTTCTTCTTACCCAAATCGTTAGCGATTCTGCATTGCGGAGGGCTGCATGAGCTCCCATCCCATCCCATCCGCGCATTCCCACTCAGTCTGTTGTAAACAACACTGATTTCCCAGCTGTCAAAAATGCAAGCTCCCGGCTTCTCCGGATGTAATCTCAAACAATCAGTTTTCATCGAAAAAAAATATCTGCCCGGAGCTCCCGGTGTCCTTACCTTCCGTGGCGGGCAAACGCGTCCGTCCGTGTGTCCTTCACGATGCTCGGCACTTGCTCAGCACCACATCGCCGGGCGCTCAAGAGCGGGGAAAGAAACTGACAGAGCAGCGGTCCTGTCCCCGCGGATTGGATGAGGGGTTATGACTGTCAACTTAGGGGGGCGCTAGACCTGCCTTTTCCACAGGACCATGGAGCTGTGGCTCCTACAGGAGTGTCCGGGTTCCTCTTCAGCTCCATCAGCGGGTTCCTCAGCATTTAAACACGAGCTGAAGAACATTTTATTAAGTTTATGATCATAAAAATATTAATATCTCTCGGTTTACAGAGATTGCAGTGTATAAAATGACTAAACTTGATTTCAGTATGTGAGTTTAAAACCATAATATGTAATTTCTTAAGGGTTCTCAATAAAAGCAATGAAACCTAACTTGATGGCATGCAGACAAAGTTTGTTGGGATGATAAGATTTGTTTATTTCATTCATAAACGTCCACCACTGCTGATGAAAATCTCTCTGACTGACTCAGGAGTGTTTTAAAGTTTTATTCATGAAATAGTATGGATAATATAGGTAACTACATAACTTAAAAAACAAAAATGTTGCTACTTTTTGAGATTTGAATGCGGAAATCAATCAAACAATTAAACTACATTGTCTCACCACATAAAAACTAACATACTGCTCTGAAATCCATTAGATGTCAGCAAGTTGCATTCATTTTTTTTTAGCCTTTTTTCTCAACACATATCGAATTTAATTCCAATACTCACTCTCCTTTTAGCTCTTTAGTCTCCACCAACTCTCAGAAAATTATCAGGCTCTTTTGTTAGAAGCTTGACTTTGTTCGCCAGCCTTTCACTAAGTAACTGTGTCTGTTGTTTAGTGTTGGGCAGGGAGCAAACAGTGAGTTTGTAAGAGCCTTGTTGCTGGGAATGGCTGCTAATGGGAGCCGATGATAAGAGCTGCTGAAATGTAGCCGAACAGTAAATGTGCAGTCACGGAAATGAAAAGCTAATGGAAGATGAAAAGCTCCTTAGAGCTGCAGAGTTGAGTTTCTCAGACATGTACTTAGTTTAGAATCAATATCAAAAATGTTAACAATATTTAAACGGTATCATGCCTTCTCTGAAGAGTAAGCGGAGTTGATTTTATTTTTCCCAAGTCAACGTAATGGCAGTTAGTTAACTTGTTGCCACAATAAATGATTCTGTTCCTGTGTGCACATATTTTAATAATCTCTTTAAATACTTTAGTTAAACTCTCAGCATGAATAACCGATGCACAAAAATGAAAAGAAAAAAACATCTCTTTTACCATAAAACTCACCAGACTCATCACCTGCCAACACACCTGCCTCACATCAGCCATCAGCTTCAGTATTATACTCTGCACCAAGCAGGTGCAGGTTGTCCTTATCAACAAAGAGATTGTCATCTGTATGTTTTCTGTTTTCAGACCTGTCTGCCTCTCTTTTCCCTTTAGCTTTTCTGCCTGTTTAACCCATTAATGGCTGTATTTTTTCAACTTTTGTCCAGTAAATACTCTTTAATCCTTAAATTTTTGGGGTTATTGCACACTCAAGTCAACATTTCTGTCCTGATCCTCACAGAAGTACATTTCTGGGTTGTCAAAATTAACTTGAAGTTTGTTTGTTTTTTTCAAATATAACAATCTTACCATCTCAAAGAGCTCATGTGTAATTTGATATTGAAGAATATGATGGCAAATCATGTCAAATTGCTAAAAGTGAGGTTTGTGAATTTTCCAGGGTTTCTGAATCTCTGAACTAAATTTTTCAATAAATTTTCTTTCATTTTTCTTTTGAAGCAGCAGCCAAATATCCGAGCCAAAAAAATGTCAAAACATGAGCAGATACATTTATTTGCATGGCTGAGTAGCACCGGGGGTAGACGTGAAATGAGTGTGACTGCAGTCTGCATGTTAACCACCAGCCTGTTTTTCATCAGATATCAAAAGGGCACCTCTGCTAATTATGATGCCTTGCCCGCATGTCAGTCCAAACATGAGACCATCTCAATCCCCTGAGATTAGATTTAAATCTTGGATGTAAACACCACACAGCAAATAATAATCTGCTGTGGCGGCGGCCCATAAATAATGCAGGAATCTTTGGGAAAGAGCAGGGTAGAATTAATTGAAGGACTTAACCCTGTTAGATGAATTTTTGGGGGAACATATCAAAGAAGTTCTTTTTAGTCTGATCAGAAAACTGACTTTGAATGAAGGTTATAGCTTTATGGCAAGTTGTTGCTGTTTTGTGCCCTAAGGCTGCTGTTACAATTCAGACTTTTCATTTCTTTTTCTTTTTTTTTAAAAGTATTGTTTCCTTAGAGATGAAAACTGTTGTTAGCACATAAGAAAAAAAGTCATTATCTTCAGCCCAAGGGGATGTATTAGAAAAATATGGTACTCTATTGAAAATAGCCAAGGAGAAAGGAAGTAGTAACACTGAGGAGATTCATGACATTCAAATAGAACAGCGTACAGGGCCCAGAAGGATATTATTTTGTGCTGGTTATCCAGGATCTTGGTGTATTCAACCCTCAGACAACATATCAGTACAAATAGACACAGATCCTGCCGGTGAATAACACAGTTACAAGGCCGGTCTCTTGGGTGGATAAGAGGAACAGCAAACACCCTGCTGTCTGGAGGAAAGAATAGGTGGCTGTCATCTATCTGCCTGGCAGAGGAGGAGGAGAGCGAGGGAGGGAGGGAGGTGGGGGAGGGAGGAGCAAGGGCAAACATAGATTTAGCCCCAATGATCTCCCGAGAGGCTCATGCATAGGTAACCCCACCCACCCACCCACCACCCAACCAGTCCATATACACATGGGACACAGTGGGGGGTAGCAAGGGGAATAGCCACCAGGGTGTGGAGAGGGTTATAATCCCGGTGCTATCATGAACAAAAAAAAAAGGGGGAGGGAGGGGGCTGGATAGAGAGTGTCAGATCAATAGAACAAAGCACTCTCACTTTATGTAGCGTCCGTCCAACAGGAGTGCAGCGATATCTGCCACCATATCAGCGCAGCGCTTCCCCTCAGGGAAAACAGCCTCCTTAGGTTTTACAAAAAAAAAACCAAAAAAAACAGCACTGAAGAAATGATACCGCTGAACTGGCAGGGGTGATTTTCCTCCCACAGTTGGAGTTTTCAATTTCAGGCAAACCAAACCTACCATTCAAGCTCTACAGAGCTGGGTCTTGACATATGTGTGTATGTGTGTGTCACTGAGTCTGTGTGTGTGCTGGCAAACCGTCCGTCAGCCATATGGAAATGTCACAGAGTAATCATAAACAATTATCCTCCCCAGCGCTCAAAGCATCAGGAAAGGGCAAATTTACATAAAGACACAAAGACTCTGCCACTTACATCTAAAGGAGCAGATGCCCTAAAGCTCAGTACACACTTAAAAAATATCAGAAACTGGATGATGCTGTTTTCTAATACCTGCCTTTGATATCCTTCACTTTGCATAATGTCTTATTGGGTTGCTTGTGGATGCTGAAAGATCCTTCACTTGAGCATCTGGATGCAAATGATGCGCTATAATGATCCCAGGTTGTCTGGAAACAGGACTCTGAGTGATTTTTTCTTTCTCAGTATAAAGCAGACTAAAGGCAGACATTAAAAAAAAACAAAAAAAAAAACAGCAATAGATCAATTCAAACTAGGCTCTCCGCCCAGCAGTAAATCAAGGAGCTGGACACAGAGGAGGTGGGAATGGATAATGGATGCTGTGGCAGACAAACAGCCGACACGAAATGAATCCACTGAGGATCGGATGAGGAATGAGAGGATGGAGGGAGGGGCAGGGCTTGGTGTGGCAGGAAGGGAGGAGGGGGCAGAGTTCAGAAGGGTAATGGGGCAGCTGCTTGTTTGGTTGCAATGATCACCCATTGACGGACAAATGATGTGATTTCTGTTGCCATGAAAAATAAAGAGCTAAGCTTCTTACAGGAAGCCTTAGTAATAGATTGGGGATGTCAACTGATAAAAAAAAAATCGCAAGCTTACAGATTACAGAGGCACAGTTAAATTAAATGTAAATCAGCAAATCGTAATTTAAATATAAACCTTTATAGCATCGTCGAGCTGTGGCTTCACCAGTAAAAAATGTCAATAAACAGTTTTATTTCCAGCTAAAAATCATGTGTCTTGCTTGACATTTAAAAGCCTGTTGCTTATTTGAGCCATCACTGTAATTGCCTCACATCACTAGGTGGCAGTAAAGTCAAGAGAGAAAATCTGTCAAACACCTGCAAATTGATGAATCATAATCCAGAAACTGAAGGTCATCAGGTCTTTGAGATCATCCCTGTTTAGCAGGAGGGTCATTTGTTTTGGTTGAAGTAATATGGACATCTTTCCAAGCCGCTGCAGTTCACACTGACGCTCTCATCCTTCATCCAACTATTTTTGGCTTGATTTTTTAAAAAAGCAAAAAAAAAAAAAAAAATCATCAACTCCATCTCATAAATATGTGAGGCAGCAATCTGCTTTCAATCACTCCTGTGAAATATCCCTAAACAACTTTACAAAGGAAGAGAAATTAGAGTACCTGAATGAACAGAAGGCAAAGAGTCCTTGCCAGAGGGAGAGAAAGTAATTCTAAGACACTAGATACCAGACTTCCCTGCTTTCTGACACCATTGCTGTGTGATAATGCACCAGATGGCGGGCTGCTCCCTCGCTATTAATCTGACAATATGACTGTAATGGAAGTGGAAGTGCCACAATTGAGCGCCAAAAAGATGGAGCCCAACTGTCGTGTTCCATAAGGTCCTTCTATAGCTGCCTCACAGTGGACTGAGGCAGGTGTAGGCATCTATATTTACATACGGCCCCCCAGCTCCAGCTCACTGTTCAGGGTGGTGTTGCTGTTCAGTGTGTGTTTGATGATGAGGCTGAATGTGTGAGGTATGTACGCTGGTGTGGTCCACTCGCCCCCTGCGATGAAGTTTTAAAGGGCTGAAATTTGATGGGTTTTTGGCATCATTTCCCTCAGATCCATTTGCTGTGACTGTATTCTACCCCTGTGCAGTATGAGATGGTATTGATTTGAACTCAACACACACACACACACACACACACTCATACAGTGTTGGAAATGTATGCTGCATTAACTTAAGTCTTAAACTTGAGACATGTATGATTAACTATGCTTCTTTACATTTTTGTTCAACTACAAGTCAAAGAAAAATACTGGACTTCTTTTACTCTGTTATAATGATTTAACATGTTTTGAAATTATTTAACAACAACAACAAAAAAAATACAGTAACCTTGTAAAATGTAATTAATCCTATAATATAAAACCAGTTGCTCCACTTATTCTTTGTGCTTTTGTGTTTTTAACAAAAAAAAAGTTTTGTATTTGAAGCTTCTTGTTACGTTTTAGAGTTAAAAGCAGGTACACCAAAGAGAAATGTCCCCTTTAAACTTCACACAGTTTCATTCTGATGATTCTTTGAAGCTCAAAGAGGTAAAACTTTCCATTATTTCACAAACAGCCAGGACTGGAGAATTTCCCAAAAAGTGACCAACATAAAGCATATCCATACTGCACAGCATTTCTTATTGTTCTTACAGTGATTTTTTTTTTTTATTTTCAAATTTCTGTTGTGTAGAAATGACTATTATTATTTTGTTTATCATCTATGGTTTGTAATGAATAATTTATGGCTATACTGTGCAACACTATGCATGCACAGACTGAATAACAGAGTTTTTATGATTCACTGAATCTAACGGCATTCAGAGATTTACTTTTATCCAGAGAGGGCAGTGACTTTTTAAGAGAAGAGTCTGACAATGGAAATTAAAGCAGATAATTATTTATTCATTCATTATATTTCCAGTACCTTGAATTTCATACTTGCACTAAAAGGAGAAACTTAAATAGAGACAAAGGAAGTATCTGTTAGTACAAATCTGTTGCTTAAATACAAAAAATCTTTGCAATACCGTCAGAAAAAAGCATTATTATCGGAGTATATTGGGACTGCGTAGAACCAAAACAAATCAGCATGATATAATTTTGTGCATCGATTAAAGTAGTCGCTGTATCCTGCATGTTCTTGTATTAAACCAAAATTGTGTAACTTGCGGACAAGCAAATCAGAAAACAATCAGAATTGAAATTTATATGCAATTTTCTGTCCAGTTGGTTACAGTACAATGTATACTGTGCACAGCAAGAAAAAAAAAATGAATATATAGATATTCTCTACAAGTACTCTACATTTAATACAGTGCTATCAACAAGTTAAACCATATCATGCACAATATTGCCTCTTAGGCCGCCTTATAAGCTGCTTGTCCCTGTACAATCAATTAAGGTATTTACAAATTCAACAAATATTCTACACATCTTAAAAAAAAAAACTTGATGCAAGTTAAGAGAAAAGAAATCTTGATCCCATCCAAAGGCCCTCAAGTGTAGTTAGTACAAGTGAACATCTTTTTTTTTTTGCCTAATAGGAATGTACTGTATCTGCACTCACACACTTACACACTCACAGATATCCATACATTCACACACTGCAGAAATACAAGCGGGTATTGAGAGACATGGTATTAACGACGTTTTATGTGGGTGCGTTTAGCTTTCTTGGAGGAATCAAAGCCAGTCCCACGTCTCAAGGCATTGGGAGGTGTCTTTACAAAAAGGATGACAAGTGTGTATGAATTATTTCTCCCTCCACAGAGTCCTCTTTCTCATGCTTATCTTATCCATCCGCTGATGTGACTTCCGCAGTCATACCACTCTCTCCGTTCCAGTCACTGAACTGTGGAATGAGACTTCAGAAAACGAATCGTTGTTTTGAAGAAAAGGCACAACCTGCTGAAGGAGGCACCGCGGGGACCCGAGGCGCTGCTGTCACACCCCTCAGCGTTCCCCCACGGTGCCTTCAGATCAAACTCAATAAGAGGAGGTCACATGCAGGGCAAAGGGTATGAGGTCATGTGACATGCCATGCAGCATTTCAGCTTCCTCCATCATGTGTGCAGTCGGGTCATTCACAAAACAGAGCGGCGACAGATGAAGATGTATCAATGCAGCGATCTCAAGCATGCATTGTGCACTGCTCCCAATATTCAGTTTACAGATAGTTCATTTTATATTTATTTACACTGTACATGATCGGCCTTGTGCACTGTAATGCATTATGGAATTACTTGGAGGAATTACATTGTTAAATACAGACTGCTGTACAAGCTTGTGTGTCGGAAAAAAAAATACATGGAATAATAGTCCTTTACTGTAGACGCTGATTACTATTTGAACATAGTAGATAATATAATAACCAATAACATAAACAAATATAGTTCAGAAGACCACTGCATAGTCCGTAAGAGATTTGTGGTAATAATGCAACACTTGTTAATATCAAAGTGTTAATTAACATATGGATTTAGGTCATATTTCATGCACTGTTAAAATCAAATGCAAGGTTGAGCTACTTCCTGCTTCCTTCCTAAATTCTGCTTGGGATATATACTGTAATGAGCACAGGTTCAATAGCCTCTCCGTGAAGATTTCCAAGTGAAAACATAAGTGTCTTTGATGAGTTGTCTGTATTTCATGTGTCATGTGACGCTCGGGATGTAGATGTGATTGTAAAGCCATGCGGAGTTGAAACAGCCCTCTAAAGAGGGATGTGGGGGCAGTTGGAGCACCACCTCATACTGGTCTGTCAGGCTACACAAATGAGTTCAATGAGTTCATGGCATTAACAGGTGATGGGGCCTCTGAGCTCTCGTGGCCCTCAGCAGTGTCCCTGCTGGCACTCTTTCCACTATACTGGCCAATAAACGAGCCATCCTCGTTGAACTGTCCGTCTCCTCCTTCCCCGTAGTCAACTAAACTGTCGTCACTGCTGTCTCTCTTAACTGTCCCGTTAGACGGCGTGCGGCTCCCTTTTAACGGTTTATGGTCCTCATTGTCACTGAAGGAGAAAATAACATGCAGGTGTTACAGGTGAGATGATGTGACAGATGCAACAAGGAGATTAGTGGTCACTTTTTTAGATGGAGCACAAAACTGCTGATTTTCACAACAACCTTGTTTAAGTTTGATGGTTAAAGATTTTTTTTCCAGATTGCGCAAGTTTGTTTAAAAGCAGAATGAGTAGGATTTTTCTTAAAAAGACAACATATATGTAAATAATCGCTCATAATCATCACTTTAGAGCCATTAGAAGTGTGTGGTGGTTTTCTGTATGTGCAGAGACCCTGCCTTATGTCTGTGTTTTCTTATTTGCTGTGTTCAGGACGTTTCTGGATATGAACCTTTAGCAGTGGGTGTGCAGCCTCGAGCCAATAACAGCACACAGGGTGTGAAGGGTGCAGGTGGTACACTGAGCCGAGTTCTGGCAACAGCAGTCAGGGAGGCGTGTGAAGGGACCAACTTTTAATGTTGTGTGTTTACAAACCAGAACAGACAAATCCTACTCATTCTGCCTTTATAAACTCTTCGCTTTCGAGAAGTGTAGAGTCAGCAGCTTTCAATTTATATGCAATTTTAAACTTTCCTGTCAACTCCACAGGAAGAAAATTTGAATTTAGTTTGCTCCATGTCTAAAAAACTGTAGCTACGGATGATTAGTTGGTTTCCATCAGGCAACAGGGGAATAAAGCTCAAGCAATCATATCCTGTTCAAATTCCCCCTGAAACCAAATATGAAGTGGTAAATGTGTTGTTTGACAAAAGCACCCCCCCCCAAACACACACACACACATACTCCCACCCCTTTAGACAGAGGTTGGTGATGTGAAACAGAAAATTCATAGCAATGATGTGAATAAAACTTGGAAAGCAAAGTCTCAGCCAAACACCTCCCCCCACCCCCCACCCCGAAAGCAAGCATGATAATAATCACAAATTGGCAAAATGCATGAAAAATCTGCAAAGAAAGTTTTCTTTGGATATCAGATCGTTGAGAACATTCCACATGTATGAGTTGAACATCAATGAGATAAGATCACAAAGCCATCATGATGCTGCAGTGCATCTCAGTTCACCAGGATAGATAACAATCAGGAGGAAAAGTAGCACAGTGAAGTTGTAGATGAATGTTTTAAAAAAACTTCGTGTTTGCACCGCGCAGGATGAAGGCTTTATGATCCAATGTTAAACTTGATGTCAGCCTGAGATGTGAGCATTTTTCTCCACGGTGACTCGACTGTTCGCTGACCTTCCGCACATGCTAGATTTACAAAACAGTGACCATCAGCCCCCCCCTCCCCTCCACAAACACATCATGATCACCCTTACCTTTGCTGAGACTTACACCCCTGCAATCAGATGAGGAGATCCCACACAACACAAACATGACTGCACTACAGTTTAAAACAGGCACATACGCCATGTTTGGTCTGAACTTACGGTTTGATCTCCTGCAGTCAAACAAGAACAGCTCAGTTGAGTTAAGTTATGCCTTTATTGACATACTGTAAGGTTCCAGCTGAGCTTAATGAAACAGCATGGATATAAAGTATATCTCACAAAGGCACTATAATATTTATACACTTTGCCTTGTGATTTATTGTCTACTGTTGCTCTTTGAAATCAAAGTCCATTGAAGAGATTGCCTTGCAGTGTGAATAGGTCTCTCATTTTTTACACAAACTACATGAGTTTTTAAGGATAAGTGATATTCTACATTTTTCTTGTTGCAAATTAGTCGCATAAAAACAGTAAAACAATAAAAAAGGATCCCACTAACTAATACTGTGTGTGCGTCAGAAGGCTGTAAAAGCTCACTCCTGTTGGTCACAGCACTTTTTAAGAATTGCGTCTTCAGTAGGAATATGGGCTTGAAGCAGAGAGCCACAAACAAGCTGGAGAAGTCAATGGTTTTGGTCAAAATAAAAATGTAGAATATCACCAGAATTTATTATATGAAAGAATGGCTACTGGTCTGTTATAAACAGCATCAACCAGCTCTTGTACAAGAGGTGATTGACAAGTTTATGGCCTAAGATAGAAGAAAAAAAAAGGAGGGATTTTTGTACTCAACAACTATTGGACAAAGTGTTTAAACACAGAAGTCGACTGTGTTGAAAACTAAATGTTGTAGATTTCGTCAAATTGATTCTCTCTATTAAGGCCATGAACTTATCAATCTTATCAATCACCTCTCGTACTCTTACCGATGCTTCCCTCGAACATGCTGATAATTTCATATAAGATCCATATGCATCTAAATACTGTATATCTATATATGAACAACAATTCCATTCAACACGTTATTGCCTTGAGCAAATTTCATATATCAGATCTTCATACCATGCATATCACATATTATATATATATACTATGTGGATATGTATTTATCACAGCATAAAATCCATAGAACAGATTTATGTGTACATAATACAAAAAACGAATATAAAATATAAAAGCAAGACCATCTTATAAATTGACTTATAAAAAACAATTCAAAAATGCTAACTATACAGAAGTAAAGTGCTTCATTTTTCTTTATTCTGCGTGCGATTGGAGAAGCAGCCTAGAAAGAGGATGCTAACAAGCATAGCTGGATAAATGCTGAAAGTTAGCGAAAAAGGATCATTTCAGGTGATTTTCAATCCTATGACTTGTGTGTTTAAGTAGCAATACACTAGGCAAAGTGTTAATACTATGTATACTGTACACAGGATGTATATGAGTAGCTTATTAGTTGTAACGGGATTCGATGCTCGGGGTCAGTTTAAGATGTGTTGGAAATGAATCTAGCTTATATATATATATATTTTATTTTTTTTTTCCTGACAGTCTTATTCAAAGTTTTTAATGAACTCCCAAACCCCCAAAATCCCTTGAACCTGAAGAATTCTGCTTCTCAAATGACACCACAATGTCATTAATCAGCACACACACGCAAGAAAGTCCAACACAAGTAGCATCCAGAACGTCCCAGAACCCGGAAAAAAAAAAATCTTGTGCTTCACGGTGGTCGCAGTTCAGATGAGGGGCACTTCTTTTGCTTCTTGTTGCTGTTGGTGGTGATCCTGGGTCAGTTATTGGTCAACTGTAAGGACTGAAAGGAGGGAGGGAGTGCAGAGCTCCACTCCAGCCAGAGAAGGCAGATCAGGGCAGAAAGCAGGGAGGGGCAGGGCAGGGGTTGATGGGAAAAAAAATGGGCTCTGGAAGCTCCAGAGGCCGAAGTGTTTGCTCTCACCTGTATTCCCCAAAAGTACAGTCATCGTCTTTCATGGGCTGAAACTCTGGGTCAGTGTGTGCATCCTCCTTCTCTTTGACTGGTGAGGAAAGAAGATGGATCAGCTTATAAAATGAAGACTGGATGTTCATGTTGGCATAGAAAAGCATGTAAAGTTTTTATTATTGTCTTCAAGTTCTTAACTGGTCATTATTCTGACTGAATGTGACAAAAAGCTGCTTTCACAAGATACTTTGAGATTGTAACAAGAAATTTTTCATATGAAATAATTTTTGGTTGTAACTAAATAACATATCGTCTTATTAGGAAGGAACTACTTAACTAGCTTGCTGAAACACAACACAAAACAATTCTGTTTAAAATAATACCAAACAAAACATCATTTTAAAAAAAAACACTTATTAAATTTTCTCCTATTGTTGAATAAAAACTGGTTTGTCATCTGAGAAAAGACTAATGTTTTTTAATATGAGGATATTCTAGTTTTGTTTTTTGGAAACAATGATTTGATTTTTTTTGAGAATTGGATATATTTTTGTAACAAGAAATACTTTTTGTTTAATATGTATTAGTTAAGAAAAATACAGGGCAACTGAACATGAAAAATTTGTTGTTGTAGTGTAAAAAGATCAGGTGAGAGATATTTGTAGATTAATAGTAATGGATTTCAAAGAAAACTGTCCCTCTTTAACGAGAAACAAACGTGTTGTTATTGTGGTAGCTATTCATAGCTGTCTTATTAGCACTCTTTCTTTGCAAAAATAAATTCTCATACTCCTGAAACAATTCTAACAGTAAAAACCCACTGGACATAATTTAATTTTTGCACATAAAGAATAATATGAGTGTCCACGGTCGTGTCTGTGCCACCACTCACCAGGGTATTTCCCTCCCTTATTCCTCTGGATGAAGCAGATGATGAGGAGGATCAGGATGAGCAGAGCGATGGCACACATGAGGCCAATGAACCATCCCTGAGTGGCGATGTCCACCTGTCTGCTCGCCACAGCTGGCCAGAGGGAGGAGAGCAAGACTTGAAATTAACGACTGGATGATATTTTCACAGTGGAAAGGGAAAATCGAAACAATTATCCATGATTACGTGCTGAGACAACCATGTTAAAAGTGTAAAAAGTTATCCTCTTAGTACGTTTTATATATATATTTTATATGATTTCAGTTCATGAGTGGATCACGATTGCTTTTTGTTACAGAAGAATTATATGTTAGACAAGTTGAAGGTGTCCTAGATCAAGCTGAGGGTGACATTACTGAAACCGTATTAGTACACAGTGTGGGAAATAAATCTTTCTTTCACAAGCGGACATACAGAGACAGTCATAAATACACACAGATTACACAAAAACACATATACACACAGCCTTACTATGGGTATATTAGGTTGGGTATGACACCACTAAACATATAAGATACTTCTATATGAGAATGACATCCACGGTTTCTAATTACCAAATCTACAGGACTGACTTTGTTTACACTGATATTAAACCACATAATCATGCACGCTGCTACACACTGTCTCTATATCACTACAACACATGCCTGAAGTGACCACAACACATCTGTTAAACCCATGCTTGACCGGATTATTATCATAGAACAGCACAAACTACTTCACATTCTATAATCTATACAGTGCAAAGCCATGCCAGGCCAGGCCAGGCCAGGCCAGGCCAGGCCAGACCACGGTGGAGGCGACCGCAGGAACTGCCTCACCTGGTACCGAGACCAAAACCTCCTGAGAGAGGTGGAGCGGCTGGTCGTGGTGACCTTTGGCAACCAAACGCACCCTATAGGAGAGGCCTCCCTTTAAGCCCTTCAGCATAAAATTCTGAGAGCCGTTCACAAGCTCTTTCTGCCACTCCTCTTCACCTTCACCTGCAAGAGGGACGTTCATGAAGAGAGGAGCATTTCAGGGAGCGAGCACAACTTCATGTGGGTGGTGGAGATCATGAAATCATGGGAACTAGTTACTTGAAAAAAATTTAATATAATTTGCTAACATGGAATTACAGTGCAAGCAATGCTGTCTATATTATATTTAGACTATTTGCATTAACAGAATCATGGAATTTTGAATGAAAACAACGTAGTCTACGAATGAATTACTTCGCGGGCCCTTTTAGTTCAACACACTGCAACTCAAGACAACGTAAGCAAAGACAAGAGTTTCAAAAAACTCGGCAAAAACGTGTGCAGCATTTAGAGAAAATTCCTGCACTGTGACAAAACAACCAAATACAGAGGCACAACCGCAAACAGAAATGTTGCATGTTTCACGGAGACAATAAAAAGTTTGGCAGCATCTGCAAATTTAGCAAATTTTGCTCTGTATAACTTGCAGTGTTTTGGTGTTTGATCTTGTTTTCTGTATTGAGTTGTTGATTTTACACTCTGAAGCTTTTTTGAAGCCATGATGAAATGATGATTGTACAGACATTCATGGTGCCAAGAGGATGAACCCCACTTAGTTTGATGATCACTTGACTTTTGGTTTATGGAGAAGTATTTGCAAAACTAATTTCTTCTTATTATTAGCATCTTGCAAAACAAGCTAAACTAAGCTGGTCAACATGCTAATCAAGCAGGTGATAATGGTAAATTTATCCCTGCTAGCTATCAAGATGCTAGCATTGTCGCAGGAAACATGTTAGCATTTAGCTCAAGCACCACAGTGTGTAAATACCACTAACGTATTAAGAAAAACCTAAGCCTCATTGAACTAGCAGCATGTCTGTATATTCTTAATGATATTTTCTTAATGCTGCTCATGATAAAGATCTTCGTTATTTGCTTTAGTTTGGTCTATTGCATGTGCTCTCTTATGTTGCAGTGCATTGATCCATCCGGGCCGTCATAAATTCAACATGTGATGATGAGCTAAAATATGAAATGCGTCTGACCGATGATCACAACATAATGCTTTTGATAAAGACATTTTCTAAATTGCAGGGATCTATGATTATGATATTCCCTAATTAAATCTGCTAAGCAGTAGGTGTGAGAGAGCCATACCACAACAACAGTCTGTTCTCACTGCAGGTGGATAAAAATGATGGAGAGCACTCCATTCAAAATCAATTGGCACAGAAAGAGTGTTTGTGCTGCTTTTTATGGTGTTTGTCTGCACAAGTTCCAGCGTGATTGTCACGGGAGATGCATGCTGCTCCAGTCAAGAACAGGACTGGGGTAATTAGCAATCCAATCACATGGTGCCTTGTTTATCACATCTGGGGACCATGTTGGCAGGAGCCAGCGGCAACGTGACGTGCCAAAATTTCTATTCACCTGCACAAGCCAATAATGAAGTAGGGGTCTCTTGCCACCTATGCGTGGGACTGCCAGGAATAGAGGTGTGTTGCTTTGCTTACTGTTTTCGCTTTTGTATTCTACATAAACGTTTTTCTCCGGCCCCCAGTACTCCCAACTGATCAGAGTCCCGTTCTCTCCAACCAAAGAGCTAACATTTCCAAAAGGATTCACAGGCAGCGCTGAGCACACAAGAGAAAAGACAGCCATCAAGATGGGCCTCGAAGCACAATCCAATAATAAAAATGACAATAAATATAATTATATTCTCATTAAATGTTCTTAGCATCATTGAATCTAGACCCTCATAACCTTTGAAAGAAGCTTTTTCAAATCAGCACATTATACCAACAAACAATACACAAAGCTGATCATAAAACAAATCAGACATGTATTGCACTAAGATCACAGCAGTATCTGTACCCTTGTGGGGTGGACGGCGTGGACGAGGCCGTGCAATGGGATGAGGCGTTTGGGTGTTTCCTGTAAACAACACGGAGAGGGGGTAAAGACCGCACCACAACAGAGATGCACACACAGACGCAGGCAGACACCACAGACACTGAAGTCATTATTCACATTGCACAACAGTTTAAAGGCATGCCGAGCGAAGTCTTGCCATGCAGTGTGAAGCATTACCAGCAGCCAACTTGGAAGAAATGACAAGGGGTCAAATTCGCCAAAGGCATGGTAGAAAAAAAAAAAAAAAGAGGCAGCCGAGGGCTTTGAAAAGACTCATCTAATTTTATTACATGACATTAAAAAGGCACACGTCACACAGCATCTTTATCTACGTGGCTTTGAACTTTCTCAAGCTTTGAACTCAGCGGAGCATTTTTTTGGGGGGCTGCAGAATTCGATAGAGACGAGAGGAAATGGCCTAAAGATGAGGAGTGCATGCTTTGCGGTGGGTTTTTGAAGCTACAGCTGTGTGTGTGTGTGTGTGTGTGTGTGTGTGTGTGTGCAAAACATGCATCAGTCTAGATACCACCGGTACCTGCGCCCACATCTACGTCAAGCTGTGATATTAGAACTTGTAGAGAGAAACAGGACACAGAGAAACAACAGGACAGGGGTCACTATGGGACGACCCCCCTTCCTCCCCCCCCCCCCCGTCTGTGTCACTGTGACGTTAACAAGAAGACATTCACATGCTGTGTAATGTAACAGAGGTTTGATGCTGGAATTGATTGGTCACCTTGTGTAACAATGCAACTGGATCACACTCATATTCGACCAAACATGGACATGGATGGACAACTTATGGACAAATCATGCAGTGTAAAATACCTGAAAATAAACAATAATGCTATGGAAATAGTGTGTATATTGTACATGATAAACTGACAGGGATCATGTCACAAAACACAAGACGGTGTTCTGACTTAGCATTAGAATTGTAGGTAACATACATTTCATTATTGATTAATGTCTTTTACACTTTTTTTAGTCAACTGATTAATTGTTTAGTCTGTAAATGTCACAAAAAAAGTGAAAAATGTATAGAATAATTTCCAACAGTTTAAGTTGACATCTTTAGAAAGCTAATTTTGTTCATCAGTGGTACAAAACCAAAAATGATTAAGTTAATGATGATAAAAATGAAAATCTGATGATATTCTGTTAATTTTTTTTGTCAACCAATCAATAAATCTACTACAGTTTCTGCTTTTCTTCACATAGGACACACAAGAACAGATCATCAGGCTGCGCATTATACCTATTTATACCAAGTGGATAGAAAAAATTAAAAAGATATATACTGTATCTAGCCATTAAAAACATACAATCTAAAAATAAAATGTAAAGCTTCTTAACAAATAGTCTTTGATTTTAATCTCTGATAAAGGCAGGACGGTCAAACATCTCTGGTGACTGATGTTCGGTGCACTGAGAAGTTGTGTGATGTGTTTTAACTTTCAGTGAACTTCATACTGTAAATATATATATATGACCTGTAGATTAAAGGCATATTTAAATCTTCCCTTCTGATTTACAGGTATAATTGACATTAATCATCTTAGTATTGGTTTAGTGTTCCAGTTGAAGAAACATGAATAGTATGAAGGTTGTCAACTTCAAGTCGACTTTATTTGCTGACTTACCTTCGTCCATGATGGTGACAGCTTCCTCAGAAATGGCTGGGCCTGCTCCCTTGACTGTTTGCGCATTCAAATAAAACTTGTAGCGCGTGCTGTACTTGAGGTTGTGCAAAGTGACTGAGGTCTCATTGGCGAGCAGGGCCAACTCCTCCACTGGGCCCAGATCATTGGAGTTATTGACTACAGGGGTGGAGGATGGGTGATAAGAATAATGGGATGGGGATGGAAGTTTTGGAAGTAGTGAGGTAAGTTGGACAGAGGTAATGATGAGGAGGGGGGGGGGTCATAGGTGGGGTTGGAGCGTCGGTAATGAGAAGGGAGGAAATAAAAGCGTTTGGAGCACAGAGGTGTAGGGTTCAGGAACAGAAGGTGACAGAAGTCGATTTGTTAATGTATGTCGTAATTTTGGCAAAATAACTTGCTTGAAAAGCTCTAAAACTACTTTAAACCTTTTGTTTAATCCTTTCTGAGTCTGAGCAGGATGACAGTACAAGACGTGAAAAAGTAGGACGTACAAAACTACAAACTACATGAAGAAAGGTGACATTAACTTGGATCTAGAAGCTCTGTTATTGTCTCATGGGAAAAAAAAGGCTCACCTGGTTGATATTTGAGGGTGTAGCCAGTGATGCGTCCATTATGGACATGAGGAGGATTCCACTCGAGGGTTAGAGAGTCCAGGTTTATGTTGGTGACAGTCAGGGAAGACGGAGGCCCCGGCACTGCAGAAAACACATCAAAGCATGAGTTCAACAAAGTAAAGCTAAAGAGGTTGGAAGAAGAATACTTTAAAGGAAAGATGAAAGAGAGACGGCATCTGAGTCAAGAGTTCTTTAATATTTTCACTTCAAGCAGATTTTCTTGTATTTACACTTTCAGTTTCCCTCCATTAAAATGTTTTGTACTTATTCTTTATTTATTTTATATGACCTTCATTGTACAGAAAGATGTTTGACACTGGAAGACTGATTTTACATTCAGCTGCTGAGGGAGCAAAGTTCCTTTGTTCTCAGCTGAAATCACATGAATCATTTACAAGGCAATCTTATCTTTTGGAATATCTTTAAATGTCTTCACATATTTCTAAACAGCACTTATTGTTATTATAGTAATAACTGACCTTCAGCTGCAATTTAAGAGTGAAACTATTTGTCCAGTGTTCATCCAAAACATCGACTCTTAAGAGGGTTTTATGTGTAAATCAATGAAAAATGTATGAATGTAACCTGGTCCTTCAGTTTGTACTCTGAGCAAATTTTTATGATAATGCTGATAATGCTGTGGCCTGTTGTGAAAATCAGACAAAAAACACATCCTTTATTTTTTTTGTTGTTTGTTTGTTGTTTGTTTGCTAGCAGGATTAGCATGGTGCATTCAGAAAGGCAGTTAATAGAGTTAAACTTGATCAGAGGTTACCAGATGTTTTTAGCTCTTAGTCCAAAACTTACAAGAACACATCATGAATTTCCATAAAAATCTACCTTCATACAAACTACTGAACTATGTATTTAGTTTGGAAAATGCTGCAAAAAAAAAGAAAGTATCCCATCTCTTACCTCCTTCATGTGTCTCAAACTGCTGGGTGGGGCTCTCAGGACCCTCTCCTTTGCCGTTAAAAACTCTGACATTGAACCAGTAGAGACTGAAGGGGTGCAGACCGGGCAGCAGGCCGTGGGTGTGGTTCCCACTGAAGGTCAGGACCTGCTGGTGTGGGTTGTGTTTGTGGAGGTTGTGCTCTCTCCAGTAATACACCTAGCGGACACAGTTAGAAAACAGATAGTGTTTAGGGTGTGTTATGTTTGCTGGTGTAGGTGTTTGTGTCACAGCGCTTGTAGTCTTTTGTACTGTACCTTATATCCTTTCAGATGTCCTCGGATCAGTTTAGAGGGCACAGGATCCCAGTGAACCTCTGCCACAGTGCTGTTCAACACTATGGCCTGCACGTTCTCTGGAGCTGCTGCTGGCACTGTGCAAAGACGAGGAGAACAACGGGAGGAAACATAAAGAGTTAAAGTTATAAATGCATCAACCCACATTCTTGTACACAGTTTATTTTTAAAGAGTATAAAGAGGAGGTGTGACCCACAGTCTTCTCCTGAGTAGCCGTGGAAAATAGCAGGCTCTGGTCCGGGTCCGTAGTCGTTCACAGCCTGAACTTGGAGCTCATATGGGACAAACGTGGGCGTTCCAGACACAATGAACCTGGAGTTGTTTGACACAGTAACAGCAGTCCAATCGCTGTCCACCGTCTTCCGCCTCCACTTCACTCTATAGTGAAGCCCTGGACCGTTAGACTGGAGGCCTGTCAGCGGCTGCAGAGGAGGAAGTTTTAAATGCAACTTGTCTTAAAATGCTTTGATCTTCTAGAAAAAAGGTCGAATGTGCATCATGACACGTCTGTTTTTTGGTTAATGATAACAGAAAGAGAGAAAAATAGGAACAAATGAAAGTTCATATGACCATGAAATAACAAATTACTGCTTCACAGTACAAAGACACTCAAATGTTTCATGTTACTCTGCAGACAACAGAAATAGGATTGAATCAGATAGTATTTTGCGACTTTATTACCTTCCATGAGATCACAAGGTTATTATGTTCTGTTCCAAATCCATGCACCTCTGCTGGGTTCTCATCTGGAGCTAAAAAAAGAGTAAAAAAGGAGACAAAATAAAACACTACCCCAAGGAAAATCCAACACTGAGTCTCAGATCAGAATACAAATTTGTTTCTTAAATGAAGAATTCAACAAGCTGATGCATATAAATATGTTTACTTACAAACAGTGATTTTTTTCCAAAGACACAATCATTTATATGTAGAAAACATCAGCTGATGCATTAATTATTTGTGTGTTATTTAAACCTGAATGCACAGAAATAATTTACAGAATCAAAACTTTAATCAGAAACTTTAAGATCAAAACGCTGAGGCAGCGGAATGCGTACCCGCTGCGTCCGTCTTGAACACTCTGGAGGGAAAACTTGGGCGGCTGAGACCCACTGCGTTGAGAGCCAGGACTCTGAAGGTGTAGTGGACGTAAGGCGACAGTTTGAGGTGAGCTGTCGTCTTAGTTCCAGGGACTTCAGTGTGATTGAACCAGACGCCGCGGTGGTGTAATAAGTCTTCATACTGGATCAGAAACTCTGTGTAAAATTAAAAAAAAAACAAAAACAAGGGCACCGTACATAAATGAATACTTTATTTACTGCTTGACTGCACATTTACATAAATGCTCCTGACGGTGTTTTGAATACTGTAACTCAGAATGCAAACGGTTTTGCAAAGATATGTCTCAATATGTTATTTCAAGGCAGTGCTTTGAGGCTGAAATGAATGGGAGCTTTATCAGTGTTTCCATGACAAGGTAAGTGTTTGCAATAAGCTGCGAGTACAAATGGTGGAGAGGTAGATCACGCCGCAGTGTGGTTTGAGAGATTTCTCTGGATGTTATGGGGCTTTTTTTTATGCTGTTAACACTTGTCGCCAGATTTCAACCTGTTGTTGTCTGTAAATAAAGGGACTGTCAGGTGTGATCAAAAACTTCCCAGACTGTTGCTTTTGTGAACAAACAGAGATTCAGCAGGCAAGCAAGAGCTTTCATGACTAAGGATTCCAAGTTTCGTTCTTTTATCATCAGCAGCTCATGAGGTACACGAGTTTTTGTGACTTCTCGTATGTGTACATCTTCAATTTTACCAAGGACCTCAAACTTGGATCTACAGCTACAACCCACAGACTTAATTTCATTTTGGGAAACAGAAGGAAGTCACAGGGAGCCATATCAGGGGAGCAGTAGGGTTGGTAAACCATGACTGTGTTGCTGCAGGTGAGAAATTCCTTGTCATGTTGGGAAATCCTGTTGCCATCGTGCCAGAGTTCAGAGTTCAAAATGCTCTCCCTCAGACGCCTCAGAATATCACAGCAGTGCTCCCTGTCAGCAGTTTGACCGAATTCATGGGAAAAAACCCAGTAAATGTCAAAGAAAACCAGCAGCATGCTCCTGGTTGCACTCCTGACCTCACATGCCTGTTTGGTGTTGGAGACTTCAGGCTCCTCCACCATTAAGACTAATGACAGAAACAGTCAAGTAACTTTTTGATGTTACGAACTTTTTCCATCTTTTCAGGTCTGCTTGACTGACTGAGGATCTTTACTTTTTTTCCACTGACATTTGCAGACTATATAATCAGTAGATTGTAATTATCAAGACTCAAGTATAGTAGTTCATTTAAATTTTGTTCACATACCTCCACTCGCTGCTTAAGAGAATCAGCTAAATGCCAGTGGCATAATTAATTAAGAGGATACTGAGGAGATTTTTGTTTTGTGCTGCAATAATGTTGGGAGATTTTGTCAAGACACAAGCAAAGTACAGAAACTTATACATGCATGGATTCACATATACAAACACACACACACACACACACACACACACACACACACACACACACTTAAGACATACTCTGAATAGGACTGTTATGTTCATCCCCAGGGATCCAAGTGAGCTGAACACTCCTCTTTTTCTGGTCCGTCAGCTCCAGGTCAGTGGGGGGTTCAGGTTTTTCTGGACGAGAAACAGCACAGGCAGCAACATCAACACACAGTTACAGTTACAGTTACAGTTACAGAAAATGAAGGTTTCATGCCTCGAGAAATATACAAAATATTGTTTCTGTGATATTAGAATCATAATAAATGCTAAGAACATTAGTTTAACCAAGCACTGCTTTCTCTTACTCTTCTATATCTTTACAATTTTTCATTGGATATTATTTGCATTATGATACACATGCAAACACTGCATCATGCACATGAAACGACTGATGCTTAACCGAGCATCTTCAATAATCACTCTGCATGAAATGGAATCTCAGGCTCACCAGAGAGCCCAAATTGAAGCTCATGTTTAGAAATTGAAATGATAGAGTGGAACGCATGCTTGGAATAAATGAGTGATGAAGAAACTGTGCGTTTGAAAAGATCCCCCAAGTGGTGCAATGGGAAGTTGTCTGCTTTACAAATGATCTTTACATTCAAATGTAAGAAGAAAGCGCTTCCTCTTCTTAATTTTTAACATTAGCATCAACGGTCTAATGCATTCAAACTTTATGCATTTTAGCAAAAACCCAAAAACATGCATTTTATTTAAAAGAAAAGCTTATGAAAAAAAAAGACATAACAAGTATCAACCAAAGTAAAAGATGGTAAAAATGTTCTACCATTGCCAAACACAAATATTCAGGCCACAACATGCTTCACTTGTCCATGTCAGCAGAGCACATCTGGGTGCTCATGTGTGCTGCAGTTTTACCTGGGACAACAGCTGGTGTTGGCGTGGCCTCTGCCAGGTAGGCAAAGAGGGAGTTTATTGGTCAGTCAACCATAAGAAAACAAAGAAGATTATCTGGCTCACTAAGAAGGTAACAATCAAATATTCATGCTGCTGACACGATAGCTGAGCAAATCTCTCTCGGCAATTAACCTTGAAGGGCTGAGGGCAATCTGTTCTGCAAGTTATTGAACAGATTCGCTTTTCTGAGAGGATCTGAGGAGGAGACTTAATTAATAATTTGAAAGTTTGTTTTACGAGTCAGTGAGAACTGAGCTCATGCAAAAATTGAACTTACCGACAACAGTGAGCTCAGCGCTGGCTGAATCATGATCCAGCGTGGTGTTCATGATGCAGGTGTACACCCCTGCATCGTTCTCTGACACGTCAGTGATGGTGAGGCTGTCAGAGTCGACGATCAATCTGAAAACGAAGCATTTTCACAAAAAGTTCAGCACTTCATCAAACTGTGTCAAACCTCAGAGCACAGAGAAAACAGACACAAAGAGACAAACAGTCACTAACTAATACACCACCAAGACTGATAAGTTTGTGGCCTGAGGTAGAAGGAGATGAGTTACACAGCTCCTGTTACATGCAGTTACAATTGGAATCTTTGAGTGATTATGCAGAAATTTGGAAGTTAATAACTCGTATGGATCGCTGAAAACTACAAGTCAGTCAGCCTGAGAAAATATCGGCCTTCATGCAGTCATCTTCTACCTCTGTGTCAAAGAGACGGATCATAGTGAAGAAGTGGGCTGTTTTTAATTTAAACGTGGCAGAGAGGGGACTGTCCATTTTCTCAGACAGTGCTGACTTGCAATTTTTTGATTATCCCAAACAGAAAACTCACAAAAGTTTTTCCCTTCAAACTTTCTCAGAGTGTTGAACAGCACCTGCATGTAGAGAACTGTAAATCTCATCTCCTTGGACTACAAAGTTATCAATCGCCACTCTTTAATCGTACATTTTTTATTAAGGGTGAGAGTGCTAATTAGCTACTGGCAAAATCCATTACAAGTGAAATAGAGAGCGAACGATGACAAGGCAACAGTCTACAAAGTGAGACGACAGCTCTGACCTCTCATCATCAGGAAGCTCCCCGTCGTCCTTTAACCAGGTCATGGTGGGGATGAGCGAGGGGTCGTGTTTCACCTTACACTCAAACACCACAGACCTGCCGCTCTGGACCACTTTGTACTCTGGCTGCTTCAGGATTCGGGTGGGCTCTGATGGGGGAAGGAGAGGTTAGAGGTGAGGTTCGATTTAAATTGACTAAATTTAAAGAATCACAACAATAATCTCAACATTTCCAGCTCATCCAAAACTCTAAACAGGATTTTGTTTAGGGCCCAGAAACAAGACCACATCACTGGGAATCTGGCTTCCTTACACTGACTACCTGTCACTTTGAGAATCAATTTTAAGAATTTATTGATTACATCCTGAACCTTGTATGGATTATGGTGTAACAGAAACACTATAGATGGATATGACTCATATTTTAATTAAAAATATCAGAGCTGTGCTGACTACAGCAGAAAACTCACACTGTAACCGCACTGTGGGAGTGATAATCTAGCTGTTTGCACTCCCTTTCTTACAATATCAGGACCTTCAGTGCAGAAAAAAACCCTCACCTTTGACCTCCAGGTAAATGTGATTCTCATCAATACCCAGGCTGTTCATGGCCACGCAGGTGTATTTGCCACTATTGTGAGCCTGAGCTACTTGTATCTCTAAAGTCCCGTTGTCATGACGGATGTAAGGGTCTCCATCCAGGGTGCTGGATCGACTGCCTTTGAACCTGAGACAGAGAGGCAGCCGCTTAAAGCCTTTTAAATGAAAAAAACTCAGTGCAACACATTCCTCCTCTGTTAAAAGTTCATTAACTCACCATGTAATTTTCGGGATGGGTGACCCGAAGGAAGCGCAGTCAATCAGAGCTCTGTGATTTTTGATGACCTGATAGACTTGGTTAGCTGGTGTCAGCACTCTGGGCGGCTCCGCTGTGGTGACGCAGCAGCAATTATTGTTGTGTTATTGCTCACAAGAGACCGATGGAAATGGAAAAAAGTGCATTCTAATGCAAACGGATGTTGTGCGATGAACTTACAGAGCACATTGACGAAGGAGTTGGCCAGGAGGTAACCGTACTCATTGGAGATATTACACTGATAGACGGCGCTGGATCCAGTCTGCACATCAGTGAAGATGATGGTGTCGTCCTCCACCTTCCTGCTGACATCTTTGGGAGAATCTGTTCATTGATCACAGGGATTATAGATGTAACTCCGGCTGTTTGATTTCCAGATTAATTGTTTAGAGAGGCTTCAGTTATGCTGATGGAAGCTTCCTGGCATCTTTAGCTTTTTATTTATGCTCTACCTACGTAAGGATGGATATCAAGCCTTATTCCTTTTTAAATAGCAACCACAATGTGTCTGCAGCACTGCTGGAAAGTGTGTTTAAATCTTGCACTGAATGGTTGGTTTGATTTGAAGACTTAATCTGTAATCACATATTTCATCATTTAAAGGTCAAGTGTGTAGGATTTAGTGGCATGAAGGTTGCAGATTGTGCTCAGTACCGGGGTCTTAAATTAACTGTCAACAAAAATCTTCTCTCACATAATGAAACTGAACAATGCTCAGCCTATATGATGAATGAAAGAGGCTATTTCAACTTGGAAGTGTCTTTTTTAAGCACATAGACTTGCAGTCAGAAGAACAGGTTGCTCTCACTCTCTATGGGGATGCCGTTCATGGCCCAGCTGATGGTGGGCTTGGGCGTGCCACTCGCCCTGCAGGTCAGCACACCGTTCTCTCCTGGAGCTAAGACAAGGTTCCTGGGGGCGCTGGTGATCCAATATGGAGCAGCTGAAATTAGAAGAGAATGCAGCAGAAGGCAGGAGAATTAATCATTGAACACACTGCCCTGCTGGTGTCTGTGCATAAATCAATTATGAGATGGAGGGAGAATGAAGAGACGTAGAGAAGGAGTGACTGTGCCGCCACATGCTGAGCGAACGGCCTGACAGTAGGCTGTGCGTTTCATCACTGACCCACCTTTGACCGTGATGTGGATGGTGTGGTGCACCCAGCCGTGCTTATTCGTGGCTGTGCAGCGGTAATCGCCCGAGTCTGACTCTGACACGTTCACGATCCGAAGGGTCTTCTGATAGTGCAGGAAAAATGTGCGCTTGGCTGGGAGATCGCTGCTCACTTTGGACCAGGAAATTTCAGGAGTAGGTCTGGAATTAAAGCAGGAGGGAGACCAAAGAGACAAAGAGCGATGATGACACTTGAGCAGGTGGGCACTTGAGGCTTTCAGAACCAAAGTAATGGCAGATTCTTTCACTTACAGTCCTTCGGCAATACACTCCATCTCCAGCACCTGTCCTCTCAACACTGTCTTTGAGCTGGAGGGGCCAGATGGGATGAGGAATGTTGGCTTCCTCTCATCCGCTGGGTCCTCTAGAGTTACACACAGATTCATACAGAAAACTATGACCAACTCTTCCGCACAAGTCTACAAGAGAGTGGGGATCCAGACCTGAACCAGACCCTTCACAGTCACAATCCTTTGCTTTGCTCTGGTGTAATGAAATCTTCCCACTAAAATGGGTCACTTCATTACAGACCACAGTTTTCATATTTTATGAATAGATGTAAATTTTATGGCCATGTTGTGTTTTAATGCACTGCTTTCTGTGGCTGTTTATTGTCAATTAAAACTGCCCTCAGTGGTTTTAATAAAACCTTAAATGAACCTCATATAGAATTGAGAAGTTGAGACATAAACTGGTACGACTACGACTACTTAACTCAAAAGAACTAATCAGCTAAAGTGACAATAAAATAATCCGACTAAATGTTCATGATGATGTTGATGATGATAATTTAAGACGTTGGTTTGTGAGCAATTAGATGAGAATCAAACTACTTGCACGTTCCAGTTTGCAAATGTTTTTCAGATGAAGAGACACATCAATGATTTTATGAAACATGTAGTGAAATGAAATTGATTGATGTCAGACAGATTAATAACTAGGTACACTCTGAAGCAGCACTGACGGAGTAATTTAAAAGAATGAAGATTGCAGCTATTTTTAGTCAGAAAAAGCAAACAAAAAAGGAGAATTTAAACATATATTTAAATTCTAAGATATGTGCGAAAATCAAATTTATTTATCATCAATGGGATTTCATTTTTTTATGCTTGAGTTAATCTGATTACTTTATTTTAGATTAAAATTTTATCCTCAAAGCTCATGACTGTACAGATGTTGTCACATGTAGAAAGTTATTCGGTCATCATCATCATGCAATGCTAATTAAAGAAATTCATAGGAGGAAGTGAAGAGGTATCAAAAGGGTTTTTGATTGGACAGAGCAGGAGTGAGAGAGGGGCAGAGAATTAACTGGGATTCTTGGATTTGGAGGTTAGTGTAAGTGGGTAAAAGCTACAGTTTGGTGCTCAATGTTGGGGGGTAAACACTAGAGGGTGCCAGATCTCACCCCTAAATAAAACAGTGAGGTTGTAAAAAGCATGTGTGGTCAGGTTGAAGGGTTAGTGTTAGTGGGTAAAAAGCTAGAGTTTGGAGCTCTAGGTTGGGGGAGGGGGGGTAAACACTAGGGGGTGCCAAAACTCACCACTAAATAAATCAGTGTCATTGTAAAAAGCTGCCATTGTGTCATTGATTGCATCCACTGCAACACAACAAAAAAAAATCAAACACGCCACAAGTTGAAATCATCATGGAAAAAAAAAAATACAACAAAACATCAGAGTAAACAGAATTAACAATGCTAGAACAAAACTCTGTATGAATCAAAACACAAATGATTGTAGTCTTGTGGGAACAGCCTGTTCTCATATCGACGGCAAAATGCCAGAGTGAACGAAAGAAGTCTTTGTGTACAGAGCAGCTCGCAGAAGTCATATAATGAACGCCTGCCTGGCAGATAGCACATGGAGCCAAGAGAGCTCCGACAATATGTCTTTTCTGTGGGATGACGACCGCTGGCGTCTCTGAGGATGAAATCAGAGATAGGAAACGCTGTTTCCCTCCTACGCAGGCATGCTAGCACAAATACTGGAAATGAGCTGCCTCACATGTGGACACTTTGCACACTAACTCACACTTTAGTCATCTAAGTTATGGTGGCTCATTACACCTTAGAGCATGATACTGTATTTATCTTCTCCCATCACACACACACACACACACAGAGCCAGACTTACTGCTGAGAACCTTGACGGTGATTGGTTGTTTCTGCTGGATGGTTTGGGTGTATGGGAAGCGGGCGTAGCAGATGTAGTCGTTCCTTGAATCCTCTCGGAGAACATTAGAGAAGTAAAGGTCTCCGTTCAGGGACTGGGACACCCTGTTGCTCTGAGGAAGCCTCTGGAAGTCTGAAATGTGCAGCTAGTTTAATCATTTGAAGTATAAAGCACTTTTAATACATTCTACTGTAGTTCCACTGTGTATGCGCTGTCTCCTTTAAAGAATAAGCTCATTTAAATTACAAACACTTGGTTTAAAGATTATTAGTATGACTTTCATTGGATCATCTTTCTACTGAGGAAGTACTTTCTGTTGATTTTGTGTTACTGGACCATGCAAAGTCACTGAAAACCTGTTTCTAGAAAGAGATGTGGCTGTTAACGTCTTTTGAGAACAACAAATCAAAGTTCAGTCACATCTATTGTAATCAAAACTATGTCCAAATGAACTAAAACCTAAGAGCAGCTACAATGGCAACTAAGTGGACTTTGTAGATTGTTTAGTTGTTTTCATGGTCAAAAAAGAACTTTTCATCTCAACATTTTAGTCCAGAAGAAATCTTTAAAGTGCCTATATCCATACTATATCCATAGTCCATATCTGTGCTCCATCACAACTTGACTGTTTTGACCTTTTGATGTTATCAAAAGGTCAAAAACAGCCACTGAGTGTTCCCAGTATGGAAGTTCATTTGCACTAAATGAAAATGATCTGCATAGCCATCAAAGGAAAGAGAAAATGCCACTTTTTTGTAATTTTGGTAAACTAACTCTTTAAAATCAATACATTTAGTAAACTAATGATTAACAAATTGTTTGTGAAACCAAGCATAATTACATTTGATATACAGAACAAAGGATGAGACTGTTATCAGCCTTGAACTAAATGAAGTGGCATAGTGTTTGTATTTCTCAAAATTTCAACCACATTTTTAATAAAACCCTAGTTTTTCTGCCCTAAACATGACAAAAAATGGTTGCAGTCATTCTTTTTTTTGGTCTAAAACAATGTGTATGTTAAAAACCCAAACAGAGGATGTCAGCTGTGAAGAGCACAGACAAGGAGTCTTTGAGGGCAGAAGTATCACGTTGCCACGAAACTAAAAACAACAGTGAGTTATGAGTTTATGCGTGCAGCTAAAACGTAATATCCAGTGACTGCAGAGCTCACAATTGTCCATCCAGAATATGATGGGAGGAGGCAGGCCGGCAGGAGGTCGACACGGCAGCACCAATGACACGCCCTCCTGAACGACGATTGGCTTGATTTTCTCCTTTGACCACAAGGGGGACCCTGGATGGTTTGAAAAAAAGGACACACACATCATTGGAAGAGTGCCATAATTTGACATGGAATATGGGTTTGCTAATGGACTGTTGCTAACATGATGACAGACAGAGGTGATGAGGCAAAATGAGAAGGATGATGACTAACTGGATAACAACACGCAAAAGGAGAAACACAGAGGAGTGTTCGCTCTGTCTACTGCTACATCCTGCAAAGGAAGACATGCTCTTTTCTACATGCAACCTTTTACCTGTCAGCAGTGCTCTTAATATGGAAAATACTTCTTAATTGTTGGAAAGAGAAAAAAAATGAGATTGATGTGAGACAGGCATGGCATTTAGAAAATGGAAGAAGAAATAAAATGGAGTCACAGATAATGGTGATGATAATGACAGACTGCACAGCACTTACTAGGCAGTTGTACGACTATGTTGTTGGAAACAGCAGTTCCATGTTTGTTCCTCGCCGTGCACTGGTACACACACTCGTAATTTTCCGCCTTCGCTCTGCTGATGTCCACCACCAGAGTGCCTGAGTGGGGTCTCATGATCACGTTTGGGTCCTCGTCGATGTCATAGTGGGTACCATTTCTTGTCCAAGAGAAACTGAGGACAAAAAAACAGACCAGTGTCGTATCAGTGCAGCTCTTATTCACTGATGACAAACTGTGTTATTCTGACAGCACAAAGCCAACCAGACTGTATGAAAGAGGTACTGAAAAAAAGTTTAGACAGATAGTTAGTTAAGTAGTATGTCACTTTTTAATTAAACAAATCATGTGCTATCTGATTGGTGCACAGACTTGCATGCTTGATGATACATAATCAAGCATATAAGGCAGAATTAGAGCCATTTTCAATATTGGTATCAAAAGACACCTATTTATCTCTCAGTTTTTGTCTTACTGATCCAAATGAGTGAGGTTCGGTTGCAGAGTGGTGATATCACACAGTCTGTGTGATTCCTTGCTCACACTTGGTTTAAAAATGTATTTTGATGACTTGAGTTTAAGTAGAGAAGTGAGACACACTTTCACTCTCACCTGTTTCTATATGTCATGTGTCTATGTTTCATGTGTTTCCAAGGTGAGCAGCTGATCACTTGTATTCAGATTTTGTCTTTGCCTGTTTAAGTTTCGTTCCTCTCAAAGCACTCTGGAGTTTTACCGTGAAAAGATATGTGATTAAATGTGTCCCAGATCACCAGAAGGTGCTTTAAGTGATCAGATCATAGTGTGTCTTGGTGATGGCTTATTCTTGTATTTAGTGCTGTCAACGTCTGATCCAATTGTCCAAAATGTGTTTTAAAGGGGGGTGTGACCAGAAGAAGATTAGTAGTTTGTGAATCAATCTAAACAAATCTGACCCTAAATCGTCCTGAAAAAGCATTTTTTAAGTGTTAAATTCCAAAGTACCCCAAAATATTCTTTTGTCTCTTTGTGCAATTGTTGCTCTTCTTTTACATGAGGGTCCTCACAAGTATAGAGGTACAAAAGTGAGGGTGCATGCAGTGTTTATGCAAAATAAATCAGGTGATAGACTGAAAAAAGACAGAGGAGAGGCATAAAGCATTAGCTTGAATCAGCAGCTGGCATGTGCAGGAGTTAAATATCAGCTTTACCTTGAATAAAGTTTGAATAAACTAGAATTTTAAATGGTATTTTTTGGATTTTTCCCATCAGTTGAAGCATTTAACTGAAACTTGACAGGTGGTGTGTGAATCCAAGCCTGAAATCTCTCTCTAAGTAACAGCATCATGAAAGCAAAATCCCACTTCACAGATTCCTACCTGGGGTGAGGCTTCCCCTTCGCCTCGCAGTGGATTATAATATTCTCTCGTGGGTCGATGATGTAATCCTTGGGGGACTGGTGAGTTATGGTCGGTGGCTGCGGCACTGAAGAAAGAGAGTTATATTCAATCAGGACCTTTACTGCATAACTCAGCCCTTTTTTTTTGCTGCCGTATTGACCACACAGGCAGTCATTACCAATCACATGCAGACTCACCACACTGAATCAAACCAGACAGCTGTTTGCTGACAAACACAAAAAGCTCTTATAACATGTGCAACAGGAAAAAAGCATGCTAAACGCTCAGGTACATTACACTTTATTGTAATGATCCGATGCGTAATGTATTCCTGTCAGTGCTGGGGGGACAACTAATGGACTATGAGAAAACAAATGATATAAGGACTCATGCTGTCTGCAGTAATTCTCTATGGAAAATTGCTTTGCCACTGCAGCAACACACAGAAACGAAAAGAGCAAACGAAAGAAATCAATGCATGCAATATCATGAAGTCAACTGTAAATCACACTTGGCATCTTAAAAACAAAACAAAAAAAATACAGTACAAAAACATAAAAAAAAAGAAAGATAAAAAAAACTTAAATTGCACAATCTCTGCAATAAATTCACACTAGTTTGAGACTTACATCCTTCCAGAACTTTAGTGTTTTTCCCCAAGAATCAGCAAACAAGACAGAAAAAGTTGTGACAGTAAAGAGAACCAGACATTAGTGATGGAAAAAAAAAAACCTTCTAGCATTAAGTCTTCTTCAAACATTTTTTTTCAAACAAAGCCAGTTCCCAGTTGAGAAATGCCAGCTTCCAGTGGTCAACAGCTCCAACCAAACAATATGTAGAAGATCTACTTCCACAGAGACACCAGGCCGTGCTGCTGGAGGTCAACCTGACAAACTCTTTCCTTTTCCACATCAGTCAAAATGAGGCACAGAGGGCCTAAAGAGTGTTCCCTTTACAAAACCAAGGACACAACATACAGCTTTCTCTAAAAGGAAAATAGACGTTATGAAGGAAAAAGGTGTGATCCTAGTAATATGATGTTATCTGGATATAGGTAGTTAAAAGAAATATAATAAGAACAGAGAGGATTACTAAATTAGTTGATCATCAGAAAACTAATCTACAACTATTTTGATAATCAAACCATCGTGTCGGTAAATTTTAAAGCAAAAATATCAAAGAGATACCTCTTTCTGCTTTTCAGACATGAGGATGTGATGCATTTATGTGTTAAATGTGATAGTAAAATTGCATATCTAAGGAAAAACTAAAGTCACCTTGGGCTCAAGGAAAGCAAATATTCACAATTATAAGCATATAACATAGAGCAGCAAATGTCACTTTTTTTGCATGATAGATACTTTGCCTTTCAGGTTTCTGCTGATCAACTAGTCAATTAAGTGCGTAATGTTTCAGTTTTAGCAAAAAATAGCATTCCTATATTAGTCCATTAACACTCTGTTGAATATGAATGTGCTTCTGGCGGTTTGTGTCCTTACGGTCTAGTGGGACCTCCAACGCTGCAGCGATGTGTCCCAGGAGCAGCACCAGCAGCGCTGCGTCCATTCTCCTCCTCTCCATCATCGGTGTGTGACGCAAAGGTCTGCCCCCGAAATCCAGCAGCGCCCCGCCTCTCTGCTCAGTCACACTGTCTGAGGACACCAGCACATTCACAACTACAGGGAGAGAGAGACAGAAAGAGAGAGAGAGAGACAGCGTCAGAGACGAGAAGACAGAGGCAGGAGCAGAGATTTCTGGGTTGAATAGCACATCCAGTTACTGCAGCTATCAATCATAATACTGAGTTTGTTGTATTTTGTGTTTATCTGCTGCTGAGAGAGAGAGAAAAAGAGAGAATGGAGGGCGAGAGACAGACACATATAGCTCTGGCCACAGATCAATGTTTGTTGCCATGCAGCCCAGTTTGCTAGAAGCTATCTTTTTGATCTAGTGCACTCCAATACGCTTCGACGGGGCCCACATGGGTTCATTTTGCTCCTGCTAATCACCGCCATGGCCACGATGCCATTAGGCCTCTCTGCCATATCGATCACATCAGCCGGCAGATGACATGCCAAGGGACCAGACAAGGGGACACTCACTTTACTTTCCATTTCGCTCTGAGCTTTATCAGTCTGATTGACTGAACGAGCCGGCAGCGAACCGATCAGCAAAGAGGTCAGATTTCAGACAGCGAACCGTCTATTTTTAGTGGTAAAGCTCTCGTGTGATTTGGCAGAACTTTGATCTGATCTCTGACATCTTAGTGGACATCGTTCAGTGAGGACTGATGGTGCAAGTTCAACAGGGTGCTCAGGCTCGAGGAAGGTGGCTTGTTTAAAGGCTTAAAAGAAACTGATGTAAGGCTAATTGGCCATTGATTAACTGTTAGTTAAGTGAGGATTTCCTTTTGTTACACAATATAACCTCATTATGCTTTCATCCCCGCACTAGTTTTGCTGCATGGTGGCTGGAGTAAATAAGCTGGAGAACTAAGCAGAAGTGTATGTGCTGTATTGAATGTTGCAGATTTAAAATCTTCCTTTTGTTGCCAGGCGGCTCAGCGTTGCATTATCACCCTTTCCTCGGACCAGAAGCAATTATTTATAGAGATATCTAAAAAGGAACGATCTCAAAATGTAAATGCTGTAATAATCAGTGTTAGGGTCAAACCAGCGTGAGCCAAGAAGAATAATAACTTTGTCCAAATGACTTTGCTCAATTTAATTCACATTCATTTGCATAATTCAGCCCCGTTACAAAGAAGCGATCAGTATAATTCATTATTTTTTTGTATAAATGCGTGCTTTAAAATGATGAGCAAAAAGAGTGAGGAAACAGAACTCATGAGAAGTCGTTTTTTTTTTTGGTCCTATAACAATCACAGCCTGACCTGTTTTATCTTGCCCTCCTGCTTGTTTTACCCACAGCATCTGGTGGCACAATATTAAAATGTCACAGCTTAATTTAGAGCCCAGGCAGACTCATTTGCTGCGTTATCACAAAAGCACACTATCAAATTTGGGATATTAATGTCTGCACTGCATGAAAGAATCAAATGGAGCTTATTAAAGGTGAAGCTGCATACACGTACTGCTCCTCCTGCCTCTGGGCGTAGGTCTTGTCAGGTCTTCAGATGAGGTGGAGGAAGCTGTGTCTGGGACCAGAGGCTAGAACAGCTAAGCAGTCAGACCCTGGACTGCTTCTCCTCAGGGAACTGATGTATTTGTTAGTTCAGCCCTACAGTCATGATTCAGTATCGACTCCAGAGCTGATGTGTCTGATAGCACAGGAGGAGACCGAGGCTGACGTCTGCTGCCCCTGGCTTCCACCACACTTCTCTAGGGAGAGTTTGTATTATTTGCCTACAGCAGCCAATCAAACCGCTGTGGACAGCATCAGATCAGCTCTGGGGATTTTACATAAAAAAGATTTGGGGGTGGGTGGGGGGGCAATTTCATCAAGCTCATTTGCAGACCACAAGCAGGGTTGTTGAATTTGTACTGAAAAGAAAACCAGCACCCGACTTCAGTCATCAATATTAATCTTCATTTCCTGGGTTTGAAATTTACAATCAGATGTCATGAAAATTCCATTCATGATTCGTAAAATATCGCATTTTAATGCCTTCTTCGTGCCGGTTCAATTTCGTTAATGTAAAAACTCGTTAAGGTCGCTATAATTTAAAAAAAGAACATAAAAAAACAGACTGGATTTAGCAGCACACAGTCACAGGTGAAGTGAAAATAGGGACAGTCTGTGACAGCCAGAGAATAAATGTGTTAATTATAAATTTTATGGTGAATCCCCAAAAGCGCGGCGATTTTTATCTGGAAACGAGCCAGAGCTTCATCCAGGATTCATTTCCCAATTTAATGAGGTGTAGCGGCTCAGCTCAAGCCGGTCAGCATGTGCGTGTCTTTGTGTGCAAACTGTATATGTGAGCCTGTAGTCATTTGAGTGCATGAGCTGCAGTGATATGGGGCCAACCCCTCAAATCCCTCTTGCATTTGGAAGACAGTATAAACTCAAGTGGGACTCTTAAGAGAGAGAGAAGCCAACCACCAGGGCCTGAAACCAGTGACATCCTCAGCCTGAACAGTGAACATAAAAAAATGACTCAAAAATTCCAACTTTCTCCTTTTTTCGAATTATGCAGCGGAATAATTATATTCCTGATTCTTAAGCCTTCGCTTTCGTCATAAGGCAAACGCTTTTATGATGTGCATATTTTGAGCTTAAGCTAGAAAAACACTGCATCTTAAAGGGAAAAAAAAAACACACTTCAAAGCTCGTTGCTTATTTGAATATACAATCCTTCGAGGGGACACGCAATCACAGAACAGCCATCACAATTGTTGAACGTTCCTGTGCATCTTGTGCTGACAGCACTGGAAAAGCCAAAATAAATAAAGTTCTCTTCAGCACAGACTGCTGAGGCTGAGATAAAAACACAGGACTGTCGGGACTGCTGTGCCAAAAGCTGTCAGGCGGCTGATAAAATCGAACGGGAAATGGCCTGTTTGAAAGAAACACGACAGGTGGGTAAGGACACTTCCAGAGAGGAAATTTTAGCTATTTTTCAAAATAGATGAGGCTAAGAGGAAAATGAACTGAGCTCTGTCTCACTTGGAAAACTCAATCCAACAGCAGCTAAATGCACTGATGACAACTGCATACAGAAAAAACAGACTATTGTTTTTTTTTTTAGAAGTTTTACATCCTTAAACCTCCATTAACTGATGTTTTGGCCATTTTGGAGCAAAACAAACAAGCTGAAAGCGAAAAAAATAAGACTTTACGGCTTTTAGGATGATGTTTTGCTACAAATTGCTTCACTATGTTCAGCAGCAAAAAGTCGCTTGCTGTGTCTGTCTGCTAGTTTGGTGCATAGTGTGTCTTCACTGTGGAGCTTCTCTGTTAAAAACAGCTGCCTGCTGCGGCTAAAACAACACCATTACAATGGGACTGAACCAAATCAAACAACAGTGAGCTGAAAATGTCCACAGACCGAAGGAGAAGGACAAAGTCGTGATAATTCTTCAAGGCTTCTTCACCACAACAGACTCCTGTATTCACAGAGATTTTGAAATGCATACTGTGGAGTTTCATATTTTTCTGTCAAACTTCCTGATCATCTCAAGTGGTCAATGATTTTCATATAACTCCATAAAGGGGAGAGAAAATAACTTAAATAGGCTTTAATTGATTGAGTAATGGTAATGATGTGCTTGAACTGCAATATCCTATCCTCACTCCACTGTAACTTAGACAATCATCTCATCTCACCGATGAGATCTTTGCAGTGATGGACTATAAAAAGTTTGGCACATTTTAAAAGTCTGGCAATTGATTTCTCTTTATTACAGAAATGAGTGCAGGTCAATGGCTGCCTGGAACGATTATAAAAACACATTAAAACCTGAAACACAGCAGGATGGTTTGCAAAACGGTCGGATGTGATGTAAGGTAAATTTGATTTGCGTTAAATGAAGCAAACTAAAAAAAAATGCAAAATCACCATTGAGGATCTTGGATATGCCAACGCATAACCTAACAAGTTGTGTTCCTTAAGTAAAAAAAATAAATGTCAGCAGAGCGAAAGGCTGCGATGTTAATTACTGTCTACAACTCCATGAGACCACCTTCGATCAGCACTTGCTTTTCTCTCTGTCCATTTTGTGCATGGAGAAAACACTCAGCACTTGTGTAACAGCTGCATTGAGCTGTCTGGCCCCCTCATTCAGCCAGCCTCTTCAATTACTCCATTGTCATTTTCCCATGGCCAGCTACTTCACCATCCCAAAACTAATTGGTTTTGTGCACATGTCAGAGACGTAGTGCATACAGCGACGCACATACACACACACACACACATTTGTTTCCCGCTGAAGAACGTGAGGGTCGGGACATGTCTGAGCACACAGATGGAGCTGACAGGGGCACGAGCGCTGAGAATTGAAGCTCACCACGGTGCAAATGAATAGTAGTCAGCAGGGAAAAAAAGCCCAATTGAATTTCCCTTACAGCATCAGATAATGTTCCATATGCTTTATGCCGACCATTATTGAAGATATCGCCATTGTCTGCGCCAAACATCAGGGATGCAACACAGCAGAGGCGACAGAATCACTGCTGTTGCATCAGTGATGTACAGTTTTAACATCTCTGATGAAAGACGGGCATTTCTCTCGTACCAAGCGCTCTAATTAACTCCTATAATCAGCGCTATTGATGCCTCATGCAATCAGGGGTTTGTGAGCCTCAGTATGGCCTTAATGGAGCAGCAGGGATCCCCTACAGACAGCTCAATGTGGGGCTATAATGATGAGAATTGCTCTGCACTCACGACGGTGGTGATGAGAAAACGGATACGGATGGAGGAGTTTATTTTTTCCAAGGCTGCCGGTCGCAGTTCAGGATGACACTGCAGGGTAGTAAAGCCCAAAGCTGTGCGCCCGTTTCTTTTCAGCCATTAAACATCTACGGTGGAGCGGGAGATCGCTTGAAAGGCCTTGCCGTAGATGACTAAAGACGTTCCTTTATTTGGTAGCAAAAGTTTATAAAGTCTCAATAATTTGGGATTTGAGAATAAACTACATAAGTCCTTAATGGTCCTCTGTAAGTCCTTTTTAAACAAAAGCTGAAAGGAATATTAAATCTGTGGATGTAGTGGACAGGCATTAGCAATGATATGAGTTATGGCCGTGATGCATGAGGCTTAATGTTCAGTGGCTTTGGCTAAAACCTCTCGTAGGTCTTTTATCTGCAGCTTCAGGATCACAATGGAAATTCCGCGTCCCCGTTTCAGCATGCGTTTCCCATAATCTTCTCATTAGCTTTATAATTGGGGGGCCGTATGCAAATAATTGGTGTGGTTAACATATGAATTGGGGTCCTGTTGTTAAGGGAGACCCCGCGGCTCGAAAACACGCCGCAGCTCTTTCATCTGCACTGTACAATGCCAGACAATAAAGTGAGGACCTTTAATTCATCGACTGTACTGTCAATATGTTGTTGCTGTTGTTCTCCTTCCTTCTATCTGGTTAAGTTAAAACTACACTTGTTTTGATCAAAAAGTCATGGTGCAGCATGGGAAGTGTAGGCTGTGGTGTTTTTGAGGCCTTATCCACACAACAAAACGTAAAAATGAATAGAAGTCAGGATATTTCAGCTCTTTCTGCACTGCTTTTGATCATTTTGAGCAGTTCCAAACTTGATGAAAGCATAATATTAAATCTCTGCAGTAGCCTTTCAAGGATATGCTGCTCTGTTTTCAATACTTTTCCCCAGGCTATCAATCGACCACAACTCTTAATGCTAATGGGAACCTGCAGCTAATGCAACATGTCCGGCAATTTGTTTGGTCCTCCTCCTTTCACTGAGCACTGCACATTGGCATTCACTAAGCTTCCTCCCTGTACACGCCAAAAACACTCCGGGATTCGCTCTCTGTCCCCTCTGCCCAAATGCTAATCACTGCCGGCGCCGGCACCTCTGAGAGGAGGCTCCTCTTTAGCATGCAGATGGAAGCTGCACCACTAGATGGAACGGCTGTGTAAAGGAGGAAATCCCTGCCTGTTCAACCTGAATGGAACCGATAGGCGTTTTGCTTTCATCTCATCACTGCAGATCAGCTAAATGTGACATATAGTTGGTGAGTCACGTCCTCACTTTAAACCAGCACTCCGTCTGAGAGCATTCTCCTGATTGGATGGGTGCACGAGGCCCTCTCTTTCTCCTCAGGATAATTGCTGGGGGCAAACTGGAGCTCTTCTAATCTTTTTACTGCTTCACAATGTAGAAAAAGCCTTAAATCATTAGTTTTTAAAGTAGCAATGGCAAGTGGGCAAAAGTTAAGTTCCCAAAGTGCATTTGTACACTTGTCTGACACCTGACATGTACAGTCGCTCATTACTGGAGAATTAAGCGAGTGGAGACACTTTTGAAAAAGCATTCATTAAAAAGAGATCAGGAGGGAAAGCAGCATCAAAACTCAACGAGCGAGTGTGGATCTGAACTTGACCTTTATTTGATAGTTAATCCCCACACTGTAATTACTCCTCAGAAAGAAAAATGTTTTAATATCTCCAGGCAGTTCATTTATATGTGTATGTGAATTCATACTTGCTTGCATTCATTTGCAGATGCATCCTCCAAGTTTATGTGTGCTCACAGAGTCAATAGGTCAGTGAAGGATGTCGGACATTAGAGATGGAGGCTGTGTACGCCTTGGCCTGCCATATGAGTGTATTATGGGTGAGACCATTCATATGCTGAGCAGAGTTTCATTATCATGAGTAAATGCAGGAGAGTGGGAGGAATGCATTCGGACTGGCTTCCTGAATAGCTTAAAGGACTCTCAAAATCCTCAGCACACAACATCGAGACACACTTAAGCTACAGAAACATAACAGTTTTGAGAAAGTAATCAACATAAAACCAATCTGCTGTGGGAAGGCAAGCAAATCCTGCAAGACAGCAAAGCAAAAAAACACACACGCATCTGTGGAATCAGAGACAAATGCTGTTATTATAGTTACACAATTTGATCCATGAGTCTGAGAGTTCAGGAAATGGGGGGAAATGTTTCATAGCTAAATATAGGGACACTCCATACACATATCATCAGAGCAGAGCCACTCAAAACTGCGCTCCAGCAGAGCACTCTGTATCCATGGCAATACCCCTGTGATCTCAGATCTCCATACCGCCTCAAAGATGTCAGCCATCTCACCAAACACAGAAATGTGGTGAAAAAACAGGAACAAAGAGGCCCCGGACCCATTTGTCATCTCATAAGTAACCTTGGAGAGAGACTGTACGCTTGACATCTGCTCTGCCCTTAAAAACAACTCAACCTCCTCTGAGCTCAACAAAAGAGGCATGATTAGAATCTCAGTTTGCCACCGTGTCCACACCGGATGGCTTTCTCCATGTATGAAGGGGCTCTCAAGACGGGGCCAATATGTGGAGTTTGCTTTGAGCTTAGCGGAGCGATGGAAAGAGTGTGTGAGAAAGGCAGTGCAGGAAATGTTCACCTCAAACACACAAAAAACTAGTAGTTGTGATGTTTTGTAGCAAATGAACTCCTAGTGATGTCAGCCAGGGTAACAAATGAAAACACTGTCTATACATTATTGTTCAGAGTCAACAGCTAATGCAACCAGACCTTTCTATGCGCTACTATATAATAAACACTCTTCTGGTGGAATTTAAATTGTGCTGATACAGTACAGGCAGCCAGGCAGCGATGGGTCATTTAAACCTGTCTGTGCTTTGTATGCTACCATTCAGTCTAGCAAAATCTGCCGACAACATCAGATAACAAAGCGTGAACGCTGACTGTGCGCTGGAACAATCTGTTACCACTGTGTGTTACCAGAACATGTAATTTGCCGGTGAGAAAGTAGCAGGTAGACAGAGACAGTGAAGTCTAGTCATACTGTGGACAATCTGCTCTGTCCTGAAGCCATGTCGATGATCATAATCAGACTAAATACAGCAGAGAGAATCATCCACTGTGTGAAAAGTGATTTAATGGCCTTTTCAAGTGAAAAAGATGAAAGAAAAAAGGCCTTTTGATCATGAGGTGTCTTTAAAATGTTGCCTATTAATAACTAATAGGCACCTAAAATATCTTGAAACACCACTGAGTCCACACTGACTAACACTGACAATGCTAACATGCTGAGAAATACCATTTATAACATTATTATCATAAAGGGATGTAAGAGTTTAGCTGAGTTAAGTTGATTTGAGCTAGTTTTTTGGTTATATTTGTAATTTTTGTTGACTATTTTAATGGTTTGCCTCTGAAGAACAAGTAAGAACCAATGTTCAGCAACCAACTCGCTTTACGGGAGCAAACTCAGGAGCACAAAGAGGCCAGCACTAGTGAAGAGAAGCTGCAGGCTGCAGTGAAAAAACAAGGAATCACAAATGTATTTAAGATTCATTATCTGGGCATCAAGAATATCTGTATATCCTCTAAATTTTTTTGCAATCTATCCATTAGCTGCCAAGATATTTTTACGAAAGCTTAAAAATGTTAGCTTGATGGCACTACAAAAATTTAAATCATGCTACCAAAGACATTAGATTTCATCTTTTGTGAACCATGAATGTCTCTCCAAATATTTCACTGATTAACGTTGAGATTTTTCAGTCGTGTCGTACCAAATAACTGGTGCTGACAAGCAGACGCTGCCACTCCTGCAGCCAGAGTGATTACAAAAGAGTAAACTGTGTTAGTGGCTTGCAAAATCCACCAACAACATCAGATACCATTACTGAAGACTGACTGTGTGCGGGAACAATCTTTTCCCAGAACACGTAATTTGCCGGTGATAAAGTAACGGTGAGAAAATCCTCGGCAGGTGGACGGAGGCAGCAAGGTCTAGTGTTATTGAGTGCCACCTCTACATTCACAGAGCACCACAATAGGCCTCTCCTGCCGCTCCCCTCCTTCTCCTCCACCAGCCCCTTCCACTCCACCCCACCTGTGTCTGTGAAAGGTCAGCACAGAGGAGGGTCCTCACCCCCTCCCTGAACCCACAGCTCCCACTCCACAATCAGCACCAACACTGGAGCCCAGTGCCAGGAAACTCAATCAAAGAGGGGCTTCAGAGGGCTCCAGACCTCTCAAAACCCTCCATTGTCTCCGGAAGGCTTCCCCACACCGCGGCCGGTCTATATGTAACACTGTAAGAGGAGTTGCTCATTACTGCCCGTCCTCGGTTCCACTTTGTCTCTTTTGTGCAGCTGACAGAAGAATCCAGTTGCCCAGGCGGGCCAATAAAAGAGAGTGCAGTTACATAAAGAGAAAAAGAAAAAAAAAAGACAATGAGAAAGAGGATTCACTTGCAGAAGCCAATGATGGCAAGACACAAATGTTGCATGTGTTGGTGCATAACCAACCTGCACAATGACATGAAGCGAAACAGACATGCAATACACAAATCTGTCACCTGTTGTGTCACCGCAAGACAGTTCTTTAATGGCATCTGTTTAAAATTTGCCATTCATGCCGCGAGTGAGAGAGTATTGACTGATAGACGCACCACACCACAATGTGTGTGAATGTCAGAGCAATCCATTATCACATAAAGGAGGCACTATGTAGTTGCCCCTTCTCTCTCTCCTTCTCTCTCCCTCTCTCTCTCAGCCCCTCCTCAGCTCTATTCAGATACGGCAGGTGAATACAAATCATTTCCCCTTCGCTGATTTCTAAAAGGACTCACCATCCAATTTCAGACATAGAGGACACAAACAATAGTCCTTTCAAAGTGTGAGAAAATCAAATCACGGTATTTCTTTTAATGAAAGACACCATCAGGAGTTAAAACTTCTAAAAAGTTAAAGAAGTTCTGAAAAATATTTATTTATTCTTATCCAGAATCATCAAAGGATTCGTCCTGCATATAAGAGCAACAGGTCAAGTGTAGAAACTTTTGAAGAGGGCATATTTTGGAGCAGCAGAGAATGTTGTTTATACCAATTTGAAGCATCCAGTAGTTAATCTCTCATATTATGGTTTTGTTTGTATTAGCCGGAAAAAAATGTTACACCTTTAATCCAAGTTTTTGTTTACAAAGATTGCTTTTTAGTATGTAGTTTTGCACTTTTAAAGGACAAAATATAGCCAATCAATGTTTTTTATCATTGTTTTTTTTGATTAATAAATACATTGTACAACAGAGAAACACAACAAATCTTTGCAGCTGGATAAATGACTCAGACTAATGATTAGCCAGATTGTTAGCGATTGGTATTCTAAAGATTAACTGAATGACTAATGAATCATTTTAACACTAATGAAAAATGATGCTTTCTGTAAAAGGCAACAAACAGTAACTAACAGATTTGCTGGAAAGTGTCCATGAAATGATTAATGAGTGACTTATTATCTCATCATCGCTTTGACTGGACATTTTTGGTTTAAAAAAATGGAAGTATCTTTTTAACATTGTTTTTTAGTTTTAAAACATTTTCCTATTTTTGAATATTTGTTTTGTGTTTGTCATGTTGAAAAGTTTTGTATTTTTTAACAGTTTTTGTCGATGAAATGACACAGAAACAGAGTGAAGCGGCAAATCTGCCCAACCATGAAACCAGAACCAACAAATGTTTGATTTTGCTTGATAAATGATGTATATAAATTAACCTGCAGGTATGATCAAAACCATTACAGTTAATAATCTATCTTTGCACCGAATGATGAATGGACTTGATGTGACACTTGGTTTATGTCTGATATTCAGGTATTTCCTCATCTTGCTCAGTTACTCTGTTCATGCAGACGCAGTGCCACAGTTGTTGCTGGTAACCTACTTTAACACCATTTCTCAAACTTGAATCAAACGGCAATCAAATATAATCCGCATAAAGACATCAGAACACACCAAAAAACAGGCAGAAATGCTGTTTAATGTGAAAATAATGCGTGTGCCAGCAGCACTGATCCAAACACTTTCTTTCAGCCAAATCTGAATGAGCTCTGATTACACTGGCTTGAGCTATGGCCACTCTATTTCACGAGTCAGGTTTTCATATGCTAAACTAAACAAACAACTCAGAGGAAGCGAACAATTCATCAAAGACAGCCCTGAGTCAACTCCTCTGACTGTATTTGAACTCAAGAGAGCTGTGAATTTTCATTTTAAATCTTCTTCTTTTAAGGACTTGTGATGGAATTTGATCTAATTAAGTTCTGAGGCTGAGAAACTTGTGATATTTTGCCAAAAATGAACTAACAGAAAGAGAGAGAGAGAGAGAGAGAGAGATAACATCTCCCTTAAGCGAATGGAAGATTTTACAAGTAATTGAGTGACCCCGTTTTATGAGAATCACTGGTTTTTGTGAAATGAAAGAAATAATTCTGGAGATTAAAGAATACAACAGAAAGCAGCCTCTGGTGGTGACTAAGTGATAGAGACTGTTGGCGCTTCACTAAGGCTTACTGCGAACATGTTTCTATCTGTCTCATGGGTCTGGGTGACTGAAATGTTAGCTAATGAGTATTAATGATGCTAATGAAAGACTTCGCTTTTGCATGAAGGAAGTCCCTTTATGTGCTGTAGAAACTCTCTTTGCAAGTTTAGAAAAGACAAGATGGGAAAAAAACTCACCAGACTCGCAACTGAAAAAAAAGAAGCTTACTGGTGTTGTAGCTCAGATTTTTTCCTATTACCATCCATTATTTAAAGGGTTTGAGTGTGTTTCAAGTGAGTTTGGTGTTTCACACAAAGGGTGTCACAGCTCAGACAAACAGCGCTCCATCTACAGATCGTCTGGCCCCATCAGAAATAATGGACCCAACAAGAACTGCTCCATAAGCCCTCATTTATCAAATTGTGATTCCGGAGGAAACGCTGCTCCCATTTAACACTAACAGTCAGCCAGGCTTCCGCTAACAGCCTCTGTCATGTGTCTGCGTTTGACGGCATGAGACTGGTGGCTAATGCAGGAGAAGTGTCTGCTGAGTGTTGGATAATGGCTGGATGAAGCGTGTCTGACTGCATCTACCGCTCGGTGCAGGTACAGAAAAAAGGTCGGCGATGAGAGGTCAGGCACCATGGAGGGAAAGAGGTGTGCATATGATAGCCTCCAGGAGTGTTAGGTGTGTTTGTGCCCCAAGGGTCAAACATGAAAGATGAATGAATTATAACCGTAACAGATAATGGTGCAGAATATCTGCTGAAAACACCTCACCATCTGCCAAATACACATGGAGAATGAATATATGCATTTAACGTCCAAGCATAAACATCAAAAAGTGCATTTTAAACCCAGGTATATATTTCACAGTTCATGAGCAGGGCTGGGTACTGCTGGAAATGTTTAGGTATTCATGCTAAATATATGTGGTAAGGATATTTAATATAGAAATTCAAAAGATTATATGTATAAAATTGGATTTTATATTAGATTCAAATTGCATAAAATGCAATGGGATACTGACTATAATCATTAAAGCACAATATGTATCCATATCCAAAGACATAAATCCTATGTAGCTTGCTATTTTAGTGTGCTTTTATGTTTCACATTTCTCTCATTCCTTCACGCTCTCTCTCTCTCTCACACTCTCCGGCAGGTACAGAGAGAGATTTCTCATTAGAATAGGCTGAGATGCAGGTGAGCGAGGGGTTACATCTAAATTCAGCCATTTGTATTCCACGGCAACACACGGCAGAGCAGGCTGTTTATATTGATGAGCAGATAGACTTGGCCTTGGACCAGGACCTTCGCCTAACAGCCACATAAATCATTCGGTTTTGTAGAGGCCTCTCCAAACAGATAGATCCCACCAGCTTATGACGCTGTGAGGGCAATCTTCTCCGTCCCGAAGCCACATTGATACTGAGAATCAGACTAAGCACACCTCGGGCATCCATCCACAATGCAAAGAAGGGTTCAGAGGCGTTCAAAGTGTAGGATGGAAAAGAAAATACTAATTATCATCATGCAGAGAAGCAAAATCTGTACTTTTGGATAGAAAAGTTGATATGTTTAATTAGGGTTTACTAAAAAAGAATATTATTGTAGCGAACGGTTTAGGATTGAATGAAGGACCACTTTTTAACGTCGGCTCTATTTCCTCTACAGTCTAAATAAAGCATAAAAACACTTAAGGATAGTATACTACAAGCCTTATTTTCAAAACAATATCCATCCTCTCAGGCCTACAAGTATTGTGTCTGAACATTTTTTTATATCTTTGGCTCAAGTGAGAACACAGTCTCTTGAGAAAATCTCAAGCCAACACCAGCATATTGAAAACAAAAAGTGGATTTCTCCATTGAAAGAAATAGTTCAACATTTGGAGAAGCACTTTTACTGGTTTTCTTGCCAGAGAGTTAGCTGAGAAAATTAGTAACTTTCTCATGTCTGTAAAAGTGAAATATGGAGCTAGAGCGAGAGGATTAGCTTAGCCTAGCATAAATGTTCACTGCTGAGGGACAGCTAGCCTAGCTCTGTCCAAAAAATAGCTCCTGCATTCAGCTGCCCCATGAAACATAACGTTTTTGAATGAATAAGGTATTAAATACTGACCTTCAGAGGTGCTGGCAGTTTGACTCTGTTACTCCAGATTTTTTAGCAAGCTAGCTGTTTCCTAATGCTTCTTATATCTATGCTATATAATGCTGAATTTGTGTTTAATCAGTGCAAAAACAAAATGTAAAATGGACAAATTGTGGTTAAGCAGGAAGCTATGTACTACGGTATTTCTTGGATGGACCAAAACCTGCTGTTTCACTTTGTTTTCAATCGTTGTGCTTAGCTAAGCTAAGCTAGCTGCTTTCTTCAGCTTTAAAGTTAGCATGCAGACATGAGAGTGGTATCTCCTTTGTATCTTTGTACCAAAGACTTACAGGATATTAAAATAAACTGACACAGATGGATAAAAAGTGAGAGTGGACAGCTAACAAATGAGGCTGGGCCACATAATGGCACGGAGGGGACGAGTGAGCCACAGCAGCAAAAAGGGCCTGAAGGAAGGTTGTGCAGGTGAAAGCAGGTGAAAGGAGCTGGAAAAGAAAAATAAATGGAGATGCAGAGCCAGATATAGAACAGTGTCTCCTCAGACACTTTGGGCCTGTTGGCTGAGCAGTTTGTGAGTCAGTTGTGCATGAAGCCGACTCTCTCCAAAAAACTCTGTAAGATGGAGAAGGAGAGAAGAAGCCCCTCAGGAGGGGCCTCACCATCCTCTTTCCCATCACTCAGCCCTCTTTCTCTCCCTCACCGTCTTTGTATCCATCTATTCATCTATTTGTTTATTCATGTCCTTCTTTCTGACACTCTAGCTGTGTATCCTTGCACCTCCCTGTCTTTGTTTCTTACACACACACACACACACACACACGTACACACACTTATTCACATCCACACACAGCCTCTTTCACACACACACAGTAGCTCTTAAACATAACATGCGCAGACAGGAGTGTTGACACAAAGAACCGTCAGAGAATTGTCAGGCTCGTATCAAAGAGACACATAGAAAATTTCTCGACGCGTTCATCTGAAACGATGTGTGCTAGGAGCAGCCCAGGGGCCCTTTGTGTGTGTGTGTGGATCTTTCTACTCATCTGCAGCTCGTCTGATCTCAGAACTGCTATACAGTGTAATATTACTGCTTTCTAACCACATGCCAGAAAGCTGCTGCCTCGACTCATTGTAGACGACACAGATTGTCTAATCTGGCATTTTATGGAAAGGAGGTTATTTGAGGGAGAGTCAGTGGGTCACGGTTCAGTTCATTCAAAACTTAATACATGGCTGAACAAAGTGCAGTCACATAGAACAAGACTTACTCATCTTGGAGAAAGCAAAAGTCCAGCACTGAAACAACTGCACAAACCCTCCAACGTAAGCACTGACCGTCTCTGCAGAAAAGCTGATGTTATCCCAAATCACAAAAAATGCTATAGCAAGCACAGCGTAATCATTGTTTATACAAATAATGGCATGTCAGTATTAACTGGATTTTTAATGACTTTTGCACTGTTTGTGGGCCATTTATCTTACTATATTGGAGATTTGAACGAAAATGAAGAGCAGAGAGAAGAGATATGCAGACGTGTGGTTCACGGTCAGCCTCTTGGATTTCTTCTCACACTGTCCTGGTTTTTTTTTTTTATAATATCTCATCATATTTGATATTTGATTGGAAATCCTTTGCAGAAAATGACTGTCTGGATTCTTCAAACCACATATACCAATAGAAGGTTGGCATCTTCCCTGGTGTTGATCTGCCAAGCAAGAATTGCTGCCATCTGCACTTGTCGCTTGTTTTAAGGGCTTTTTGCCTTCAGTCTGGCCTTCAGCATGTTATTTCATACCCAGCGTGTTGAAGCAGAGTCAAAATGCAAAATGTATCAATTACACAAATACTTTCTTCTCACGCTGTATGTGAAAAGACTTGATTATGTAATTCTGTCTCTTAGATTCACAGTCAAAAAACCACACTCATGTTGGGTCGACAATATCATGGCCATGAAGAAGAGGCAAAGCTCTGATCGGGTCTTCCTGGATCTTTCTCACCTTCCCCCACTTGGCTGGCAGTGAAACACACAAACACAAACAATAATACCACACTCCCTAGTGGCCACGTGAGAGGAACTGGTGAAAGACAGCACTATGGACGTAACAGAAACCTCTGCAGCCTTCTATTGAAGAGCCCGGGACCTGAATGCTGCTGCTCACAATAGATGCTTCACGCCTCACTGTGTTTCAAACCGCAGATTCAGTCTGCAGCTCCTACATGTGGCCCTGAATGACTCGGCCTTTGAAAACTGTGGACTCAGCCCATCTGGCCGGCTGCACACCTTCACAACAACAACAACTGACAGCCGCAGCGAGATGACAAATGGAAAGAATGAATGAGATCCAGAGAACACAAACTGACTGACGGAAAAAAATAAAAAAGCTAAAGACTGAAACAGGTACATAAACGGACAAAATGAAAGAGAGCAGTAGCCCACCGATGGCAAAAAAGTAAAACAAGTGTAGCACCAAGAGCACAGGCGGGTGAGCTCTGAGCCGTCAGACTCCCTTAACTCTCCACGCATGTGAGTGCAGCCTCCATGCCGGGCGCGGCGTGCTGCGAGGCCGAGGGGGGATCCTTCCTTAACACTCTTAACACTCAGCTGGACGGTGGACGCACATCACACCATGTCACCTCAGCTCACGGAGCATTAGATCAACTCCCTGCTGAATCACAGACCCACTGTCTGCACCGCCGAAACACGGGGACGAGCCAGAAGTTACCGAGGGCCATTTTCAAAAAAAAACCCCCTGAGAGTCAAATCTCTGGGCTCTAATGCACACACAGACCTTGTGCTTCTGGAAGCTACTTTAGCTCTTTAATTGTGCAACTACCATTAGGGCACTTTTCTACCTCTGCATGCTCCATTACGACACATTACGTGTCAATAAGAGAGAAGCACCAGGCATGATTTAGCCTTTGAGTGCTATTTTGTGATTTCTGAGTCTTGACACCCACTGCATGAGAGGGTGTGTTACCTTGGCAACTGTATGCATCAAACAGACAGTTGGACACTGGACACACAGTGTTGTTTTTCTGTATCCGCTGCCAAACCTTGATGCCAAAATGGATGCCGACACAAAAACACACTCTGCTGGTGGACGAGTGCCAGTCAAGCGAGCGGTGACCTTTGCCTTACAGCTAGAATGAAAGAGCAGAAATCACAACGGAGACAGAGAGAGAAAAGAGTCGTAGTGGCGGAAAGGTTGGGTAGTCGTTCGGGGACTCAGGAGCTCTACAGAGAGTGTTAATATTAATACATTCACACTCTGGCAGTATCATAGATGGAGATATTTGGATTGGAGACACTTGCCAGGCATGGCAAACAGACTGACATTTGTGTGTGTTCACGTCCTACGGGAAAGGAAATGCCTTTGAGAAGAACAAGAACATTTGTTTCTGACAGGCCGGAAGTTCGCACTGTTTTTGGAAAATGATGAGATTGTCGGAGATGATGTGATGAGAAAAAAAAAAGTTAGGAAAAATGGATTCAAAGTTGGACAGAAATGTCTCCAACTCACCAGAGAAACCCGAGTCCCCTCTCTCCTCCTCTTCACTGGCTAATTGTCTGCTTCTTCTTCCTCTGTGGTTTCCTTCTGTCTGTTTAATGGAAGAAAATAACACAAATTCAGTAATCATTATTCAGACCTCTCTGCTCTCTCTTTGTGGAAATCAACCAGGATTTTGAACCAAACAGGAAGAAAATATCACATCTTTCTTAATAAGATTTCCAGGGAGGAAGTTTGGCTCAGCTACAGTGGACATCCGGTACATAAATTTGACTTCAAAATGGGCCTACAACTGTACGCTCGGTTATGTAATAAAATCCTCTGTCACAGTCACACCACAGGTTACACACCAGGATGTTCCAACACGAAATCTCTCCCTCTCATTTAACATGTGTACTTGTAAAACCTGTGATTTTTTTTTCGTGTGTTGACTCTGGAAATGCACTTAAAACACTCCCAAGTGTGACAAGTTTTGGTGGTGAAAAGGAAGCAGACATCCAAGCTGTGTAAACCAGAGTGTGAACACGGATTTTCAGAGGCAGGAGTGTGTAATCCAAACTGATAGACAGAGAGGCCTGTGGATGAGAGCATCTCTCTCCTCTTGTCTCGGCTCCCTGATCTCTCTGTTTTTTTTAATCTCTGTACTTCTTCTTTCCTTTCATCTCCTCCTTCTCCTGTGATCTACTTTTTGTCCTCACTCCTGTTCTCTCCTCCTGTGCTTTCCCCTTCACCTCGTCTCCTTTCCTGGCATCTCCACCGGTCAGGCTTCTTTTGTATTAGCTCCGGTTTCCTCGCTTGCCTTGTTACCTAACTTCCTGACCTCCGAGCTTGAGTCCAATAATACGCAGACAATCAGAGATTTCCAAGACTCATTTACAGATGTCTGTTTTGTCATATTATCTACACAACTTCTTGGAAATAGATCACAATTTCTTCATGTTAAGAAAACATTAAGAATCTCTATGACAACAACTGTCCAAGCGATAGTTTGGCATCTGCAGAGTCCAAGGTTATTAAAAAAAAAACTCTGAAAGACCTTTAAGTAACCTCCTCTGTTCTCTCTTTTCTTTTGTCCTTTGCTTTCCAGCCTACTTCTCTCCCCTGCAGGTCCTCCTCTGTTCTTCAGTGAGAACCGGACACCAGAACTTCTTATGGTTGGGAAAATCAACACAGAGTCAGAGGCCAGAAAGTTTCCTGTTCTAATCCATCCTCCTCTTAGACTTTTTCTATTCCTCTCTAATGACATTTTCCTTTCTCTTGCCTTCTCCCTTGTCCCTTTTTTTAAAATGTTAAGATGTTTTTCTCAACATTTCAGACATTTGACGATGCGTCCTTGACTTTAACAATTTGCGATGACGTTTTCCACTATTTTTCTCTTGATTTTGGAGAAATTCAGCAATAAAAGATAAATCAATATTTTGACAGGAACACATTCCCTTCTCCTGCCTTCCTCCTCTCCTTCTTTTCAAATCTTCAGATTTTTCTCTCTACCTTTACATATTTTTTTTGATGAACAACCTTCATCCGTATTCCAGTTTCTTAGTGAAAAAATACCAAAGGTTTTTTCACATGACAACATGACATCTCCTTGTTCTGATCGTGAAACTTAATGACCTTAACATGAAGTCAGGGTTGATAAGAGATTCACCTCTCTCATCACCTCCCTCTCCTCACATCACCTTTCCTCCTTTCCTGACTTTTTTATTTTCCATCCAATCTCCTCTCTTTATCCACCTACTGCTTAAATCTCAGAGTTTTTCAGACTCAAGGTCAGGAGCGTCCTTTCAGACAGTCATGAGAGGTGATATAAAGATGTGACTTGACATATTTTCGATAAAATAAATATTGTTCACAGGCCAGAAAAGGCTCAAATGTCCTGTCCTAACCTATCCAGGCCTTTATCGCTCTCTAATATCTCCTTACATTATATTTATTCTCTTTTCAACCTTCCTACTCAGTCCTTCTCTCTTCTATTTCACGCCCAATCCTCTCTCCTCTTCAAACACTGTCACAGTGAATACTGACATACCTGCTGGAATCGATGGGCAAAATGATGAAAGAAGCCAATCCAATTTACTTCTAGCAAAGGCTTATCGACTTCAGTCTGCTGCTCCATATAAGAATGTGGAAGCCCCATCGAGAGACGCCGCCGTTTCCACTCGGTTAAATACTAACACTGCTTTTTTCTGCACCGCCACACAGACACAACTGTGAACTTTAGGTTTACATTAATTCTGCTTCACACATGTGGTTTCTCCCATTGTTTTCTCTCAGGACCACCAATTTGTCACACACATAGGAATCAATTCCACAGCATCTGCACACTGCAAGCTTGTCTAAAAACATTTGTGCGTTCTCTTCATGCTGTTCCCCCAAAAACCATCATTGTTTACTTCAACCTTTTGTACAATGCAATGATTTAGAAAGCCAGTGTAGTCTATAACATATTACTTTTAACAGAATATTACACTGTAAAAAAAACCTGGTCCTCTCTCTCAGCCATGAATTTGAAAGGATCCTGACCTAGTTTTTTAAAAAAAACCACTGACATACATGTTATTCACTCACAGCACCACATTGTATTATTGCTGACACCTATGCTGACATCATCCTGTATCACGGAGCTGCAGCTCAGCTATGGTCTTGTTCTGCTGTTACAGGCTCATAATTTCTGAATCACTGTGCACTTAGTAGATGGAAGTAATACAGCTGATTACATCTGAGATTCATGAGTGAAACCCAACGAAATGACCTTTCCACGTCCTGTTTGAATGAGCTGGAGGCTGATCCCATCAAAAGAGGCCTCCCCCTGTGACATCGAGCCAGCCGTCCCGCCACCCCACCTCTGCCCTCAGACACCACAGAGCCGGACAGAGCTCAGTCAGCCCCGGCTGCCATGGTGATAAGACGGGGGATGGAGAGAGACTGAAAATAGTTAATAGATCGGATGCTGACAGTGTGCAGCGAGCAGGACTACAAAACACTTCACAGCAAGAGACGCACGGGTCCCCTCAAATACCTCAGGGAAAGCTCTCGTGCCATGAGAGCTGACTCACAAAACAGATGGCTGAATCTTTCATTAATATAGATCTCACAACATCTTAGAACAAGGTGAAATGACCAGAGGTAACAGCAATAAAGAAAGTATATGTGTGCCAAACAATGTTTTTATAATGGCAATGGACCAAAATGTGTAATATGAAAGAGAAAATTCACAGAGTTATCATCTGATTCTGCTGGTCCTCTGCCTCTACTGAGAGATTTTAGTCTCTCTAGACTCACTGTTTTGGTTTTGTAGCCAAAAACTAGATTGGTTTCTTCTCACAGTTTACATCAGGGTTGTTTTCAGCAGCAGGGAGCAGTTTTCAGCTGATAGATCCACTGTACACTTCTTGCACAAATGAGAGCAAATACGTGACCTGCATACATGTTGTGCACAGAAAAAATAACTCTAAATAGATATGCTTGCTCGCTAATATTGCTCCACGTCATGGTGGATGTGTAAATAAGCCCCAGTCCGATGACATATTAGCCACGACAGCTTGAAAAGGTGATGTATAGGTGAAGCTGCAGTTTTATGTGCTGCCCCCAACTGGCCAAAAAAAGAAGTACATTAGCTTCTCGAGGAAAAAATGCATCCTAAATGATCAACTGAGCATGAACACTGTTATATAAAATATTTGAAATTTTTCATTGTGTATATGCTGACTTAAAAAGTGAGTGAAACAGTGCTGTTCATTTCTATGACTATAACAGTCTAATTTAACTGTAATGCTGCTTTAAAAGTTAGGAAACATAAATAAAGCGAAATCACAATTATTAAATACAGATCTGAGTCTTAAAACATTTGTTTTTAATGGAAAAAAAAATCCCTTAAAAGACATAGTGTACGTTTCTACTTTTTAGACAAACGTCCACAAATTGAACAAGCTCACTAGAAATAATACCAGGTAGTGAGTGAGGTGTCACATGTTTCTCTAATGAGAGTCTGTTGATTTTCTCCTCCTGGCTGTGTTGATTCAACTTGTGTGCGTGTCTGTGTGTGTGTGTGTCCTTAGTGAGGCCTCAGCACTGCCGTAGTGGCCTGTAGGTTTAATTTTAGACTCTTGCCTAATGAGAGTCAGAGTGCGGCTGTAGAAGATACCATTCTGTCGATGTGGCATCATTACCAGCGAAGAGTGGAGAAATAATTAGAGTGGCAACACACACTCTTTCCCTATGATGAATTTACATTAGGGGACATGGCTTGCAGAGATAGAGACGTGTCCTCAGTGCCATTACGCTGCGGCTGAGATTCAGCAGAATAAAGAGCATAAAATAGATGATGTGTTGATATGTAATTGCTAGAAAAGTGCAAACTATCCATGAAAATGTTAATAAAATAGCTGCTCGTCAGAGGAAATCACCTGACTGTAGAAAAAGTGTGCTTACACAAATTTCACCACACTGCAAGAAACATCCTCACCTGTCAGAGAGTCCCAGACCACAGAGGGGACAAAAAATGGTGGGTGTGCAGTTTTGTTGACATTTTGGGAATCATCCAAACTAAAGCTAATGATTATTCTCGTTATTGATTAACCTGCAGATTCTTGGTGAAAAGGTTCATTATAATGTGTGCATAATGTCAAAAAAAAAGTTAAAAAAAAATGTGTGCTACAATTTTCTAAGGCAAAAATGTCATCCTACTAAATATATTTAAACCACGTAAATTTAATTAACTTTCACATAAGAGAAATAAAATAAAACAGCAAATGTTTCTGAGAAGTTTTAACTGAACATTATGTAGCAATTTTGCATGAAAAACCAATGAAAAACCAACTAGTTTCTACATTGCTGTCAACCAACAAATCGATTAATTAAATACTGTTAAGTCTCCAAGATATCTTTTACTTTATCCAAGATCAACAGAGAAAAATGGTGAAAAATGTATCAAAACTCCTGAGAGCTCAAAGAAACATCGTCACTCGTCTTGAATTGCAAGACCATTAGTTCAAAATACAAAGATTTTTTACAATCATAGAGAGAAATCATCATGTTTTAGAGGGTTACACCGTTAAATATTAAGTAATTTTCCATAATAAATAATGATTGATTAAAGCAGCAGAATCATCCAAGAGGTTGTACAGGGAAGTTGTCCAGTCACTTGCAGAGCATCAAGAGCACTGCAAGCAGTTTTCTACAGAACAGGTGACTATATGACATAAAATACACATCAACAACACAGAGGATACATCACCTTTTATCTCTGCATGTGTCAGTAAATCCCTTCAGTGTGTGCATTCGTTGTGTGGGAGCATAATTCAGTTGTCATAATCCCAGTGGCTGTGTCTTCCTCAATGTGACTGCTGTGACTGAGTGACAGTAAAGCGAGATGAGCTGATTCCCCTCACAAAATCGCCCCCCCCCAACCCCACCCCCACCCCTCCAGCACACCAACAACCCCTCCTCCTCTCCTCCCACGTCCCTCCCCTGACCCTCCCTCCCCTCTCACAGTGGGATTAAAACAACCTTTTGTCTCTCTACAATAAGGGTTAAACATTTCCTGGTATCACATGAACAGCTACCAGAATCCACAAAGTTACCGGTGGGGTTTTTAAAAAAAAAAAAAAAAAAAAATTAAACCCATTTGTTCAAGAGCATTAAATATTCAACAAGTTATTTGTTTGGTATCAGATGCAACTGACAGCGGGACGAGGAGATGACAGAGCATAACATCCTGCCGTATGAGTTTGGCAGAGCATAAAAGCAGAATTGACATTACAATTGCATGTTAAATTAAATGGCGCCCGGCGTTGACTAAAATAACTGTCAGCTGCAGTGATTGTACCGAAGTCAATGCAGCCTTTGGAGTTGTTCAATAGAGGGTGGAGGTGGAGTAAAAAACCAGCAAAGCTAAGCGAATAAAAGGAGAAAAGCCTCAAGGCACATCCTAAGGACTTCCTCCTCTCCCGTATAGTGAGAAGCCAGAGAAAGTGCTCACCTACACTCAACAGATGGCCCCATGCAATCTAATCTAGGCGACTCAGTGAGAGGAAGCTTATTTATTGCCGACTCCTCACCGGTGTTATTGCAACCTATTTTGAAAGAATGGATGTGAAAAAAGGTCCTTTGACGTCCGTTAGCCATGGTCGCAGAGGACAACAATGGCAGGAGCTATCCCTTTGAAAGAGTCACTATTCTCTGGGCCCGGCCCTAAATAATGCTCCCCTCATGACAAAGGGACAGAAAATGTAACATAATCAGCCTCAAAGCACATTGTCCGTCAAACTGAACAATGATTTAGACTCCAGCACAAAAACCTTTTTTTTACACCTTTTTCCTCACAATTACAGTGGTGGAATGTATCTTAGGAAATTTTTACTTTACTGTACCAAAGTGCAGTTTTGAGGTGCTTTACTTGAGTGCAGGATGATGCAGCATAAGCCACAGGATCAGTCACAGAGGACATTTTACTGCAGAATCAGCACCAGTATATTTCGTTGATAATATGCTATATAAGGATTCTTAATGCAGGACTTAAACTAGGTTTACTTTGGGGTTTTAAGGTTTAAATGCTGTTTGTCTACCTGGGGCACATGCACAAGAAATGAAAAAAAAAATTTGCTGGAAAAGTCACAAAAGAAGAAGATCACAAGCAAGTAAACAAGGATATAAACAATGCCGGATTTGAACATAACACCTTACAAAAATGCCTCTGTAATATTTTACAAGGAAGGATATTCATCCATTTTTTTAGAGCTCAGATACACATAATACGTTTTGCTGTGCGACACTGAATATAAACATAACTTCTATTTGTTTGCATAAAAACTCCACAAGGCCACTTTAAAGTGAGAGATCTGAGTACATCTTAATCCGAGGCTCGATTGTTTCCCCGAGTGTTCCTCGCACATTTGGGAAAAGCCACTTAATAATCCTACAAAGGCATATGAGTCCTGTCTGCTCCAGTGGGACATGCTGAATGGCTTCACAACATGGTCATTGTTGCATGCTATTGCGAGTATAAATTTCCGCCCACTTACTATGATGAAACCATCAACCTACAGACTGTCAGAGCTTTGTTGGCGGTCAGAAGGGCCTGAAACCGCCGTGCTGGAGTTTTTGGCCTCAATCTACTAATGTGCAGCTTCAGTTGATTTTTGTGTAAACATAACTCAGCACGTTGTGCTTTTTCAACATCTAATGTCACTGCATGAGAGGCCATTAATTTTAAAAAAAGTATCATAAATAAAAGCCTTGGTAGTGGCAGGCGTCTTTCAGGCAGATGATGGATAGCGGCGAGGTGTATGGATTATGGTATGAAATGAGTGAAAGGCCCATATTTCACTGAGTGAGGGGCGTGATTGACCAAGTCTAATGGGCATTATTTCTGCACACTGACTCTGTTGAGCAGAGACACTGGGCGATCCCCGCCGGCCCATTGCGCCTTCAGACTCACACTGAGATGGGACCGACGCCCTCCCTGCTCTTTGTCACGACACCAATAGAATAACAATATTTCAATGGCAACTGCATATTTCAATGGCAACTTTTAACAGAGCAAAGTTCACGCTGCGGTCTAGACCGAGCCCTCCTAGCTAGAGATGCGTGCTATCACCATGTGTGTGTGTGTGTGTGTGTGTGTGTGTGCACGTTTGCGAAGCAGTGGGTGTTCGTGGCGAGGACTCCTTTCTGTTTTTCCTATTCAGAGATGTGAATGGGAGTTAAATATGATTGGCTTAGGGAGAGAATAAGGGGCTGGGTTCACAAGGCTATCAAGGCAGGGTGGGGTTGGGAGTCGGGGGGGACACTTGTGAAATATTTCAATGCTGTCAAAGTGAGAAAGAAAAGACAAGTATAGATGATTTAGTCTGTTTAAGTTTGCTCAGAACACGTTCCTACAAGTTTTTTTTCTCAACCACTGTTTGTTTTAGTTCTCCAAACATGTTTTCTTGTCACATCGAATCAGTAATTGTTCAAATGTGATTCGATAAGAGCTAATAAACCGTGACAATAACCCTGATGAGACAGAGCAGCACTGTCCTCTGGCAATCTCTTTGGCTTGTTCTCGTCCACGTCTGTATCAATTTTAGTCTCATTAACTCTGGCTGAACTCATTACAACATAATAACAGTCTGGTGTTGGAGGTATCACGTAGCAGCAATATCAGGATTACTTCAGGTATCTGGCTGAGTATCAAAGGACCGCGGTGAAGGAATTTCAAATTTAAGAAAAAAACATTTTGCATCAAGCCACATTGATGATGCAGGCATCCGACTCAGCTCGAGGGACAATGAGGAAAACAAAGCGGCTGGAGTCTTAAAGGAATTTACATGAATTACAGCAAGAGGCCCATAGGGACGGCCGCGACCTCTCTTCAGCTTTTGAAACCAAACAAGACCCAATCCCGCCCATCAAGACACACACACACACACACACACACACACACACACACACACACGGGCAGTCTGTCCTACAAGCACACACATGCACAAAGACACACTGGTGAAGAATGGTGTGACTGGTTTCCATGGTGCCATGAGGCTCACTGACAGGGCTGGAGTGTTAACATGCTCACAGACAACAGAGAGGATGATGGGGAAAAAAAAGAAAAAGACAGAGGGAGAGAGGGAGGCAGAGAGAGTGCAGTAAAAAAAACAAAAAAACAAAGAAAGTGTAGAGGAGGAGAGATTTACCACACACAGGCAGCAGACCGTCCCTGAGGTTAAGGACCTGTGGTGTCGCCTATCGTATTTCTTTTTAACCGAAAGATATTCACTCACACAATCCCAAACACACAATGGACCAACTGAACAGAAGCCGCAGCAGCTTTACTCTCCTTTTTCCTTACAGTATCAAATCTGTTTCTGTGATGTACATTACAACAAGAGATAATTCAGTATTATTTCAATTTCAGTTCTATTTGTGTGGCCATTGTCATCATTAATAATAACATGGTACTAACAACGTTACCTGCTGAGATCTGAGAATGCAGCAACACTGTAATGGAGAATTCCCAGAGCGCACGAAACAAGAGCGGTCATACGATCACACAGGTTTTTAAACAAACGCTTGGTTAGCATGTTTATGTAAACGCTTGTCTTAGCCGAACTTATTTGTAAGAGAAAATACAAAAGCAAACCATCCAGTTATAAGCCAATCTTTGAGTTGCTGAGAAAACAATCTTAAAATCCTGGATTACTCTTTGTTGTTGTGCAATCGCTTTGGATTAATAATCTACTAAATATAGTAAATCTTGCATTCACTACCGAGTAACACTCATTTAAAACTGTGGTTTTATTTTGTAGCTTTGGCCCATTGGTTCTTAGCTGGAGTAACCCTGTTGAAATTCTATTTCTTTTCACTTTATCAGTTCAACCCGATGTCAAGTTTATGGAAACTACCATGTTGTGAAGCCTGGCGTCTTTGGTGTTAGCAGATCTCAGTGATTACTGTCATGAGTACCATTACCATAACTGGTTAAAACTAAGGGCAAGAGTTAAAAACAAGAGCTAATGGACCACAGTTTTCTAACCTTCTAGCTATTTGCACTGTTTTTGCTTTTACTCCTGTTCAAATAATGTCATATTGTTTGAATTGCCTGGTTTTATATGGTTTGTTATGTTGCACAGCTTTATTACTGATATTTATAGACATATAATAGAATAACAATGTCCAAACTGTAGAAATAAGACCCAGTTTGTAAACTTAAATCTCCATTTAAGGACATGCACCACCATCAGTGCTTTGTTACCAAGTAAAGCAGGAGCCCCTCCTCCCCTGTCTATTGTTAGCTCACCATGCATAAGCCAATGACTTTGAGTGACTTGCCAACAATAACCATACAGTATATGGCAATATGGCAACCATTCATGTGCTAATGAAGCAGGGAGGAAGCACTACAGCTTGGTTTGATATAGTGTGTGTATGGGGCAGGCCTCCAACTGCAGAGAGCACCAGCTGAGGACATGAGGGGAGGTGGAAGACTTCCAAGAGGTTTCTGCAGCAAAGAGAGAGAAAGGCCCACCAAGCAGACCCTACTCCTCTATATGCTCCATACTGTCACCAATAAGAAGATCATCCTCGGTCCAGTGAGCAGTGAGAGTCAATACACGCACACACCCATGGGCACACACACTCTCAGTATGTACATGTGTGCTGATCCCTGCATCCATATGTGTCCACAGAAGGTGCAGGCATGTGTGCACCTCCTTTGCTTCCCCACCAGGACCAATTTCCATCTACCGTCTGTGTGAGAGTGTGCGATCGATGCCGCTCAGGGCGCGTCATCCAGGCTGTTCATTACTGTTGGCAACACTGCAGCCATAAGCACAAACAACCTGCCCCACTGACGCATTACACACCAGCTATGGTCAGATGACAGGAAGTCAGCTTTATTTAGGACAGAGCTAAAGCAGAATGAGTGTGTTGTTCAGCTGTCATGCAAACTATTAGTTTGCATTAGTTTTCATTAGTTTCATTAGTGAATTACAACAACAGCTGAGGGGACCTGGAGTCTCCAGAAGACACCTTTGAAGTGCATGTTTGTGGCAGCAGGAGGGGAATGAGTCTCCTCTTCTTCCCTCCTTCTTTCCTCTTTCTCATCTTCACCCACGCTGTGTGTCCAGCTCTCACACCACCTGTCTCTTCAGCACAATCACAGCCGCCCAAGACCATATAAAAACACATAGAGTCCACAAATAGACTAGCTGAAGTGACGCTGTAGTGCTCTCAGGTATTCAGATTCAACTAGCTAACCTCCTAGCTATTCAACACTAGGAGGTTACAGTCACATAAGTGGCTCTGTAGGCACTTAACCTCAATTATATTTTAAGCTAAAAGCTAAGCTAACATGTTCAAAATCTCAGTGCTAGACTCTTGATGTACAACAGGCTAGCACATGAAATGCACACACAATATTCATCCCAGTTTAATGTGTTGACATGTTTACATTTGCATATTTTAAAAACAACCACAAGTACAGCTGAGGCTGATGGGAATGTCATAACTTCTGCAGGAATGAAGTCAAAAACTAAAGTTTAAGAAAACAGATATTCAGACCTGATGATGGCACTAGAGAGATGAAAAGCTAAGCGATCACTATAGTGAATATGATTCATCTTAAGGGACGTGTACCACATTTTGAAGCAATACATCCAATAGTTGTCAAGACATTTCACTTCAAATCAGGCAAATCAGGCCAGAACTTTAGAAATATCTAGGTTCTTAGTCCTGGTTCTCAAAGTTCAACCTGTATTCAAACCCAGTAATGTGTCATGTATAAAGGTTTTAGACCCCTTGCTCAAATAGTGAATGACTGGACTATAGCATAAGTGTGCAACAAGTTTAATGTCTGTCACACAATGCAACGAATGGGGTAGATGATGCCAACATGTTTAATAAAAAAATTTGCTATAAAAATTTTTAAAAAACAAGAAAAAACCAAACCACAAATGCCTGTATCTTGTTTGAGTTGGACAAGTCAGGGGATCTAACCAGAGTCAGAGAGGATTCACTCTCAGGATTCACTCATGAACGTGTCTAAAAAAATCTCAAGACAATCCATCTAACAGTTGTAGGGATATTCCATCCTGGATCAAAGTGGTTAGCGAAAACTAAGCATCCAAGCAAGACTGCCAATATGTTAAAAAGAAAAAAGACTTTCATTGGCATGCAAACCAATGTCTGTATATTTCTATATGTATATGCATAAATGGAATGCATATGTATGTGTGTCCTTTGGCCTTGAGAATGCATCAGTGTGCAGACCTGCAGTGCACTGAATGAACAGATAAAGATAACTGAAAGGTTGCTTTTCTCCAGGCTGAATAAAAGCTTCTCCTCAAACGTACAACTAAGAGTACACGCCTGTACTGAGATAAAACACATGGCACAGCAAAAGTCAGGAGAAATCCTTGAAACAGCTGCATCACAACAAACGCTTCATGTTCAGCGCAGAGACAAAATTATGGGCTTTTTAGTGAGTCCAAAAACTGAAAATCTGATCTTTCGCTTCCCACTCACACTCTGATGTGAAATCCATACTGCGCTCACTGAGTCAATATCACAAAAAAAACAAAAGCTGAGGATACAGAATAACTTCTGCTCACTGCTTAAACACAAATACTGTTGACAGATATTCATATAAAAACAAATAACTGTGATAGATGTGGAACAAGCCACAGACAGACAGATGGTGGGGTGGGAGTGTCAGTGACGTGGCATTATGGTGAGCTGTTCTGAGCCAGCGGTGAAGGAGGGAGTGCAGAGGGGTTTAATCAGCCTGTCTACAGCAAACTGATGCGTACACCCACACACAACACACTGGCACACACACACATTATGTTGCTGCAGGTGAAGGGAAAAATGCACAGGGAAAGAGAAAGGGTGATGTGAAACACAGGAGAGAGAGAGGGCATGCCTGAGGCAGGTGGAAATAGGTGTGGAGGTGTTGGCTGGTTGGCAGCTATACGTGTGTGTGTGCACTGAACAATATATCTGTGTGTGAGTGTTTGGCAGAGGAGAGAAGAGTGTGGACATTCGTGCAACATGAATCCGCAAATGTTTGTGTTTGTATGTCCGCAAAGTGTGAGTGTGTGTCCGTCTGGCATGCGAGGAGTCAACATCACTGAAACATGAATCCCCTGTGTGAAAGTGTATCAGTGTGTGTGTGTGTGTGTACTGTAGTTTCTCAAATAACCACAGAGCAAATGGCCACAAAAAACAAATAAGGCAGGATAAAAAACAAAAAACAAAAAAAACAATGCTGGACTGGAAAATTAATGTATAAAAGGTTCATGAAGTAAATTCAACATAATGCACCGTTTCACAGTAATAATTCTATGATTACAAATAACAAAGTCATGCCACACTCACCCATCTGTTGCTCTGAGATAACTGTTTTCCACTAAATGTTATTGTTTCTCATACAAAATCCATATCATCTTGTCCTTTTTGTTCTCTGTAATGACGCTGTTCAACACTGTGGGAAATTCCTCCCTGTTTACAGATTAAATGACCAATAACACTTCATGCCTGCGTGTTAAGTATTGAGAATCAAAAGGTTAACCTTGCTTATTTTAAAGACTAGAGGAAGTGACTGGAGCGAGTCTGGCTCCCACATTTATCCACCTCAGCTCACTTATTAACACACACTGCATCTTGTTTGTTTAATTTGCAGGCAAACAAAGCTTTAAAAAGTCACTGTAATTTCATGTCATTAGATGTTCAACATCTGTTAAGTTGTTGGTTCATAGGAGCTTAAGAGCAATCAAACAAACAGCGAAGCAGAGGCGACTGGAATTCATCAATGAAAATGGTAATAAGTAATGACTATAATAATATGTATTAATAATGGTAATAAACAGAGGGTGGGAGTGGGGAATATGACATAACTCAGTGTCTGCTGTATAAATGTTAATTATCTTGCATTTGAAGACAATCAGTAAACATAGTAAGAGTTGACTTGCAGTGCAGGCAAGGAGCATTTAAGCAACTTATAATAGTAGCAGATAAGCAAAAAAGGGAGCTCCAATACACAAATAAAATGGGGAACATTAAAAATACAGTCATGTTTCTATTATTACTCAGCTTCAAATGAAAAGGTTTATAAAAGCCGTGAGCACAATTTGAGAATTAACACAAGGATTCGGTAAATTAATAATGATGGCTTCCATTGTTGTTTGCACCCAAAAATGAGAGTCTCTGCAGAGGCTGGTTTTTCTAACAGGCCCAGTGGAGGAAGACCACACAGTCCTTCATCCATCCATCCATCCTCAAGACTCCTCTCCCTCCCTCACCCTTTCCCTCCTTTCTTCTCCTCCCTTCGTCTTTCACCTCTCTCTCCATCCCCTCTCTTCCCAGACTCTATGCTCCGTGGTGCAGGTGACAGCACAGGGACAATGGGATGATATCACTCGCCGGCTCCTAGCAGCTTGTCTGCATGCTGCACAATAACAGACTGCTGCAGCTCGAGTTTGGCACATTGTGAAGTTTGCGTGTGAGAAAGAAAAGAGTACAAAGAGCAAGAGAGACGGAGGGGGGGAGGATGGGGGGGGCAGAGGGAGAAGAAGAAGAAAAACAAACTGTACTGCTCAACGGAGACTACAGGAATGAGAAATGAGGGAAGAGTTAGGAGGATTGATACTGTGTTTTTTTGGGGGGTTTTTTCCCTGCAGCGTCAGTGTATGTGTGAACTCTGGTGGTCATGTGTGTATGTAAATTATGTGGCGCCTTTAGCCTGTATGCCTATAGCTGAATCTGTGTGGGCAGGACTGCAGACTGCGCTGCCTTTTAATTACAGCACTGCTCCTTCCTCCTCTCTGAGAATTCCTCACACACATACAAAACACATACACACACACACACACACAGCACCGTCCATGAGGCAGATTGGATTTACACGGCATCAATAATTCAGTCGCACATATATATACCAAATACACACAAAAACACACAAAAGCACACAGGTTGTGTTTGAGTAAGCGACGGCGTTTAGAGGGAGGTTTTGTCACAAACTGCAGAAACATACAATGACACTGAGAAGAGCAGGAAATAACTGTGGTTAAAGGCTAACACATGTTCCAGTCGCTGATCCTGCATCATTATGCCATGAATAACCTCAGTTAATAAACCAATTATGGGCTGTGTAAACACAGACAACACACACTGACAGAGACTCTTCAGAATTAAGCTGTCCCATTCCTAAAAACACCAGAATGTAAAATAAGAAACATCCCTGGGCTTCCTCTTCTCAAGAGCCATCATCATCCTTTATGTGAGACAGGTAGAGAACCAGACACACTGCCGGAGAGAGGCTTTCATCTCCTCAAATGAGTTGTACATCAGGCAGAATTACAGCCGCCATTGTTTTTAGCAGCTGAGTACAGAATGCACACAGGCTTCTGGTGCTTTTGTTTTAGTCTGTTGTTTTGCAAATACCTTATTAAACCTCAACTGTATGATTAGATGGTGATCAGGTGCTACTGAAGCATCTGCCCTGCATATGGACATTTGATAAATCCTCTCCTCAAATATTACAAATACTATTTATTTTATTTATAAGTCAGTGAAAGATGGAAAATCACAGTTTCTCAGGGTCAAAGCTCATGTTATTAAATCAGCTAATAGCTTACCACCCAAGTACCGTATTTTCCGCACTATAAGGCGCACCTAAAAGCCTTTAATTTTCTCAAAAACCGACAGTGCGCCTTATA
>JAQMCX010000050.1:18398312-18414292 GCA_029814765.1 Acanthurus leucopareius | reverse complement strand
GCCACTACAGTAGTTTCTATTCTATGTGCCTTATAATGCGGTGCGCCCTATATATGAAAACAGTTTTAAAATAGGCCTTTCATTGAAGGTGCGCCTTATAATCCGATGCGCCTTATAGTGCGGAAAATACGGTATGTTCAATTAACATCAGTGAAAAACAGAAACAAAGCTGAAGATTTTAATATTTGATGGGCTGAAAATGGCCCTTTTTATTAATAATGACTAATTATGTGCTGAAATAACTGGCATTTTATTCTTAGTCCATCATCTACTTGTTTAATCGATTAAAAGTTTCAGCAGCACCATATGCGAGTGTGGTACGTAGCAAAGTTGGCTATAGTGGGGTATGTGGGATGGAAGCCATCACTTTATTGAATTGACTATGTGATATTGAAGACAGCAGGCTGAGTAGAAAGATATTTATTCAGGGCAAACAAAACAGCTGGTGATGATTAAAAGAAGAAAGCTTTTTTGTTTAAAACCTGTGGGTTTGTGGAGGATTTATAATGACAAAAAGTTCAAGATCTGTATGTTGAAATGAACTGTTTTTGCTGAGAATGACAATGGGGAATTGATACATTGACTAAACTAAAACAGCATAAATTAAAGATGTTATATTACAAATGTGGTACAAAGAGTTGTGTTATGCACTTGAGTCTGTTATCAGAATACAGACAGCAAAAAATGACATTTTCCTTTTTTACTCTTCCTATTTGGCATAAAGTTTATTTGACCTTTCCAACATAAAAACCTCCCATCAAATTGGATAGACTCAGATTTATATGACACAATTTATGATTTTTTCCGTATTAAATGTTTTACCAGAAAATATTTTTATTGTTTAATGCTTGATATGAAGCAATGTATTTTAATACCACATGGACAAAATCTTTGGCATGACAAACAAAACTATATGACCATAAAATTTACCTGAATAATGAGACAAATCAAATTACGAAAGAAGATCCAAACACAACATCCATAAACATCCTCTTTTTTTCAGCTAAATGGCTTCTGAATTCATGCGAACACTTAATGGATTCTAATGCCCTCTTTTAAATGTGTTCAATCAACTTTGGTATTTACAGTGGAAAAAGCTTGTGTATTGATCAAACGAACCATTAGCACTTTGAACCAGGTCTTTATTGGAAACACTTAAAGTGGATTCCTTTAAAATGTTTTGAGAAAATGGATCTCCTGCACTCCTGTCATTGAATAATGCACTCACAGTGGATACCATTAGGCCGAGGATTACGTGAAAATGATCAGTCAGGCAAACCAATGGCTGACCTTGTGAGGTACAAACGAATGTTCCTACGCAAATAATGCACAGTTGAACCAAGAGGATCCTTAAGACATAAGTTTGAATATTTTCTTGAGTCTGCTAATTTATTCACTTGGATGTCAAGCACAGGAGGGGGCAGGAATTTTGAGGAGTGTGTAACAATTGGGCTTTTCTTTTCCCAAATCTGCATAATTATTGAGGTTAATTCAACTCAGAGCTTGTGTGCCATTGTCTTTGAATGTGGCTGCCACTGCTTAAATGAATAAATTAGTGACAAAACGAGGCTGACAGACAAGCTCTGCCTGAATGCACGATGTCAGGGAAACTGGCTCCAACGATAAGAAGAAGCAGCAAGGAAGAGCTTTTACTTGATTTGCTGGAGACAACAGCCTTGTCGTTTGCTTACATGTGGTCTTCAGTTTTCTCAGTGATATGATTTTTCTGGTATCTGTGCTTCATGTTCAGTTATTCAAAACCCATTGGGATTTAACAAGACTCACGATGAATGTGTGTCGGTCTCTGTAGACTGCTTTTCCAATTCATCATTCTGGATAAGTAAAAACTAGCGTTGCTGCATTTGTGACGAGATACCTCGCACTCTTGGGGGAAATGACAAAATGGGGCAGATGCTCACTGCTGAAATAACAATTTGACAGCAAAGACAGGGGCATAATAAGAAAAGTGATGGAATGGTATTATGGGTGAATAGGTTACATTTTAAATCAAAGATTGGCTGGAGGGGATTTATTGAAAGCAACCTCTTGGTCTGAATATTGAAGCGCAGAAGTATTAAAAATTGCAGTTCCTCTAAAGCCCAAGAAGCAAGTCAATCCTCTTAGGGTCCTATAAGAAAACACCCAACTTTACAGCAGTAATGAACGTGTTTACAGCCTTGTGCAAAAAAAAGCAGTTAGGTCTCTGTGGCTAATTTCCCTGTTTATGGCGGGAGGTGACTTTTTATATAACCCACTTGATAAAATTGAAACTGTGCTTAATTAACTGGATGGCTGTTTTGAGTGACAGCTAGCCGCTAGCTGTCTGCTAAGAGTTACCCATGAGTATAGCAATTCAAAATACAAATGTCAGCCTAATGATGAAGCTAGATGAAATTTCAAAGGACCCTCAGGGCAAGAACATGAAGGCTTCTGACCTCAATGTCTGTACAACAGCAATCCATCCAACAGTCTTTAAGATATTTCAGTCTAGTCCAAAGTGGTAGAAAACCCAGGCAACAAGAATTCACGAACAGAACGATAACACTAGTTTTGTTTGACATTCTTACAAAAACCGATGCAAAGCTCTACGCAAACATGTTCTTTAACTCGAGCCAACAGCACTGTTTTCTGAGTGAGTTCAGCTACATAACCCCATCTGCAGTTCTATTAACTTTCTACACAGGCTGAAATCAAATTACACAATTGCTTTATTCACTCACAGTTACTTCCTTATTTCCCATAGTGACATCCTTCTCCTGAAGTGGGACCGGAGCTGTTTTAATGTACTTAAACACATCCCCGCCTGGGCTTTTATGTGCGTGGTGCTGCTTTTTATTTCTCCAGGCTCTTGACATGATAGATGTGTGTCCTTGACGTGACTGATGACCAGTAAAGACTGGAGACCTTGGAGAGCATGAAGAGCTTTTGTCAGGGAGGATAAGCCCTCTGAGTGGTGCTGGAGGGCCGAGGGGACCTTAGCTTCAGGAAGGGGTCTGAGTGCTGCCTGTCTCCAGCAAGTCCTTCTAGGGTCTGTAACCACATCTGGAGCGGGGAGAGTCTGGCTGTGAAGGGTGCCTGACCAACCAGTCTGTCCGGTCTGGTACCACTGGCATTTCAAGGCTCCTCTCTTGAGTGCTCAATTAGTGACTAAGAGCCTTGCTGACAGGCTACCAGTAAGATCAACAGTAGTGCTGGTTCAACACTGTTTTAGTTGGGGGTTTTTTTTATGGGGGGGGTTGACTGCATCATAAAACAAGCCCCGAGGGCAGACAACTCGGAACAAGAGGAGCCTCTTCAACTCTGCAACAACAAACAGCAAGACAAGAGAAGACAGGTACTAGTCACACAAAGGAAGCTAATCATTTCACTGCAGGGCTTTTCTGCTCTGAAGGTTAAGCCACTGTAGTCGAGCTGCTTTCACTTCCCTTTTTTTTCTGTGTAGATTCTCATTCATCCAGGTCATGATTATCTTGAAGAGTCAAAAAACAAGGCAACTGGACTATGTTGAGTTTTGGGGGGACATTTCACTTCTCATCCAAGAAGCTTCTTCAGTTCCGGAAACTCAACATAGTCCAGTTGCCTTGTTTTTTGACTCTTCAAGATTTCACTTCACTTCTTAGTTCTTGATTTGTTGACTTTAAGAGAAAGAGATCTGAAAAGATCAGTGTCCTCATCCAAAGGTCACCTGCCACAGCTGGAGCAGGGTGCAGCAGAGGTCGGGACGGTTGCTTGTATGTGAAGTCCACTAAAATAATTTAATGGCATTGAATCGTTCAGACATTATTTTTTTTTATCAGATAAAGAGATAGTAAATATGCAAGTTTTCTTTCTGCGTATCTGTTGCTGGTGTAGTTGCTAACAAGCTCATTTGGTGTCACACTAATCTTTGTATTTCATCAAGTATAAAAAGTCTCAGGCATGGAAGAAAAGCCTGGATCAGCACTTCAGCACCGCATTTCCGTACTCTATGCAGTGATCACAATGCTAGTTAAAGCTGCCTGCTCCTTTTTCCCTCCAGCATGTACTCATTATAGAGTGGCAAGTCAAAAAGCCCCACACAGTGGTAGGCATCCTGATCCCGGTGTGCCTTTCACATGGAAAACAGTTTCAGATGGGACCAGTATTGTGCTGCTATAATACAGCATCTGCTTTATGGCATGGAAAAAATGCATTGTCACCAAGCGGCAGTGAAAGAGCCATTGAAGGACGGCCAGGGCTTCTCTCCGCTGCTGAGAATTTGACCGTGACACAGGCTGGTGGGTGGTGGTCAAACGACCTGCATGCTACTCTGACACAGAAGACCGCCGGGCCAGAAAAATGAAACATAGGTGCACAAGAGTCAAATGACAGAGAGGCTTTATAGTCTGGACATGTTTAAGAATAGAAGCCTGTGCTGCACAAACTAGTCAATACACTGCATAACTTCAGTGGAGCTAAAAAGTCTCTAATGAGGCTTTGTTTGTGATCTCAATGCAGCAGCGTAGAGGGTCAGAGTGCTGCAGTGAGCACTGGAGTTAAGCCAGGTGGGAATGAGACACTATGCAGACGGAGACAGAAGATGCCCCTCATCCTGTGACTGTCCATTAAACATTTAAAGCTGCACTGGGCACAGCTGAGAAAACCCGCTACTGTGGGAGTCTCTGTGAGAGAGCATGTCTGTGTCACAAAAAGTGTTCGTTTATGCCACATCTACCAACACTATCATAAATCATCAAGCACAATGCACTATTCTGCTGAATTTATTTTTCTCTCCGAGTGAGAGATGAAGTGAGGAAAGCAGAGGAGAAACAGCAGCGTACCATGACAGACGCTATTTAAATCAGCCCGTGAGAATTAATGAGATGATATCTTCTGTTTTATTTAATCCTCCCACTTCCATATCCGTGGTTAGGTTAATCACAGTGATCCATGTTTAAGGCCGAGCAAATGTCTCCCCGAGTCTGAGTGTCTGAAAATTATCAGATCAGTGAGAGCCAACACAAACATGAAACAAAGTCTTGCACACACCAAACTGAGTTTCCCATATGGGCCATATGATAGTGTATACTTCAAAACCATCTAAAAATTTTGCACATGCACGTCTCTGGGTGTGTGAGACCGTTGTGGACAATGTTAGATATCAATGAGTCTGATATAAAAAGAAACCAATTCAACAAATATTAATGGTTCAAATGGAAAACTAACACTTAAAACAGAATTGTCCTGCCCTATTACCACATCAAGCACATGCCTCAGATTTGGCCAATTTTTGCATCACAAAACACAGATATGTTGAGGTTGCTCCAGTTTGAATTCACAGAGGCCCAGTGGTCATTGAAGGAGGTTAGGCATGCAATTGTCCAATGTTATGTAAAACAGCCACTTTTATACCAATTTACCATGTCTGATGTGAAAAAAGAAGTGCCATGTCAATCAAACTGAAGTGCTATGACGAGCCGTCAAGGGCGGGTTCTCTGTGGCCACGAACTCCATTATACCTCCATTCCACACAATATGAGTCAAAGCCATAGAAAAGATGAGTTCACAAGACATTATAGGTAAAAATAAACCTCTGTCATAGCTTTGCTTTGGATCAGTACTAGGTTTTATTCTTAACTCTTCTCTTCAGTCTCCATACCAGCCATTTGGAGGGAAATAATTTAAACAGTGCTGTCAAGGACGTGGCCCTGCAACTGCTGCCAAAGCTCAGCCTCCACTCGAAATTCATACCCAAAGTCCCATTTCGGCTGAATCACAGCTTAGATAAACAGAGCGAGTGAAACGAATTCGGGGGCTTTTGTTTTGAGGCCAAAAGAGCATAATTCAGCTCTCACTTTGGCTGTGTTTTGATGCAAGACTGGGAAAAAAACGACTCACAAACAATCAAATCCTCTGAGACGTCATGTAAAGATGGCAAGCAACTTTTTTTTTTAACTTTTGTGACGTTACAAAAAAATAAGCTTTTGCTCAAGTTAAGTTATTCTTACTGCTAACACATGAACGCTTACTCACATGGGTCCGGATCAGTGATACCTTGGAGACAAGGGAAGGGACCCATGGGGAGAGGACATATCCTCAGGCCTCCAGCAGGTGCATTGTGTCCAGGATCAAAAGAATGGAGCCATGTTTCAGACTTGGCTGCATCCTGGTGAGAGTTGAGAGCATGTCCTGGTCACTGGCTCTTCCCTGTCTCTCACCCTGTCCTGACCCCTCACCCTCCTCACCTCTTTCCTTCCTTCATCATTACTTCTTTTAGGCAAACACCTGATCGATAGCGGTCTCCTGTTGGGAGCGAACAGACCCTTTCAGAGGCTGTTAAAAGACAATATGCACAGTAAACACGTACTTTCACTCAATGGACACTTAAAGAAAGGAAAGAGAGAGAAAAAGAGATCCTAAAATTCAGTGGGTACATTCAGCCCACATCCTAAAGTTGTGGACAAAAGGGAAGATACTTTGCAGGGTTTTTATTTTGTCTCAGAATGCAGATTTGAGGAGCAGGAGGAGGAGGAGGGGGTTTAAATGCTCTTTCAAAGCATGTTTTCTGTTCTCTAATCTGTCTGTCATTTCCACCCATACAGACACACTTCTAATTTAACTTCAAAGCATGGGGGATTGTGAGCAATGCAGATGAAACTCTGCATGAAATCAGTTTTTCTATCGTTATCTTCCCAAAACACACTGATGTTAGTGTAGCTGTACGTGCTTTTTCCTGCTGATGTGCTGAACATTAACATAGACTCCGTTCTGGCGAATCTCAAACTGATGTTACCTGATATGTTTCGCTGCTTCCAGGATGACGTGACTGACATACGACCGAACCTGTTGTGAAGTCAGCTATTCCTGATTTATGTTGGTAGACTCAGCTTGCAAGGGTTTCATCATCACCCCCTCCCCACCCCCCAAGTCAGCCCTTGCTTCAGATTATGGGAGTGTAGTTATCACTCTCTCTCAGGGTTGGGTTTTGGGTGCAGGGCCAGGGTAATCCTGGGGAGTTTGACTTGGGACGCCTAAAGCTTAATTAGGTTTTTTCACCGCCGATGACTGTGGAGAATCCAATTGGTCCGGCCTCCATGTAGTTCCCCAGTTCTTGTCTGATAAGGCTCGATATCAGAACAAAAAAAAGCCTGTTTAAAGGCAATGTTGGATACAGGGAATTTGATAAAATTCACAAAATATGTATTAAAATAATGAATGCTACTAGTTTGCCTCAGGATAAGACATAAGACACTGTAATGCAAGCAGAATAACAATAACCTATTGTAGATGGTTTGTAAAATTTAAATCTAGTATACTAATAATACATTAACAACATGCACAACACAAACTAGTTTTTATATAAAACTATATTACTATTTATACCTTAAAACTACCTGGCTAACTGTTATGTAGCTAACTGAACCAGCTGACAAAGCTGACAATATCTTGCTAATAAACAATAAAATATACACTATGTCATGGTCAAATCTGACCTGGCATTTCATAAGAATTCAGTTCAAAAAGGTTAAAACTATAAAGGTGTTTAAATCACATTTCAAATAAAGAACAGTAAACTTTAAATACAAAAAAAATAACTACAATTTCAGCTAGGTTAGCATAACAATCTGATTTCCTGTTCACTATTAAGTGATTAAATTTTGGGCTAAATCTGCACATAATTCTTCATGTATATACACATACTAACTCTTAAAAACTATGTCATTTAACTATATTCTTGTTGCACTTTTTTATCACAAGTTTGAAACTAGCCACTACAGCAATTCAGCTGCTCAGACCTTTACACCCAAAACGCTTAGTCATGGATTTACAAATGGCTGGCGCCAGGTTAGCAAATGTAGATATGAAATACACTCTTAGTGATAAGAAAGGAGGAGGGTCAGAAAGAGAAGGAAGTAATCAGAAGAACAGAAGAAGAGAGAGACAGAGAGTGGAAGAGATCAGTGCATAATCTGCTCTCAGGGCAGCGACTGCTCCTCTATTTAAATCACATCGCTACGAGCTGAGATTATAAAACAGGTTTTAATAATTCCATAAGCGCTGTGCATATCATGATCTCAAAGACCGGCTTTGAAAATTAAACTACAATTTTAATTATTATCATCCAACCAAGGAAAATTGAGATTTTTTTTTTTTACCAAGATACAGCAGCAGTTTGAAAATGACACAGAAGCCTTAAATGCACTTAAATTTAGCTCAGACGGCAGCACACTGTGGCTCTTCAGTGCATTAACAATTTCATCTTTTATTCCACACCAATCACATTTCATGAAAGCAGTGGTGAACATCTAAAGAGTGGCCCCTTGACTCCGGGCTGAGCCATCTACATACCCTGAAATGTCAACTACAATCAACATACTGACTTCAAAACCAGAAGCTATATGAATTCCACCTCAGTGACACATCACAAATGACCAATGAGTGAAAGTGCCCTATTTTCCTCTCACAGGATCTGTGGAGGCGTGCTCTCTGTCACGCAGTAACCCCTTTGAGTAACACGTCCACCGCGGCTCCGCTCATACAGAGACTTGGTCATTGTGCCTTGAGTCCTGAGAGGCCCAAAACCAGCCAACCTTGAAGACCCGAGCATTAGGTCTGCTTCAAACAGGAGGCCTTTCAACCTCTGCCAGAAGAATACAAACTAAAACCAATACAGGGCATGCAATTCATCGCCAAGATCCAAATAATGGTGTAATTGTGTGATTAAATATGGTAAAGATGATCTCTGCTGCTAAAAAAATCCACAAACTTAAGGATTACTAGTGTCTTTTTCTTTTCTCTGAGAGACTCCTAACATCACAGGGCTTTTGGCTATGAACCATGGCACACTGACAAAGACTCATTGATATTTCTACATAGACAGAGAGACAAGCAGAGGGCTGAAAAAGCCCAGTGTTGGCCCAGACAGCTCTCAGCCACACTAGACGTTTGATTGGGTTATCAGGCCAGCCAGGAGATCCAGATTAATGAAGTTGCCATTTGTCCATCCTCACAGCCGGGCTCAGCTAGCCCACAGCAAGGAATTTTCTTAGTGACAATTACATTCTTCCAGCTCAGCCGGCGCTGAGAAACCAGCAAAGGACTGACCACAAGGAGATTATACTGATTGCTATCCCAATGCTTGCATTTGATCCTAAATTGCTCGGGCACAGGGCCTCAGCACATTCAACTCCTCGGTGGATGTCCTTGGGTCTTTGTTTGTAAATCTAATACAAGCAGGCGTCCTCTCATTGTGGTTGAAAAATTAAATCCTTGATGTAAAGGGAATCCTGAAAACATCGCTTATATCTGTTTGGCGATCTGTGTTGTGTAACTACAGGAAGAAAACAGGCTAATTCAACAGTATAAACACATATCTGTTCAGGCTATTTTTACCATTTGTCTGTTTGATAAGCTTATTTCTGTTCCTCTCTTTTAGATCAGCAATACAGTATCTTCTAGTCAAAGATATTTAAGGGGAACATGGATTGATTACTTTTATCATAACTTGATCTGTTGACTATATCCTCAGTTTGTTTGGTATATAAAATGTAAGAAATTATAAAAGGATTAAAGAGGATCGTTTTTCCCATCATTAGTCAAAAAGACAAATACAGTACAGTCAACTTGAAATTATAAAAAAACTGAGAAAAGCAGCAAGTCCTCACATTTGAAAAGATACTTGATGAATGACTTGAAACCAGAGTTTAAATATTAAAACTGTTGTCTACCCATCAACTGAGAGGATAAATATAAAAAACTGAAGCACTTTTGCATGAAGATTTTGAAAACTCTGTTAAAATAAAGAAGGCACAACAACAATCCCACATTATATGGCGAACTTAAAAAAAAAACAACAATTACTGTGACTCCTGCTTGTTCCTGGTGTTATTACACATCAGCATGGCAGCACGATCAGCCTGGATGGGAGAAAATTTTTCAAAAGCTGCCTGAAGAGTCACTCAGTGTGCTGAAAAATGTGTCTGATGCTCATTGTTGTTTCACTGGTATCTATTGGCCTGTTCAGACCTCTCTCCACATGTGATCTCTGAACGGCTCAGCTGATTGGTCTAAAGGAGGAAAAAAGGGATTTGTTTTGACAGTGGCACCAAATTTTATGATTCTAATGGTTTTCTGACCTCAATCTTCCCTAATCATTCATCGGAAGCCTGGACAAAGATTATCTAGAATAGATTATGTTTTTACCCAAACACGTGGCGACAGAACAATAAAATAAAATTACAAAAAAAAAAGAAGACAAAGGAGCCAAAGTTGCATTGTATTTTTTGCTTTTGATAACTCATGCACATTTATCTTCTGCTGAATGGAGGAATCTCTGATCTACACTTGGATTTGTTTACCATCCCATTTCTTTTGTCTCCCTCGAGAATTTTTTTTTTTTTTCCCAGGATTCCTGTGGCTGTGTTTGGGGGGTTTAAGGGATGAAAAAAGAGGGAAAGAAAAGCCCATTGGTCTCAGCGCCACAGAAACACCATCCAGAGCCAAGCTGTCATCCCACTTGGATTAAGGGCCCTTCACTGGTGGCTGCTGAGCTGCTAACACGGTGTCTTACCCTCGGACGGGGTGTTGGTGGAGGGGGGTGGGGGTAGAGGGTGGAGCAGAGGGTAAGGGCATTAGAGGGCCTGGCCTAAATAAGACCTCGAGGTCAGCGAGCCTTCTGAACCATGGCAAAGCCACTTTGTGTTTCCATGTCAACTTTATTCATGTGCTGACAGCTAAGTGTCTCCCTCTTTCCTGTTGATTCAATCACTGTTGCATCATGTGCTGAGGCGACGGAGATAATCTACGCCTTCACTCCACTTATCTCTGCAGACCACCAATTCTTGAAGTTTATCGGATGTAACGTTTCACCAATAAGCTGGTAAGACTTTGGAGTCTTGTGGTGTTTCTTTTTGGCAGGGATACTCTTTAAATCTCAGATGTTTTAGGCAGAATGAGAGCTGTGTAAATGTAAATGCTAAGCTATTAAACAACACAAGTGGGCAGCATCGCTGTGCCAACAAAGAGTGGGATGTGCGGCCGAGCTTCTCTTAAGCTCTATGCAAATAGGAGGACGATGGAGGCTTGAGAACAGAGCAGAAAGCATTCATGTGCACACTCTTCCTGAATTTTCTAAATTTGGCGAGCCTACACCCTGCCGGTGGAGCAATGCCCACCTCCTGTTGTTTTCAGGACATGGTGGGGAAGCAATGGTCCTTGTTATGTGCTGCCACCAGGCCACCAACTAGCTCTCCAACATCTGCTGCCCATCCAAAGTTGGCCAGAGCCTCAACAGGCCCGAGGCTGTCGATAGCAAAGACTGCCTCTCCAGCCCACTTCAGCAGGAACAACTGTGTGTTCAAACAGAGGATCCAACAACCAGAGCCTCTATTGTGGATCTCCTCAGGCATAACCCTACATAACCCCCCTAAACTGCAAGAAAGAGGCGAGAACAGCCGCCCCGCCAGTACAGACGGAGAAAACAGACCCCCTTTGTTCCCCCTGCCCCTTCTCAGCGTCGATTGAGGTACATGATCCACCCCTCCTCCCCTCCTGCAACCCTAGGAGCTTCAAAAACCCTCCCACTTTCCCTCTGCTCTCCCCTCCTCATCTTCAAGTGGGTGGCAAGACAGCAGATCATCTTATGAGAATTCAGAAGTGCACATCTCAAGTCTCATCTTCGTTTGTTCATTTCATGTCCTCAAACTCAAGGTTGACTGGGAGTCTGATCAAATGGTGCATGGAGCTAGTTAACCTGTCAGGCGCTCTGCTGGGGGGAAGAACGGGAACATAAAACCAACAACATTACCTTCCATTATCCCAACCTCCCACTTCAGAGAGGGGCTCCATTGCTGTCACCCCCCAAGCAATTGATTTGGACAAAAAAGAGCATCTCTGAATGCTTTGTTCTCACACAGGGGTGTAATAACCTGACATGGGCCGTAATAGCGTTCCCTCGGTAACCTTGAGCAATTGGGCTTCATTGACTGTCATGGTGTAAAGCTCCAGTGTAATAATTCGGTCACAGTGGGCTATCCAGGGACATCCGCACTGACCGCTACTCATCCACCATCTGTCCACACCTGCTGCCCAAAAAATACAACCTGACGTAGCAGTACAGCAGTCTAAGTCATGCAAGGCAGGATAACTTGATTTTAAGAGGTGAACTTACAACCATCACTAATAATATGCTGATTATTTATTAAACTTTTAATTTATAAAATGGCAGAATAGAGTGAAAACTGTCCTTCAAAGTTTTCTTGAGTCAAAGTTGACAAATTCAAGTACTTTAGTATGTCAGTCTCAATCCAAAAGCTGTTCAATATAAAACAGAAAAAAAAAATTAAATGGCAATTTTCACTTTTAAGAATGCTAAAACAAGCTATTTTTTTGTATTTTTCTTGAAAAACTGACACAAAAGATTGTCAAAATAGTCCATTTTCAATTTCAGTCAATTAATCACCACACTGTTTTGGTCTACTTTGAATATTATGTACTTTAAATGATTATTATTTTTTAATATAGGGCTGCACTGCTCCTTCAATCATGCAACTTATTTCATTATTATTTCTGGTTGAAGTCGCCAGTCTATAAAACATCAGAAATGGGGAGAAATGCTGGTTTTGCCAAAAAATTTTTCCAAAGAACAGCCAAAAAGTCAATATACATTTATGTAAAATGGAAAAAAACAACAAATTTTCTCATTTAAGATGCTGGAACTAGGAAACTCTTTGCCTTCTTACTTTATAATTTACCCAAAATGATTATTAAATGTTGTTAGTTAATTTTCTGTTTAACCATTATGGACTTTTCCACTAATTATTTAAGCAATAACTCCTCTGGTAGAAAAAACAAAAAATAGCAAAATAACTGCACATCTTTGCATTTAATTACTAAGCCAAACCAGTCTGGCAACACATAAATCATTTCATAACCATTTTTCTTCGTCATCTGTCAACATCCACTCCTGACAAAATAATACAGATCTGGTACGTAAACATCAACAGTTGCAGCTGTGTGGAGTGGATTCACAGGAACGTGTCAATCCCCATTAGAGCTGCTGCGTAACTGAGTGTGAAACTCTAATTGCACCCACCAGCTTGAAACCATATGAGCCCAACTTACAGAGAGGAAGGGTAAAAGTAAAACGTGCATGTGTGAATGTAAATAACCACGTATGTCCTTCTTTGCATGTACTGATCTGCTCCTGCATCCATTTGTCTAAATCACAGCCAAAGCTGGTGCTCAGGCAGCCGTGAGGTGGCACAGGGGGGGACAGCACTCCCTCTGTGGTCCTCTAATGAGGTGCTCATCAGCCCCGAAATGAGATGAACATGCTTGTGACAAGGAGGTCCAGGCGATGTCAGTTTGCTGTGCTGCTGTGTGTGACTGGTCCACTGGGAAGAAACACCCAGACCGCAGTGACACTAATGGATAGGCATTGGGCCTCCATCAGTCCCCAGAGATTTGGTCTCATCACAGCTGAGCGGCACAGCGCTTCAATTCACAACGGCTGCTGGATCGTCTCCACTGAGGGGAAGTACATGCATCTCTAAAACCCACTCAATCATCCAGTCAATCAGGTGGACTCGCTCTGATGGTGCGTTATTCAACCATGAAACTCTCCATGAAAAGAAGTGATTGCAACACTTTCCAAAAGTGTAATTACAGTTTATTTCAACTTGGGTCTAGGTTTTGTATTTTTGTTCATAATTGCTACAGTGATGATACCACTGTACTTAGTGTTAATTGCTGAGATCTGAGGAAGTGTTAACATCCATGAAAGGAAGTCAGACAGAGAAGAAACACAAGTAGTCAGTGGATTATAGCTCCCTGTCGAACTTATTCAGAGAAATAAAGTTATTAACCAAAGTGTCCAACACATGTTTTTACTGCAGTGTTGTACAACTTTCCTCTGCAAAGAGGGATTAACATTTACATTTCTGGTCCACTTACTTGCAGTTTTAGCTCCAAGTTAAGTGGCTGAGATGATCTGGCTAAACCACTGGCTCGTTTAAAAACCATCTGATTGTCAGTTCCAGGGCTGGAAACAAATGATAATGTTTCCATTGATCCATTCTATTGATTGTTTTCTCCATTTATGGATTAACAGTTTTGTCCGTGTTGGATGTTGTATCCCAATCTGCCACAAAACAAGACTGTGTATTAAATTTGCTGGATGTCTTTAACTATTGGCATGAAACCTACATATATTCACTTTGCAATCATTTATGTCAAAGAAAATAATCGAACCATCCAATTTGAGAAGCGGGAACCAGTGAATTGTTGGCACTTTTGCTTGAAAAATAACTGAAACGATAACAGGACTGTCAAAACAGTTGATGACTCATTTTCTATCAACCATCAACTGCTTAACAAAACATTTCATTTTTAATTTGTGGAAATGCTGTGACTTGACAATAAGAATAATAACTAGCTTTCACGATTTTTTCCACATTTTTCCTCATCTTCATACCATTTGCTGAGCCCCCCCCCCGGTGGTCTGCATTTTTAAAAATCACGGTGCTACACAGCTTTTCAATGGCCATAAATCACTTCTACACTGACTGCAACAGTGATTCACTGAGGTCATTTTAATAATTCCAACAAATGAACAAATAAAACAACATTGCTACATAAATGAATTGCATCTTTGGTGAAATGAATCACCAAGTGAAAGCCTGCGAGCTTCAGATCAGTTCCTCTGAGAAATGATGTCATCAACAATACCACAAGTGACACAGAGCGACTCTTTCTCTCTGTGAGACACTTTGTCCCGTCCTGTGGTTGGCGGGGTTCACAACACAGACGGCCGCTTACAGAAGGAGCGTTGATGACCTCTTGCAGAATAGTCTGCGTGTTTTCTGCGGCCCACAGAGTGAAATTAGTGGCATTTTCCCTCCAACACCCAAGCTTTTCCCATAGCCCCCACAGAGGAGCTGCCCCGCCACTGCTTTTGGGTCAGCGGTGTGACTGACTAGTGCACTCACAATAACTCTGGCCAACGTGTGTCATGATAATCCCTTAGTTATGCAAATCTCCCAGCCCCAGTACCGTTTGTGCTGAGGGTGAAAGTAAAGATGGCAGCACAATGTAGGTCACTATCTTGTCCCTATTTCTCTACATCGATCGAATGAGCCTGAAATGTCCTGTCAGTGGAGCTCCAGCAGCAGTGGGGTAGTAGCTCTCTGAGCTCGAGCAACATCCTGACTTCACTATGGTGAAGTTTTGGCTAAGGAGGCAACCAAAAGACTCACAAACAGTCGAGGACGTGCGTACCTCAAGGGGTGTTGCTCATTTTGCCGCCTGTTTCTGATATTAATGCAAACTAGACATAAGGCAGGGATAGGGGGGATATTGTTATCTTCTTAAACAGATTAACAATAGTCTGCCTAGAGTGAATAAACATGACTAGAAAGTGTGTCAGCCCTTTATAGAGAGAAGTAAGAACAAGAGATTCAGACAATAAAGGGTTAGGGTCATTAGCATTGTATTAATTTGGCTATTTGTGCAGGCAGAGAAAGTGTGCAGCAGAGACATGTGTGTTTGGGTGTGTGTAAGAGTAAAAGTGTCTGGGGATGAGCGTAGGAAAAGAGAGGGTTGGGGGTGGGGGGGTGGGGGATCTGTTGTTGCTTGCTGGTGAGTCCCCCCCCCCCAACCATTAATGAAGCGTTTTCCAAGAGGAGACAGAGGGGGGAAGGGGGGGGAGTATGGAGAGGATTTGGGTGGGAATGTGGGGTTTTTTTTTTTCCAGTAAAGGAATTGTTTGGCTTGTATTGCAAATGGCATGGGATGTAATTGGGGAATCTCGGGGGTGGGGTGGGGGGGTTTAATAAGATTGATTTTGATGAGAAGAGAAATTAGACTAAACAAACTGACCGGTCAGTCAAAACAAGAGAGAGCTGCGATACGAAATATGAAGGGAATTAAACATGTGGGGAGCAAATCAGCTTAGGATATGAGTGATTTTTAGCAAGAGGGCAGCTTTTTCATCAACACAGGACAACTGTCAGATACTGTAGATC
>JAQMCX010000050.1:18234449-18398212 GCA_029814765.1 Acanthurus leucopareius | reverse complement strand
GGAATTAAACATGTGGGGAGCAAATCAGCTTAGGATATGAGGGATTTTGAGCAAGAGGGCAGCTTTTTCATCAACACAGGACAACTGTCAGATACTGTAGATCTAATTATCTATCTATCTATCTATCTATCTATCTATCTATCTATCTATCTATCTATCTATCTATCTGTACTTACAGTGTGCAATGAAAGCATCATGAAGCAAAGAACAGATCACATCAAAGGTTCACGTTGGAAGACAAGTGTCAATGATTCCTCTCAGCATCCTTTAAGCAGCTCACTGTGTGTCAAGCCTTGATTTGACAGTCGCGCTCTGGAATAAGTGCACCTGCACTTGCTCTCCCTGATGACCAAAAGCTACAGGCTAACACGTGTATTTTTACAGATTCAGATTTGGGAAGAAAAAAAAAAAACAGCCCCCGTGTCTTTGCGTCCGTGAAGCGGATCTGTGAGGGGGGCAGCGGCGCTCTCATTGGCAGCCGTACAGCATCCAACTTAATGTGCTGCTCCTCTAAACTACTGACAGATAACTGGAAGCTACGCGACACGTGTTTATTATGGATGGAATCATTTCGCTCACCTTATCTCCTTCCTCTGCGGTGCGACACGCGCGTCCTGCTCCGTATCTTCGGCCCCCTGCGACAGAGAGACGCCGTCTGCTGTGTTTATTTACGTGGAGTCCCGGTTAGAGCCGAGCCGCTTGCACTTGTCTCCTCTGCTTCAGTCACTGGTCCTCTCCTCTCCCACCAGTTCACCGACACACTTACACACACACACAAGTGCAGGCGGGGGCGCGCAGCATCACTCCAGGGCGTGCGCACGCTCATTGCGCGCACTGCAGCGCCGCTGCCGATGAATGGTGGCCTGAAGGCACTGAACCATCCCAGCAAATTGTTATCAAAATAGACACGGTAGTAGTGTTTTAGCTCTCTCAGAACAACAGCTGGACAACAGCTGGACGAGTTTTAGGGCAAAATAAGCTAAAAGTTGCCTTTTAATGCTCAGCTGTGCCCATCTCTGCTATTTAACAGCAGGAAGCTGCTCTTTAATATAGGTGCTGTGCTGTTGTTTTTCAATGTAAGCATCATAAAAATGCTTTAAGCAGAAATAATGTTTAATATTAAAATAATTCCAGGGCTTAGAGGCTCCATCATCCTCCCACATTTTCATTAATCGGGCTTGCAAATGGAAAAAAAGGGGAAAATTGAAAACAAAACTCAAATAAAAAATTAAATCCAAAGACTACAGTCGGTCCATAATGTGTGCTTTCACCTTTTAGACAGTGAACTTTATTCCAGCTGGTCTGGACCGTAATTACTTTGAGCCATTTGCATGTCCTGATACACTCTACCATTTTGCCCTGAGAGCAGGATTTTGCACTAATAATCATACAGTAGCCTGCAGGATCAACCAAGACTCTGCAGGAAGAGGTCATGTGACTGTAAAAGCGACATTTCCTCTCACTTCCATCTGCTTCCAGCCAGTCATGCTCTCTTCTCTCAGTGCATGTTACACATATGCATTATCTCAGGCTTAGCCATGGTGGCCATCTGCAGCCACAGAATCAAACGCTGAGAGCAAGTGACGCAGTTATTATTAGGATAAGCCTGTATTGGCAAGAAGACATGGATTCTGGTTTGAGTTGCCATTCAGAGGCTGGTTGACTGAGATTAGCTAAAATTAGGTTGTGGCACAGATTTGAAGATGAAAATGGGTTTATAGATTTATAACTACTTGGAAATAAGACAAAGTGCAGTTCATTATAAGAAGCCAAAAGTAATGAGTGCTTAGTTTCCAGCCCAACTGTCATTCACCTCTCTTTATTCCTCACACATACATTTCTACTTTGTCTTACAGTATAAAGTAAAACATCACTGAAAACAGAAAAAAAGAGAGGTTGACATGTAGCCAAGGTCATTTGCTGGTTGTAATCCCCCAGTGTCAAAGCACCAGTTTCCCTCATCATCAACTGAGGGGGACCAAGGGGATTCTTACCCACATCTGCTGGTTGTGCCACACTGGGAAGTGTTGTAATTGTCCTTGCCTCTCATTTCCGACCGCCTCCAGATATGTCTGCATACTCTTTGAATCTCATTAAAATACTCTCTTAATTTCCCCCATGCATATTATCCGTAAAATACTCTGAGGGATTTATATAAGTTCAAGGATACAGCACCACAGAGACCGAGTGTAGCGTTTCCAAAGTTGCTAAGTGAATCTTGTCAGGATCTTTGTGTTGAAAAGCAAAAAACCCACCAGAGGAGACATCGTCTCTGCTTCACTGGTAACTCCAATTATCGTGCCTATTACTGCAGTGGATCCTTGAAGTCCTCTGCTCGCTGAGATGCAAAACTTCACACATGGCATGACTATCTTGCAGGAGAGGTGGGGTCCTCACATGGCATGTTTTTTTTTTTTCTTCACTGATTCAGTGTTATTCTATTTGATTCTTTTCAGGACAAACTTCTGAACAGATGCAGCAACCAGCAAGCCAACCATGAAATGACCTGGCTCCCAGCAGAGGTGATGATTAACTAGCACAGATTCAACACAGATCAGCAGGCTCATAGTCAGAGCTTACATTAAAACACAGCATGTTTAAAACAATATCACAGCCATGATACGCTTATATTCTCACATTTTCTTAACAAGGCAGAAATACAGAACTCTGCATTTTAATTACAAACAAAAAGAAGTGTTTTTTTAAAAAAAAAAAGGTTTGCAGCTGTTATGTAAAGGTTTGTAAAAGACTTTAACATAAACAGTAAGTTTCCTTTATTACCCATTTACTCTGTCAGGGTTTGATTTCATGTCGCTTGCTTTTCCGTCTCTTTTTTCAAGTGTCGCAATCGTATTTTTGAAATTAAACTCTTCATATCTGCTTTCGATATCCGCCGCTCGCTGCAAAACTAATTAAGTGCTAATGAGCTGGGTGGGTTTTTTTTTTTTTTTTTTTTGCTGCAGCTAAATGTGAAGTGTAATTGAGTAGCAGCCACCCTAAGGATAAACAGTTGTTTCACAACAACATCGATGGGAAAATACATAACCAGTCTGAACCACCTTAAGATCTGTTCCTGACATGGACCGGAGAGGCGTATTTATATTCAGAGTCTGGAGATTTGGCCAGAGGTGCAAAAGAAATCAAATTACTGATGTGATTACTGCCGGGGGACAAGTTCATGAGTCAGATCTGTTTACATCAGGGAAGGATGCATTTCCCCTCTCTGCTGTGTAATTATATTATGACTTTTCTGCATTAAGTGGGAGCAACATTTACTGGCTGCCCAACCCTGTTAACACATGGAGGGCAAAACCATGACATGACTCCGGTAAACACAGCACAGTGAGCAGATACCCAGCACCTGCATTTCAGTGAGTAATGTGTTTTTTTAAGTTATTCATGTGAATCCTTGGCAAGTTTATTTGTACGTTTCTTCAATTGTTCCCCAGTTTTACATTTTTTATAATGGTAATAAATCTACAGCAACATTTGGGTTATTTTTTCACAATGTTCATGTTATTTCAAATAAATTGGTGTTGCTCAAAATAAAACCTGGAGTCTTTTAAGCACCTCATTTCACAGCTAACCAAACAGCTGAATCACTGTCACATCGATTGAGATCGAGGCAGTTTTTCTTTTTGACAAGTTTGATCACAGCTGCAGTTATATAAAACACACATAATACTGTTTATGCAGTGCCACATTCTCTGGGCAGGTCTTAATTTTACACTGAAAATGTGTTTTTAATGACCCCATTTTAAGGTTAAAACATTCATCAACTCTGTGTCAGAACATTACTTACCGTAGAAAGAACAAACTAGAAAAAAAAAATATCAAGAAGTTAAGGTACATTTTAAGTCTTGACATTGAAAGTTTTTTCAGTGACTGAATAAAAGAAGCAAAAGAGTTGAATAGTGTGATTTTTGCTCAATGCTGCACATTTCAGGCTGATGTTAAAGAAACGCATAGAGATTCATGTACTTCAGCACAGTAGTAAGCATATGAAACGAACGGTGCTCATCTAAAGGCAGTTTGGTGCAGCTTCAAGCCAAAAAGTGGTTAAAATGAGTATCAGGGATGTTTCATTTGCTGCTCAGACAGTCTGCTGATTGGTTGCATTGAGCTGCCAAAGTGGTTACTGATGATTTTAGAGGAGAAATTTCTATCAACATCTCTCTGGTAAAAGATGTCATTTCAAGTCCTTGTCGGAGTCCAAGTCCATTTCAATGTCCTTTTTTTTTAAATTGGCTGGACAAGAAGAGATTTGACTGAAAAAATCTCACCATCAGAACTTTGGTGTCAAAAAAACAAGGAACAGCTCCCAGTTTTCATGTGATGAGTTTAAAATGAACTGTTTACTTCAAATATTTCTGAAGATTACTGCACAAAAGTGTCAACCAGTTTTAATTTCAAAGCACTGTACCTTGACAAAACGATCCAAGAAGAGTTGGTGTTATCCTCATTTATCTGATATCCTGCCTGCAAATCCAAGTATCCGAATGAGCCAATTCAGAATCTTTTATTGAATGAACGATCAAACAGACGTCATCAAATAACAGGGTTCATAAGTTCACTGCAGGATGTGAAATTTTCATATTCCTCAAAGTCTGCATTTTATCTGCAAAGCCAAACATGCTGTTTTTAGATCTTGTCGATCATCTTAATTCTATCACAGTTATATAAATACAGGGGATAATCTTAATCTCTTTTATTTCCTTTGCAAAGCAGTTAAATGCTGGATAAAACCAATTTCTGCATGGCCTACATTCTGTGTTGCTTCCTCCTCACATCACTGTTGATGCGGTTTGTTGTGTCCTCTGCCTTCTGCGACCATTGCTGTGTTTTCATGCGTGTAAGCAGTTGGTGGAGAGCTGTGTCAGTGCAGGTGTTTATGCTGGAGGGAAATACGATCAATCACCGGCTGGGGCTGTTACCCAGGTGCCTGAGCACAGTCCTGCACAGTCATCCCATCTCACCTTCCTGCCTTTATGACAGGCAGCTCAGGGAAGGACCTTCAAATTACTTTCCCCTGAAAAAAAAAACCAGCCTTGCCTTTCTACACTTTGAAAAACCAGCCTACGTTTGAGCTTAAAGCAAAGTTTCCACCAGCAGCTCAACATGTGCTGGCAGATGTAAAATTATAAATGAGAATTTTCCACTAATGAAGCCAAACACATTGGGAATTAAACCAAGAAGGTGAGCGTGTTTATCAGTCCAGATCTGTGTTGGAATAATTAAGCAGTTGTGAGTACAAGTCACTGACTTAATATCGGCACGTTCCCACTTCCTAAGATGATCCACAGCAGCTTTTCCTCAGATCACAATCACTTAATCTTCATATAATTAGGAGGCGAGAAGCAGCAAGGTTTGGTGATGGGTTTTAATTACATACACTCTCTAACAGTCTGTACACAGGATCAACAGAAGAACAGAGGAATTGTATTAATCAGGGTAAAATCTGTGTCCATTATAACTCAAGTCTGGGAGTAACTGATATATTGCTATATCAGTTATACAGTGCATGACCAGGTTATGCACGGAAATGAATCTATGCAGTTCAATTTTTTAACTCTACCTGTCATACAAGTCATTTTAAGTCGCAATCAATCAATATGCAGCGATTCGTATTAATCCAGTCCTTCAGCTAAAAGATGCGCCAATTTTTACAAACATTATAAGTGCAACAGACTGGGGACTAAAACACAGCACTTCAAGGAAGAAAGGGTGAAAGAGGCTTTTGAGAAGAGGCATCAAAAGGAAAGTGGGCACACAGAAGACAAAGCAGGAAATGTGCGTAGCCTGTGGGAAATCCATAAAGCAAACAATCAAGCACACTATGATAAAAGCAACTGAAACAAGAGAACTTAAATACTCTGAGGCTAAAAGAAAACACAGAAGTTATATCCTTAAGACAGCAAGGCTCCTTTTGGATACATATATTTTTTTATATGTATTTAATTATTTTTATTAACTGTTATAGGTGTTTTAGATTGAAATATCTATGCAACTTACATTTTTTTGCATTTTTTTTTATGAGATATTGACATGTCTTTGTGTTTAAAATCTAAAATAAAACATGCATTTCCATACAACATATGTAATACTGTAATGCCTGAGGTGGGCCCCATGTACCAACGGAACAAGTATTAGTGTACAGTTATACAGTTTACCAGTAGCTGCATTATTAAATGTGCAATTTTTTTGTCATTATAACTAAGAAATGTCACCTGCATTACCTGCTTAAATTGACCTTTATAATACCTTTTAATAAGATTTTTTTTTTTTAAACTTCTCTGCATTAATGCTTCATTACAAGCTGGCAGCTTAAATTAACAAGGAACATACACATATCTATATGTTTTCTTTTTTTGTGAATGAACAAATGGTTAAAAAGTGCTCCCTTGACAGTCTGAAAAAAACTGTTACTGCTACAGACCTTACAGTATTCCGATTTCTAAAATAAGAGCTCATTTGAAATATGCCTATTTTATACTCTTGTTGAAGTTTAGATGAGTAGATCAATGGGACTCTTAGATCTTTATGGTAAAATGTAGTGAGAGCCAGCAGCCTGTTAGCATTAACTAAGAACAAAATCTGGGAAGAGGAAACAACTATGTTGGTAGATTTTGTTACATTTAGACAGAACCAAGCTAGCTTGTTCCCCATTTCTGGCCTTTATGCTAAGCTTAGCTAAGTGACGGCTGGCAGTAGCTTCATACAGTAGGATAGAGATGTACTTAGTGTTGATCCTCTCATCTAACGAATACAGCTATTTCCCAAAATCTTAAACTTTTTCTTTTAATATACAAGATGCATATGCTAGCAAAGCTAACTGCGAATCCACATTCCAGAGGTTCCCAAAACCGAGCATCATTTATACAGCTTCTTTAAACACAAAAGAGTGCTACGTTAGTGCTACCAATCACAAATTGCAACCAGATGCAAGTGTGAAGTATGAGTAAGGAGGAAGGTAGTGCTTGACATGTTGGACACATTACTTGTTGTGCGCTTACACAGAGTTCTTCAGAGCTAGAAAGACCGAGGACTCAATAACTATGACACACTATTCATAACAACGTAACATGAAGTTTTCTAGGAAATTTAGAATGAGGGGGTCTCCATGTGAGGTAATGATGGCTTGTGTTGGATCTAGAGCTTAGAGGGGTGAAAGGTCAGATTGTTGTACATGTCAGCCTTGAGCCTGGCCCACTCAGCCATCCTCTGGACGGAGCTTTTCTCTCGGGTGAGGATACGACTGACCTTCTTCAGCTTCTCCTCGTTCCTCTCCAGATACCTTATGCCCTCAGCCTGCAGGAAGTTGAGTTTCTCATGCCGGTTCTCATCCATGGAGATGTCTTCACTTATGTAGGGGTTGAAACGGAAATAAGTGTTGGAGGGGAGGAAGGCGTCAAGCATGGCGTGAACCTCTGGAGGAACGAAAAAGAGTGAGGGTGAAGCCGCAGAAAAAAAACAAATATGACATTTTAAATACACCGCAGACCATAATTATAAACACAGAATTAATTTCCTAATAGCATAAACATGTATAAACATTCAGATGTTGTGTTGGGAGTGAGAACAGCTCACAAAGACTAAACATGTCCGTCAGTGCAGTGACAGAAAGTCACAGAGTCAGCTCTTGGGGCTGAGAGCGCGAGGTAACACAGAGTTAAAATGTCTGGCTGTCAGTCATCGTTGTTTTCAAATGTTACGTCTGAGAGGTTTTATAATCAACAATATACAAATGCATACAAACAGGCAGCAGGTAGAAAAATCTGGGTAAATACGCCTGAGGGATCCAAAAAGATGACGGCTGTTGTTTTTGTCCGTGTTCCCACAGTGATTCAACAGTGTGGGAGTCCAGATATGGATTCTATTAAAAACTAGAGTCCTTTGAGATTCTTCAAGGAGTAATTTATCTAAGAGGTTATTTGGAGAGTTTAATTTACTTTTGTTTCTTGTATTTTTAAAACCAGTCAATGTACCGTGTTACATTATCGCATTTTGCAAAAGTTAAACACTGAGAAGTAAGTAAAGCAAGATAAGAGCAACTACAAACTTATTGAAAAGAGTCAAACTTGCTCTTTGAAGATATATTATGTGGTTAATTCCAGAGATTAAATTTGTTTTTTCTGCGCTATTATAATTATCTCCATGTTTCAACATTAAATCCTGTTAACGGCAGTTTGTTTCTACTCCTATCAGCTACCAGTGAGAAGTTCCAGACTTATCAGTGTAAGAAGTTTTTGCCAAATGTTTAAATTCTGATTTTCCCTCCTTCAAAAGAAAAGATTACCATGTTCACATTATCAAAGCAATTATTTTTCTTTCCTGTAGCATCAAAATGTCTAACTCTGCAGGTCTAAACTGCAGCTCCACCTTACGGAGAACCTAATTAGTGGCCTTCTAGACAATAATGAGTGAGTTGTGAGTGTGTACAAGCCAGGTCCATCGAGAGCTCTGTTTACTTTCAAAACCCCATTAGATCGGCCTTATCTATCCACAACAACAATCCGAGGCTCCACTGATACACCAAGACAAAGTAGCAGGCTTGCAAACAACGGGACAGGAGGAAAGCTTTTGAAAAGGAAAAAGAATCTGTGATAAACACTCTTGCTAATCTCCTGTTTCTAAACAACAAAGCCCAGTGGAGAGCTGGGGAGAGCTTAATCCCAAATACAGGAGGAGCAAGTGCAGAGAAGCATCTAGGTCACACATTGCACCACAGCAGCAGCAGCGAAAGGGAGGGGACCGAGCCAAATTTAGGCACAGCAGAGGTGCAAATGTCCAGAGGTGATAAGGAGACGGAAGAGGTTGCCACTACAGAGGGCCACAATGGGACGTATCCAGAACAAAGTCAAACTGCACTGCAGTTATTTTCTAAGCTGGTGACATCAAAGCCTAATGATTTTCCACAGAAATGTCACAGAAACAGAGGAAATAATTCATTCAGCATCAACAAAGACACAACAGAGGTCAACTAAGGGCATACATTTAAAGTCTGACAAACTCTTGAAAACTCAATGCAAAATAGAATAATGAACTTTTAGCATTGTCCAGCGACGGTCACTTACCCTCAGTGTCTGTGGCACTGCTGATGACATTGGTGAGTTTGGTTTTGAGGCTCGTGTAGGTGCTGTTGCTCTTGCCAGGGTTTTCAAAGCGGCCCGTACCGAGAGAGACCACACACTCTAAGGGCGTGTTAGGCCACAAACACTTGCACTCATGGACAGCCAGTGCTGTGGGGTTGTTAATCAGCAGACCTCCATCCTGTGCACAAAACAGAAGAAGTGCCATGTTAGAGACCCATTTACAGGCTTTGAATGCTTTTTATGCCAAGACCACAGTCAGCGAAACCAATTAATTGGCATTTGAAACTTGAAAACCTTTCATGGATTTTAACAGTCAATAGATGCAATTTTTGAAAAACATCTGACAAAACTAAAAGAAGAAATCAATGTGCAGTTACAGAGCTGATTGTAGGTCCACAAAGCATCTTTTTTTTCCTTTTTCCTCTTCTTTTACATTTTCAGTCAGGCCGGCTTTGATATTGAACAATCGCCCAGGAGTGCTTTCGCTTTGGATCCATAGTCTACCAAAGGCAATGGGGGAGAAACTGGAGAGACTGTGGGGATTGTTGAATAGGCATGAGGCTGAGGGGCCGCGGGGCTGGCAGCAGGATCAAACGCACAGGGGCCAGTCCTCATTAAAGAGGCCAGGCTTGGGGGGAGTGGGAGCTGCAGGGCCCCAAGTGTCGAGGGACACACCAGGGGGAAGAGTGATTGTTTATGTGATCGTGTCTATGTGCGTGTTTGATCAAATGTTCACGCCTGCTTAGAGTCAGCGCATATAATAACGTGGGTACCTGTTTCTGACAGCATATGTCACATGAATTCACACAAGTAGAACTTTGGAGAGCGGGACGGAGGGAAAAACACATCTTTTCAGTACACTTTAGGGTGTCAAAGCCCAAACACAATCCTGTACACATCTATAGGAGCACACGGTGTGATGGGGAATATAAGAGGCACCATAGAAGCAAAGGTCTGCTAATATTTCAGGGAGCCAGACTGAGGAATTGTGTCATCAATCCAAAGACCAGAAAAAATGGAACTGCAAAGGGAATGTGCTATTGTAGTTTGACTGGTTGCACTGAATCAAGTAAACAACAGCAGATTTTTCATGAATGATTTGTTGTGGCCAGTAATATAGAAAAATAAGAATAAAAGAACAGTCTTTATTGTCATTGTACAAGTACAACGAAATTGAAAGAAATTCCTACTTTTTAAGAAAAATGACAGAAAATTATGCAAAGCAGGCCAAATGTTCAGCATTAGTTAATATTCAAACAAGACTAAGAGCCAAGGGATACATTTGCAGCTATGTTAAGATTGACTTAGGCTTGACAGACTTTCATGTATTTGGATTATAAATGTCTGGAAGCCTGAGAAAACATGCAAATTTCACACCGAGAAGACTGGTTCCAGACCACAACCCTCTTTCTGACCGCTGGCCACTGTCAGTTGATCGCTGTTAAATTGATAAAGAACACCATAATTATTTGGTTTTAGCTCATCAGTTTGTAAATTTTCTGTTCTCATTAGTCGTCTGTGATAGTAACCTCAACACCTTTGGATTTTGGACAAAACAATGAAGACGAAACACCTGACGACATCACATTTTGCTTGACCAAGACAGTAACCGTCAAATTAATTTATGACAAATTATCATTCATTGCAGCTCTATATTAAAAACATTAAAATTCGGACCCAATGACTGCGACAGATGAAAAGATAAGGAACCATTAAAAGTTATTACAATTGTTCCTGAGGGGAACATGAATGTCTGCACCAAATGTTGTGTCGATTTCTTCAGTGGGTGTTGAGATATGTAACTCAATAAATGAAAACTTCAGGGTTAAACAAAATTACTGGGAGTCATCCTCTTGGGGAGCATGAATATCAAGAAATAATGTTTTACTAAAGACCAAAGTGGTGGAGAGACACAAACAGACAGACAGATACTGCCATCCACTGAGCCACATTGGAAGTCAGGCTGAAAATGAAGAAATGTGAAAATTTACGAAGGCAAATGTCTGATAATAGACCTTTATATGATTTAAAAGAGATTATCTGTTATGATAAAGTATGACTCATTTAAAGCCTTATAGTAGGGTATTATGAGAATTCCCTGTGAGAGCCAAAGCTTCAGACAGCGTCCATCTCACTGGCTGAGATGGAAGTTACATAAAGAGGGTTTCACTCGGCTACAGAGCATGAAAAAAAAAAACTGCTGAGGCAGCCGTTTGTCCGAAGCACGTCATTATGCACCGGCAGGGTGTCTGGCAAATCAAGAAATGAATCACAGAAGAGGGAGAGATGCCTGGATCGGAGTTGCTCCTAATGGAGACTTAGAGGGACTTTCACTGTCGGGAGCACCAGACGAACCCAGCTGGAAACAAAACAACCAGGCAGTTTTCTTATCACTCACACCACTGTGAGAGGCTCCATTTTCTGAACTCAGTGGCAATTATGGCAACAGCCTGTGTCCAGTCATGGTGTCTTTGTGCTCATAGCTGGGGGCAGATTTCACAAGCACAGTGGCCGGGCTTGCACACACAGCAAAGGCATGTAACGTTAGAAGCCAAGTGCACAATACTCCTGTGAGCAGGGAGTTGAATGCTATAACTTGTCTCCATTTCAGTGCACCTGCTCGAGCAAGTCAGAGCTGGTGAACACAGTTGAGGCATTTAGAGAAGATCTGTTATTTTGGGAAGGAAAAAAAATATAGTAGTGCAACTGGAAGGACTTTAAGGTTTTATTTGTGGCTGGTGCTAAGAACTTTTCAAAGTAACAATAATGTAGATGATCATTTGTACCATCATGTCCTTCATTACTGTCCAAATCAAGATGATACTAGGCTTAACCTACACAGTGGTAAAGCAAGGGCTCTTTAAAGACACTTTTTGGTGAAATATCTATACATGGCCGACTGCCAGGTTTACATATGAGGGCCTCTTGAGTCCAGGAAATATGTGGCTGGAGAGTTAAGTAAGAAACAATGATAAACGGAGGACAAACTGCAAATGAGCTTTGCATACAAAATGGCCAAACTCGAGCTGTCTGTCACACTCGTAGCATGACACATGGCAAGGGTCACTTCCATTTATGAGGATTTAAAGCTGTTTGGCTGCTCAGGCTTACAATGACTTAATCTCACTGTGAAAAAACGTGCCATGTTTCAACGGATAAATGTCCTCCAAGGGGACGCCCCTGTCAGATGAGACCATCTGACGGAAGCATGAAGTCAGAGTCTGAAAGGAAGCTGAATTTTGAAATAGAGAGTTTGAATTCTGCCTTCCTGAAAGGCTTAACGTTTTCCTTTGACAGCTTTCCTTCATTCCGGTAGAAGCTGTTTGTTGGTTCTCCAGAGAATCGCAGCTCCCCTGGCCTCGGCTTTGCCCTTCAGGGTCTAATGGCTGATTCACAACTCAGCTCCTCATTTTCTTGCAACCTCGAATAAAGCATGTTTTTTGACTAATTAGGTCTCCTCCACCTATGGGAACATTTTTTCACTTCGTCAGATAGCCAATTAAACTGAAATATGGCTTTCAAAAGACAACTGTTCTCAGAGAGAATTCTAAAATAAAACTTATGGGATAATACGAGCAACGCTAAATGTACAAAATTAAGACATGCAAAATTTATTGGTGCCTTGCACTGCTGTTTGAACATTTCTATGCTGTCATTAAGTGTCGGGGGCTTATCTTCATTTGCCAGTTTAGACAGTCTTAGAGAGGGAGAGCTCATTTGAATAGGAAAGAAGGGCTATCGTCAGGATCAGTAAAAGTCATTTCACGCCCCAGTGTGTGTCAGCTCCCATTAGCTCGGACAGCAAACTTCGTCCTTTTCATTCAGCTTGTGTATCTCTGCATCTCTGTATCTCTCTATCTACCCTCGTGGGTAAGCTTCAATGCTGTCTTGTGTTGGGGTCATTATGAGCGGCCACGACACAGAGGAGAACAGAGCGCTTGCTAAAATCTAAATGAGGTGAGCCTTTGACATACGTGTAGCATTCACATCACAGTCCCAGTGAGCAGCTGTAGTCATTACGAACTCTTCTTTGGCCTCTTTGACATGGCTGGACTGAGGGGCACTGAGCTCTGTGGTGATTTATTATGGAGGACTCTACCATTGAGGCTCCGTTCTCTCTCAAGTGATTAATTAGAAAAGAATTACATAAGCTGCAGACATCTGATTACGCCTGTCACAATCACCAGACTGTTTTCCAGAGACGGTCATTCAATCAATAAAGTAGATAATTAGGCTGCTATAAAAAAAAACTCTCTTGTGTCATCTCAATACTTCTAAATCTTCAAAATCAATCCATGCTGTTTGCACATGACAGCGAGCTCTTTCAGTCACTTTCTATGCAATTATAAAAATAAACCCACTCATTGAGCAGAATTAATTGCCCAAATGGCCTCCGATCCACACAAAAGCAGCCACTGTCAGGATGTGAGGATGAGAATGACAACAGCGGTGGAGGGGTGAGTGCCACAGTGTCAGTCAGAGGTCTTCACACCATATTATGTGATTACGCCAACCAGTTCTCCTTTTCGCCTTTTTTCGCTTTACAGGCCCCAAAGGTCACATTGAGGTTCAAGTCATCTTCCCAGGCTGTAAATAGAGGAGGGACCCATCTGTGTGAGCGCCAACTTTGCCCCGGGCAGGCGAAGAAATTGAGATCTACTGTGCACAGTTACCTTCTCACACACATTCCATGAATACATGACCACACACGTGCACCCGGTATTGAAACAATGAATCATCCCTGCTGGCTGCAGTCATTCAGATTTAACTGTGGCAATCCCTGCACTGATATAAACGGGTCCAGAACCCCCTTTGCGCATATTTACTCAGCCTGGATTCCTTGGGGCTTTATGTGGATATTTGACAACTTCATATTAGGAAGTGTCATTTTTCCATCCATCACAATAAGACATCTACCTTGCAATTAAAAACTAATTTTCCCAACTGCACACATCAGGGGTGATAGAATGCCCACACTTGCACAATAATACATTGTAATGCAAGGTTTAAAGTTGTGCTTTGTGTCCTGAAATCTCATCTGGAATCACTGCAGTGAGAAGCCTGGTAAATGTGGTGCAGCGCTGTGAGAAGTCAAGGGGGTTAAATACAGAGGAACATTCAGAAAAGCTTTCACATAGCAGTCAACATAATCACTGAACTCATCTAATCCCCAAACAAGTAAACCAGTGCAAGCGAGTTCCAGTGTATATTTATGTGACTGAATAAAAAGGGCAGTTAGGGGAGGGAAGAGAGGTAAGGTGACGATGAGTGAATCCATTTGTGCATGTTTATACTCAAGGGACAAAGATCCTGGATCTGGGAGGAGGAAGCTGTCTGCAGCAGGGCTCACAAGTCTGAGCTGTATCCTCCAACAGCCTCCAGGCTGAACTCTCAGGGCTTTACAGAGGGGGAGAGTGCTAGGATGTGAGAGTGGCTAAAAGCTCAGATTTATAGACTCTCTGTCACCTCTATGAATCCTCCTCTCTTCCTCTGTGCCTCATCTGAGAAACACCGCAGTGCTGAGCTTGTAATTTATGACCAATAACTTCACCTCTAGTGGCTTTTTCGAGGAAATTGGAGAAAAGAGGAAAAAGATGATCCGAAACTTTATGATTTCCCGTTGTGTACTTTTTGAACGGCATTTAATTATTATGTGAGACTTTATACCTCCTCTTTTCTTTTCTCACACAGAATCCAACAGTCTGAGTTTTTTAAGTCAAAGCTGCTACAATTAATAACTTTTAGACTTATTTATGACACATTTCCACTGTCATTCATTGGCCATAAAATACATAGGAGAGTTGATGTGACCTGGTCCACTGTAGTGTGTGTGAAGTCTTTGTGCTGTGCGTTGTGCTATGTTGGGGCTCTCAAGAGCTCACACTGGGGTGGGTGCTCATTGATCCCATGCTTTCCATCAAATGCTGGCAGAGGTGGGCACAAAACATCCCCCCCATTCCTTCCTACCACCTCAGGAGATGCCATGGCAACAAGGCGGAAAAAATCAGCTCTCCTCGCCATTCCACGCATGCCCTGACATCCATTGTGAAACGTCTGAAGTCTTCTACTTCTGAGTTCTTTAGCACAGAGATAACTGAGAGAGCTTTAATGTGGAACCTCCCTCCCTTCATTTCCTCTATTTTTCGCTTTTTTTACTCTCCTTGTTTCGCCTCATGAAGGCATCCTCTCCATGGCCATGGCAGCAAGTGTGAGGCTTTGATAAAACCATGGCTGCTCTGCTTCAAAGGTCTTGCTCCAAGTAAGATTTTCCCCTGTGCTACCAGTTTAAATCTGGCTCCCTCAGATTTCCATTCCAGCTTTCACAATCACAGAAACATCAACGAACAATCACAACTTTCTTGGAGCGCTGCTTGAGAATTCCGGCATTCGTTCAGCACATGGCATGGAAACTCTCCTGCACTTACCACACAAAAGGATGATTGTTTGGGGTCCGAATTAAGTGGAAAACTCTGTGGGCGTTTGTGGAAAAGAGCGAGATGACTCTCTCTTCAGGGAATCCTGACATCACACAGTCAGCATGCTTTGCTCGTGACTGCTTTCAGTGGCTTAAGTAACCAGCAAATAAAGCCATCAGGCCGGATGAAATTTTTAAGATGGTCAGGTTTTACAAGGATACCTCTGCCAGTGAAAACTTAAAAGAGTCAAACAAACAATTTAATAGCTCTTTATATGTTCAATTTCTCCTAAGCTGTGTTTCAACCGCCTTGTGAACTTTTTTAAAACTACAGAGGATCCTCTAAGGAAAATCGTGAAATCCAGATGTACATTTCTTCATGTACAGCTGGCAGAGCAGATGTTGTGCGAGTTAGAAAATTGTGAAGACTCAAGACAGAGAAATTTTGTTTTAGCAAGCAAATATAAGGGGCTTCCTACATAACCTTTCAACTTCTTGTTATAATGTGAATCTTTGCATTAATATGAAACAGCAAACTGACCTTTTAACAATCGTAGAGACTAACATTAATGATGAAGTACGGATGCTGAAGTACAAACCAGAAGTTACTTCAAATGAAAAACACAGCAAAACACGAGCTGGTAGAATTCCTTTTTTTAAAGTGAAATACAGGTAAGAACTGTTCCAAAAATAAAAAGGGGACAAAAGTAGAACAAATGAGCAAAAACTGAACCCACACAGGAATTTCCTGTCAAGGCAAAACACATCCTTAAAATATTCTCCTAAGGTTTATTAGAACCAGCTACTAAATCAGGACTGAAGCTCTCTTATCCTTATTTCATTCAGTTTTTCATTTGGAGGTTTCTTTTGACAGAAATTAAATGAAAATAAAGTGCAAATATAACTGATTTTACTTCAAATGTGTTAAATATATTAAACTACTAATGCTGTCTCATCTTCTCACAGTATGAGGTTTCCTGCCAGCAGCCAACACAGTTTGGAGAAGCAGTTCCATAATTAGATTGTCTGTCTGTTCATTCTAACGAGGCAGATGTGGCAGTCGTACAGTTGTGTGTTATGGAGGGAGTGCTGCATTGGGCTAATTTATGCCTCTCCGAGTAGAGTTGGACCTGCTAGACGGTAAGCTGGGGAAATCTCCCATCACAGGTGGGGTTTTCATCAGCCAGTCTCTTTCATTCTCTCCCTCTGAACTTCCCCATTCACCTACACAACTAACACAGCTTCCAATTAAGAGTGTGGGAGCGTGCCGGCACGGGATATTGCCTTTGATGCAAACACATGCTCATTCACATGTGCTGTGTCTACGCCGAGTTTGTTGGGCTTTACAACACATCTGTGTTTGAATGTCAATTCAAGGAGATATTGACATCTGGGTGTGACGGGTCAAACACAGGTTACATCGACTGAATACTCAAACAGAAGAAAGGCATCTCTGTTCTTCTGTGTTCCTTTTATCTCTTTTTCTAAAGCGCTTTGTAACTTCTGTTTTGATCTCTTACTTGTTTTCCAGCATTCTAGTTATATGGTTTCTTATTTCTGCCTTTCTCTTTCTGATTAAGCCCTTACTGAAAAGGCAAAAGCAAACAGAGTAGCCTTCCATATTGATCAGTAAAACAGTAAAGTGGACTGGTGGTTTGTTACGTTACTGATGTCTAATGCACATAGTGAAAAGGGATGTCTGTGTCTCACTGCAGCTCTACCCCTCACTCTCCTGTCAAAATGTAACTGACTGGAAATAAACACTGACAGGAAAGAAATGCAGTTACTCCCTCTCGCTTGCTGTGCCGAGGATTTTTCTCATTAAGCTTCTCGAAAATCCTTCAAACTCCCAACCGTCAACACTGGCTGTACACAGCATTTAAATCCAAAGCTCTGTATTACTGTAGCAGAGGACTGCAGTTAAATTGTCACAGCGTACAGAAATATATGGTATGAATGGAGAGTGGGGATGTGAAAGACAGCATGGGTACAGAAATTTACAGGAATAATTAATATTTAAGGTTCAAATATGTCTCTGGCTAAGCAAAGGTCTTCAATCTGGGTACAGTGAGGTAAGATGAGGGCTCGTTGGTGCATTCAATGGAGTACTACAATTTTATAGAATAGACATAATTAATTTATTATGTGGCTTGACTCATGTTGACCAGAGAAAAAATGTTGGTTAAAAGGGGAGACAGTTCAGGGGTCATAGGTGGAACAGTAAGAGCAGCAAGATGTACTTTAAGGTCTTGACTATTTACTGAGTAATTTTTTTTACTGCACTTTGTGTCAAGTAACAAATGTGGTGTCAATAATTTTAAGAAGGGCATCCAACAGACAAGTTTTGACCCAGGTATACTTTGAGTTCCCTTAAAAATTTAAATTATGTAGAAAGAACTTGGTGAAACATAAAATGGTTCAATAGAGTTATAATGCAAAAAATACACTTTAAAATATACTTGGGTGGATGTCGTGCTGACCTTAGTTTGTACATGTGTCTTGGATTGACCTCTTTTAATGCTCAGTACTGAGAACTGTGGAAAAAAGACACTGTTTAATATCTGTTATGTTCTGTTACTCTGTAACACGCCCCCTGTGTCTGTGTTTATTCACTAGGAATTTAAGCTCATGTAACAGATGTGCTCATGACAATCATCCTTGGCTTAAAATTTAAGTCCACTGTCATGAGTCCAATCACTTTACTTATTTTGTAACCAACAAGGGCAGGGCATGTTTCAAAGATAAGTTTTTGATTTAATCCACAAGTTCATCATGATCACTGCCACCCTTTTTCACTAGTCTGGTTCTGTCGTGAGAGGGACTGACCTGGTGCAGATCATTTCCTAAGGTGAACTCCCTGAAGTACCCGGGTGCTGCTGATGTGGCACGGATGGCCTGCCAGAGTTGGTGCTGGCAGCCCCCCAGGTAGTGAGAGCGCACCCCAGGCAGCAGGTTGTAATTTCTGAACACATATGCCTTCAGTGGAGTACCCCGGTTCACAATGGTGCTCACCGCTGCCACCTACGGACAAAGAAACTGACATTCGTGACTTTTCTTTTTTTAAGCGTCAGGCAACATTTTACAAAGAAATAGATCTGAAAATGTAACATAACATCTGGATCAACATTCTCACAGGTCAATTTAATATTATATCCGTTCAACACAGTGCAATTTCTGCCACTAGAGGTCTCTCAATCAAATAAATGAAAGCAAAGATGCAGTTTTAAGATGCTGTGAAGTGGCATGGGATCAAGGGATTTGTTGATTTCATTGCTAAACAGCCGCCTTAAGTAAAAATCTATCTGACAGACTCAGGCTGAAATGAAAACAGACGAGGTGACGTATCACAGTTTTGTTCACAGTGCATTTAGAAACATTGTAAAAATGCTACATATTTAATGTTTCAGTAAACCTCGGAGGAGACTGTGACTTATGAAATCCTATATAATTCTTAACCTACGCTGTCCTGTATGGCTTTTGGGTGTCTGTCTCTCCTACTTGTCATGCAGAGGTATGCTGCACAGAAATAGAGAGACGAGATTTCTTTGTAACACCCCACTAAACAAGGTGAGTCAAAGGCTTAGTGGTCAGTGCCAGAGCAGAACAAGACGGAAGAATGAGTCAGACCTTCTTCTAAAACTCACCTTGGGGCACTCTGGGTCTCTTGCAGTCTCCACCAGGAGATGAGAGCCCATTTTCTCTCTGTGGAAAGGAAGATAGGATGATGTTATTTTCTGGATTAGTGAATTTTGGAAAAAAGTTTGACTTTTTAAAGGTTTCTTTCTGCAAGCTTTACAAAGAACTTCAGTTCAAGGAAATTAATATTATTGTGGTGATTAGCCAAATTGTTCTAAAAAGGACTATTTCACTAGTTTGCAATAATATGCACCTATATTTGACTTCTGACTTTTTTGTAAGTTATGTTGTTTTTATACTTTGTATTAGCAAAGTTATAATAATGAACTCCATTATTCCATATTTTATGAATCTTTAGAAAACTGCTTCAGATAGGTTTTCCATCACAGTGAACATCATGCCTGCTTTTCTGGTTGTAAAAGACACAGGGGAGAAATGCAGTCCCAACTTTGCGAATAAATTGGCATGTATAACTTAAAATCAGTCCACATTAGCTAAGCACAACCACCACTTCAACATCTGTGACAACTGAACTGACTTGAGCATGTTCTCCCAGGCTTCGCTGTCATAGAAAGCATGGCTCCAGCCCATCTTCACGGTCCCAACAATGACGTTCTGCTTGAAGACATCTGAACCCAACTTCCGGTAAAGATCATCACACTCGCTCAGTGGGATTTGGAACACACCGAGCAAGAAACCTAGTATAGCACCTGAGAAAAAGCCAAACACACGAACATTTAAAGAGAGAAGTGACTGACGGTCCAGGTGAACTAAACATACAAAAGTACATTTTGTTAACAGAAAGTATAAGAGCTTTGGTTTCTAATTTGGGAATGCAGAGAGGCAATCTTGGTAATAAAAGAGCAAACAGATGTATAGCTGGTTGTTTTGTAGCTCTCAAAGTGGGGCTGTGATGCAGGATTAATTTCCTGTAAGAGTATCTGTTAACAATAATGATGTCCTTGGATGATCCATGTAGAGGAAATGCATTACATTAATATGGCTATCATACTACAGGCAAATATTTTTCAGCTACTTTCTTTTCATGATTAATTATCTTAACAGGATTTTTGAGCCACAACAACAGCACTATGGGTTCAAAGATGTGGTTTACCTGGAGGATCAAACAAGCCAGATGTGGCCCAGATGGGTTTTATGCGTGCGGACATCGTGATTACATTATGCTTTGACAACATTCACTAACTGTGAAAATGGAGTAGCTCCAACTGGTGGAGATTAAGACTGAGAGAACTAACAGGATCTGGGGACAAACAGAAAGTTCTGGTAGCGATTAAAGACCAATGTGCTCTGCAAATAAAATGCAGTATTTCAATCTGCTGCGAAATGAAACCAACAAAGTGGCAGATGGAGAAGACAATCCAAGGAGACCCACAGCACCCCCTTCTGGTGATTATGCATACAAGGAGGAGGTATGAATTGACCTGCTGTCAATTCCTGAAACCAAATTAAGCCAAATAATTTTGGGAAGTCACAATTTTATGATTTATTTAAGAATTTGAACAAATTTTTTAAAAGATTTACTGTGACCTAAATTGAGCTTGAAGCAGCAGGATTAATATTAGAGTGGTGTTTGTGGTAAAAATTGAGGTCAAAACAAGTAGAGCAACAAATGGGTCAGAGTGTGATCAGTGCTGCTGGTCCAGCCTGCAACGCTGGACTCTGCTCTAATAATCCAGACTCACACATACACATGCAGAAGTAAAACAAGAGCAAAATGTACCTGTACTGACACCACAAATATAATCAAATAGTTTGTAAATGGGTTTGCCCGTCATGGCCTCCAGCTTGTGTAACGTCTGAAGTGCAAGAAGTCCCCTGAAAGTACAACGTCAGACACACACAAAGAGTCATAAATTAATAAGATAAGAAAACCCCAGCTTACTAATTGGCCACAAAGAGTGACAGCTGATATATTTTTACACTAGAATAACAAAGACTGATGGGAAATAAATCCCTCTCCATTTAACTAATTGTTCCTCAAGAATACATTTACTTGACTGACTAAAGCTGCTAATAGAAGGATAAATATTTTTCAAAACATGGCCTTGGCTGAAGTAAATGCCATTTAGTTCCCTTTAGAAAAGACTTTTCATCAGCCCTCTTATCTTTCAAAAAAGATTAGAACAAGAATTGGTTGTTTGCACTCACCAACCAATCAAGTTGCTGTTTACATCCATGTCTGTCCAGACTCATTGAATATATGTAATGATAAAGACTTAAAAGAAATTTAATAAAAGGAGTTCAGCATATATTTAGGAAAAAAGGAAGTGATCACATATATTGACATGTATGCTCCCAGTGAGAAACATTCTGTCTTCACTTAGAGACAAATTTTACAGAGGAGCACAGAAGACCGATAGAGAGCTTCATCACAGTATGCAGCAATCATCACCTGAAGCTCAGTATCAACAAAACCAATGAGCTTGTGGTGAACTACAAAGCTTCAAATATGGATGTTTCTGCAAAGATGCTACAAATTTTAAAAAGTGGATGTGTCTAGCCAACAGAGAGGCACAAAAAGAGCTGAACTTGTACCTCAGTCCTCCTCCATCTATGGACAGGATCCGTATGCCCCGGCCTTTCACAGGTGCATGGTAGCCCACCAGAGCGAGGGCTTCTCTAACTGCTGCCCTCAGGCCCGGGTCACTGGCTTGTTTCAGACGCAATAGACAAGGAATGACATTCTCCTGTGGAACACATGAACAAATCATCAAATGTCAGAAGTAAACATGAACAACAGGATCTGTCAGCCATGATGTGATTAGTTCAGAATTGGCTGGGCTAGTTTTTACTATCATCATAATCTCAGATATAAGCAGCTGGAACTACTGTTGCATTCAACGAGCTGAAAATAATAAACTTGACTTCCTCCTTTATTTACGTAATCCCTGTTTTTGTTTTCTCAGTCTGTTGTACTGCATTGCTTCTGTGCTTCTGCTTGTTTTCTTTCATTCTACAGTTACTTAAACAATGAAATAAAGAATCAACGCTTCCTAAAGAAGGGTTCAATCCCATTTTATTTTTAAAGTTGCCAAGTTTTGCCTTTCTGCAGGTCACAGTTTAATTTGAATAAACTCTTAGTGGGATAATTGCAAAAAAAATTAATGTGTTTTTAACCGTTACTAAGATGAAAGCAACAGATTAACTCATGTGACTGCAGCATCGAGATGTTTAAAGGCTAACCACACCTTGAATATTGTTTGTGTGTGTGTGTGTGTGTGTGTGTGTGTAGATCACAGTCACTGCTAGTTCAATATCAGCAACACCAATGAGCTTGTGGTGAATTGCTGCAGTATGTCTATTAGTAGGACAGTTCATTTAGAGAAGCAAAAACTCGAGTGAAACTGCTTGTGTGTGTCCTCTAACTGCTTCCCCCAGGCCTGAGTAACTGTCCAGATTCAGATGAAGTAGGAAAGGGATAAAAAACAAGAACGTAAACATTCAATGCTGTCTAAACGAGAGTTCGAGCCCACTGTTTCTCCCAAACTGGCTGGCAATTGACAAGTCTTGCTATTTTGCAAGTAATAGTTTAATTTAAATGAGCTCATTAATGCAAACAAGTAGAGACCATTTGCAAGGGGAAAAAAGCATACACAAACCATTAGTGAAACTGAGCACTTAAAATGAAACTGTCAAGTTGTAAATTGATTGATAGCATTACAATAAATGCTTGTGCAGACTCAGGTTAGTCAATCACCACAATATAGCCACAATGGTCTCCTTTGTTTCTGCTGCCTTTTGCAAAGCTATATATATACTAGATATGTTGAGGTAAAAATTCTTAATAACTCTAGTACAAGTGACCTTGGTTTGAAATATGTTTGCACTGAGTATGTTTCTGACACCATCATAGATAAAGCTGGGACATAAATAATGCTCCAGTATGAAGCATGCATGTGGCTGTCTGCCATCTAAGAAATTTCAAAACAAATGTTTAACAATCCATGAAAAGTATAACACTATCATATATGACAAAAACATGCTGCTGTAAAAAGTCTTGACACCATGAGTTAAGTGCAAGACCTAAGAGTTATTCCTTTTGACTCGCTAAGCTACATCAAACATTTATCCGCCAAAACCTCATGTGTTCACAATCCGAATTAAATGAATGAATGAATGAATAAATAAATTAATAAATAACTAAATGCGACTCTGGTCAGATTTCTCACCTTTATTGCAACACCACTAGTCTCTGGGAACTCTAGGAGATGGCAGCTGAGGTCCTCCACCCTGTTAATGTAGACCCTCACATCTGAGGCCCTGTGGAGACCCTGTACCAAAGCCCGAGTTCGATTGTCCACACTGACCCTGGCAATGATCTAAGAGACAAAAAACATGCCACAAATTTAACATTAGCTGTCTGTTTAAACATGCCATTTTTTTAAATCAAAAATAACTGACAAAGTTACTGCCTAGTCTTGTCATGATAGTTTTGCTTGTTTCTAGGCCAGATCCCAAAACTGAACTTTTAAAAACCCCTAACACGTTGTTTCACCTTTTCCAATCAAGTTTTTTTAAACGCTATGTGTGTATACATCATATTTTTGCAAAACAGCTATTGCTTGTTATTGCACCGTCTAAACTTATATTGGGTCATTATAACTCATTTTTAATAGTCTCAATATTGACCTCAAATGTGAAGCTGCACCTTGAATCCAGTTGACTGTGGAGTGTGGTTAAATCACAAATGAATTAATGACAAACTTGCCACTCGGTAACTGTTATTATTCTAAAGTAGTGTTAACAGGAATATACCTTTTTATTTCTATCAATTACATTTTGTTGCTTTGATAATGCATACCTCTTGTGGAACTGGAGCAGAATGTACCTATTTATCACATCAATCTACTGTATATCATCAGTCAAAGGACATAAATCATGCAGTGTCTTCTGCTTTCTGCTAATTCAAACAAATATCATCTGTTTAAAAGTGCTCAACCATTTGCACAAACTGAATTTCAATTGTATTTATATCTCCACAGCGTAAAAGCCTCTCAAGTATATACCTGCTGTGGTTCAATAATAAATCTACAAAGGGATTATTTTTTAACTTGGGTAGAATGTCATACACACACTAAAAACCCTTGGACATATGGAGTAACGAGAGCTCAGGTTAACATGTGCACAGCAGACAGCCAGCTTAACTTTCACAGATATTCAGAACTGTCTGATGAGGGAATTATGTTTTGCTCATACAAACACACAGATCATATCCCAAAATATTAGGTTAATTTTTAAAATACACCATGACCTCTTTGTAGACATACCTTCTCTCTTTGAATAAGAAGTTTCCTGGCTTTTTCCTCTGCAGCCTTCTGCTCCTTACTAATTGTAGCCTCAGCCTGTTTGATTAGTGCATCCTCAGACTTCTTCTCCTCCAATGCAACACTTTTGGACTCTGTTGTCCTGAACTTTGGGACCAGGGGTGCAATGTAACTTCCTACAAAGGCTTGTACAGTGGGAGCTGAGTAGGACAGGTAGTGTCCTAAACCCTTCTTCGTAGAAGACAGGGTATTTTGAGGAGCAGAATCTTTTTTATGTGACACTGGCATGAGCTCACTAGTTTGTGGACCCTGAGAGGAAGCAGAGGAACAGCCAACATTTTCTCCTGTCTTCTCCTGAGTCTTTGTACTGCTGTTAAAGTATGAGTTGATGTGATGGGCCATGTAGTTGTAGGTTTCATCCAGGCTGACTGAAAAAGTGCTGGGATGAAAAAGTTCTGTGGTTTGTTTGGAAGTTGTGCTCTTGCTCTCAGAATCACTCAGCGAATGTTTTAGCTCCTCTTGCTTTCTGGCACAACCGGCTTTGACAGTGGGAACGACACGTCTCAGCCTTTTCTCCTTCGGTTCAGTAACAGTCAGAACTGTGGCAGTGACAGTCTCTTGGGAAAGATTGTGAGGATGAGGCGAGGTAGTGGCACTTGCCTTAACTGTAGCACCAGAGGTAAGAATAGAAGGACTGGCAGAAGATGAGTCACATGGGGGTTTGGGTTTAGAAGAAGAAGACGAAGAAGAAAGGGAAGCTGCAGTGGGAGGAGTAGATGTTAGTGCATTCTCCTCAGCCTTCACTGTAGACTCAACACTTAACTCAGCCTTTTCTCCAGCCTTTAAGGCATTAGGCTTAAGTCTGGTAATTTTGGAAAGAAGTTCTGTATGTGTCCCACTCACAGCTTTAGAAACTGTGTCCAGTGTGTTCCTGACCCGTGACAGATGTTGGCTCAGACCAGCAGACCACCGTGAGGTTGAAGTGTTCATATACAAGGTGCTTGTGTGAAAACCAAGCTTTTGTTTAACCTGGTTAGCTTTACAGAGCCATCCCTTACGCCCAGTGTTCCTAAGGTGGTGGATATGCCTCCAGCTAAGATAACCAACCTTGTAGCAATAAGGTTGTAGTACATGACTCCTGTAGTGAGAGGTACCAGACGAGAGAAGTGAGGTGTCTGACTTGCGCACATGTGTTCTCCACAAATGAAATGCCTTGCTTACTTTCGCCCAGGTATTTTGAGGACATCTATGATTCATTCTTTCAGGTCACAAGAGTCTGTGCCATCCAAAGCAATATTAGGCCTACGATCTTCCTTTTCATTTACCTGGTGATGACAAAAAGTTAACGTGTGCATTAAAGAAAGAAAACACTAAACAAGGTAACGCTGCAAGTAACATGTGAGATAATGTCAATAACATTGACACAGCTCTTAAATATTGTACATTTATTAAGCTCTCTTCAAAAGTAAAATCTCTTGGGTAAATGGTCCTGAATGAGAGGACAACAGAATAGTCAGTTTCTACTCAAAACAACATAGCTTATTTCAACATCTGCAACTAGCTGTTAGCTCCGAAGCTAGCTAAATCACCAGCATTTATGAAGGCCTCACAAAAACATAATTAACCATACCAGTCTTTTTATGTCCTCGTATCATGGGAGCCACAAATTATTTTTTACTGCCATTAAGTCGCCAACACAGAAACACGATAAGTTTAACAACTTATGTGTGACAATACGGTCTTTCGACATGACAGTGCTTCCAAGAATGACGTGAGGACGTCAGTCAGAAGAAAACATTGATCATGTGACGATCTGTGTGCTCTCCAATTGGCCACTTGGTAACTTGACCCCTTGAATTGAGTCTGTTGATTGGTGGAAAAAAATCATCGTTGCTCCGTTGCCGAGGGTCAACTTTTGGTAGCAAACGGCGTACACCGGTCCACTCCTAGATAGGCGGGGTCGATCTCCCACTATAAAAAAGGGGTTCCGCCCTTGTACACATCACAGTTTAAAGAAATGAAGCGATAGACAAACACTTGGAAATATGACGACAACTATTTTCCAAATGTTGAAATCAGATAACAAACAAAACAGTTTAAATATAGATTCACACTCCATTGGACTGCAGTGTATATCGATTACTGTGAAATACAATAATATTAATGATAAAATTTGATAATTATCATTAACACAGCTGTAACACAAACAAATAACTTTCGGAAATAGTAACTGTATTGGCCGACAGAGGGCAGAAACACACCACACTGTCTAGATGTAGCGTCACGATCGAAGAAGTAACAGAGATGATGCTGCATTTGAACCTGATTGCAGGTCACAAACCAAGTACCGACTCAGATAACACTTTTATGTTTGGCATTAGATAACTGGTTTATAAGCAGAACTACAATACACCAGCAAAAGAGCACTCGTGTATGTTCCCCGAAAAGGTAAGTGCGGGTCTAAAGGAGAGGAGGGCAATACAATGTGTTAGCCAAAGTCAGCTAACGTTTGGAGTGACTGTTAATGTGATGCTACACCTGTGAAACAGTCTAACGTTAGTATCGAAATAAACCAAACTTGATATAATCTGATCGATTTTTCAGGGGATCTTTTTTTATGTTAAAAGTATACAGTAACAGAAGAAAAGTGTTATGAACTTTTCAGTCTGATTTTATCAGTCCAAGCTACTCTGTCGCAGTATTGTCTTTCTAATATCATTTCTTTAATATTTTATAGGTAAGTTAACCTGGGTTCCTTTTCGTGCTTTAGATATGGTGTATATGTTATGTTACTAGTAGGCATTCCTTTGTTTGAAACTTTTGAAGCTTTTCTCTCGACCAGCTGATCATTTTCTCTCTTTTGTGCAGGGGACATCATAGTCATGGCATCAACACAGTCTGCTGTAACGTTTGCAGTGTGCATCCTCATGATAACAGAGCTGATACTTGCCAAGAAGGACTATTATGATATATTGGGAGTGCCTAAAGATGCTACCGAGCGACAGATAAAAAAGGCTTTTCACAGACTTGCAATGAAATATCACCCTGATAAAAACAGGAGCCCCGATGCTGAAGTGAGATTCAGGGAAATTGCTGAAGGTACAGTGGAGTCTTTCTTGTTGGGATTGGTTTGTTTTGTAAAAAAAATCATAATTTTCAGACATAATGCAAGATTATTGTTATTTCTAACGAAGACTCTGGAGTAAATGACTAAGGTTAAATGTACATGTTGAGCTTGTTTACCATATATCACTCTTGTCATGAGCTTAGTTAGGCCTTTGTCACTTCTCTAACCACAACTGATTTCATGTTTCTTCGTGCAGCTTATGAAACTCTGTCAGATGAAACCAGAAGAAGAGATTATGACCAGTATAGTGGCACTGCTTCGTACTTCACTGGAGAAACACAGGGAAGACATAGGCAGGGTGGCCACCAGCCTTTCAGCTTCAATTTCGATGACATTCTCAAGGACTTTGACATCTACAGCCAGAACAGACATGCCCGTCACCGAAGACACTTTAATGAGCACTCCAGGACCCACAAGGAGTCCCACAGTAGACATAAGAGACACTTTCAAGGAGGTTTTGGAGCAAGAACCTTTGATGACATCTTTGACGACATAGAAAGAATGTTTACATTTGAAGAACATACCAAACAGACTGAAAACAGGTTTCATGGTGCATCAAAACAACACTGTAGAACAGTGACACAGCGCAGAGGGAACATGGTGAGCACATACACAGACTGCACTGCATCATAAGGTGCATTGTAAAATGACCTCTGATTCTAAATTGCCTTAAGGGGATACAGCTCTGTTCTATTGTTTAGGAAACAGAAAGCCACTTGGTTCACCTGCTTTGAAATGTGTGTGAGGTTGAGATCTGACATTCATGCACAAAATCACAAACACTGACCACACAGTTTACCTAGCTTAGGTTTAAACACGAATAAGCTATGTTAAGCCAGTTTATTATTTTCAAACTTTGTTAATGTTTGTTTAAGCTCCTTCTTGTGTGTACTCATCGACTTGTATGTTTGTTGTTATCTTTCACTTATTGTAAAAGTAAGCTAAAAGGGAGAATTTTGTCAGTATTTTTAAGCACCTTCTCTAATAGTGTAATTTGTTTATTTTACTGTTTGTTAAAATAAAAACAATCGTACTAAATTTTGCACAGGAATACCCATGTGACAGTTCATCACGCGCTCACACCCAGGTCTTTTGTACAAGTTTTAGTTTCTTTTGGTTTTGCTATTTTGTGTCTCAAAATAAACTGAATGTAGAAACAATAGCATCCTATGGTTGTCAAGTGGGGAGCAATGTCAACAAATTGTGACCTCTCACATGTTGGATTGTTTAACTCATCTTTGTACTTCACCTCGCCGAAATATTTATGAACTCTACACCTTCATATTTTTTAAACAGATACATATTAACAGTTGGTGTTGCATTTCCACCAGTTCATTGTAAAATAATTGTAAATGCTTGTAGAATAGTTAAAATATAAGTTGGAAAAGATATAGGTAAATAGAGAAATATTTGTGACTTAGATTTAAGTGGAAGTAGCAATAGATTTTAAATTAACACAGATAAGAGAACAATATTGAATGTTTTGTCTTTCTTGTACTATGTGTGGTACTTTTTATACCTCAGTGGCAGAAGACATTTAGATTTAGGCAATGTAAAAAAAAAACTGAATTCTGAATCAAATTTTAACTAATATTTTCTACTAGTTAAAATTTAAAGTGCTTGAAATTGAACTGAAAGTCCTCAAATATTGGTATTTTGAGACTTTTGACATGTCAGTCAAACAGCAAAGAATACAATAAGTGTAAAATGTGGACCAATTGAACTGCAAGTTAATCACTTTATGTACTAAAGGTTTTATGAGTACTATTTCACAAGACTCAAGGATTTTTTTTTTATTTTAAAATATGATAAATTTTTAGAAGCAAGAATACTAGTGTACTACAGGGCTGAAGGAATACTTAATGTACAATAAATGTGCAGAAAGACCTTACTCTTCATCACATTGTGTGAATCTGGTGAAAAAGAGATTGTGCTGCAGTTGTTGAAACCCCCAAGTACAAAAACACTTTTTAAGACGTATGTTACATTATGTTTTTTAAATATTTACAGTGAAATTCTGTTTTTACATTTTTACATTTTGAGTGCGCAATATTTATATCCTATATTAATAGTGTTATAAACTTTTTAATGGCACTTTCAACTGTGTATAGCGTTAATTTAGAGATGTATATTTGAAATAGAAAAAGTAGAACAACTGAGCTCCCTTCTGTTTATTATTTTTTAATGAAATGTAAGAAAAAATGGTGTTAATTTACATTTTAGATGAAATGCTCATTTTATAACAGTTTGTTGTTGTTGTGCTTGTAAGCCTACTTGAAATTTCCAATAAATGCCCAAATATTTATATCCCCGAACTCCGTCATTTTGTTAGCTTTTCCTGAAGCAAATGTTAGGCTCAGTAACCGGTCGGAGTGTTTTCATCATGATGATTTGAATCCCTTTATTAGTTTCTCACATAAATATTTTGTTACTCACCCTAGTTACTGTTGCGTAGAGGAAAAAATGTTTTCTTTCTTCTCATTGGTTCTTTGTTAGCACGGTGTCACCTCTAGGAAATGTAGTTCATGAAAAGTCAAATTCCAAGCATTGAGCCTTTTGGTGAGGCTCTGCCGAACTCAAACTCCCATGATTCAACTCTGAGCAACTGAGTGCGCAGTTGTTTGTAGATCCAAAGAGACGCCAGTTGCTTTAGCCGAGGGACATTGAATGACTTTGTGCCCGTGTTGCGGCAAGGTAAAGAAGGTTGTAAATTTGACAGGTCGGGATTCGTATCGGAGCTCATGGAGGCCCTCATACCTGTCATAAACAAACTGCAAGATGTATTTAACACGGTCGGCGCAGACATCATGCAGCTACCGCAGATAGTCGTTGTGGGAACTCAGGTGAGAAACGTCACTTTGCTTGAAGGCTAGCAAGTTAGTTAGCCTGCGCCAACTTATTGTTTTGGATAAAGTTCAAATGCCCACCGCAGTTTTTCTTTCAGTTTCATGTAGGTATTACAGACGTAGACATATACATTCATCTTGCATTAACTTAGTCTTTATTACCCCAGTCTAAGTAAATAGAAACTAAATCGGCATTAGCTAAATGTTGTTTTACTTAAAAGCTAAATCAGTTTAGCAATGTTTAAGCTGACAGGGAACAAGCAACTATCAACATAACCGTCAGATCTCCTAGAAATAAAATTAAACTTTAGTTAATCTCAAATTTTATTAGATCTAGATTGTCTAAAACAAATACAGTTATACTTAAACTATAGAATATCTGTCTTTATGGATTGTCTAAAAATATTTACCATTCACATGCACAGTATACGACAGACTTTTAGGCATACCCTGCTTAAACTACTGCTACAACTAAACAGCACTGTAATAAGTCCTACCTTATATCGGTAAAATAGTCAATTGTCATCCCTTAATAACAGTAAAAATGTATACTTTTTGTTGAAACGGTTTAGGCTTTAATATATTAATAGTGATATGTAGTTTACCCTGTTTGATGTAAATTGGGTTAACAAAGTATTACAAACATCTCTCCCTGCAAGACAATTAAAGCTATTAACTCTTTAACAGCGTCACAAACTACTCATGACTTTAAAGTAGCATCAAAACCTATGTGTCTATACAGTTTCACTCTGTCCACCTAGCAACTTGCGTACTAGAGGCTAATTGGTTTAAAGTGGCAGGTTTGGTCTAACACGTTGACTTTCACTGCTCTCAGCTAATAGGATGTGGCTGTCTCAGACCTTTTGGCAGGCATCTAAGGGTGTTACACTGAGACAAGGAAAGCCACAGGATGTTTAAAATGCCTGATTTGTTATATTTGTCCCTACCAGTTCTCCCTAAAGGCTCAGATTGTCAAAGATTTTCAGTTATAAACAGAAGTAACCAAACCTGATGCCAAGTTTTAATAACTGGTTATCCCTGTCAAGTCTATAAATAGGTCTCCCTACGTCTGCCAAAGCAACATAATGTTTGCTACTATGAGAAAGTAAGTCATTACATTTATTCCCCATCTACTACTGTGGAAATCAGCATCCTCCCCGTAAAGAAGAATCTACTAGCCATGTGAGATGAGTAAAGTACTTCAGTTCACAAGATCTCATTAGCAGTTACTCTACCACATGTCAGTAAGATAGATATGTCCTCTGACCTGCACCCAGTCCTCACACGAATAAGTACAGAAGTTGAGGCAGCCACAAGGTTTGTGTTGGATCAGTTAGCAACATTCAGCACTGCCAGTGTCCAAATAGTTACTGGCCTATCCAAAAGTACCAACCCCTATGCAGTAACGTTTTAAGGCCAGAACTAAATTAGACCTAAGATTGTGTTGGCAAAAATGCACCTAATGTTCTCAAGTTCCTTAAATGGTTCCTGGGTGTCTGCAGAGATAACTAGCTAATAACTGCAGAGTAATAACATGTTTTGTCCTTATCTGCACTCAGGGCAGATCCCTGGTCAGATACATGCATACTTTCATTTCCCCACTTAAGGTTTGTTTATGATGTTGTTGTTTTTGTCCACAGAGCAGCGGGAAGAGCTCTGTTTTAGAGAGTCTGGTTGGCAGGGACATCCTGCCACGTGGGACTGGCATTGTCACTCGCCGGCCTCTTATACTGCAGCTAGTGCACATTGACCCAGAAGACCGCAGGAAAACCAATGAAGAGAATGGTAACATTTATCTGTCCAATTTATCTGAGTGGCTGTATTAGCTGTACCTCTTACTCTATTTATCTGTCTATGCAGCAGTGTACATTGTTTGGTGTTTTTGGTGAAACTTTATTAACAAATTTAGCCTAAAGAAGAGTAGTTTGGTTTATTCCACATTAAACTTCATCAAATGAATGTAGAAGTTAGGCAGCTGCAAAGAGTCCTTTAAATTCAGCAATCTGCAGTGTGCATCACCTTAGTGTGCAGTTAACCTAGAGCACAGCAGTTTACAAGATTTAAATGTAATGAATATTCTTAATAGACACTGTGACTTCTCTGCTATAATGCTATAATAAATCTTTGTAGCACTTTAGCTCAGACTCAGCACTGATAACAACCACTTTGCAATGAAATGAGCAGGGTATAAAAATGTGGTAAGACCCTGCATTTATTCACTACTGACGATGGCCTCAGAGTGACTCTGCATTGCTGCAGTGCCGTGCAGGAGCTGCAGATAGCCAGGCTAACCCTTTTGTCTCCTGTCATCTCTCCCTAACCACAGAGTCCAAGAAAAATGGACGCCTTAACAGAGGTCTCCTTTTCCTTGTTCTTTACCTGAATGTGTTAATATGTTACATAACCCCCCTTGTTTCTTCAACCCATTTTTCCCCATGCTGCTTTGTGTTTGTGTAGCTTTTCTAGAGCTGCCAAACAATGTGGCTCCACTTCATTCAGCTCAAACCCCCCTTGCTGTTTAGGCTGGTCTCTGTCAGTTAAATTTAGACAAAGCAAATTTGCAGATTCCTGTCTAAACCATTACGTGGTTAGTAATGCTTTTTAAAAGTCAACTTCCTCAAAGCTCACCTATGATTTCCTTAAATACTAGCTTCCTCTGAGATAATCAGCAGAATCCACCCTTGTAATGTTGTTCGTTCTGTTTTGTCACATTGTTGATTAATGCAGCTGAAATATTTAATTTTCTCTTTCAAAGAGGCGTCTGTCTTCCAAATGCACATCCTTTTTTGCTTTATTTGCTTTCAAGACTGTTGTGTGTAAACAACAGTTTTTCCACTTTTTTTAAGCTTCAGCTGTGGATCTTTTCTCTGAGGAGTTTTTTCCATCCCATCCTTGCCAAGAGAGAAATCCTCCCATGAGGCATAATGTAGCAACTAACACTTATCTTAAGGCCACATCTTTCAGTCACATGTAACTGAAAGATCTGTTCTTGACTCTGTATTTCTGCAGGCATCGACGGAGAGGAATGGGGCAAATTTCTACACACCAAAAACAAGGTGGAGTTGTCACCCTCTTTTTTGTCTTCACAGTAGTTTTCTAGAAAGCTATGCTGTCCCAAATATAAAAGCATCTGAATAATTAATTAACTGAGTCTGATCAGGAAGGAACCTTACTGTGTGTCCTGTATTTATTTACTGACATTAATTGAATAGCTACTTGCTTTGTGGTGTATTTTTCTACAGCAACACCTGCAATCTCTAATAAGATCATGTGCACACCCTTTCACATGCTAAAAATATTTATATGACTGTAGGGTTAATGTCCTCCAAGGTTGAATTCTGTCTATTGAGTTCCATTTAGTTCCTTATGTTTACACAAAGAACCCTTTGTGGTGTGCCGATAGTCTTATGACAACAAACAGGAAGTCTTAGGAAAGGTTTTCTTCCAATAATAATGTCTTCCAATAATGTCTGTTATTGATAATGTTAGTTGTTGTTTGTATGCTTGTCTCTGTTTGTTTCTAATAAATTGCAATCTTTATTGAAATTATTAAATTGTTTTTGCAGATCTACACAGATTTTGAAGAGATAAGGCAAGAAATTGAAACAGAAACAGACAGAATTTCTGGCAATAACAAGGTATGCTAATTAATGTCATTAAGAGATGCTGTCAACAGTTGCCAAACAAAGAAATGACAACCATACAGAAATTAGATGATCTTGAAATGTCACCATTGACCTGAAAGTCTGGGTCAACCTCCCAAGCAACATCAGCTCGTGAGAAAAACTGAGAATTGTTTTTCTTTTTCCCAGGGAATCAGTGATGAGCCCATTCACCTTAAAATTTTCTCACCACATGTTGTGAACCTCACGTTGGTGGACCTTCCTGGTATTACAAAGGTGAGACAGTTTCCCCTTTTGCTTCCCCATCACCACATCTGCATGAAGACATGAACTTAAAATGATCATTAAAACAGGTACCAGTGGGAGACCAGCCCAAAGACATAGAGATCCAGATCAGAGAATTGATCTTCAAGTACATCTCTAACCCCAACTCCATCATCCTGGCTGTGACTGCAGCAAATACAGACATGGCGACCTCAGAGTCCCTGAAAGTGGCTCGCGAGGTTGACACTGATGGTAAATTACCTTGTTTATTGTTTCAACACTTTTTTACTTTCGATGTGTCATCAACATTCACTCATCTTATTTTATCTGCTGCCTGGTGTGTATGTATTTGTCTCTTCAGGCAGGAGGACACTAGCAGTGGTGACCAAGCTGGATCTGATGGATGCTGGTACAGATGCCATGGATGTGCTGATGGGCAGAGTCATTCCTGTGAAACTGGGCATTATTGGAGTAGTTAACAGGTAACACTGCACTTTTGGGGCTATGTTTGTTTAATAAGAAAAGAGGAGAGGGCTGAAGGGAGTGAAGGAACAAAGAATCAACAACCTTTATCGTCCATATACAAGAGAGCTGTTCAAAAGACTCACTGTACAGATATAGTGGCTCTATTTTGTCTACCACGCCTCCCGAAGAGTAAATGTGCAAAGTGTGGGTGCTAAGGGAGAAAATACAATATTCATTGTAATCACTATCATCCTGTAATCCTCATATTTGTATTTGTTTTGTTTTGTTTTGTTTTTTTTGCTTTGTTGTATCCCTGAACTGTTTCAGATAATTTTGCTGTTCTTTTGAACTTCATTATTCCTAACACTCAAATTTTCACAACCCACGTTCATGTTAAAAAATTTAACTTTCATTGGATTTATTTTGGACTTACTTTGGATTCTTTAACCAAGTTTCACCTCATATTGCCGTGATCTGAATGTTTGTGTCAAAAATGCTAAATTATAGTCACATGGCGGATGGGAGCCGTACAAGTGACCACAAAAATCATGTCTTAGACCAACTTAATATTTATGTTTTGTGCATTTTTGTAGGAGTCAGCTGGATATCAATCAAAAGAAGCCTGTTGCAGATGCCATCCGTGATGAATATGCTTTCCTTCAAAAGAAGTACCCCTCACTTGCAAACAGAAACGGAACCAAATATCTGGCCAGAACACTGAACAGGTATGGAGTTAAAACTTATGTGCTACGTTAATTATAAATGTTTCTTTAGTTACATTTTTTCAATATAACAAAATATAACAAACTAAACTTTACAATACTTTGAATCATTCAGTTTAGGTTTTTTTTTTTTTTTCAGAACAAATGAGAGTGCTGTCCAAATGGTCCATGTTAATGTACTGTTGTAGTCCACAATAAGTCTCCCTTTTTGTTTTTGAGTCAAAGTGTTCACTGTTGTCTCTAATCTGGTCACAGGTTACTCATGCACCACATCAGAGACTGTCTCCCTGAGCTGAAGACGAGGATCAACGTGATGGCTGCACAGTACCAGTCATTACTCAACAGTTACGGTGAACCTGTCGATGACAAGAGCGCCACCCTGCTGCAGCTCATCACCAAGTTTGCCGCAGAGTACTGCCACACCATAGAGGGAACAGCCAAGTACATCGAGACAGCTGAACTGTGAGTCACTGCTCTCTGAGCTGCATGCAGCTCTTTACATGACTGAAGGCTGCTAGCATCAGTTCTATCTTAAGAACTTAAACCACATTCTTCCTGTATGTCTAATGCAGTTTGCTTTCCTCTCTTTTCCAGATGTGGTGGAGCAAGAATCTGTTACATATTTCATGAAACGTTTGGTCGAACACTGGAGTCAGTCGACCCTCTGGGCGGTCTGTCAACCATCGATGTGCTCACAGCGATCAGAAATGCAACGGTGTGTTTCTGCTGCCTCTTCCAGTTATTATCTCTGTCTGATGATGATGTCTTTTTTAAAACTTGTTTAATTGTATTAAACAGGGCCCAAGGCCTGCTTTGTTTGTGCCTGAGGTTTCCTTTGAGCTGCTGGTGAAGCGGCAGATTAAGCGTCTGGAGGAGCCCAGTCTGCGCTGTGTGGAGCTGGTTCACGAGGAGATGCAGAGGATTATCCAGCACTGCAGCAACTACAGCACTCAGGTGAGAAACACCAACTCAACTAAAGTACAGTGAATATATAAAACTGCAGTTTGTAATACTGATAATGGTCATTGTTCATCTCTACAGGAGTTGCTGAGGTTTCCAAAGCTCCATGATGCCATAGTAGAAGTGGTCACCTCGTTGCTGAGAAAAAGACTCCCTGTCACCAATGATATGGTCAGGACCTGCTCACAATAAATAAGTTTGGTTTTTTTTAAATGCTTTTATTCTTTTATTTTGTTCAGTCCCTAGTTTGATTAATCAATTTTCTGAATTTCTCTTCAGGTTCACAACCTGGTTGCCATTGAGCTCGCCTACATCAACACCAAACACCCCGACTTTGCTGATGCCTGTGGCCTCATGAACAACAACTTAGAAGTAAGAGATGAGTATCTGCTCGAGTTGAAGCTGAATTTACCTAATGTGTATTGCAATAAAATGCAGTGTTCTGTAATCCTGAGGTTTACCACATCATGGCAGGATTCGGCACAAGCAGAGCAAAAGTTAAAGGAATAAAACAACTCATGAAACAGCATTATTTGAATCACTTTCAGACAACGTCAATCAGATCTTTGAGTTGACAGAGCTGCATTTGTCAAACCTCTTGTTTTACAGGAGCAGAGACGCAATAGAATGAGAGACCTACCTGCTGCTGTTCCAAGAGACAAGGTAAAGTCAGCTACCATGAGATTCACTACCCTTTTCTCCTCTTATAAAAGTGTTTAACTAATTTCTACCACTCTTACACATAACACGTTGGTCCACTTTAACTTATGTATAAACTAACTTCAAAGTTCTTCTTTAGTAACACAGTTTTTCTCCAAAGCTCATGTACTTTTCTGCCTGTAGCTTCTGTCAATTTTCTGTATACTCTTTTCTTCCTGGTTTTATCTTTCTCTAGTCCCTTAAAGGCCCAGGTGGGCAGTGTTTCTCCCCCACTGAGCCTCCTGGCCCTGAGGGCGAGGTCGCCAAGGTGTGTTTCGTTCAGTCACTGCCTGCCCACATCTGACCTCTGCCCACCACCAAACCCTTACTGTATTACTCTGAAACCACTGCTGTAGTGTCTCACAGATGCAGTGGGTTAAAGGGGCAGTTTTGAACCCTCATAAATGATCTGACTTTTGACTGACACTCTGTTTTGTACCTTTAACCCTTTATTCTGCATGTTGGTTGCTCTGATGGAAGAATTGCAACAACTCTAGACTCAACCAAGTAAAAATTATGGCAAAACAGGGCTAGCTTTGGTGGGGTTTGGTGATTAAAAAAAGGTTTTCTATCATTTTTGTATACAATGAAGTATTACCAGTTGAGATTTTTTCTCTATCATGTCCCCCAACCCTAAACCATGGTGATGTTACAAACTGCGTGTCAGTATTTTCCACCAGACTCTTGACCTGTTTTCTTTGACCTTCTTTGGAATGAAGTCAAAGAAGGCCTGCAGCATGCTATTTGAATGGATTTTTATAATTAACTAATATATTTAATCTGTATATATTTTTCTTTTGGTTTTATTAACCTTGTTGATTTATCCTCTGTTTCTGACTTTGTGAGAAACAGACAGGGCCACGCTGTCAACATGTCTTGTTTAAGGCCCTGAGCGTTTCACCTTGAACGTGATATTGGACACATCCTCATTCTGTCTTTCTCCTTCCTGTAGGCAGCAGCCGGAGGCTCTCAGAGTGGCTCTGTCAGTGAGCAGCAGACAGACAGCGGGACGGGGGGCTGGAGGGGCATGTTGAAGAGAGGAGAGGACATTGCAGCTGGAGACAGGGCTGTTCCCCAATCCCCGTTCCCCTCGAGCCCACAGAAGGGCCATGCTGTCAACCTACTAGATGTGGTTGGTATTTATAGACAGTGGCTGGGTCTTTACTTTTGTCAGGTGTCTTTGTAAGGGATGCAAAACAGTGCATGTTGCAAAATAATTTGAACAATTGGCATTTACTGTATTATAGTTTAAAGAGAATATCCTCATTTAGTCAGGTTGTGTTTTATTTAAATTAAAAAACGAGTAACATGACAAAATCAGACAGTTGCTGTTGTATCCCTTACATCTTCAAATACGCAATAAAACCCCAAAAATGTAAAAAATGTATTGTTAATTTTTTTGTTCTAGTTTTTATTCTCTCTAGAACTTAATATATTAGATAGATATTTGTTAACAAGCATGTGTGATTACCTTTTCATTGCCAGCCTGTTCCAGTATCCAGGAAGTTGTCTGCTCGGGAGCAAAGGGACTGTGAGGTCATCGAGAGACTCATCAAGTCGTACTTTCTTATAGTTCGGAAAAACATTCAGGACAGGTACACATTCTCTGCACAATTCCTCCAGCCATCAGTGTTTCTATTTCACGGTTTTGACATGATCCTTTAATGTGCTCAACTGTCCTCATTTCTCCTCTTTTCCTCTGTCTTCTGCCTCTGTTTTTGTTGTCTTTTTGTTTTTGGGCCCTAGTGTACCAAAGGCAGTGATGCATTTCCTGGTGAACCATGTGAAGGACTGCCTGCAGAGCGAGCTCGTCGGTCAGCTGTATAAGACGGCCCTGCTGAGCGACCTGCTGACAGAGTCCGAGGACATGGCTCAGAGACGCAACGAGTCTGCTGACATGCTCAAGGTAACAATTCATCAAGTGTCACTACTTATTGTGAAAACAAGATCCACTGTCAAACACGCTGGGTCTTGTTTATTTATTGTTGAAACTGCCCAGTACTTCATCAGGCATGAACAGCCTTTTTTCTTTTTTTAAAAATCCTAGTGAGTATACAGAAGAAACTAATCATGATCTTCTCTTTTTTAATGTTTCCCTACTGATGGTGCAAGAAGTTGAGACATCAAGGGATTTTTTAAGCCCAAAGTCATTTTAGAGAAGCTGCAGCTCACCAAAAATACATTTTAAAATATTGGACATTTATTTTCAAAATTTAAACAAAATAAAAGCTTAGGGCTGTTTTGATCCTGACCTTTGTCCTTAAAGAACCCCTTAAAGGCAAATTACATAACAGAGTTTTTGAATTTACACTATTTTCTCTGTTTCTTCTCATCAGGCATTACAGAAGGCTAGTCAGGTGATAGCAGAGATCAGAGAAACACACTTGTGGTGAGGACAGCCTCTCTTCAGCAGGCTCTGCTCACCCCACACGGACCCTCATCCTCTTGGACCCTCAAATCCTGCTGACTCTCAGAACCTCAGACTGCAGAGACGAACAACTTTAAAATGCACTGATGTGGATATGTTTATACGAAACATAGTTTTAATGTACAGTGAGGACACGGACAAGGACTGATTTAATCAAGCTCAGTACATATCAGTCCCTGACAATCAGACCTGCTCCAGCCATAGATTATATTTTTCTTATGTAATTACAAACGATACATAGAGAATGTTTTCACATTACCACTATGTGGAGCCTTGCTGAGGAGTTTTTGTTCTTAATGTAGATTTGAATTAAAGCTAGAAAACAACAAACTCATGCTGCAACACGAGAGATGCTCTCTTTATCATGTCAATGCTTTTATTAGATGTTGACAAAATGTGTCTGCTGCTAATTGCTCCAAAGAAATGCACTTGGATATCTTTTGGAACAAACACAATTCTGTTTCATGTTAATAATGGCATCACCTTTTATGAAGACATGCTACAATTTTTGCATTAAACCCATAGATTCACTTCAGTACATTCAATAAGCTGTTACTAAATGACTCTGGTCTCTTGGCATTTTGTATTAATTTGTTATAAAGAGGACAAAGAAACAACCTGTATAGTTTGCAGAAAGGCAGCAGAAGGGATGTAATGACTCATTTATTGTTTTGATATCACGATAACTGACATGTAACTCTACACAACAGAACAATGAATACACACATAATAGACTCATTGGCCAATCGCTGGAGTCTCTCTCTGTCTCGTCCCTGTCTTGCTGCTCCTTTACCTCAGCCGGCCGCCCATCTTGCCCTTGCCACGACCTTTGGCGCTGAAAAAGGTGCAGAAAAATCAGAGCAGATGGAGAATTTAGGGATGGCAGGATGTGTATTAATCCTTAAGACCAAGATCAAGCAGAAATAACCAAATGTGCAAAGTCCCCTCATGTTAAGGTTTATGCTGTAAATATGTGGGGCTTTTTTGCCATTGTAATGGTATAAAACACAACATATTTGCAGATATTGAAATGTCATCTGTCTCAGACTTGAAGCAACCTTTCTGACATAAGATTAACTTGAATCAGAATTGTTAGAATAGAATGAAGGATTTGTGTCTTTATGATGTCACAAATAAAATGATAGTTTATATCCTTTAATTCCTCAAAGTGCCCTGATTGCTATATTTTTATCAGGTATGCAGTTAAATATTATGCAACTTGTCCACATCACTACCAAAGAAAAATTGTATTTAGTACAATTGGCAGAATGGAAAGTGGGATCTGTTAAATTTAGTGAATCTAAGAAGCAGCCTGACATGTTGTCTTACTGACAATCAGGAGTAAATCCATAAATCCCACCATGGGTTTGTATACTTACTTCTGGTGATCCTGCACTCGGGCGAGGAGCTGGTTGATCTGCAAGAACACAAACCTTGCTGAGCATGTTACAAAGCACAGATAGGATACATGACCTGACCAGCAGAGGTCTCCGACAGGATCCATGAATATGAAAAACCCTTTTGCATCCTCAACATGACTAACCTTTGGCCTTTGAATACAAACTTGAACTATGACCTTTAGATTGTTACTATTATCTGATTTTATTAAGATTTTAGACAAAACTACCTGACTATGAATGTCACTCATGGGTGTGATTTATTGAAAACTAATGTATGGAACATTTGGTTTCCATCCAGATAAAAGGAGCTCTTTTTTTACTAATTTTTCTGTTGGGATCAACAGAAATTGTTGTTATTGTTGAACTTTCAGCTGTGTGCTGGATGACTTACATCATACTTCTGTCTTTTGAGTTTCTCACTGAGATCAAACTTCTCTGCCTCCAGTCCCATCAGCCACTGCCACAGTTCATTGGCCTTCTCCCTATCAAACACAGAGCAAGCGGAGGTCGTTATGAAATATTTCAGATGATGCTGAAACAGACATGAAACAGACATGACTGCTTTGTCATACTTCAGTTTATCCTCATTCAGATGATCAATAGTGAGAGGCTTCCTGCGATCAGCCAGGATCTTCTTCTTCTTCTCCCTCTCAGTTTGTTTCTTGCCTCCTTTCCTGCTTTCACTCTGTGATGGTCAAATAAGAAAACAAATACGTCAGCATGAGTGGAACAGTTAGGTATGATTTCAATTCATCTTCTCCTACAGCTAATTGATAAACTAAAAGAAAGAAATATGACTAAATAGTTTCTCTACACACTTTCTTGTCCCCTGACGATTATTCATACCAACTTTGAAGATTCCCTGTTTTTTTTCTAAAGCCCCAGCTTGTTTTTTATGCTTCACACTGAAACATTATAAGCCATGAGAAGTTGAATGACCTTTTGTCCAGCACTGTACTGCTGGGTCATGTTAGTGAGGGCCTTCTTCTTCTTGGCGTCCTCATCCAGCTTCTTACGCTGCTCCTCCTGCTCCTTACGCTCTTTCTCCTCCTGCGTGCAGCACAGATCAGTCATTCAGAGGAGAAAGTGACATATTCATGTTGTCTGGTATGCTGTTCAGTGATGAAGCGTTATGAGAACATACCGCAAGTCTGGCCTGCCTCTCCTTCTCTCTCTCCGCCCTGATCCTTTGCTGCTCTGCTCTCTCTGCACGACGTTTCTCCTACAAATGGATTCACGTCATGCACAGGGATTTTGACTCAAACAAACAAAATGGTTCCTCTTTGATCAACACACTTACAATTCTGTTAACGAGGGCGATGAGCTCCTCCTCCTCCTTCTTCCTCTGGATGAAATGAGCCTCGATCAGAGACTGCAGCTCAGCCAGATCCTTCTCCTGACGCTTCCTGGTGATGTCCTGCCATCAGAAAAAAAGAAACAAATCAGGCTCAGGCATTATGAGAATTTGTCTGTGATTTAATTAATCTGATCTAAATGGATGTTTCTATCAGAAAAGAGGGTTCTAAATAAAGTTAACTTACATCAAAATCCACTTTTTCACCATCAGGGATCTTTGGGGCGGCAATGTTCGTCATAAACCTGTAGAAGTGAACAGTTTGTTATTATTGTAAAATCTGCTATGAGTGATGTTTGACAGTTTACCTCGAAAAGAGCTGAGACACTTACTTTGGTTTGGGCTTTGACTCATCTTGGATGAGGAAAATTAAAAAAGGCATTATGAATAAATTGACAATTTAGTGGGAAGTGCATATTTAAAAGAAAGAGGAAAAACATGAATTAAAGTTTTCTTACCCTCCCTTCAGAAGAAAAGCAGTAATGACAAAAAGAAAACAGCAGTTAAAAACCATAAATAAATCAACTGGAAAATTATATGGATGCAAAATATTTTTTCATCACAATATAAAAAAAATACAGAAGTATTAAAATAGGTACATACTGAGCTTCCTCCTCCATGACTTCTTCTGTGTCAGACATTTTGTTATGGATGAGCTCTGCAAAATGGATCCCTATTAGTCTATTTTTAGACCAGCAAAATATAAACCTGATCATTAAACAGCATAGCAGCGCCTGAGGTGGCAACAGTTTGCACAGTTTACAATTAGAGCCTGGACGAATCCAAATGTCTGCAGTCACTGAGACAGAAATGGAAAAAGTATTTTGATCTTTTACTCGAGCCATTGTAGCAATATCACAATTAACTTCTCTGTAAAAAAATAAAAGTCATGCATTTGAACTTAATATTAAAAGAGCTTAAGGTAAGTATTGGCGGTAAGTAAATAAAAATAAAAGTCCTTGCAATGACAGGACTCCTTTCAGACTGTGAAACTGATGCTGAAAGTCTTTCAGCATTGTATTTGGTATTTGAGGTGCTGTTGCTGTAACTCTTATTGCTATTTTTATAAAGTCAAAAAATTTGGATGAAAACTTGGTCTGAAAGGTAGGCATCGGTAGTATCCACCAGTGGAAGGTCATTTAAGGTAAAGTATGGTAAGGTGTAGTATTTGCGTCTTAAAATGTAATATATAAAGTAATATAAAACAGGTAGAAGTTCTGTCCTTGTACAAAAAACATGAGTAGGTAGTGGGAGAGACATACAGTACCTGAATAAATGGACTCTTTTCTTTTAAGTCAAGTTATTTCTCAACAAATATTTAATCAAATTGTGTATCAAAGTGTTAGTCTGAAAAGTAAGCAACTGCTAACTACAGCTTTTAGATTATTTTGGTAAGAAAAAATTAAAAGATTTTCTCCTAAAATGTGGTGGATAACTGAGAAAATAGTGGCAATTGGAAAGACTCCAGTGGAATACAAAGTCAAACTTAAACGGAGTAAAAGTTTGATGTTTGTTTTCTTCTCCTTCATTTTTTTCCCGTCTCAATTATTTTATTTATTTTGTGTAAGAGTGGGTACATTAACTGTAGGTAATTTGTGCATAAACAGTAGGACCTTAATGAGAATGAAGTAACCTCAACCTTTGAGTGGCTGTAAATGAAATTCAGTCACATTTGGGGAGAACAGCAGAGAACTTTGTTGTTGAAAGTAAAAAACTAAAAACAGGGATTATTAAGATCTTAGCAGTGAGCAGTGAACTCCATTTATAAATTAGAATAATTCTCTCAATCATGTATCATAAATTTTTTTAGGCAGAAAAAATATCAAAATTCATGACCGATCAAGGCTGTAGTTCAAAGTAGCAGTGCTGACATTAGAGAGTCCTTACCTGTGACCCAGACAGAGGGAGCTCACAGACGAGCGACAGACTTCAGCTCCTTGAAGTTCACCAACAGGTTGAGCATCAAGGATACATAGTCCAGCCCTTCTTACTCATGTGACTGCAGCACCCTATGGCTGGTCAGTCTATTGTTAGACAGCTGGAGCGCTGTCTCTTTCTCCCTCAAACACATGCACACACACAATCACACATACACATTAAAATACACATGCATACTAACACACACACATATATTCTGCAGATACATTTCTGGCCTGCTAAAATGTCATATCCATTCAAGCTTTCACCAGCCACTCAGATTTCAACACTCCATAATTTCATAAGTAGTTAGGAAGGACATGAAGCAACACTTCACTTCAACACTTCCTGAAAAGCTGAAATCAAAACAACAGAGCATTTTTTTTCCCTTTTTTTATTGCTGGAGCAAGAACAGACAATAATTTCAAACATTCAAACAAAGCAATTCACCACAACGATACTGAAAGACTCATAATACATATATGCAGGATTCAACTCATGTGCACTGCTGACTGGCAGGAACACCAGGTTACGATTTAAAGTTAATTACAGGCATTGGTAAAACAGTGCACATAAACCCTTAATGCTGCTGCATCGCAAATATATCATAAAGATAGTGACATGTAAACTGATGATAGATAAGCAAGCAAGCAAGCACTGCTACCTGCTTGTTAAATAGATTTGCATTTGGTCACTGAGTAGTTGGCACAGTGAATACTCGCCTAAACACATATTCATAGACTTTTCTGGTGTTTATAATAGATTCTGACGAGGTTTTTTTTAATCTGCCACAGGTCAAAAAGGTAACAAACCCGTGTGTTGCTGACAGAAACGTTGCGTGCTGTGTTATTCTGGCTGCAGTCCTGGGCAGACAGGCCACTGATATTATGATCTGGTCTGAGGTGGTGTACCAGTTTATTCATGGCACCCTTTGTAAAGGATTTATAACCTCTGTAACCAATGGTACTTGTTTTCTATAAAGAATACAATCATAAATGTTAAGGAGTCATCAATAAAGAGCTGTCCAGTTTGCAGCTGTAATTGTTAATAAGCTGTTGCTAAATTAACTTTGGTCCAGATGTCCTGCTGCCCTGCAAAGCTTTTCTTAACAGGTAAATCTTTACTGGTCCTTTCTGATTAACTGGTGAGTCTTCAGCCTTGCTGGCTGATCTGTGAGGCTGTACTTGGGCACACAGGTACTCAGAGCTAAATGCTAATGTCAGCATGCTAACATGCTCATGCTGTTGACATGCTCATGTCTGTGTTAGTGTTATAGTGTGTTATAGTGTTATAATGGTACCATCTTCAATGTGTTAGCAAGCTAACATTTGTTAATTAGCAACAAACAGACTTATCTGGGCAATTAAATCGAACGCAACTGGACTTTGTCAATTCTTCAGTGAAGACAAATTGTGCATGAACTGATGAAGTCCCTTGGATTAGAGGTGAAACGTCTTCACTGACAAATTCACAAAGTCCAGTTGCATTCGATTGAATTGCCCAGATATGACTCTGACCTGGATGAATGACAATATTCACAGATACAATAAACACACAGTACAGCAGAGTCAGATGGGAGTAATATCAGGCGTTTGTCCATAAAATGGGGTACCAGAGCTAGTAATAGGGCAACATTAAAGGTTAGGGGACCACCAAAGACATTACAATTCATTATGAGAGAGATATGAACATTTCTGTGGACTGAAGGCCCATTCGTCCAGCAGCTTGTTACCCTGTTTCACAAATGCCCATTACTCTGAAGCCCTTCTGCTTTCTCTGCAGTTTTTAGTTAGGTGTCATCTCTGTCCATGGTGCTTGATCACTGACGGGGGTCTGCTAATCTGTCCTTCTGGTCTTACACCAAGTAACATACTCTAATCTTAACCCTGCATTAAGATATGAAGGCCATAAAGCTCCAGGGAGGGTGGGATTTTGTTTTTGAGATAAAGAGCTGACAGACGGTTTGGCTTTCTGTCCAGTGGCACATAAGGGTTTTGTAAGAATGGGAAGTCCCCGGGGTGATAAAACTAGTAACCTGATATCTGCTCATGTCGATTACTTATTTACCATTAATGAGGTCATTAGTTACTATTTATAAACACTTTATAAAGAGATAGCGGTGCCTATCTGCAGGCAGTATGGCTTTATAATTCAAATGTGAGCTGCGACTTGGACATTAAAGGCCTTGTTTATCACATGGAGTCAAAATAGTGATTATCATCCCAAAAGCAGTGAGTGTGAATGACAGTACAACTCAAATGTTCACTACTCGGTTAAAGCTATGTGGAAATACATGACAAGAAGAGTAGACATGTCAGTGTGGCTTGAAAGCAGTGAACCGTTGAAGCATCCAGACAGCCATTTGAAATATGTTAGGACTAACCTTGAATAAACAAATGCATGTTACACAACCAATAAATCTACTTAGCACTTAAGTTGTGGTACTTTACCCTAAAGACCCTCATCAGGTCTGATACTTTCAAGGATTTGGGATGAAGGTATTGGGATGAAGGAAGACTTTGATGCTGTAATTATTCAATGTGACTCATCCTGGTTCGTCGTCTTTTCCTCAGTCTGGTGTAAACGTCATGTGAGAAGTAAGGGCACGTTGAAAGGAAATAGATGCACATACAGTAGCAGAGCCTTAGGTTTGGTCGGGTAAGGCTTGATTTAAATAGGATGTCAATGTTCAGGGTCTCACACCAGCTAAAAGGGAGAGAGACAATAAAAGATCCATTAACACAAATCTGTCGCCTAAAACTGCATACCAAGTTTATGAGATGCTATACAAGATTAGTTCCTTCCCAGGGACGGGTGTTACAAATTAGCATTCGCTATAAACACTGTGATACTTACATCAGATGGCTGTTTTCAGCATGTCTATGTATAAAGTATCTTTCCCTATTAAATAAACCATTAAATAAATACAATATTTTTAGGGCTGTTGATCAAAGCTTTTGTATCCATACTTCTCTATGTACATGCCATGTATGTGTATGTACATCAAAGACAGTTCAAGTATTGCTGACACAGACCCTACAGTCAAAGCCGGTACACTGCTCTGCACTGATTGAAAGCTGTAACTTTGTCATTTGCCCTTTACTTCATTCCTCAGAGGTCTATTTCTGATGAAGAAGCAGGGAGGTTACAAACAAGGATCGCTATTTAGGGTTGAAGCTGACACTCGACAAACACTTTTCCATTCCTATTGTTTATGCTTTGGCCCGAGCCTTGAGGAGCTTGAGGTCAGAAGAAATGTGATGTTTGAGCATGAAGAGGAAACAACTTTACTACACTAACTTCAGAAAATCATTAACGTCTTTCTTCAGTAAAACTGCATGTCTACACGATCACTACATGGGCTTGAGGGTTTACATGTTTGGTCTTTATTATCAGCACTGAGTGAATAAGCCTCGGTGATCGAGCCCCATTTGCTGCTTAAACGGTTAGTAATCCTCCCCAGCAGTCAGTTGTAATGTGAAAATCAAGCAGCTGCACTCTGGTATGCCCGACAGCTCGCCGACACCCTGCTTGGCATTGGACAATTCAGGTGGCACCGGGTGAACAGAGCACTGCAAAGACCCGACAGCCATCCCAGGAGTCTGGAAGGTTCTTTATTATGGGAAACAAGGTCAGGGTGAGGGTTTTTTTAAATTTAGACCACAGTTCCACAGAGCTGAGCCTGTGCCCAAAAATCTCCAGCAGCAGATTTGATTTACAGCTCGCAGCTCGTCTGGCACAAAGGACGACTGGAGAGCTGTGGTGTTTTCAAGTCCACAACAGGCTGTAAATCAGTCAGGACTTTCTTTTCTCGCCCAGAAAATGTTTTGAAGGACAGACACACTTCATCTAACCTCAGCTTCCCCCAGGACTGATCGGGATAAACCCTGGTTTAACAAAAACTATTTACTACTTATAAATATTTACAGGCAATGCTGGAGGAAGCAATTAGACATTAATATAAAGATACTTATGTACAAGCAAAAACTCATTCAGGAAATATGCTTGTCCCCCTTTTAGCTAAAGTATAATATTTATTTTCTGATATGTAGTAAAGTTGAAGATAAAGTAAGATAAAATAGAAACTACTCATGTACAGAGACATTGAATTTTGAGTGCTGTCCTTGAGTAAATGTACTTAGTTACATTTAAGAAACTTACCACTAAACTTGCTCTTGCCTCCAAATGCCACCTGTAAGCAAGAAGAATGAAGAAAAAGGGAAGAAATAAAAAAGGGAAGAAAAGATAAGTAAAAAGCAGCAAACCACTTAAAATATAATGTAGTGATTTAATAAAGTGTGAACAGTTTCTAAGCTTATCTTGGTATTTATTTTGGGCCAGGGTTTGTGAACCAAAAGATGAATAGCTTTGCTAGACTGACGCAGGATCTAGTACAGGAATTTGTACACAGTAAAATGCTTCATCCATGTATTTTTCTTGGACTAATAAAGATAGAATTGTGAGTTATGGAATGATGTAAAACATACTAAAAGCTAGAAAACTTAAATATACTAATGAAATGCACTTTTACTCCATAAGGCTGACTGATGTACAAAATTTTACAACCCTCCCAAACAAAGAGTTTTTCTCTCTGTCTTACACATAAAAAAAGTCCTACATTAAGACCCTAATGAAGCACTTATGCCCTAAAATATACATCAAATGTAACCAGATGCAATCATGCATCTTGGCATGAAGAAGCTGTCTTGGAACATTATATAAAGAAAACATACATGTATGTGTGAACAAAGTTTCAAATGAGCCACAGCTTCACAGCAAAGTACTGCATTTACGTGTAGGTGCTAACGATGACTTACATGTAATGTAATGTACATTAAAGTACATGTGTGTGGGGAAAGACAGGGGGAGGAAGGGTAATACAGAAATCAACACCAGTGCAGCCGTGTCTTCATTACATAAAAACCAGTAATTTGTTTTCAGTTCAGACAACTCAACTCAACTCAACTTTTAAGTCAAAATAGTTTCTGCCTTTGACAAAAGATGATTACTGTATGCAGACAAACGAGTTAGGCACTGCATGAAAATACTTAGAGTGAAAGAGTGGGTTGACTTTGTAATTTAGTAGACAAAAAAGGAAGTAAATAACTGCAACACTTTCCCAGTATTTAAAAAAAGTTAGATAACAGCTGTTTCTATTAAAATCCAAAAAGACCAACAGGATCTTGACTTTATAACAAGTGTGGCATCATCTGCATATAATTGAACGTGGCTTTTGTGATATAAATTTAATCAAATTTTAAAGAATGAAATTTAAAAGAATTAAATGTAATAAAACCTGGAAATAAAAATAAAAATAAAATAAAACTTTACCACCCTGTTTTCTCATAATTTTCATGCAATCCCTTACCAACAAATCTGGTGTGAAGACTGTATATAAATCATATGTTTTGCTTTTGAATTGACTGAACTGAGGAACAAACAACAGTGTTTCCAGATTGGACAGACAAAAATTATCCTCATCAGAGCCCTTGCTGCAGTAGACTGAATTGGCATTTTGTTTTGATGCACTTTGTGATTTGAACTGAGCAAACTGAACTCAGGATCATTTAAATCTCTATCATAATACCCAGAATAGAAGAGGTACAGACTTTTTGAATGTTGATAAACATTTTAGTTGTGTGAAATAGTCCAAATGGCACAAAATTGAGCTCCAATTATCTCAGTCTGCTCAAAGCAACTTTTACTGGACCATTTAAAAAGAAGTAGCACTCAAATAGATAAAAACTGTCCAGTCTGGCAACAGTGACTGACCTCACTCATATGTGCGTTCAGACAGGATTTAAAACAGTGTAACACAAAAGAGATCAAAGACTGTGTGATGGTGGAACGTGCAATGAATGTTGTTGCTGCAGATCTCAAGTTACCTCTTTCACCTGTTTATTTGGTAAACTGAATGAAACAAACAAACAGAATCATGTCACAACAAAGTCTTTGAAGCATAAACATACTTCCCCCCTCACAGTAAAGGTGTGTGTTACCTTGGCAGGCGTTGAGCCCTTCTTGGTTTCCCACATGCCACGCTTGTTACCGATGTCTCCTGATTTCACATCCTGTGACAAACAGGATTAAATATCATCGTTTTAGTCAAATGCAGGGGTGGAAGAAGAACTCAAAGAACTCGCAAAAGTAACATCAAAACATTGGCACACTGCAACAAGTAAATCTCAGTATTTAAGATCAAAATTTTAATCGACAAGGTACACATATGGGCCACTCGGCATGCACAAGATAAAATTCAGTGATTGTAAGATGGACAGAAAAGAAGGAAAAACAAAATTCTAATTGCAGTGTGCTAATTCATTTTTATAAAACAGCCTTATGTAACTATTTAGCATTTGTTACGCTACTGATTGAAATTTTATAATATTGAAATGTTTACAAAATTATACCTTTACCAGTTGTAGGAGTGGACAGAAAACAGCAGGAAAACACTAAGTGAGGAAAGCTGATGAAAGGAGTGCAGAGGAAAATACAAGAGAGGAAAAGAAGAGAATTAAATAGCACAATAAACATGTAAAATAGAGTCTGGATGTATTGAGATAAGAACAAACATTAAACTGCTGTACAGCTTCATCCCATCAGGGGGAGGTGTTGTAGCATAAGTAAGGGTAAGGTTAGAAACACTCCTCTGGCCAAGACGTTTGACACTAAAGATATCTGGCTCGCAAACTTCCCATCAGAACAATGTCACACGTCACCCAGCAATGCTTCTCTGTGTGGACATAGTGTAATGTCTCCAAGAGATCTGGTAAGATGAGCAGCTGATGTTCTACTTTAAGAAAAGGGCACAATGGCCATCAAGTACCCGGTTACAAGTGACCTCATCCTGCATATCAATGCAATAGAGCAAGAAATGAGCCAAATTAATCAATTGGCATCTTTTAACTTGTCGGTTGTTGTCCTCTGTGTTGTGAAATGGAATAATAATGTCTCTGTGAGGAGTAAAAGTGACATGACCTTCCAACCTGCCTGAAGGAGACTTTAAATATGGAGTCACAGTGCACAGAGGCTGAAGTTTATTTATAAGTTTTTGTTTAAAATGAGTTAAGTAAAATGCATAACTGAGAGAAAAGAGATAACTGTTTAAAAACACTGTGTGTTTTATGGGCTGCAATATGATCACGACATACCTACACAGGCCAAAATGATTGATTTAAAGAGGTATGTACAAGCTACTCTTCAAGGAGGCATGTTGGCCTTTTAGCCACCTGACACATAACTTCTGCTGGACTGTTGTCTGTAACAATGAGAGTACTATTCTTCAATCCAGTGGGTTTCCACAGGTTTAAGCCTCATTACATATATTTAAAAAGTTCTCATCATCTAAAACAAGGGGGTTTGGGGGCTTTGCTAATAGATGTTGTTCAATAAACTGACCATGTGGTGTCACTAGACTCCAGACAGCGACTCTGTCCGGTCTTGGAGCTCAGATATAATGGCTGCAGCCAACAAAAGACTGGCACATTGATGTGCAAATGTCCACATTAGCGTGTACAGAATATCAAGGGATTACTCTATTGAAGTAACACTGGTGTCTGATTTACAATAGTGTGTATGTGTGTGATCAAGGCAGATCTTTCTAGCCTTACTGTCGGCTTTGCTGGTGCTGGTGCTGGTGATGCTGGTGCGGGTGCAGGTGATGCTGTCTTCTCTGCCTTCTCCGCCTCTGCAGGCTTTCCCGTCCAACCGCTGACACGTCCGGCCACGCCCCCTTTGATGCCAACCACATCCTGGGAACAGAGACATCTCAAACAGTTACATACCAGACATCAGTGAATCTCTTTGTCATTCCCTCCCTCTTTTCTCTCTGTCCCTCTAACCTTGTTGGCTGGGGCTGGACTTTCAGAGGAGCCGCCGATGTTGCCTTTCTCCCACATGTTCTTGATGCTGCGCGTGCCTCCTGAAGGAATATCTGCCAATGGAGACTTGGGGGATTTGACTTCTTTGTTTCCCTGTGGAAATACAGGATGGATTCAATGACTTTTAAATGGGCAAAAACAGGGTGACATCATGGACAGAGGATCAATGGTGGAAAGGACCAAAATACTTTTAATGTATATTTCCATTATATTTTACATCATATTTCTATCACTTTAGAGGATATATTGAGCATTTTCTCAACAACCTTTTCTTAAGTTAGTAATTATTTTTACAGATTATTATTTTTAAAAAAATATAATAAACTTATTAACAACTTTTGCATTTTTAAGAAGTAAGTTTCTAACCTTTTTTCTTACAACTCCTTAAAAAAACTGTTCCTCTTGTCATGTTAAAATGTCTTAGTTGTTACAATTTCCATCAAACATATATTTCTCTCTCAGATGAGGTCATTTAAAAATTGTTTCAGGCAAAAAGAGGCTAATTTAGTCATACATTATAATGAAAAGGATGTGATTCAATGTGTAAAAGTTGATAAGAAATATTTGTAACAAAACTACCTTTTCTTCTTTCCAATCTCACTCATTGTCCTCCTCTGCTTTTTCTTAAGATTAGTTATTAAAAGTAGCATTACCTTGAATCAGCTAAAACGGTAAAATCCTACATACACACTAAGTCAGAATAATTTTAACTGCATGGGCCTGTTTTTGAGCAAAATTAGTCAATTACTTTAAGTGCATCTTTCTAATAATACTTCTGTTATTGAAGAGGGATAATAAATGCATAACTTTTGCCTGCAAATTGTATTTTTATGCATGTTATATTTTGACTGTGGTTAAGGATTTGAGTACTTCATCCACCACTGCTGCGGTTGGTGTAAACATTGTGGAGTCTCACCTGGACGGCAGAGGTGAACATGTCCAGTCTGTTGCTTATCTTGGAGACAATGGGTGTGTGAGACACTCTGGCTGCACTGCTGTGGGGATGAACAACACATTGAACATTACTTTTGCTCACCAATATTAGATTGTCTGGATTCGTTAATTAATGTAAACTTAACTGTAAAACACCTTTTATGGCTCACCTTTTCTGGGCTGATTTGTTCAAGAATTCTGCCTTTTCTCCGATCTGTACAACAAAGCATAGCTTAAGGTTATTAACCTGTCTGTCTCTGATGTGCACAAATAAACTCTGACATGGTCAAACTGTCCTGGCTTCCTTCTTGTCTCCAAAATGACCTCTCTGAAAGGCGGACTGACCCATCCCTGGGGAGGTCTCTCTGTTCTTGAACACTGTGTTGGTTGGTGCCTGAGTGATTGAGCTGGAGAGTCTGGCTGTCAGGGAGCCAGCATATACACATACACACAGCTAACACAAACACACGCACTGAGTACTGACGTTCAAGATGAATTATTCCTCCCATGAACCAGCAGAGAACACAGAATTCTCAACAATCCTCCCAAAATACCTCAGCAAGAAAATTACCCAGTCATGGTCTAGTTTGACTCAGGCCATATTTGAGTACAGCGCTGACGTCACCTTACTCTGTTAACCAACAAAATATGGGTGATATCAGAGAAATTAAAGGCTGAAATCGAAACTAAATGCAAACAACAACATCAGGTGAAGTTTATCCAATATCTGCAGAGGAACTTTAATGGATTAGTTTGAAATTTTGGGACTTTGTGGCTAAATGACAGAATAGATGAATGAGACCACTCTCATGTTTGTCTATGAGATACAAAGCTAGAGTGAGTTGTTGGTTAGTCTATCTTAGCATTTAGACTGACTGGGAACAAGGGAGAGCAGTTAGCCTTGTCTCTCCATGGGTAACAAGCCGCCACCTTCTAGCACCTCTAAAGATCACTGACTAACTTGTTCTTGATTTTTTAATCTATACCACAACCAAGGTGTTCAAAAAAAATACTTGGAGTTTTGAGGGCTGACTCACTGAATTGTTTCTTGAATCCTAGGATTCAGTGAGCTTTAGAGTTGCTTGTAGGTGAATTGTGTTAGTCTTGGATGAAGCCAGGAAATCTGTTTCTCATGTCAGTTTTTAGGCTAAACTAAGCTCAATGTCTGCAGGCTGTAATTTTATATTAAGCGTGGAGACCCAAGATTTATATCTTCTTATTAAAATCTCAGTATGACCCATTGTTTGACATATATTTTCCAAATAATTGAGGACATTGCTTTTTTTTTCTCCTTTTTTTTTGGAGGAAAATCTCCAGAAAAAATACACGTTTTCTGATCATCTGCTCCAAAACTCACCTTTGAGGAGCCTTTGGGACTGATAGCAAAAGCAGGCTTGGGGGTCTCTTCCTCCTTCTGCTTCTTCTTCTCTGCAGCCTCAGCCCTCCTCTTCTCTATCTCCTCCTTCATCCTCTTCCTCTCTTCCTGTCACAAACAACCACAATTTGCTGTTACACTCTGTCATGTTTTACCAACAACGTCCTGTTTGACAGGGTGAGTGTGTCTCTCTGAGCCATTAAAGATATGCTTACACAGTTTATTTCTCAATGTAAAGTCCATCCTCACCTGTTCTTTGGCTTTCTTTTCCTCCAGCTCCTCTTTCTTTCGCCTCTCTTCTTCCTCCATGATCTTCCTCCTCTCCTCTCTCTTCTTCTTCAGCCCCTCCAGCTCAGCCTCTGCATCTTGTGTCTTCAGTTTAATCTTCTCAATCTCTGCGCTTTCTGCATCGTTTCTCCTGCGCTTCAGTTCCTGCAGCTTTCGCTCGGCCTCCTGTCGCTCCAGTTCCTCTGCCTTACTGGAGGGAGCGCTTTCCTTGCTAAAAAAAAAATGTTGAAACCTGAATGTTTCTGAAGTCAACTTCAGATAAAAAATGACTGAAACTTCATCATGGGAGCACAGACAGTTGGTTTCTAGGAGTGAGGATGAATTTTGATATTTAGGCTCTTTCAACTGTGAAAGACTGTACTTATGGACAAAGTGGTGCTTTGAGCAAAAAGCCAGCATGCTAAAAAGCTCCCAGAGTTTACCGAGTTTATAATCTGCCATATTTACCTCCTTAGTTTAGAATGTTAGCATGCTAACAGTCAGTATTTAGCACTAAACTCATAGTACAGCTGAGAGTGACGGCTATGTAATTAGTTTTATAGGTTTGGAATGAGAGGTCTGTCCAACTTTACCTTGTTGTTTTCTCTGTTTTCTTAAGTTTGTTCTCAGTGAAAGCTCCATTTTGTTTGGCTGGTTCATGCTTGTAAAAAGAGGGGAAAAAAGAAATTAAAACTCTTTTTTACATACTTTGTATCTTCTATATATAATATAAGAGAATGATAAGAGAGTTCAATGAAGCTAAGTTTTTTTTTTTTTTTACCTTTTCCTTAAAACCAAATTTCTTTGTCTTCTCCTCCTTTACATGGAAGAAAGAAATGAATCAAGATAAATAAAATAAATGAACAGGAGATTCATTGGAAACACACAATGTAGAAACTTCCCTTAAAAAACATCAATCATTGGTACCATTCACCACCTGGCAGTGAATGCAACACAGATGTAAACGGACACATCACACATGACACACTTCATACCAGCACCTCTTTTATCCTCTGTGACTGTAAAGTGATCTGTGACCACATCACAGAGCCAAATCAGAACAAAGCCTCGATCAATCAGTGTGGTGCCTCACTGTCACTTAATCTGAAGGATTAAGGATTTGCGTTGCATTCGAGTGTCTGCATTCTGTTACTGTACAGATGGGAATTTAATACCATTGTTGTCTTTGAGTTTTTCAATATTTGAAGTAACTGTTTGTGAAAATACCAATGAATCAAAACTATACCTCCTCTTTCTTCTTCTTCTTCTCTTCCATCTCTTTCTTTTTGCGCTTATCCTCTTCCTCTTTTTTCTTTTTCTCGTCAGCCTCCTTTTTCTGCTTTTCTTCCTCCTCTTTCTTCTTCTTTTCCTCCGTCTCCTTTTTCCGCCTCTCCCCCTCTTCTTTCTTCTTCTTTTCTTCCAGCTCTTTCTTCTTCTGTTTCTCTTCCTCCTCCTTTTTCTTCTTCTCTTCCACTTCTTTTCGGCGTTTTTCTTCCTCCTCTTTCCTCTTCTTCTCCTCCATCTCCTTCTTTTGTTTTTCCTCCTCCTCCTTCTTCTGTCTCTCTTTCATTTCTTGTTTCTGTTTTTCCTCCTCTTCTTTCTTCAGTTTTTCCTCCTCATCTTTTTTCTGTCTTTCCTCCTCTTCTTTTTTCAATTTTTCTTCCATCTCCCTTTTCTGTTTTTCTTCTTCCTCTTTTCTCAGCTGCTCCTCCATTTCCTTTTGTTGTTTTTCCTCCTCTTCTCTCTTCTTCCTTTCCCCTTCCTCCTTTAGTTGCCTTTCTTCCTCCTCTTTCTTGAGCTTTTCCTCCATTTCCCTTTTCTGCTTTTCTTCCTTTTCTATCCTCTGCTTTTCTTCTATTTCTTTTTGCTGTCTTTCCTCTTCTTCTTTCCTCTTCCTTTCTTCCTCCTCTTTGTCGACATCAGGCGCAGCTTCCTCTTCAGCATCGGTTTTTCCTACATCAGGCTGCTGTACCTCTTCTTCTGTTGCTTTTTCTGCAGCCGTCTCCTCCGTCTTCTCCTGTAAAATAAGTGAGTTTTTCTCAGTTTACTTACAAATATTTACAAAATTAAGATAGTAGAAAAATAAAAATAAGAGCCCATACTTCATGTGTTGTGCTCGCAGTTATTGATACCTCAACAGACACCTGTCAAGGGAAAATATAAACATAAGAACCATAATCTCACTCCAAACAGTCTATATCTTCATTGGTCTTTCACTTTCTACCTTCTCCTCTTCCTTCTTGTCCTCTTCCTCTTTGCTCCAGGAGTTCATATCAGCAGCTGCCACCTCCTCCTGAGCTGGTTTCTTCTCCTCCTCCTCCTCTTTTTGTTGCTCTCTGCTGCTGATGGAGGACTGCTCTTCCAGTTTGCTGTCTGTGCCGTTGGTGGTGCAGATGGTGGGATCTGACTCCTTCTGTCTCTCCATGGCCTCCTTCATCCTCTTCTGCCTGCGCTCCTCTCTCTTGGCCAGGCGCTCCAGCAGAGCCTGGTCATCATCTGCACCAGCTGTAGTTGAGGACTCGGTCTCAGTGACACTGTAAACACATGTAATTAAATTTGATTAAAAAACTAAGATATTTATTTCCTGGCTGTTTCTACACTGTTGACTGTGATGTGGTTTCTTTGTGTAGGTCAGGTTGAGAATCACAAGTAGCAATGCTGCCAGTCTGAGAAAGTTTTCAAACAGTTTATCTTAAGTTTCGTTAACTTATTGTTCATGTCAATACCTAATAACCCCATTTATTTCAGTGCCATAAGGTGAGGTGTCGTTGTAGCTAACTGTCATTATTTTTGCAAACATAACTGCAGCTGATCTGTTTAAGCTGCAGTTTCACGGTCAATAAGTTAACTGACACTAAATAAAGCTGGCATGTTTGCAGAGCAGAGGTGAAAAATGGCATTGTTTACCTTTGATTCTTTACAAGTTAACAGTGAAGAGCCACTCTAAACTTCTTGGATCTTTTTCTGTCCTGTAAGTCCTACAGACAACAGGCTCTTGCCTCTGAACATACCTGAGGATAATCAAGTCCTGAGAGCGGCAAACTGTAAATCCACCCAGCTTACTGGCAGAAAAATACACCATGCAACACCTCTCTACTGTCCAACAAATGACATCAACTCCTTTTTTCTGCTTTGGTCTACAGCTGTTTGTTGTGCAGCTCTGCTCTGATGACAGAGAGAAAAAACACAGCTGAGTTTCTGTTTACTGTCTAGTGAATCTTGTCTCGTTGTCCTGGTTTGCACACAGTTTAACACTCTTTATCTACATTTTACCTGTTAGTGTCGATCACATCAGTGGTCCCAGACTCCTCTATTTCCCTCATCTTCTTCCTCTCCTCCCTTGCACGTCTCCTTTGCTCCCGAGCTTCCTCCTCATCATCATCGTTCGCGCCACCCGTACTGAAATATTACACATGCAGATACATCATTCAGGTGTTTGTGTTTTAACTCAAATGAGACAGTTGTTGGAAAAAAGTCCTAAAAACATTCATTTCTAAGTAATTGTTTATAGTCTTATTATATAATTACAGTAATGACTTTGAGTGCATTAAAATAAATGATAGCTAACAGTAACTTGTAAATGCAAGTTTGCAAACCGCATATTTTACCAAAAAAATGACAAATAGATTAAAGAGAAAATGCATCTCTCTAGTTATTATATTCATGGTTACACAAATTTGTTTAACCAGAAATCAGCCTTTTATGAACATTTTAACGAAAGTTATTAAAATCGGTTAATTATTCGTCCTTTAACTTTAAGGATTTTTAGAGGCCTGAAGAGCTGAAAGTACCCAGAGTTTCACGAGAGTGTATCTATGTCAATGCAGTTAACTTTGTGTGAAGTATTGTCCCCTCACATTTAAGTTATGAACCAAACTGTCACAAGCTAAGTATGCTGATACATGATGGAGATGGGAACAACAAAGGGAGAAACAGGCTAAAGTAAAATGAGAAACACATTTTATACGTCTGAAATCTACGTCTCTACACTCCTCTCCTTCCCATCTCACTCTCATCCTGCCATTGACCTTCAGCCATCTGTGGGTGCATCCACAGTGGGGCTTTGAAGGATGCCAGGCTGTGTTGTTCCATGCATTACCAGACTTTATGAGGCACAGAGAGAGCTTGAAATGGCTCATTGGTAGAGCAAGGGTATGGTTTCCCTCTGTTCTCTCTTAATCCTCAACACAATGATTTACAGATGTTGTAAGTAGAAGAGGTGATGGGAGCCACAAGTATCATTTCCGTCTTTAAAACAGAAACAAAGACTCAAACAAAAGTGGAAAGTCCAAGAAATCCTCAGACAGACGTTCCTACAAATGGCATGTGTTGCCCAGAAAAATGATCCTGCAAGTAATTCAATTCGATTTTACTCCACCCCAAAGCTGGAGGTCTGCTATGGGAGTGCTGTCAAAATGTTCAGTTACATTTCCAGACTGACCCTGAGGGACATGAAACATAATCAATGGAGGGAAATATGATGAAAATTTCTTGGCTGATAGAAGAAAGTGAGGGAGATGAAGGAAGAGAGACTAAATAAAATGATCGGAGGCTTTCGGGAAAAAGCGACCTTGTGCTGAAACAAAAATGGCAGTCAAAACATTCCAGCGTCTGCAGCGTTTCCGCGGGCTGCAGGGAGAGGCTGGGAGGCTTGGAGGGGGACGGTCAGTGGCATAAAAGGCAGAGCAGGCTTGGTTGGCATTGCTGGCAGGACTCTGGCTGCAGGACTGTGAGAAAATTGTTAGGAACGCCTTTTTTTCACCAAGACTCTGATAGGACATTAGATATGACTGAAAAAACTTCTAAGCTGAAGGAAAATAATGTGTTGTGTTGCTGTGATTGATTGTATGCACATGTGAACTATGGCCAAGTTTAACCACCACTCCATAATAAAAACTGTATATTTTAGAAATCCAATGAATAGACTAAAACCAACAGTGTGTTAGTCTGTCTCTTGATATTTTCCAACATCACTGCAGTCTGTTGCACTCCACTCCAGCCTCATTCCCTCCAGCTGAAGATAGAAACCTTTGAAAAATATCATAACATTTGTTTTAAATAAAAAAAAGCTAAATGATTTCCTAAAACAGCTGGGCACAGTTGTTTTACAGCTAACATTACAAACAGAGGAGTAAAAAGACCATGTGTCTGGGACTATTTTCAGCTGTGGATTAATACATATTTGTTGCTCTTGCAAGTATTCAAAGCTGCATGTCTGTGTATGTAAGGCTGAATAAAAATAAACTCCAGCTGCTGTGTTCATTGTAATGAAGGAGCATGTCATCCAGTGTGACACTGTGGCTCTTTGTTATGTTTTTGTTTTTTTAACAGAATTTTAATATATATAGAGAGAGACTCTAATTTCATCAGATGTGCCCTTATAACCCTGCACCACTGTACAGTGAAGCTGGATTAAATGAATCAGTGTTGGTGTACAAGTGGCTCTCTGTTTCAACGTGTTTTAACTGTATATTTTCTCAGGTTTGACTCATTTGTTGTCTTAGTTTAAGAGAGTGTTTTCAGCCAAAGCACAGACAAATTGGTTCGGTTAATATTGGGAGAAAGAAAAAACATCCAAATGTAGCAGCAGCTGGCAGCCACAGATGTCAGCAATTGCTCTAACTACTCAGTTTGTTTCTATTTTACTTGTGGTCATGACATCACAAGAGGTCTCCAGAGTTTTTAATCAAACGGTTTGGTTTATATTGTGCCACTTTGAATCAATTAACAATGAGATGTGCAGGTAACTTTTAGAAACTCTTCACTGGAGTTTCTTTTCTTATATATTTAAAAATCTTTCTCCTTTTTTATTATAATGATATCTGATAAAGTCTTTAGAATAAAACCTGCTTACACCCTTAAGTGAAATTATTTTAACTGGAGCAGCAGTTATCAGAGGCTCCTTAAGGCTGATGTAATATTTATCTGAGCCATAAGACAGAGGAGGGGAGACAGCAGAGAGTGAGGGACAAATCCAAACAGCAGCACAGCCGACTGACTTCATCATGAGCAAAAAAAAATTCAGTGGAGATCTTTAAGTCATCACTGCCCTGACCACCATCCAAGTCCAGTCAGCTCTACTCTGCAAAAACTGTATAAACCCAAAGAGAGAAGCGTACTCAAATACACACAGCAAGCTTTCATCACTGAGCATCTGTCAGCAAGAACAAAAGAGAGAATAACATCTTGAACATCTCATAGCTGCATAGGTTTGAAAACAGAACGCTGGCTTTCCTACACTGCACTGCATGGATGGGGCTTCCCTGTGAGCAGTTTGTGTCAAAAAACTTGGACAACAACCGCACATGTGGTTTATAAAAGCTAGGGAAAGTTAGTCTCCACAGTTCAAATACTGTCAGGTTTGTTTTGTGAGTCGTGAGACAGCCAAGCACTGATAAAACTAACAAGGCTGTAATTTAGGATGTCATCATGTATGATGTCCTTTTATAGCATTTGTTAAAAACTTTCACCATTTATTTTATCCAAAATTTAACAGGTGTTTGAAGTGTGCATGTCCTTAAATTTGTGCTTGTGTGTGCTGTTTTGCACATTTTTTTTCATGTGCTCTCCAAGAGTTTACTCACTTGTTGGCATCGAGGCGCATCTGCTCTCTCCTCTGCCTCCTCAACTCCATGCGGCGATCAAAGTCATCATCCATGATGCCCAAAAGTAATCCTCACTTTCTCACTGAAAGACACAAATATGACATTAGATCATATGTGCTAAATTCAGTACATCCAGTCAATAAATCAATCACCCATCAACTGGTTTATCTCTGATGGCATACATGATCAATAATGTTTTACAAATAGAAACATATGCGTTGAAAATTTATCTTTTGATGCAGCACATTAAACATTTTTCAGAGTACAGTCAGGTCCTTAAATAATATGATTAATCCCATTTCATCATAGTGGTGATTATGCAGCTTTGTGAGGCTAAATGCTAAGTAAGTAAGACACCATCACTGTGAAGAGAAATTCCATTTTAGAAAGTAATTCATAAATAAGCTTTAAATCATCAATATGTCAAAATACAGGGGGCCACCCATGAGAGTTTCATGACATAGAAACATAAAGACCTGCAATGCCTGTTGGTTTACAGTACCTTAGCAGTAGCTGAGGTTTAGTCCATGAACAGCAGTGTGTCCCCTCTCTTCATTTATCAACGTCTACAGTCTGGTTTATATCTCAGCCCTTCTGCAGCACAAAGAATTCCTGCTTGTTCTCTCAGCAGCTTTAACTACCAGAAAAGGCAAAGCCTGCCTCTCTCCTCTCTTCCTCTCTCAGCCTCCCTCCTCCTCCTCTTCAACCTGACTCCTGCTCTCTCCCTCCGTCTCACTTTCCCCTCCCTGATCTCTGACTTCAAACTCTCTCAAACTGTTTCCTTGGTTCTTCTTTGTTTATCTCACGTCTTGCTCTCTGTCTGATGTGCTATAGCTCTTGTCAAGTCTGTTCAGTTTTTATGTATTTGAGGTTCTTTTCTAAGTTATTCACTCTTCTGAAGGTTTACCTCCTACTTTTAATTTTCCTTCGCCATTTTTCTCTCCCTCGGATATCACTTTGTTTGCCACCAAATATAAATTTCACCCTGATTCACACTGATTTGACATTAACTGATAAACCATTTAAACAACATGTCCATACTGACTTGAACACTGGAACACCTCTAGATAACCACACATATACATCAGTTAATATCAGTTGTTAATCATGACAAATCTAAGAGAGAATTGAGAAGAGTTTTCAGAGAAGTTAATGTTTTGTTTTTTTTATACTTTGTTTAAAAAAAACACAGATTCCTCTGTCGTTCCATCCGTCAGTGACTCAGACGTTCGTAAATCTTTCAGGCTTTATCTGTGACAATGAATGTTTAAGAAATGTAACAGATAAAATCAGTCTTTGGGACAGCTTTATTTGAACTGTGGAGGCTGGACAGACATGAGCGATCTGAGAAAAGCACCCCTCATTCATCTTAATAATCAGTGAACACTTAAACTTCTTTTATCCTTGTTTGGAGCAGGTTAACTGAAACTCCATGATAATCAGCAATTCATTGTGAATCTATCAACAATCAGTCTACAATCCAAAGATTCTTACAAGGTAAAAAAAATAATCTGTATTTCTGTTTGCACTGGTACAGAAATATTAAGCCTATGAAAGATCAAGCAAAACTGCAAAAACAATACAATCTGCAAAATATTGAGCATTCATAGACAGAATCATTGCATTGATTGAATGTAAAGAACTTCTTGGGCTGAAGAAATGAACCAGATCATCAATCCATGGCCTTTAAACCAGTCCGAGAAGCACTGTGTTAACACCTTTCGCCTTGAAAGCAAATTTCAAACGACTGCCAATAAAAGTGCTATCAAATGATCCGTCCTCTAACATTAACACTTGCCAGCTGCACAATAAGTAGCAGCCATCAACCATCTTTTGACCACCTTGTTTAAGTCTGTGAGAAAGTCTGCTAGCAACTCCAGCCAACAGATGCAGATACAGTGAGCTGCTGTGTAAAAGTGCAGAAGAAATCTGCAACGTGATTTCAGAAAGGTTTGATATTCTGTCCGATTCAGAGGAGAAAGGAAAAAGAAACCAACTATTTAAGACATTTAGGCTTAACAAATACAATTTAAGTCAAGTAATTCTCTTTTGGACTCATAATATCCCATGTATCATCCAATATGATTACAGTTTGGACAAGATATCCGTTTTGGATTGTGAAAAACAAAGGATGCAGCTTGTGTTAATGCATCTTACTTCTGCTTTTATAGCAGAGTCAGCAAGTGCAAAACACCTCTGTTACTAAAAAAAAAGTGTCAAAAATGTTGAAAATGTGTGATTCTCTTTCATCTCTGCAGAGTGTTTAGTGAAACTACTTGATGTCGACTATTTCAAAGGCATTCACTTTTAAACCACTTCAGAAATAAATTTCCGATTGAAGTCAGCTAATTAATTACATGTTTACTGTATAAAGAAATAAAATGTCCAAGCAATTTACACTTAACATATTTCAGTAGAGTTACAGTTTGTTACTTTGTGCTGATCTAAGCTAGCCAAGCTCACAATTTCACATCTACCCTAGCCAATCCAACTTGGTTTTTAAAAGCCCACCTGCAGCAAATACAACAGCGGAAAAAAACTTAATCAGTTGTTGGGTCATGCTGATCCAGAAAACTTTCACCCAGCTTTGAGTCACAATTTGACTTTTCCTTTGGTGGTTGTGTCAGTAAACTAAAAGAAAAAAAAGACCTCCATCCAACTGCAGAGAGTCAGGAAAAAAATATTTGTTTTGTTTTGTTTTGTTTTTTTGCAATTTCTGGGATGCCCTAATGTCTCAAACACCCACACACAGAAACACACACACAGACATGCATGCACTAAAAGTCAATAGTTTGACACTGAAAGATATTCTGAAAGAAAACAATATGGAGGGGACACTTTCTGGCTTGAACCCAAGCATTAATCTTCCTCCGTATTAAAATACCAAAGGATGCTGGGAATTAAGATGATATGAGGTCACAGATCCAAGTTAAAAATACACTTTATTCTCCTTATATCATACGTGAGCGTGTGCTTTTTCCCTTCTCTCTTTGATAAAACTTATGTGATATATTTTTATGTCCTAAACAGTCCAAAGCAGTTAATACAGCTGAAGTTATCTGTCTCGATAACAAAAGGTCAAATCTCATGTCAGTACAGTTTTATATTTAGGCATCTCTGTATCTTCAAAACTGAGGAGGAACCCACCAACAGTGAGCATTCAATCATAATAGAGCAGAAGGATACAACGGTTTGGTTTTTACAATGGCAGACATCATATACAGATACTAAAGCGAACAAACACTGTGAGTCAAAAAAAGCTTTCCTCTGAAACATCCACTTCATGTGGAACAAAAGAGTTGATAGTTGGCTGGAAAAACACTGTTTCACACATGAGTTCTCTGGAAAACAGTAAAAGTGTTTTATTGAAATATATATTTTACTTTTTGGCCAACACACTTGAAGAGGTTTGGAGAGGTGTTTGTTTCTAATATATAAAACATAATGATCTGTGTAGTTCAGGAAAAAAGAGTTTGAAAAACTAGAAAACTTGGCTCGAGTTTATGGATTACTGTGAAAGTTTTGCACAGATATACATGTCAATAATGTTTTCACTTATCGAGTAAAATATCTCAATATCTACCACACTGATGTGCATTTTTTATGTACATTTTTTCCACTTTAACATATGTTTGAAGTTGTTAAGACGACAAGATTAACACACGTGCAGATGTTTAACTCCTCCTTCCTTCACATCCTTCATCATTAAACAAATGTCCTCACAGTGGCAGTAAAGGAGGTGATCCAGCTGTGTGATCTCTGGTCTCCTTTACAGTTCATGCACCACCAAGCCAGCATCAGTCAGCGATTATGTCAACAGTACCATATGTTCTACAGATGTATGCATTTGTAATAATAATCGCCAAAACTGCTAATTCTGTTACTGTCTATCGTATTCCGTTGGCATTATGAAGAACCTTGTTTTATTTGCCATTTTCATGATCACCTACATTTCTTAAAAACATTATTTCAGATTTGAAATTGTGCAATTTAGATTTCAATTTAGATATAGTGAAGCCCTCACATCTTTTCCTGTCACAGTCAAACATGAGGCCAACTGTTATCCATCACTCCCTCACAACTGCTCTTATATGGGACCAATCAAAGTCTGGGGATGACAAAAGCTGGTCTGTTTCTATGAGCCAGCAGTGTGAAGCAGCAGACAAAAAAACAACTGACCTGCAGGCCAACAGCTCACAGACATGTCAGAGTCGTGATCCAGGCCTGTTTGGATTGGCTCGGGTCCAACTTGGTCGGCAGAGTTTTTTATTAAAACTCACTGACACCTAGAGGTGGATGCTTTTCTACTCCCAACTTAATTCACAAATGTGGATTTGCAGACTGAGTGCACATACTCACATGACAGCTGTCCCTTCAGTCACCACACAGGTGATTTGTACTTATTAGAGGTGTGATTTGGCAGTGAATTATTCCTGCTTTAACACTAAAATAATCCAAACGTAGTTCCCCTTAGCTGAAAGAACCGATCATATTTTAAGTGATTTAAGATTTGTCCCTCAAAGTTCCAAACTCTTTAGCTACGAGAGATTTCTGTAATGTAATTTACATGTGGACAACTTGTTGCAGTCTGTTATGAACCAAACCAAGTTAAAACTGTTAAAATCAAGTTCACAAATCATTCTCGCATGATGATCTGTATCCTCGACAGATTCTTGTTCATAAATCTGTAACTGCTTTGTCTCATAAAGGGTAAACTCTCCTTTTCTGTGTCCTACAGATTGGATCAAAACATAACGTGACACCTCTGTTTTTCTCCCTCTGCACAGTCACTCTGCTTTTATGCAAATTGGTTTACCAATGGCCAAGCCCTGCCCGTAACAATCGCCAGACACTGCTCATGAATTATTTATGCAGATGTTTGCAACAATTCAGCTGTCTCAAGAGGGGAAGGGCAGTGATAAAACTGGTTTTGGATGTATCCATGTCCAGTGTTATTCATCAAAAGAGGTGAAATCACAATAAAAGCACACTTCCCTTGTGTGCTAGCCAGAGTTTAGCCTCCTCATTAAAGCTGGTTCACGAAAGTTTATATAAGTCTCATAAGACATTAGTTCTTGGTATGCAACACAAAAGTTAAAAGCCTCCCGCTAAAAGCCCCACAGGCTGATTACATCCTCTTTGTGTCTCTTCTTATTCCAGCATTATGTCCACACCATATGCTACAGTATTCATATATTGTCCGTAATTATAGACTTCCATTGGTTTTTGCCAGTTAGACATCAAAAAGAGGCCAGGAAAAGCTTTATGTTCTGTCTCTAACGCACAATGTCATTAGGCATCAAACATATCTTTGGTTATGATACAGTACCTTACAGGCTGAATCATCATGCATGCTGAGTATTAAAACTGACATTCTGTTACTATGTGTGGGGTTACAAAAAGGCAAAAAACAGAAAATACAAAATTAAAATGTGATATGCTGGTGCCATTCTATAGTAGTTTGAGTTTATCTTATGTTTTTACAATTACCATTACCATTTTAATAGATCTGTAACTAAGTAAATATTAAAAGGCCTCATTTGTCTTCTCCCAAACACCTTTGTTGGAGCATTTGGAATCTTGATCTCATTTAAAAGCACTTCCAGAAAATCTTAAAGGCCACCAGCTGCTTTCAACTTTTTCTGGAGGTCTCAAGCTTGCTTCTCTGAGGTAGCATGAATAATTTGTTTCACCAATTACTGTTCATCCTTTGACCATTGAAGTTATTATATACTGGTACATAAAGGTAGATGAAATATATCCATTTGTGAATCTAATTGTATTTTGCAGTGGATAATAGCATTAGCTAAACAAACAAAACATATATACATATGTAGGTTCTCAGATAACTCTACAGCCTAAAATGAGATGAGGTTCTTGTTAAAAGATAAAGAAAGTGCCTCAATGAGCTTATAGAATAAACAGTTGCCTGAGAGGTGTTTGCAATCAATCACGAAGCTGCAGCTGCTTTCTCCACATGACCGAACATGGTCACGTATGAAAAAGTCCCCGACCAGGAAACAAATTCCACCGGTTTGCAAGCCACAACATACTGTAGTGTTGACCTTTTCTGCAGCTTGTTAAAATGTTTGTGTACAGTTTGGTTAAAAAAAAGGAGTGTGTGTGTGTTGTTTTGTAACTGTTAAACATCAGGAGATTTACAAGCATCTTTTCATCTCTCTGAAGTGTTAACAGGGCAGCGGAACATATACTGAAGCTCTTCAGCTCTCCACTAAGTGCTCTGCAGCTCAGCTTTGTTTTAATAAACAAAGGGACACAATGAGTCCACAATCAGTTGACAGATGTTCCTTAAAACAGTAGAAATGTTGCTTGCTTGTACGTGACAACAAACTTCGATCACCTGGAGACACAAGAAACTACACTGATCCAAATTCAAAGCTAAGTTACAGTTTCCTCCTCGACTGGGTCCTCAATGGAAATAGATGCAGCTATGTGCACTCCCTGTTCTGCATCCCATCAGCTGAGATGGTGTACTCGGCCTCCTTTTAAGGAAGTACACAGCCAGTGTTAGTTGTAGTGTCCTAGCTTGGCAAAGTGCAAGTCCATGGACAGTGAGCATGGTTTATTCTAGGAAATACCTGCTGCTATACAGAGTGGCAATCCAAAAATAACTTATTTACATTTTGGGTGCTATTAATCACCTTTCCATAATGCTGTTCAGAGGCAGGAAGGCTGATTGTCATTGTTACTGTCAATAAAAGGGAAACTGACCGTGGCTGTTGGAAGCTGATTTAAATTTTTAGAAGTTTTAAACAGGAAAGTATGAACAGCTGGACATTTAATGAAATAATTGCTCCAGTATTAATAAAGGAGTGCGATTTATTCCTACATCTAATTATACTTGATGCCACACTGATTGCTGATGAATGATTCAATAAATGTCACAGGCACTAATGCTCACCTCTACCCCTCCTGTAATTTCCTCCTGTGAAAAAACATTTCCTTAACTATTTAGAGTGTCCCACCTGTAAAACTAGAGAGCAGGTGAAACACTTTTAAGCAATAAAGACTCATTTGTGCACAGACTAAAACATCAGCTGCTGAATCTCTCCTGAATTTGTATCTCATTTTGCAAATCTGATCCACAAATTCTTTTTTTTTACTACTTTTGAACTGTTTGAAAAGATATACTCTGTGATCTTGTTCATTAGACAGCTCACATCCCACGAGCGCTATCAGTGTTCTGATCAAGCTAATGTGATGCAGCCCATTTTAAGGAGAACACAAGTCATCAACAGAAAAACATGTTGTTCAGTACAAAACTGTGTGCTCCTCTTTGTGTTGTAAAATCTATTTGTTCAATGTTTATGAAAGGTTTGATGTCAAATCTCTCATGAACAACCTGTACACTTTGTGCAAACTGTGCACAAACATTTTACTGTACAAACGCAGCTGTTTTCACTTTTATGGCACAAAATAATCCTGATTCCAATAAACAAGAGAGAGAGGGGATGCTCTTGAAAATCCAAACACATTTCCTGTCTCCAAAGAGATGGGTCTGTGGTCATAAACTGACACACTCAAACCCTGTGTGGTTGTACAACTTATCTTGAATACCATCTAAGGAATAGGAGTCTGACATGGCATGACAACGAGGGTAAACAACACTTGCACAGCCAGACGTCTGCTCAATGTATGAGTGACAGAGAGTCAATTATATTATTGAATACTAATGCTGAGCCTTAATGAGATGGAAAAGAGAATTTTTACAGTTAAAGACACAGATTGGAAGGAGCATACACCAACAAAATGTATGTTTCAGCCTGAAATTATCTTGAGAAAGGAAAATGAGAAATTGGAAATTTCTCTATCATCATCATTGGAGCAACACAGGCCCTGCGTTCCTAATAAAATTCCATGTATACAGTGCTTTTCGATTATGGTCTACCATGTAGAAATATAGTACATTATGAGCTATTTCCCAAGAATTTCTTGTGGAGTAATCCAGATGAACCTTAAATGATGTTAAATCACATTTAGTAACATTTGAGTATAATTTACAATTTTTGGATTAAGAGAATCCATCCAAATTACAATTAAGTTTCCCTGATGGGAAACCTGCAGGTGAAATATACAACACCTACAGTGAAGAAATTATTTATTATTGTCAGTTCCCAAGATAATAAACGCTCTTTATGATATTTTACTCTACTGCCTGAGGATGTCAGTCCTTTCACAACCATCTAGTCAATTTCTTAAAGATTCAGGCAGTTTTCATTCAGTATTTCAAAATCATATGTCATAACTCTTCTCTGCAGATTAACTTAGATGATAACATGTCTTTTCTGCTGTAGGAAAGTAATAGTATGTTTCTATATAAGATATAACATATTTTTGTCAACAAGTACCTAATAATTTTTTAAGTTTAAAAACTGTCTTCTCAATCTAAATCACCTTAAGTTTAACTCTTGTTGACAGGTCATACAGATAACTAGTCATTAAATCAAATGCTGCCTTGGGACCAGCACAGCTTTACAAGTCATTTCTACTAAACTCTTACTACAAAAATATAAATGTTAAATTTAAGTCAGGGTAAATACAAAATAATAACACTTCTTTTTATCTTAAAGTCATAAGACTGCATTATCATCATCATCATCAAACTTACCAAGTCGAAAGACCAAAGTGACTTTTCTTGGTGAAAGTCAACAGAGGGAGAGGGACTAGGGGTTTATAAGGACAGCATGCAGCGTGCAGCCCCGCCTGCTCAAGAAACTCAAGTGATATTCACACAGGCTCCATGTGTATTAAAAACTGTAAGGCCACTGATTCCTGTTGTTTATACACATTTTTTTCAATTTTAGATTAATTGTCTCATGGGATTATCAATGAAATCTTATCTTTATGTATCTAATGCAGGGTCTGTTGGGATATGGTCTTTAAAGAAAAAGTCTTCCTCAGAAAGTTATAAACCTAATGTCAGGGTGGTTTCTTTTACACATGATTTTGCACAACTGAATTACAGTACATAATGCACAAGAGTTTTAAGAGTGAATAACAAAAATATCTTGGAAAACCATATATTTCCAACATTCTCATAGCAAGTCACATACTAGCTTAAACCCTTTAACACTCATTTCCTGCCTGGTTTGATAAGAAATGTAAAATGGCAGAATCCCTCACATGACATGTCTCTAGGAGGATTAAAACTAAATGTACTACTACTACTACTACTACTACTACTACTACTACTACTACTACTACCACTAAATGTTATAAACTTACATGTGAACACTGTGGTTGATGCATTATAGGTCTGTGTCATGATGTCACATCACTGGAAGAGAGGATCATCATGATTATTGTGTCCATTTATGAGCATTTTCATTCAATCTAGAGGGTTCCTCTCTGGCTCAGCCCCACCAGTTAGTCAAATTACAGACATAGCTGAGAAATGAGGAACCACTCCTCCAGTGGGTTAAAGGCAACTAGAGTCCAGACTGTAGGCATATTTGTAGCACCCAAACTGTGCTATTTGTTTTCTACTTCCTTTCTAATTCTCCATCACAAAATAGTATTAATTTAATTATGTCAGTATGACATATGATACACCCTCTTGCTCTGAAATGATAAACTATCCGACAAAATGAAGGCCAAATTGACACAGAATACAGAAATAAAAATTAGTCTGAGGAAAATTTTCATTCCCTTTTATTTCAAGCAGACTCTCATATAGTAATGTATGAACAGCAGGGAAGACATTTAACAATCTTACACAGAATAACAAATAAACCAGTGTTTTCTTTTCTTTAGTATCCATGTGCATGATCTTAACTTCTCTCTCTTTCTCCTGTTAACCAAACAAACCAGTGTACAAATAATCTGGGAAAATCGGGCACAGATAAGATTAAAAATCCAGTACATTTAACAAGAGACATAATACAACAAACAGTACAATGAAGTAGCCTGTGTCACACACAGCAGTAACATGAAATGACAAGGTACATAGTGCTGCTACGAGAAACAATATGCAGACTCAAGGGTGGCATGTAACATTTTGGCTCATGTTATTAACATTATACCAAATAACAAATTTCACATTTAAAATAATAATTTAGAATTTAAAATGTAAACAAAAATAAAATTAGCACTTTTATTTTAGAATGAAACTTCCTCTTTTCATATCCAAATAATGGTATTTAACACTTAAAGATGTGAGTTAATTAGGATGGGACTAAAATGAAAAAGTGCAAAGCATAAACCAGTTCTTTTAGCAAATAGTTATGTTAATTGGCCACAGTGTTTATAACTCAACCTTTTTTTGTGCAAAGGTTAATAAAAAGGTATCAACTGACTGAGTAGGCCATTCAAAAGTATGAGTAACTAATAAATGTTGGAAAGTTGAGGGTTTCAGTGGTTGCATATTTACAGCATTTAAGTGATTTACAGTTATCCTGTTATTGGACTGAACAGCGTGGATATAGATTTCTGTGAGGTAAGATTTGTTTGAGTGCTTTTATGTCAAATAAAACCGACACAAAATCTGCCTGGCGCTTATTTAAAAGAAGCTTTTCAAAAGTAACCAAGTTTGAGCACTGAGAAAATACTGAAGGCACATGTTGCAAGGGAATATTCCTAAAGCTTATCAATGTAACAGAAATGCAACCCTTAAGAAGGAGATATGACATATATCAAGATCTTTAGCATGCCCGTTGATACATTACCACTGATCTGAAAAGTAGAGTCAATGAATAAGTAAATAAATAAATACCGAAGAGCCTCAGTACAGTCAAAAGTAAGGACAAGTAGCTTAAAAATCACATATCAACTTGACACTTGTTAGGTACTTGCTACACATAGACATAATACAAGTCAACACAGTGCTGAAACATTTACAGTACATCTCTGAGCTTTCTCCTGTCAACAAATCTGACCTGTGATACACACACTCTGCAACCAGGTCAAGCCTCTGTTAAACATACAGCAACTTTACTGTAAGACTTACACTTACCTGTTAAATCTTATTAACAAAAATTTGCTATCGTTATTGTCTGATGTTGTGTAATGAGTTATTCAAGTTTTTTCACGAGTTTTCATTGTACCTAATAAAAGTGCGCACAGGCAACCATTAATGTTATTAAGTCTTACAGTTAGTTCAGTGCATTCAATTTGATGGTTTGGCTTTTCCCTGGTCCTCCACTTTTTTAATTGCCGCCTGAATCTTTGCCTGATCTCCCAAGAGCTGTCGAGGTTTCACGGGCTTGAGGCTTTCGTCTAGCTCAAGCAGAACAGGTATCCCTGTAGGTAAAGTCACGTTGGCAATCTCCTCATCTGATATGCCTGTTGAAGTAAGGACAGTAATATTAAGATCACATTACACAAACTAGCCACTTGATCACGGTTTGCTGTCTTTCTTTTTGCATTAGGACACGTATGAATGCTGTGATATAATCCTGTTAAGTTGCCAAATATATGACAACAACATAATTTCTGCCTCTATGTATATCATGTGCTTTATGATAATATGTAACAGCCAGTATGTGTTAAGTTACTGAGTGTCAGGTGGCACATGGAACCTCATGAAAGGTCAAAGTGGACTTCAGAGCCATAGCCAAATGAAACATAAACTCACTGCCCTTTTTGCATAAGTTCAACCTTCCATTTCTGGAACTAAGACATGTCCTTTCAAATTCACTGACTCTGATGAGTAGAGACAGTAGCCTGTAAAGTCCAGAAGCTGTTACTGAATTAAAATGAATGCAAACCCCTTCACAAAACAGCACAAAACATGACAGAGCAATGCTTATAATAGCTTGAGTCAGTTCAAAAGCATACCTTCCAGGTGTTTCAGCAGAGCCCTGCAACTGTTTCCATGAGCAGAAATGAGCACAGTCCGGCCTTTCCTTATCTCTGGCACCACAGTGCTATCCCAGTATGGCAGCAGCCTGTCTAACACCTCCTTCAGACTCTCTGCTCGGGGGAGGTTCTCCCTTGGCACATCACAAGTGGTGTACCTGCGATCATTGTAGATTTCCAGGAAATAAGGGTGGGACTCATCAATTGGAGGAGGAGTGATGTCATAGCTCCTTCTCCACAACTTCACCTTTTCCTCTCCATGTTGTTGAGCCATCTCAGCTCGGTTCAGGCCAATCAGGGAACCATAGTGGCGCTCATTCAGTCTCCAAGACTTGACCACAGGGACCCACTCCAGACCCATAGCCTCCAGCACCAGCCATGCTGTCTGGATGGAGCGGCTGAGTATGGAGGTGAATACTAAGTCAAACTTGTATTCCTGCTCCTTTAGGAGTCTGCCACAGTCCTGGGCCTCCTTCACCCCATCTTCGCTCAGCTTCTGGTCAACCCAGCTGCAGAAACGGTTCTCTTTGTTCCAGGCCCCCTCCCCATGCCTTAGCAAAAAGAGTTTGTACTTGGACATCCGAAGCACCAGCAGCAGAAACCTGCACACATTCAGTAAAAAATGAACAAAAAAAGGTTTAGTAGTTAGTGATAACAGAATGGAAAATATTACAAAAATTCAAACAGAACACCAGAAATGTCCTACTCAAATACGTAGTCTCAACACAGGGCTGTGTATCTGATCTGGGTTCAGTAGCAGGTACTCACTGGAGGCTGGCCCCTCAAAAGGTTAGAGGTTGTCTTTAAAAAGTTACATGCTAAAGGCAGACAGCATAATACTGCTTAGAGGCCTTATAAACAAACGTAGGCCTACTCAGAGGCAGGACACAAACGATGGTAATGTTACATAACATTAGCTTACTAGCAAATATTCACTTGGATGCTGCTGAGAAGCTTTCTTAGAAAGTCTGAAAGGATGGACGTGTTGCTGTGTAAATAATCGTTCGTGCATCGTGTATTATGGCTGCTCAAGCAGAGGTAACATAGTAAAAACCGATATGCAGACATGTGGCAACCTCACCTTGAAATAATCAAGATATTGTGAAAGTGTCGTCTTACCCTGAATGGGTATAAAATCCGGCTTTAATTCAGCTAGTACGATCTTGAATGTTGACAGCAGTCGGCAGGCCATGAACAGCAGTGTTCCTGGCAACGCTGATGATTGACATTCAGTTCATCTAATCAGAATGGCGAATGTCACCAGTGGGCGGTGCCTCTGTCGAATGTTATGCCCATATTAGGAGTATTAGTAACGTCCAGGCACGTTCGCAGTGGAGGGAAAGGCAGAAGGCGGGTAACGGTTGTGTGTCATCATGGATGTACTGGAGAGGTACAGTCTGCTAGCTAACTGTTGAAGTTTTGTTTTTTCGGCTTTACAGTTTACTTTAAAAAAAAAAAGGATTTCGCAAGAGGAAGGCTGCAGTTTAACACGACTTTATTTATAGCAAGAGGAAAGGGATAGTTTACTGTAAGCTTGTATGCCAAGGTGAAGTGATGGAGGAGCACCGGTTAACAGTAACGTTAGGAAGAATGTAAATATGACAAAAATCAAATCTATGTGAGTATATTAGGTCATAAAGAACAAAAGTAAACGTTTTACAAGTAGTCTGGAAAGGGCTAAAACTTGTTATTTACTCCAACGTAATCTCCTGTGATTAACGTTCATTAAAGATAAGGTTAAGGTTACTTCAGGTAAAAGTCAATAGCTGATTTATGAATGTTCCATTGAAGTGAGACTTTATTGTTTAAACCAGACTCCAATACATTTTACTAATGCATCATTTTACACATACACACTTAAGTTTCTCACTTAAAAAGACTTTACATATTTTCCCTTGAGATTAAAAATCAAGTCAAATTAAGTTTTAACCCAAAAAACCGAACACTGGTGGGAAATGGCTTTTTCACCCTGAATGGCTCTGAATTTGAAATTAAAATTTTTAATGTCTATGTTATGTTGTGATGTATAGGTTTATACATTTCTGGAAAACAAACTGACAAATTGTAAATGGATTTGGTGACCAAGTAGGATTTGCCTGCGTTCAATTTCTTCAGTAGAGTAAATACCATACAAATAAAATTTTGTCATTAAATGTATGCTAAAATCATAAAAAGAGTAATATTATTATGAAACAGTTTAGGTGTTTGATTTATGGCATAATAATCTACACCATAGATGTTAAAGAGACTACTAACACAAACCTTGACAGTATGCAAATTGTTGAAAGCACATACCATGAGACAATAACATAATTTATACAGAAGTACTTAAATAGTCCAATAAAGAGAGCAAAGTCATACCAGTTTAGAGCACAGGGAACCATTCTTCTCTGAACTTTCCCTATCCATTTATTAAGTGTTACAGGATTCATGATACTTCTTTTTCTCTTAATGATGTCTTGGTTGAATACCATTTATCCCTGAATCATTTACCATTGCCATTAAGCTCAGGAATCATGAGAAAAGCCTATGAAAATTTTGTTTTTAATGTTTTATGTTGTCTTATTTGGCCATGATTCAAAACTGCTTCTGGAGACAATATGGGGAAAGAATAAACTGGACAGATTCAGATTAATTGTAAAAAAATATGCCAGTCTGCATTTTCATGCATATGTCTTACCTGTTTTTTATTGTGTATAGCAGAGGTCAGAAAGCATATCAGTAAAATCACTGGTACTAGACAGCCAACTGAGTTGCTGTGTTTATAAATTTATATGGATGCTGAAACAACAAAAACAATTTCAGTATAGTAAATACATATGTTTTTCATAATAGGCTATACATTATGTAAAAAACTATATGTATCAAATTAATCATCATTAAGTTAAACAAGTTCACTGTTACCGTTTGCACAAACACTTCAAACATGGACTGTGCCAGAACATACTTGTTAACCTGGTCTTCATGTTCACTGTCATAATAATACAGTCACATGATTCTCTGGTTCCACTCATTTTAGAGCAGCAGACGTCTTCACAAAAAAATCAACAGAAAATCTACTGCCCAGCATCAAACAGCTTCTTTCTGCCCTCCATACCAGACATGGCGTCCACGTTCTTACGCCAGTCAGTCACCTCCTCTTTCTGTGGGATGACAAAATGATTTTGAATCAGCCAATACTGAATTCAACACAAGTACTTGGGGCCATTTTGTACACCACATGTAAATTCGCAGTGTTGGGGATATAGAGTACATGCTCACATTATTGATGTTAAGTGAAGAATAACATTCCTGCATTAAATTTCACTGCCTCAGATACTATACAACTGCACTTTTGCCTACTTACTTTAATTTTTCAAACAAAATTAAACCCCTATCAGGATGTGTTACTGTACTTTCTAGTTTTAAAAGTACTTACTAGTCTTTGTGAGTATTATCAATAGTTAAGGTTTCACGTCAGTTAAGTACAGTCATTAATCATATATTATCCCTGATGGTAACTCCCCTTGCAGATAAGGTAAAGACAACTCAATTACCACAATAGAGACAAAAGTTAAAGAAATAACTGGTACACAAATACTTCTTTAAGTACAATACACTGCCAGGAGAGCATCCCTGATACTAAGTAGACTATCTTCAGTGAATAAAATGGTCACAACATGATATATTGCAGTACATAAAGTTGATGCCTGCCGCCCTTACCTTCTCCTCCTCCTTCTTTACAGTCTTGAGGTTGGCCTTGAAGTCCACAGACTCTTTGACCTTTGCACCAAGCAGAGCTCCCAACATGGCGTCAGCAGACACCCTCACCCTCCTCAGATTTGGTCTCTTCATCTTGCCCTTCAACTCAAAGATCTTCTGAGACAGGTCTTGTATCTTTTTTTAACAAAAATCACAAGCCAATCCTTAAAATTACCTGAAAATATTTAGTTCCAGATGTTGATTATACACAGTAAGATTTATAGGATGCCTAATTTTATCTAAAAATGTACAACAAAGGGGTATTCACAAATGTCACTTACCTCCTTTTCATTTTTCGACACTTTAGAATCAATGTCATACCGCTCTTCATCAACCACATCAATTTTCTGGTGTAGCTCTTTGCAAAGGTTCTGCAGACAGAAACCTTAAATATATTACACTCTTTTAAGTGTAAAATGCTGGAATTTGTTTGATAGTTACTTGTGTAGATAGCTGATCTAGAAATACTGACACAGGAAGAAACAATATACAGAGACAGTGCATTTACAGTGACAGGCAGATTAATCCAAGGGCTTTGCTGTGGACTGTTTTTACTGAAAGTGCTTTCCATGATTCATTATTCTGATTAACTGTGGTAAGGGTATTGCTGTTAAGGTTCTCAACTTCATTTTTAATATATTATATATCAAATACTAAATAACATTAATCTAGTCTAACTATTTGGGTGGCAGCACAGGTCACAATGACAGATACCTTAAAACCTCTGCAGAAAAAAACAAACCAGGTTTTAAAAAAGTGATTTAGGTGACCCCTGTAGAGTGTTTAGACAGTTATGTGGTATAATGTTGACCTTCTGAAGAGGCATGAACAAAAGAACCTGTGGATTAAAATGAGTAAGTGATAAATGTACCTGTAGATCCTGCAAAGAAAGGCCTGACAGTTGGAGTGCTGGGACTCTTTCAGTGAGGATTCTCTCTCGTTCAGCTTGTTTGACTTGCTTGTCATTGTCAAGCATAGTCATGGCCTTCTTTAGCAATTTGGTCTAGTACACACAAATTTAAACATCAGACAGCCAGACAATATATAGTGCACAGCAACAAAAGAATGTAATTCCTAAACAAAATTTTTACAGCATTACTGTCCAAGACTAACACAGTTGCACATTAAATACCTTTAAGAACAGTCTGCGAGATGCAGAGATCTTTGGCTTTGGTTTCTGGAAAAAGAGATAGTATGGTATACATGTCAGATTTCTGGCAAAACTGTCCAAATACAAGGGGTTTTTTTTGTTGTTGTTGTTTTTTTCAAGTGTTAAAGTCGATGAATTTTATCTATGGTCAGGGCACTTGGAATGCAGAATACATGGGCTAATCCTAATTTAACGTGCAATTTCCAGTCCCACAACCGATAAAACAAATTAGTAACCATAGTGTTTAGAATTAACTTACCGGAGCTCTGTCCAATTAGGAAGATGATGTCCATAATTCAAAAAGAAAAAGAGATATTTGAAACATTGCTGAACATCACAAGCTTAGTTAAAATTTGAGTTATGGTGTGATGAAAATAAATAGGACATGTTACTTACCCTTCAGACATGGTTGCAGTTCTGTGTGTCGCCCCTTGTTAAATCTAGTAAAGTACAAAAGATAGAATTACATTTCTATCTCAAGTAATTATACTTTTTAATGTTAAAATGATGAACAGTAAAAAGCTAAATTAAGTAAAACTGACTGTAAGTTTTCATGGTTTCTGAAAAAGTAATGCTACATGCCATAGATTGCAGTTCTATACCATGGGGTACAAACAATGTATGACATTGTCTAAAGGTCAAACCTACTGTATGACTTAAAACATACTCTCTAAAACTAACCCAAATTCAGTTTAAATGACAAATGTGTCTGGATTCACATTGTTTTTCTCAAACAATTTTTAAATATCCTTTCATGAAGTCAAAAAAAACCTCTCCAATTCCACACTGTTGCATTAAAGTAGCACTATGAAAGTACAAGCAATGGGATAAGATTTAAAAGAAGAAAACATAAATCAAATGCACACTTGGATGTTTTATTTATAACTTCTACTTGGACTTCTGTTGGAGATCATAGGAAGCCAGCTGAGCTAAGACATGAACAAAGAAAAACTCTTCTCCTGAAGTCACATGCAAGGAAAATTCTTATACTTGAATAAAAAAATGAATTTAGTCATTAATATGGACTTTGACTTCAGTGCTTGTTCAGGTGTAAAAAAAAATCCAGCCGTGATTTTTAACAAAGATAAAATTGGACAAAGCATCAGTTTTCTCAACCTAAGCAAGAATACTGCAATAAAAAAGCTGTCGTATGATGTATTACCGCTTCATGTTCTGTAATATCTCAAAACAAGACTCCTTACCTTATACAGTAGGTGACAAATACTCTCAGGAGTCTTTTTCTGAGAGGAGAAGGGCAGAAAGAGGGTAGATATATAGATTCTAGCGCTCATGTGAGTGGCTCACTAAAATAGACCGCCTGTCCTCACCATTCTTGCTCTGCGTCTCTCACATCCAAAAGTATGAGGTGTGAAAGTTCTTACTCAGACTGTACACCTGTGATGCTTTCTTAGTGCCTCATTCTCCACTGAAGAGAAGAGGGTGAGGCCTGAAAGGGCTTTAATCCAATATTATGTGTGTGAAATTAAAGTTGATCCCCAAAAAGTCAAAAGTTATTAGTTACACATGAAGCAAAAGAACGCCAGGTTTGTTGTCTTTTTATTGAGAGAACATTACTGTTTTTTTAAGTTTGTATTAAGTACAGAACCAAATATGATGATAACATACTTCAACTTCTATATTCTTGACAAATACTGCTACCATACTTTTTAATTTTTAATATGACATCTTAAGTAGTGTCTTATTGCTGTCTGAAGATCTAGTTGGCAGGAAATATACACATAGATAATTCATGAGGGATAAACAATATTGCTCCACAGTCAACAACACAATGTACTGAAGGTACAAGGGTCAGTGTCCTGTAATGATTTCAAAGAGTTGTGCTGCCATCCCAAGGCTGCAGGAGGGAACTACTGCAAACAGTCACTGCATCACCGATACAAAGCAAAAAATTGTTGCCAGAAATGCTAATCAGCATTGAAGTCAGTATGAGTATCATGCAAATTTTTCTAACTGAAAATAGACCATTTGAAGTTTGTTGTCCCTCTTATAATAAAAATCATAATATAATAAAGACCACCTGTTACTTTTCCCTCTATTTCTATAAAACCACAACAAGCAAAACGATCCTGGTTTTAAGGGTTTTACTACCTGCAGTTTATAAATCAATATAATATACTGTAGGTAAGACGATAAGTAACATTAAGTATTAATCATAAGAAGAAAATAAAAGTAAGTGCTTCTTTAGTTTCCAGAGGCGTCAAACAGCTTCTTTCTGCCCTCCATTCCAGACATGGCTTCCACGTTCTTACGCCAGTCAGTCACCTCCTCCTTCTGTTGGAAACATAACATGACATTAGACATACAGCCAAGTAATAACAGATAGTTTGAATGTAAATAGCCATTACTTGAAGGTTTTCAAGCACCTAAAGTTCAAGCAAGGCTTACCTTTTCCTCTTCCTTCTTGACTGTTTTGAGGTTGGCCTTGAAGTCAAATGATTCCTTGCCTTTGGAGCCCAGCAGAACGCTCAGCATGGCTTCAGCTGAGATCCTCACTCTCTTCAGGTTCGGTTTCTTGAACTTACTCTGGATCTCAGTGATCTTCAGCCTCATATCCTCAATCTGGCCAGAGTATCATGTGATAGTATGAATTGTGTTGTTACCATTCCACCATTGTGAGTCAAAGGGTTAGGGGTAGGGGTAGGGTTAGGGTTAGGGTTTTATTCACTATCACAATGAAGAGGGAGCTTCCCAATACTCTTAAGTTATTCCCCAACAGTTCACTTGTCCACATCTATGAACTCATGAACATTAAGATTTATTATTAGTTTAAACTTGGGAGCTTTATTCCAAAAAGATAACTTGAGTTCATTTTTTTCAGAATGTCTGGAGCTGCTAAATTAAATCTTGCTGTTTTCCTCAGAAAATGAAACTTACTTTGATGAAGTGAGGTGTGTTAAAAAGTCTCATAAAAGCTTAAATAAACCTTAAGTTCACATTTTGTTAGAAGAAGGTAACACTCACAAGCACAAGTACAAAGTGAGAGAAACTCTAATATACAGTTTTACTTTACCAAAAAAGAGCATATTTTTAATATCACTTGAGATATATTAAAGATAAATCCAATGGCTACTTTTACAGATAGTAGGTCATCTGGGGTTTGGATTTAATAGTTGTTTTACTGGCTGATAGACTCATGATGGACCCAGTTATTGCCCAATTTATTATGGTTATAACTTTAACATAGTAAAAACAAGTCACGATTTTAGTTTTTCCTTATAATTTAATAACTCATTGGCTCCATACAAATGAGCAGTCCATAATTTACTGCTGAGTCATATTTTGACTTCAGCGGTTCAATAATGTGACTTTTGACTGAGTACAGTGGTGTAGGTTGTGCACTAATAGCCAAATGCAAATTTGCAATTTCCTTTCAGCTTACTGTTGACATTGTAAAATAAAATTGTGAAATGTGGTGAGTTTGAAAAATATTTTGCAGCTCTGTTTGATGCTGTTACATAGTCACAAAGTGTATCCTGAAAGAAGAACAACAGGCTTAATGTTTTCAATTCTGTCATGCCTTGTTGTTCTCACATCTGCCACTTGGTGGTGGTGTTTGCTCACTTGTCTCCTTTATGTTTTGAGTCTGTATTCATTCTGATGCCATAACTTAAGAATGATTTCCACATGCATTTTTTTGCATGCATTTTACAGCTCACCTCCTTGTCATTTTTTGACACTTTAAGGCCAATATCATATCGCTCCTCATCTACAACATCAATCTTGTGGTGTAAGTCTCTGCAGAGATCCTGTAAGCAGTAGAAGACACTCTTAAGCAGTTTTAAAATAAAAAATGTACAAAGGGAAAAAAAAGTACATCATCAGTATTTTAAAAGCAATATCATGAAATCAAATACCTGCAACTCTTGCAATGAAAGACCGGACAGATTTAAAGGAGGAACTCTTTCTGCCAGAGCAGTTTCTCTCTCGATTGCCTTTTCCTCCTTCTCCTGCTGAAACATCTGAGCAGCAACTGCCAACAGTCTAATCTAAATAAGGGATCACAATAAATAGATGAAATTGACTTTTTACCCTACATAACTTGGACCGTTAGAACAATTAGGCCAAAAGATAAATACTCCAAAAATTCACATCAATTCATACGATACAACTTGACCAAAAGAAGGACACATCCTTACAATGTAATAAATAGAGAAAATCAAATCATAATATTTTAGGCGAAGAAAAACTTACCTTCAACCCCAGCTTTCGGGAGGATGAAATCTTTGGTTTTCTCTAGAATTTACACATAAAACATTAATTATAGTCTTAACTCTGTTTGCTGTATTTTGCGAGCCATATTACATAAGTATTCACAATTTGAAGGAAGGATTGATAAAATGACTCAGCAAAGATATAGTATGATGAATACTCACAGGTCTTTTGGAGCATTAACAAGAAGAAGAAAATGCATGTCAGAATATTTACATAACGAATATCAATACACATATTTACAGTATACTAAAAAGCTGTAGAGGAACACATGACATTAAACTGAAAAGGGATTATACTCACCCATCAGCCATGATTGTATTAAATTCCCACACTAAAAGTAAAAAAGTAAAGGGAAATGAAAGGTCTCCTTACGCAAAATAAAACCTGTGATCTTTTAAAATTCTTACCACCATTCATTTAATTCCAAACAAAAGTATTCTTTCCCTATTAACACCTGTTAAATCGTGCTGTGTGCTGAAGACTGATGATCTTTTCAGCCACCCTGGTCAAAGTATTTCACCCACTCCAAGCATTCATTGGCCCTTTAAAGCTGAGTGCACAAAATTGTTTACTCTTAACTCGTTGTTTCCTCTGTGCCATGTAAATCAGGAACTAAAATCATTTATTTGCTAAACAAATAGTTCATTCAATAGTATATTTTATTTTCATTACATTTTGCACGATTTTGTTATTATCCAGTTACATTACATGAATCAAAGAAGAGCATGTATGTATTAATGCATGTATCTTAACTTGTATACTGTAAACAGACTTGAAGATTTATATATATCTATATATACCATATAAGATACATATACCATACAAATTCAAATGAAAATTAGTAAGATAAAAGAAAAATGTATCAATATTGCATCTAAATTTAATAGATATAGTGCAGACTTTGGTTTCCTGTTCTATATGCATGCATTTGTAAAAGATAAATATTTCAAAAATATGACAAACATGAATGCAAATCTTCAGAGTGCCGAGTCAATGCATGTGCTAACATAACTTTTGAGAGTCTCTGCATAGGTGACAGAAAAGGTGAATGGCCAGATAATCCACAGGCATGTAAGACGACAATGTTCAACTTGCTGTTAATCTTAATCGCAACAGATAAAATAGATAGATAGATTACCCAGATGAAATGATAACACAAAGACAAGGCATTACTCTGAATATGACAACGTACATATTCTAAAAACGTAAACAATCATTCTAAAGTTACAGCATGCTGACAAGTTGCTCCTTACTCGCAGATTTTGGCTCGACACATCAACATACTTCTACATACATACTCCAAATTACAAGTGCCAAAATATTAACGACTCTGTACCTTATTGAAGCTGAACAGTTCCTCGAGTCCTGTCTCAAAATTGAAGGAAAGTGTGTGTGTGAGGAAGGGAGCAATCAACTTTCTGGGAGAAGATAAACAATAATCAATCAGATTTATAGTGTCTGTTCCAAATGTAATTGGCTCACTAAAATAGACTCATGTCACTGCTACTGCAACCGTCTGTCCACCAACAGTGACATTTACTGTTGCACATAGCATCACCACAATATTTAGGCAGGATAGGAGGTAATAAAACTTCATATATGGGCTCAAACATTTGGATACCTTTTGAAGTTTTGATGACACCTGGTAGTGGATATCATAGTGAGCAATCAAAGAGGTGACCACATTAATGCTGGGTCAGTGTCTCACATTCACATTTGACCAGGGCCAACTTGTTGAAGTTTGGATCAAGTTGTAAGGAGGAGTCAAACAGTAGGAAGAAATCAACCTTGAGTGTTAGTAATCACTTGTTCTGCATCTATATTTATAGAACAAACAGCACCGTCCAAGTGTGAATCTGGACCATCTCAAGTTGTCCATCTATAGGCATCTAATAGAGTCACGGACTGAGACTAAAAAAGTTTTTATTGCCCATTACCATATCTGTGTTTCCAGTCACCTACTAGTCATCTACATGTCTTCAAAATGAAAAAATGCCCCCATTGCTTTTTTCATGACAGTTTGCAAATGTATCCTGATTCACATTTCAAGAAACAGAGAAGCTATTAAAACTAAAAATTTATGGACCAATAAAACAATAAACCTACTTTCTGTTTCATTAAAAATGACAACATTGTAGTGGCAGTCATGCCCCATTTGAAGGTCTGCTCTGTCCTATTGCTGCAGCTTTAAAAATTAAGTTCCTCCTCTTCCAACAATTTGAATTGATCAACTCATCACAAAACTTTAGGTGGTGTAAAATTTAGTGCACATGTTCCATCTGCCTTACATACATTACAAGTCCTTTGAATATAACTGCTATAGCCTGATAACACATTACAGGACCACCTTGGAGGTAAGAACAAAGACGGAAAAGGTTTTATTTAGAGGAGTAGAGGAACAAGGACAGGTGCCGGTCAGAGCTTGATGGTTTGTAAACTGAGCCAGCCTGAGTTCAGTCTGCGTCATTGTTGTAACAGAGTCAAATGTTTAGTCCCTCAAACGGTTTCAACTCATGCCCTCACTTAAGGACAGGAAGGCAGCAAATGATTGGATAAGAATAGTAGAGTACAAACCTTGGGTCAAATGCTGTTTTTACATGCCTTGTTCCTAAAGGATGGGATGCTGTGTAAAACTTAAAAAAACAGAATGTGATCATTTACAAAAAGAACAAAGTATTCCTGAACCAAGGAGTAAAATTATTTGATACAGTGTTCAAATAAAGGCGGGATTGCAATACTGTTTTAGTGTAAGCTAGGTCTACCTATTATACTGATTCCAAAATAGTTGGGATGCTGTGATTAGTGTAAAAATAAGACAGAATGTATTCATTTACATACAAATTGTGCACATCAACAGCGGTTGTATGAAGTTGCTGAGATCACGTAATATAGACATGAGATTCACAAGTTATTTCTCTCTTGAGCCATTTCAAAGATGCCCTTTTCATACTCAGTCACGATACTATCTACTTGTTAACATTAACCTGTCAACCTGTGGAATGTTCAGAACAGGTGATTCTTTTCTTGAGCATGGCACAACTTTGCCTGTATTTTTTGCTACTGTCCCAATTTGTTTGAAACATGTTGTTGGAAAAGGTAAACATTTGCAAAAAGAGGGTTGGGAAATGATCATATTCAGCTTTATTTACGTTTTACATTGAAAGAACTGGAAAATCTTCTATAATTCCACTGTAAGCCTTGAAGTGGCATCTCTGAAATAGTGTTAATCAGCTATTTGTATGTTTGTAAAGTAAAATTTAACTGAGGGAGATTGTGGTTTAGGAGTTAGAACGAGTTGACCACTTATCGGTTGTTGGTTCAGTCACTGGATCCTTCAGTCTGCATATTAAAGTGTGCGTGGGCAAGCCACTGAAGCCATTGCCTCATATTGGGCTCTGTGTGTGTGTGTTTGTGTTTGTGTGTAGCAGTAGATTCTTTCACCATTGACCAACATTTAAAGGCTTGACATTTGGCAAAACTCATGGTGCTTTGGATGAAAGCATTTACAAAATGAGAGATTTTTTTTTTTTATGACATAGAAGAAGTTTATAATTATGTCCAGCATGTCTGTATAGATTCTCATTCATCCAGGTCATGATTACATAGTCCGGTCGCCTTGGTTTTTTTTACTCTTCAAAATTATGTCCAGCCTTTTTGTGAGTGCTGATTATTTATTTTTTAATTAATCAATCACTTGATTTCGAATATAGTCGAAACAGTAAAAAAAAAACCTTAGTTACAAGTTCCCACAGCCTTAATGTCTTCAAAGTGCTTTTTCATGACTCTGAACATGGGGACTCGCCTACCTTTGGATGTGCACAGCTCTTAATGTGATTTTTTTTTGTCTTTTTTGATTCATTTAGATGATTTAACTACTCTGTTCTCAGGTGCTGCTGAGTCATGGTACCACAGCTGCCAACAAGCTGATGTTGTGATCTATAAAGTCAAGACAACTCCAATAAAAAATAGATATTTAAAAAGAACAGTGCAGCATCAGTTTTGCATGTTAATCAGAAGTATTTATTGTCATGACAAAAACTGATATTTTTAAGGCATTTTCAAGATTAAGCAGAAGATTTCACTGTATGCTCATCTGTTATGAAAGCGCAGACAAAACAATGACCAAGTGCAGCTCAAGTATATGCAAATCATGTACAGTTCCCCTAATTTGAATCTGAATATTTCTGCATATTAAAGAAGTCTTTAAACACTCATACATCACTTTCGCTTACTGCTGTTTTGAACTGTATTTTTTTTTTCCTCTCTATTCTTTTATAAATATTGTAAGTCCAGAAATTTTAAATGTCCAGAAAAATAAATCTACTGTCCTGCATTAAACAGCTTCTTTCTGCCCTCCATACCAGACATGGCCTCCACGTTCTTACGCCAGTCAGTCACTTCCTCTTTCTGTTTATAAGGAGAAAATTGTTCTTAGTCATACTGTACTTTTACACAAATAATTCCCATAATAACTTGAGCAATACCACAGCATTGAGCCTTAATTCAAACCTTATTTTGGTTCAATCAAGGTGACAACTCTGACTGACACAATCTTAAAACATGTCCTGATCAACAAAAAACTAATCTGGTGTTCGACACTTACCTTCTCCTCCTCCTTCTTTACAGTCTTGAGGTTGGCCTTGAAGTCAACAGATTCTTTGACTTTAGCGCCCAGCAGAGCTCCCAGCATGGCGTCAGCTGAGATCTTTACCCTCTTGAGAGCAGGTCGCTTCATCTTCCCCTTCAGCTCAAAAATCTTCTGGGACAGATCTTCAATCTGCAAGAAAGAGTTAGACATGTGAGTAAAATTTTAGCAATTAGGCTATTAAATAACACTGACATACAAAAAAAAGAAATGAAATCATAAAGCAGGTAAGGTAAATACAGAATTAAAACCAAATTTAGACCAAGTAATATGAATATACATTTACCTCCTTGTTATTTTTGGCCACTTTCACATCAATGTCATAGCGTTCTTCATCTACCACATCAATCTTTTGGTGCAGTTCTTTGCACAGAGCCTGCAGACAATAGGTGAATCACAGGTTCAGGTTCCTTTATTTATACAACACATTATATCAACTGAACAAAGTAATGACAAGCATTCCTCTTGCTTTTTGCATAGTTTAGTCAAACTCAAAGGTTTTAGTTTTCTGTGTGTTGATGAATCATGTTTTTATTTGTAAAACATGACATTGATTAGCCATGTGTCTTTTATAGCTAGTGTGTTGGATGTTATGCTCATTATTAGTGGTGAAATGTTCTGAATTTGATATGTGACAATTATTTTTCTAACAATATGTGTTATTTATATTTTGAAGGTTGCCCTCATAGTGTCTGCTTAGCGAAAGAGGAAACACATATCCTCTTTTGCACCTACTGTGTATGAACATGCTGTATGCATGGTATCTCTATACATCAGAAGGATGCTTGAGTGTGACTATTTGAACCATGTTGTTTAACTGCATCATGAAGGGCTGCTCATTCAGTAACCTGAACATACCTGAAGGTCCTGCAGAGACAAACCGGACAGCTGAAGTGGGGGGAGTCTTTCATTTAAAGTAGCGTCTCTTTCCTTCTTCTTTTCCTCCTTCTCTTTCTCCAGCATCGCAGCAGCCATTTTCAGTAGCTTGGTCTAAATTTAACAGATTTACTTTGTGACACAGATCCTGTATTGTAAACTTATGGATGGCATGCAGATGTCATGAAACTTGATTTGAAAAAGAAGATAAAACCTTGAGTGCCAGTCTGCGAGATGCAGAGATCTTAGATTTTTTCTACGAAAAAAAACAAAACAGAAAATTTTATGTGCAGCATTTATACAAAAATACTTAAGTAAAAGTAGTTAAGATGTCGTGATTACATAAATAACTTACAGGGCTGTGGTGGCCATTATGATGAGGAGGAGAAAAAAAATAAGAGTTAGCATCAACATAATGAAGATTCAAACAAGAATTTTGATTTTACAATATTGATTTACAGAATTAAAATAAATTAATAATAACTTACGCTTCAGACATGGTTGGTTTATGTCTGTAATGTGAAATCAAATTAAATCAGAACAATTAGTCATTCAGAAAAGTTGCAGAATACATACACATCAGCTTTATAAAAAGGCAATTTAGTTGTTTTGCGATTCATTGAGCAGTATCTTTGTTGCTGCTGTTCACACTGTTTAATTCACCTCTTGTTGATTGAGCAAGCCAACAAGAGTCATCCAGATCTCAGGATGGTGGCATACCAACATTTAGCCTTTAAATTAGCAACACTTCACACTTGAGTGCTGCAGATAGTTTGAATGATATTTCCTTTTGAATCTCATCTGGAGTCTTTCCATTTTCAAAGCAAAGTAGTATTTAAATACTTTTTTTTAAATTTCTAAATGAATTCAAAAATATGTTACAAGTAGGTAGATACAATTTTCTTATTTCAGTCTTGTCCTTAATAACATTTTTGCAAATTAAGTTGAATGCTACATGTACAGTTAATTTGAATGCAACTTCCTTTTCAAATGACTCCTGCTGGTCCTTAAATCACTGCAAGTAAATGTAACATGTGGGATTGTCTAATTGTCTTAAATACTCTTAAGGCACACTATCATTTATGGAAAAATCTACATACCTTTTTTTTTAATGCCTGCAAAAAAACCTGTTGAGGTGAGCTGCTACTGTCTTCAAGTGACAAGAAGAAAACTCAAGGAAAATTTAACGACTCTTGTAGCCTTCTGTGAGTGGCCAACTATAATAAGCTCCTGTGACCTTACTGTCAGAATACATGTATAACTACACTTCTACATTGGCATCCCCCAACATAAGCTTTACGCCTATACTCCCACTGCTTAACATTAAGACTTCAGGATGTCAGCCTTGACCCCAGTCATTTACAGCTATCTAAATAAACTTATGTAATTTAATAAAATAACTTAAATAAAATTTGATCAGTAACATTTTAAATCCGAAAATGTAGGCAAAAAAGAATCCAAGCAGAAAAGTCATTTTACTTTTTTAATCAGCATCACATGTATTACAGATAGCTAGACAGTGCCATCATCTGTATAATACAAATACTGCACTTTAAAAGACAAACTCATGAAGCTAATCAGCCTTTGCTGTAGTGCAGTGTCAATATGTAGAGGGTATACCGTATACCCTGCAATAATATTACTACATTCAGGGCATTCAAAGTTCAAAATTAAAACTATTTTAATACAGTTGATTTTACAAAAGTTTGGTTATTTAATCCTTTACAAGGGCCTGTGGTTGACCGCATTCTTTACAAAACCAGTTTTACTTCATCCTGTGATGGAGACTTCTTGAATTTGATTCTGAAATAAAGGTGAACAAAAGAGATTCACTAAAAACAATGTAAACATCCCAAACTTATGATTTGTTAGAGGTAAGATGATGTGTGAAGGCTTGTTTCACACAAGCACCTTTTTATTGTCCAGCATTAAACAGCTTCTTCCTGCCCTCCATGCCAGACATGGCCTCCACGTTCTTACGCCAATCAGTCACTTCTTCCCTCTGCAAAATAAAAATGCATTGTAATTTAAATTTGAACTGTGTTTCTTACTTCCTGAACAATTTTGTGTCAGCCATCAACTTCACCTTTTCGTCCTCCTTCTTCACTGTCTTAAGGTTTGCCTTGAAGTCGGCCTTCATGAGCTTGGATGTGTCAGTGTATGCACCCAGCATGTCATCTGCACTTTTCTTCACCCTCTTCAAGTTGGGCCTCTTGACTCCCTTCAGCTCAATGATTTTCTGATTCAGTGTCTGAATCTGGGTAGCAAACATCACAGTTTAACCAATATGTGAGTAAATATTTGAACGGTTGAACAGGACTTGTTTTTTTGCCTCCTTTATGACTTGAACTTTGTAATCCCTGATTCTTTTTTTTTTCTGTACCTCTTTCTCATTTTTGGCTACTTTCATCTCCATATCATAGCGTGTTTCATCTACAACATCAATCTTACGATGAAGGTCTTTGCAGAGGTCCTGTAGAGAAAAAGAAACTGTCAAGATCATGTTAAATGATAATGACTCATCAGCATGATGCGCTGTTTCAGTACCTGGAGCTCCTGGACTGACAGACCTGACAGCTTCAGTGGGGGGTAGGACTCATTCACAACTCTCTCCTTCTCGTGTTTTTTCTCTTCGCTTTCAGCCAGCAGCATAGAAGCTGCCTTCTTCAGCAGCTTTGACTGTAGGACAGTAAAGTATTATTAAGCCTTGATAAAAAATAAAGCAGCCGTAGAACATGTGGCATACTGTTCACCTGTGACCTTTAGATCTGTAAGACTTACCTTCAGATGCAGTCGCCGTGTTGCTGAATATTTTGGTTTTCTCTGTGAAAAAGATAAGAATTCTTATTTATCAAAAACTGTCATGCAGCTATTTTTTTATTGCATTTTTAGCACTAAATCCATAATTAGGACGTATTTTGATGACAAATTAATGCTTGTGACAGCAAACTATTTGGACTCACCGGTCTTTATCAACGTGTGACAAGAAAAGTAGACAAAAGATGTAAATTGTTATTATTTTTAATAAACAAGTAGTGAACATATTCATGTATCTTTAAAAGGTTAGTACTCACCCCTCAGACATGTCTGCAGATCACACTACCTTTGGACCATAAAAAAAAAAATCTTTTACTCATTTTAACTGCTTTGAATGTATTTTTAACACACAATGTACTCCACATAGTTTTACAGACTAGATCTAGAATTAATCATTATAACAAATAGCCTCAGTTGTGTTTTTTACTTTTATTACCTTTGATAAATCCAACAAGTTAACAGATTTCCTTAGTCTAATTATTCTCTAGGGCTTTCAGACCCATTTCAGTATTCTTCCAGGACCAGATAATCCTTCCTATTGTTATAAAGTGCCTGTTGCATAGCTATTTTTGGCCACGTTGCTCCCATGCTTTTCTGTGCCCCAGCAGCAGCTGTGGCCTTGATGATGCCGGAGAAAGCCAAGCTGCAGAAAAATTTGGCAGCAAAGAGAGGAACAAAGCAAACTTGTGGAGACTATGAGAGTAATTGAAAAGAAGGTTCCCAATCCCGATTCTTTAGAATCCACAACTAAGTTCTTTTTCTGTTTTACTAGATTTTTACTTGAATGTGTCAGCTGTAAAGTTTAGAGTTTATGGATTATAGAGTTTGAAAGGTTACATTTAAAGTTTCAGATTACAGCTAAAAAGAGAATGAGCTGTAAATCAATAGTATTTTTATCACATCTCCTCTTCTGTTCCTTTCTCTCACTTTCTCTTATCCTTTCTTTGTAGAGTGGGTGTTACAAAGACGCAATTTCCTGTATTTTTGTTAATTTAAACCCAAAATCATGTATTCATAAACAGATGTAGGTATTAAGAAGGTTGGAAGCATATCAATGCGTCTGACGCGACACAGTAATAACTCCAATTTAAACTAAGCCGGCCTGACAGGGGGCTACAGTCAAGGTAAACAAGCAAAGTAGCAGATAATTTTAGGAAGCATGCAGCCTTGCCCTTCTATCCAGAAGGTTGCCAGTTCATACAAGTGAGCCATCAACACTTATCTAACCAGCTTTTCGGCCACAACGATGGGTCAAGCATGCTGTTACCAGCCAATACTGGCAGTTTAATCCTCAGGTTACATTTTCTCACTTAGAGGATAAGGGGACCACCGTGAAGCTTGAGACGTTGTTGAAATCAAACCCGGAGAGCCACGTTCGAAAAGTGGTTAAAAGACCTTGACAAAAGTGATGACATAGCAGGGATTCACTCACATAAATACCAGCCATGTCAGGGGCATTCTGATATGCAATCTTTAATACTTCCCACATTATAGCCTGACTTGACTTGACCTAGACAAGCACATTGCTCAACAGAAAGGTACTTTGATACCTTGACTGCCGTTACAGCAGGAAAAAAGGTCTCCTTATCTTGCAAATAGATCTGATTGACCTATTTTGTCTGTGATAAACAGCATAGGTTGATTATTGAATGAGTCTTACCTCGAAGATGAGAGGAAATCAGAGAGGGCAGCAACAATGGCAAGTCAGGAAAAGAAAAAGCACTTTATGGTTATTAGTGAAAGATTTATACATTCAAAGTCTAATGTGAATGGCTCACTAAAATAGACCCTGTGTCCACCTGACAATTCCTGCATCACAATACACCCCTCTTTGATTTGCCCTCAACCCGTGACCCATTTATTTCATGTGATTGCATTTCATAAGAGCACACTTCACTTGTCTCTCACCTAACTGACAGCTGAGTTATCCTCTCTGCAGATAGCACGGGTCCTGAGTGTGTTTGCTTTTTAAGTTTGTGTCATGGGGTGTTCCTGGCAAAGGCTGACAACAAAGAGCAGTTGTTTTAAAGGTGCCTTTTAAAGTTTGTTTTAAAAAGATATAGGTTTGAAGTGTATTAAATTGAGCTTCAAGTTGAAATTCTTTTGATAAAACAGTTTTATTCTCTGCGACTTGGAGTCTACAGCAATGTTTATCAAGTGGGGCTGTACTTAGGCATAGTTGGGCTTTGAGCTAATTTCTTAAATTAGCATGCGAACATGCTTTTCAGAAAGTGTAATGTTTACCATGTTCACTATCTTGGTTTGTTGTGATATGCTAACATTTGCTATTTAGCACCAGACATAGATGGGATAAAAGATGAGGCTGATGGGAATGTCCTCAAATTTGCAGGTAAAAAACTGAAATATTGGATAAGTTAAAATTAAAGCAAGATGGAGGTGCCAGATGCAAGGTTAGACAGTTTAATCTAAAAGAGACAATTAGACAGACACTGAAATCTCTACAGTCAAATATCTTCCTAACAAATTAAGAATGCAATTCCATGTATCTATAGTAAATCAAAACAGATAAGTCAAACGCTGGCTCCAGAGAGGGGCTTTCAGGTTTTCCCTGAGTTTCACAGCCACTGTATTCTACTACATGTTTGAAAGAGGAGAGTGAGTGGGCGGATATTCAGCTGATTGCAATTTACAACCTCACTAGTTGCAACTTAATCCTACAGCCTGTGACTGTAAGCTATTAAATTTACAAACACGAACAAACAATAATAAACACAAATAAACTGCTCATTTTCACACATAAAACTTTCTAATACTAAAAATATGATTTGAATTGTTACTAAGAGTTAAAATAGGCAAAGATTAATGAAAGTGGTGAGCAATATTAGATACCAAAACTCCTTCTCCTGACCTCAGTAGTGTGTTTTAAATTACTTCAATGTAGAACAAATGTTTCATTTTACTTTGATCACACATTACACACACACATTATTTAATATCAATATAAAATAAAGCTCTCTGATTAGACCAAAAGGCAAATATTCATTTGCAGTCCCTTTGCAGATTAACAAAGCAGTAAAAAAAAACAGAAAAAACGACTTTGAAGTGCAAATTAGAATGTACAGCAAAAATAAAAGAAAAACATTTAAAAACATTGTAGTCAGAAACATACAAGCTCATATCAAACATTTATTAACCTAATACACCTATTGCGGATGTCACAAAGGAGGATTTTTAAAGGAGTCTTAAAGGTGACAAATGAACGAATAGACATTGATTACAGCTACATTATACTGTTATAAAATATGTTATTTATTAGTCGTTCATCCACTAAATCCTGTTGGCCAAATCCAGACCACGACACTGCACATCACAATTGAATGTTGCTGTTCAAAAAGTATTTTTTATATTTGGATTGAAGTCACCATTGCTTTTGCATCATAATATGCCATGACACCCCTCTCACACAGAGAGAAGGTTAAATAAAACATCCACAGTCTATTCTGGTCAGATTTTTAGTAGCACATGACATGTCTGTCTTGGTGTTACGTAATGTGATACAGTTGAACTCAGTGTCCAGTAAGAGACAGAGTGACACTGAGACAAAGCGACAGGAATTATCACATAGCCACAGCCACATTTCTGTCCTATAGAATACAGTAAGAATCCCTGGTCACCAAGCAGTGAATAGTTGCCGGTTTAGTGATCATAATCCTGGTTCTCCTGTGTTGATCCTCTGGGCTAAGATGTACTGCTGTTTGTATATTTAGGTAATGTTGTCTGGAGGTTATGTGAGGTCAGGCTGGATGTTAAAACGTGGTTGATAAGGAGAGAGGTTTAAGACACTTACATTTTTGAGACACTTACATTTTTGTAACCACAACATTTGAGGTTCAAATCTAAGAGGGACCTTTGTCAGTCCCTCTCTCTCTCCACATTTCCTGTTAATTTAATACAACGGCCCTTAAGAATTAGTTTAAGAATATGTATAAATTGTGATTTTTTTTTGTACAATTTACCACTTTTAAAATGTGGGAAATGTCTTGGATGGCACTTTCAGCCACCAAAATGGCATTTTAATTGTTTTAACAGGAAAAGTTCCACTTGTAAATTTAGTCACTACTGCCCCCATGTGACTGTTTGATGTTTTGACACATTGGTTTGCAGATCGCTTTATCCACATATACACTTCCATAAGAAAAACTAACTTGCTTTTCTTATCAAAAAAAATCTGTAGAAATTTGCTAATTAAAAAAGCAACCTTTTCAGTCCATGTAATATTCTGCAAGAGAACAGAAACTGGCAATTATATTTTGTAAAAGCCTCCTTCCTGTACATTGAGATGCCAGCAGCTGATATGACATAAACAAGTCATATGCACTGAGATCAGATCACAGTCAGTGTGTTGTAACTCTCTGTATTTTTTCAACATTTTTCAACAAAGAACTGACTTAAATTATTAAGATGATCATTGTTCTTGTTTGCTCAGTAGTCTTTGAAGCTTTTCACACCTTATTGAGGAGCAACACCAGGATGATTCATGTTTTTTTTCTCTGGTTTTGTTTGTATGCTGCTCTCACGGTGTCGTCTTCTCTCAGGACTCTAGATGAGCGTGTGGACTGCAATCAACAGGTGAGGATTCAATGTACTGGAGATGATAATATAACTAGATAACCAGACAATAGCAATCATATAAAAGTATATTTAGGGAAATCTATGATACTGGATACTTTAATTCACTCTTATCTTGTGTTTTTTTCCAGGGTCTTGAAAACTGTAAAATTCGTAAGTGCTTCTTAGTCAAATGGAAATATTTTGTCAATATCTTTTTATTTCACTATTTAACCATAAATGTCAAAGCAATTAGATTTTATTATTAGCACATTTGAATGTTTTTTGCCAGAAAAATTGTTTTGATCAGAATTTTATGTTTTTCTTGTTCCTCCACATGAGTTAAATGAATTCATATTATTTTAAAATGAACACTGTTCCCTAAATGTTAGAAAATTGCTCGGACAAACGAAGGGTTGTACAAACACATCATGCTCCCAACAGCCCAAACTGGGATTCTGAGCGTGTCGCAGTCTTGATGGACAAACATGGGCCTGTTTCTGTTGTGAATGTGACTTGGAAAATAAAGGTAGATGGTAAGAAATGCAAAAATCTGATTTTAAAACTAAGTTATTGTTAAATGAAGCCCACATTTCAAAATACGTCAAATACAAGTAGTTAAATGACTAGTCTTAGATCACAGGTGATTTTAAAATTAGAGGAAGCGTCCATTCAATATATACATTCTCCACTTTATAGGAAGCATATTTGAACTTTGTGGATCTAAAATAAGTATTCTGGATGAAAGTACAAATCAGAGTATGTGTTTGGAGTTTTCTTACAACATCAGCCGAACATTTAATCCAAATGATGAACAGGTAAGATTGCAACATAAATTTTTATCTACTTTACTTTTGCAATAACAGTTCCCAGCATCATAGACATTTAGATTAGACAGCTATGTTTTGTTTCTCTTTATTAGTGGACATTTTCCTTGGATGGAGTTGTGGTAGAGCCTGGGCATACCTATATGGTGTCGATTACTAATTTGCCAGAACCTGAGATTGGAGACAGCACAATAAGAAAGCAAATTCACATTCCAGGTGAGTTTCCTTCCTGGTGTAGGTCTCTGAAATCTGCAGTGTAAAGCAGGAACGTGTCAGGTATGCTTGAAATGGAAAGGTATCAAAATGAATGTAAATTATCAATTTGCTGTTCAAGTTTGCAAGTCACATTGATCTTTGTTGTTGTGTTCAGGTACAACTAGATTGTGTTCTTATGACAGGAAATGTAACTTTGCCACAGTTAACAAAAGCAATGTGAAACGATTTGTGTGTTTGAGCTAAGCCTTTTCAGGAAATAGCAACATGTGCAGGCAAAAGTCTCAGAAAAGATCAGTTTGATAAACATTGTGACACTTTTACCAAAACTATCACTTTTCTTTTACATTCATCACTCTGCAGTCACACTGTGAATATAAAAAATAGTTTTTGTATCTTAAGAGTCTTAAGAGTGTTGCAGACATTTTGAATTTATATGGGATAAATGCCTCATTGTACTGAGTGATTTCACATGTCTTGTAAATCTAACGTAAAGTAATATCATAATGAGCGTTTTGTAATATTTCCTATCATGACCAGGATGTGATGACAGAAGCATCCAGAAGGCACAAATATGTCTACAAAATGGTAAATTTTTACATTATTTATATCTGTATTCTTGTGAGAGATTCCACGACCATTTCAGCACTGAACTCTTCTTGTTCTTGTTTTTTCAGGTAGTCTTTGGGATCCTAACATGACTGCGTATGTGTCTGTGGATAAGAAACATAACAAGTTATCAGTTGTTATGGGTTTTAAGACCGCACAGTATTCAGAGAGATATCAAGTCTCCATCCAAAGTCATGATTTTCATTTCTCAAAGAACATCTCAAAGGTAATTTATTGTTAGATTACTGTTATATAAAATACTGCAGTATTGTGGAGCATTTTCCATCAAAATGAGTTTTCTAACCATACCATTTTCTCAAACGAAAGGAAAACAGAACATCACTAATTGTGTCATTTGAGTTTCATTTGTGGCAACTCCCACACTGTGAAATGTTGGTGATGGTAAGTTTTATGGTAATGTTATTTTCTGAACAGTTGATTAAGAAATCTTACTTATGGACATGTAACATCACCTCCCTTCTTGTTCTAAAGATTCAACCGTTTTTTATGCGATGTGGGAATGACTGTCATCGCCCCAAGAAAGTTATCGATTACTGTCAGTGTAAGTAGCAATTTTTAAACAAGGACAGTTTGGTAGATAACAGTCCTGATCACCATGCTGGGAGTCACTCGCTTATTTTCTGTTTTCTTTTATGTAGAGGTATTTAGCTTATTATAGGTGTTTCTTTTTTATTTCTAGATTATTCACCGAGGACTGTAATCATAAAGGCAGCTGTTGGGCTGCTTGTCATTGGTGGCTGCTTTGCTTATTTATTGTGGAGAACATTTCAAAAAGGTTTGCTTTCTGATAAATGAACAGTTATGAACAAAAAGCAACCTGAATTGATAAATAACCAGTGGCATTTTTCCTTCTCTCAGGTCCTGTGAAGACATCCCAAACTACTTCCAAAGAACAACCAGAAGGTTTTCAAGTGCAAGAGAGGAAAAGAGTCCTCATCATTTACTCCCTCGACCACCCTTTATACAGAAACATTGTTCTCAAGCTTTGTGCCTTCTTGGCTACCATATGCGGCACTGAAGTGGTCCTGGATCTGCTGGACTCCACAAGAGTGGGAGTTTTGGGAAGCATCCAGTGGTTGGACTGGCACAGAGAACAAATAGAAAGCTCTTCTGATAAGATACTAATCCTGTGCTCTCGAGGAGTTCAAGCCAAATGGAGAGCCATGTGTGGGGACAAGCAGGTTTTTCTAAGGGAGGACGCCCACTCACCCATAGGAGACATGCTCAGTCCAGCTCTCAGCCTCATAGTCCCCCATTTTATTAGATCTGCGTCATTTGAAAAGTACATAGTGGCTTACTTTGATGATGTTTCTTCTGAAGAGGATGTTCCTTCACCTTTCAACATTACAGTACGATACAAACTGATGAAACAGTTTGAGGAGCTCTTTTTCAGAGTGCTGGATACAGAAAAACTCAAACCAGGCAAAGTGAATCACATTAAAGGGCTTTCAGAGGATGAGTACCACCAATGCCCTGCAGGTAGAGCTCTGCGGGACGCCATAGAGGCTTTTCATGCACACCAGCAGGAGCATCCACAGTGGTTTGAGGGCGAATTGCTGCAAAGCTCAGATGTGTTTGACAAGAACTCAGTTGAGATATATGATGATGCAGACACAACCATGAACCTCTTAAATCTTTATGAACCTGATTCGACCCATGTCATCAGTCATATAAAGACACAAGAAAATGATGAAGTAAGTGTTGACAAAGCAGGACTTAACATAGCTGCACAGTTCTAAATGTCCACCTCAGTAGAGTTTGGCCCTCTTATTATTCAGAATGGGCAGCCAATTTGATATAATCACATTAGTGTTTTGCTGCATCTAAAAAATGTTCCACTCTGATAAAATTGTAGGAACAACAGAAAGAAAAATGAGAGAGAGAGAAATTTGCCAACACTTCTTACTACATACATTTTAATCTTTAAGATTTTATTTTACACCTTGCAATGTATCTGCTTGTTTTGATATATTTTCTGCTGTGCTGTTGCATGCTGCAGTAATGTTAAATATCACATGCTTTCACTCAGGAGACAATTCCACAGTGATTTAGGTCCCACAGATCTGTGGTTGATTCTTGTGGGCTGTGTAAACAGTGACTGGGTCAAAGTTCAGCCTGCTGGCCAAAGTTTCTAGCATTTTAACACATTGGAGAAGGTAAGCTCTGAATTCTGTTTGTGAGACAATGCTTTTCTTCAAAATAAGCCAACTGAATGTAATGTGTTATGTACTTTTAACATCCAGAGGCATGAGTATTTTGAATGAGTGGTCAGTTGTTCTACCACAGGAATTTGTTTCCCTCCAACTGCATGAATTGTACATATTTTTCCAGAAAATGTTCATTTTTATAACTTGTTAAGATGTATTTAGCTTCTCAGATGGGGCTTAGTTGTAATTAATGTTTGTTTATGAGTCTCTTATCCACGAAAAGTGATAAGACATAAAGCTTTAAGTTCTCTGGCACTGCGCTGGAGGTGCAGCACTGGGCTCTTTTAAACTAGAAAATAGATAATTATATGGAATTTTTTTTGCTTTTTTTAAACTGTGACATAGCGAGAATGTAGCTGTATACACATTAAAGCCATATATTTTGTATATATTTTGTAATCAAGTAGATATACTTTATTAATAAAAACCTTTGTTCACACTGTCAGTGAAGTGTCAGCTTAATAGTGCATGTGACTGCAGTATTTTGAGAGAGCACTGCAAAAGGCCATTCAGCCTAAAAGTTATGCTTATAAACATATTAATTTCAATTATTTAATTTTTTCATTTTGTGAATCCCCTTTGCTCCCATTACTTTTGGTAACCTCCAAACACATTTCAGGCACAGAAATGCTCCTTGCTTTGCTTTAAACTTTGTGAGACATTAGAAAAAAGCCAATGTTAAACCTCCCATGCTGAAACTAAAGCAGTGGCAAATCTTTGACTAAATTGTTTGGCTTTTTGTCTCAGAAATCTGACAATGAAAAACATTTCAGCTAACAACCTTTAGGGCATAAATGCAGTGAGGTAAGAAAAACATAAAAATACAGACATTATCTCTGGAATGTGGGTGTCAGTTTCTCAGAGTGGCCCCAAAGAGGGGGGAGGGCAGTGGGAATTTATCCCAGCTAACTGGAGCAAAGAAAATCCTCACAATGGCAGAATTGGACTCATGCCTTGCAGTGGCAGAAAACACACTGCAGGGTGTGATGCAACTCAGAAGCCTGTTTGAGTTTTCCTTCTAGAAGCTGAGGTAATGTTGATCATTGTTTTTATTTTGACCAGCACAAAATGTGTGACCTGCAGCATTTTTCATAGAGATTGCTCTACAGAAGAGAGAAGCACTGTATGTAATGACATGTCTCCATCAAGTAAAGGAGTCTGTAGGAAGTAATTGTAGGAAAAAAGTCAATCCTGTACTCTTTGATTTCCTTCATGTTTGAGATTCATTCTGAAGAACTGTGGAAATGAAGTTTTAACATATGTGATGTTCTCCTTGTAATTTAATGCTGTTGTACTTTAATTTTTGAATGTAGGAGAGAAGATATGCAGGGGGGTTGTTATGCCCTTAAGGGTTTAACCATACTCAGCCCATTAGAAATAAATGTAGCTCCTAATGCCAAATCTCTCTTAATATCATGATCTTTTCAGACTATCCAAGTCAAAAAAATCACATTACTTCCAGTTCTGGCCTAAAGAGGAGAAACACTGAGGTGGAGACTTTGCCTTGAGTAGATCAATCCGCAGGCATGAGGCTGCAAGAGTGAAAGAAACTTTCATGGCACAAAAAGATTTTAAGAAAAGCATCAACTGACACTTTTTCACATTTTGATATAAAAACTCTTCATATTTTCAGAACAGAATGAGGATGCTGAAGAAAACCTCTGCATTCATCCTGAGAAGAGGAATAACAACTTCTCAAAACAGATTTAGCATAAATGGTAACATACTGTCATTATATCTCTAACACTTACAAGTGTTGTGTACACACTTCAAACCATAACAAAACAATGATGATGATGATTAATGAACCATGACCTCTTCTCTTAGCCAGCCTCTTCAGAGTTCATCCATCTGTGTCACAGGCGCTGGCAGAAAACAAACCTGTGGTGGCACTGGAGAGCACCATCATCACACATGGCATGCTCTATCCACACAACCTGAGGTACCTTGTGTAACCTTCAAATGTAAATACACTTTGACACCAGCAGCTTGTAATTGTTTTAAGTTTGTACTCTTGGTGCTGTTAATGTTTTAATGTAGCACAGCGAAGGAGGTGGAGGCCATTGTGAGAGCTGAAGGAGCCACTCCAGCCACGGTGGGAGTGATTGAGGGTGAAGTCCATGTCGGTCTGTCGTCAGAGGAGCTCGACCGTCTTGCACGCTCTAAAAGCTCCTTGAAGGTGTCCCGTCGTGATCTTCCTTATGTCATCAGCAAAGTGAGAAGGCAACGCACCCACCCACACACATACACACACCACAAAGCTCAAAATCTCAGTATCTCATCCACTTTGACTGCTTTAGTCTATTTCATGTCTGTGTTTTTAATTCTGTCCTGTATGCTCTTTTTTTTAGGGGCTCTCTGGGGGAACAACAGTGTCAGCCACTATGATAGCTGCACATCGCGCTGGCATCCCCGTGTTTGTCACAGGGGGCATCGGAGGAGTTCACAGGGATGGAGAGAACAGTAAGGAGACCTTGATGGGGAATACTCACCTAACTTTTACACACACTGACACCATCTTTAAAAAAACTGAAAACTGCGGAAACAGACTCACCGACTGGATGGTTTTGGCCTCCTTTCACAATAAAATTAAACAAATCCATCATGAGGTGTATCAGCTACTTTATGGTTTGATAACAAAGACCATGAAGAGAGATAAGTGTGTCTGTGGAGTCACAAATATAATGAAGGGGAGCCCATATAAAAGCCAGAACACCTGGCAGAAGGCCTCTATGTGTAAGGACACTAAAACTGTCAGGACTGTTTGCCTCATTGGTATATTAAGATAACTGTCATGGTTATGTGAAAACTTAACATTACTCATCGCTGAGTCAATAATTATTCCTTCAGGTCTGGACATCAGTGCAGATCTGACAGAGCTTGGCAGGACTCCCATTGCTGTGGTGTCTGCTGGTGTCAAATCTATTCTGGACATTGGACGCACCCTCGAGTTCCTTGTAAGAAAATTTGAATAATTTTTTAGTTATGTCATTATTGTGCAATGACAGATCAGATACTGTGTTTTCCATAAGAGAGGGCATTTTAGTCCGCTATTAGTAACGAATGTTTACCAGAGAATTCCTGTTTTATGTATTTTTTAATTGATGCAGCCAAAACATAACATGTGGTTTGATATATATAAAACTTGAGGATAGCACATCAAGTGCAAGATGGGACAGATATGGTACAGAAATATTTGTGTTTGTAAGTGTGTTCGTGCATGGGTTGAGACTTGTGTTGATTCATATAGAAAGCAACATGTTTGTACAAAATATTATAAACAATCAACATATTAAAGGAGGGGAGTGGATAAAAAGTTTTTATGCGTACAAAATTGATTAATTAATGAATTAACAAAAGAGGCAGACAGATGTTTGGCAGACGTGTGTTTAAAGAAGACTGATATATTTCTCCTGCGTGTCTTTTATTAGGAGACTCAGGGTGTCTGTGTAGCCACTTATGGAGATTTGAACAATTTCCCAGCATTCTTCACTCCACAAAGTGGATTCACATCTCCATACAAAGTCAGCAACCCCGAGGAGGCTGCAAAGCTCATTGGTATATCAGCTTTTTATACATTCGACATTGATAGTTTCCTTGACCCTTAACACACAGGGGTTATGAATGTGGATCTGTGTTTTTGCATCGTTCAGCAAGCACTCTGACACTGGGTCTCCAAAGTGGTGTCTTGTTAGCGGTGCCCATCCCAGAGGAGCATGCAGCAGTTGGCCAGCAGATAGAGGAAGCCATACAGACTGCAGTTACAGAGGCGAGGTACAGGAAGTCTATGTGGCTTGTTATCTTAAATGTAAATCAGTGGACTGTTGATCACTTTTTCTCTTTTTTTAAATTTTCTCAGTACTAAAGGTATAACAGGAAGAGATGTGACGCCATTCATTCTTCAAAAGATCAATGATTTAACTAAAGGAAAGTCCCTTCAGGCCAGTATCCTTCTGAAAATCTAAATTTTTGCAAACTGACACAGAGAACACAATCATACCAAATTCTTTGAACCCAGAAAGACTAAGAATACAAGTAACTTGGTTGCTTCATGCTTTCATGCTTTTTATGCTCCTCTATATTACAGCTAAAATGTCCTTAACCTGTTTTGTTATTAGATATTGCTCTAATTCATAACAATGCTAAAGTTGGCAGCCAGATAGCTTGTGCACTGTCAAAACAAATGAATGAGAGGAACTTAAAGAGCAAGCCTCATCATCATGGCAAACACCCATCAGACTCAGAATCAGATATTGTGAGTATAAACCCAGATGATGAAATGAAACGTTAAGTCAGATATTGGCACAATAAAGTAGACAATGCTGTTCCTTTGCAGGTTGTCGTGGGAGGAATAAATGTTGATTTTATTGCTAAAGGAAAATCGCAAACACTTCGTGTAAGTTATATTTATGACACTAATTATCTACACGGCTATAGGTCATCTGAGACCATGTTTTAAGGTTATGAAGACTTGTTGTCTCTTTCAGTTTGGGCAGACAAACCCAGGAAGTGTCTGTCAGTCTTTTGGTGGTGTTGGTCGCAACATTGCTGGTAGGTTTTTATGTGGTTAAGTGGTGAACATGTTTTCATCAGTTGTTGCTATGATTCTCTCACACTTGTTTGTTTGTGCTCATATGATAGACTCACTGAGTCGATTAGGCCACAGACCGCTGTTCATCTCAGCCACTGGAGCTGATTCACACAGTGACGCAGTGTTTAACTATTGTAAACACATGGTAGGTTGACACCAACCATTATAATGCTATATTATGATATATAACATAATATATTTTATTTAGATATGTGCAGTAAATGTGAAGTTCTTGATGTTTTTCTCTGATTTCTGTAAGAACACAAGTGGTGTGGCAAGGCTCGAGGACCAAAGTACAGCTACTTACTGTGTTGTTATCACTGAGAATGGAGAAATGAGTCTTGGACTGGGAGATATGGACATTCATCAGCACATTACAGAGCAATATGTAAGTTCCACTGACAATTATTTTTAGCGAGGCTAACCCAGGACATGTGTTCTAATACCATATTCAGAACCATATTCACCATATAGTATTACAATCAGCCAAACTGTCGCTACGTCAAATACACATGTTGCACATGCACATGTCAGTAAATGTATTTTAATCTTGATCATATCCACTAAGGTATTGTATTGAGGAACCTCTTGTTTTGAAAGGAGAAAAGTTAATGACTTCATTATTGTATTCTATCCTTGAATATCTTTTTAAAGGTGTCACAGTTTGAAAAGCAGCTTTCATCAGCCACTCTTGTGTGTCTCGATGGAAACATTCCCGTCTCCACCATCAACTACGTTTGTTCCATTGCCTCTAAACACAACATCAACGGTAAACATGGGGGAAGATAGTCAGTAAATGACAATGGATGATTGTAAACAGAAGCTCTCCTTGAATTTAACACAATGCAATCAATGTGTCACAGTTTGGTATGAGCCCACGGATTCAGATAAGGCTTGTAAGCCTTTTCTTTCAGACGCCTGGCAGTCTCTGTCCTATTCATCCCCAAACCTGGCAGAGTTGTGCACCATGATCAAAACACTTGGTATCCAAACACCAGAAGGTAAACTGTCTTTCTTAATAAGCATTCAGTGTTCCTCTTTGAATGCATATCTCTTTATTTTAACTCCCTCACACTCTCAGATGAATATTTCCCCTCACAGTCATTGCAAGAGGAGTTTCTGTGAAAAATGCAAATAATGGCATGACAGTAGCTGGCAGTGAGGTTTTGTCCTGGTTGTGTTGCATGTGGTGGCAGTGCTGCCAACCTCTCTTGATGAGGTTCTTAAAGTTGCTGTGGCTCTCTCACACCCTCTTCTGGAGCATCTTCACTGTCTGGTGGTGACTTTGGGGGCTCATGGACTGTTGGTTTGTGGAGAGCATGAAGCAGGTTCAGTCAACCTGCAGCCTAGGAAACAGAAGAGGGTAAGACAACATATATTTAAGCATACAGTGATTATGATGGTTATATTTAGATAATTTGCTTTACTCCATCTTTATTTGTAGAAAAGGCAGCTTTGTGCCCTCCACTACCCAGCACTGACTGTGACAGCAGAGGAGACAGTGAATGTCTCAGGAGCAGGAGATAGGTACTAAAAATTTACTTGACCTACTTTCTCTTCCCTCTGTCATTTTCCAAACTTACTCTACTTTAGTTTCATTCACTTTTCATTTCCCATGACCTCTTTCTCCTCCTGTCCCTGTGATACTTTCGCTCACAAAAAATTATGGCAAACCATTCAAGCAAAACACACTCACCCTGCTCTGTCTGCAGTCTTGCAGGTGCCTTAATAGCCGGGATTCTCCAGCAGAGAGACACAGACAGCTGTGTTCGAATGGGGATCCTGGCTGCACGGCTATCACTGGTGTCGCCTCACCCCATCGCCCCCACGCTCACCCTGGACTCTGTGGATCCAAACAAGGTCCAGGCTCAGGACTGGCTGAAGCCCAGCTTCTTGTTGATGGATTAGAATTAAATTTCAGCTCTGAAATGTTGCTGAAGAAATATGTGAAGATTAGGTTTATTTATATTGAGTTGTTTTGCATCCCTGCGGGTGACAGCTGTGGCCAGAGGCATTATGTTTTTGGGTTTTCCATCTAATCGTCCTGCTCACATGAACACAATATCTCAGGAACATCTGGAGGGAATTTCTTCACATTTGGCACAAACAATAACTTGTACTCAAGGATTAGCTAATCTTATTTTGGTGGTCAGAGGTCACTGTGACCTTACAAAAGACATTTTTGGCATTACTCAAGGATTCATGCACTGATTGTGACAAAATTTAACACTTATTTCTTGTAAGATTAAATGATGAACTGATGACATTTTATATCCCAAGTCCATCTTCATTGTGACATCAGGATGGTCCTTAAAAAAAACTTTCCTGGCCAGGTTTCACATCCATACCTCAGGAACAGAAGGGAAGAATGTGAGTTTATTGTGCCTATATGTCACATTTGGTCAGTTACTGAACTAGTGACACGACTCATTGGTGTCCATTTCTAAAAATGTGGTGATTGTTTAGATCATTTGTGCTGCAGGGTCAAAGATGTGTGTGAAACATCCCTGTTTTGTAGCTTTTTTGCAGCAACTGCTAACTTTTGCTGATATTGAGCTTCAGGTGACTGTAATTGCACCATGTTACAAAGCTCTTAGTCCTCTGTACTCTTTTGTAATAAAGACAGAATGTTTCTCCCTGGAAATTATTCACTCAAATCATACATGTCACTATATTGTCAACATATGTTTTCCAAAAAGGTTAACTTGATAACTTTTTATTATATTCTTATAGTCTTCACAGCATGTTTTCTATGAGTCCATACAGACATGGATGTAAACTGTAACTTGACTGGTTCCTGGAAGCAGACAACCTTTAGTTTGTATCTAATCATTTTCAGCCTATACATATTAATAACTGGATTCTTATGAAAGCTGCATGTACCATCATGACTGGATGAATGCCTTTAAGAAGATGACACCTTTTGGAAAAACCTTTTAATCTAAACTTAATTTGATATTGTGAATTGTTTCATTCTAATTGATATGTTGTAAAAAAAATAAATACATGGACTTTGCTAAACTTTGATTGAATTCATGATTGCAATTCCTTGTAAACAAAAAATAAAACAGTATAACATAGTACTCTATCTATTTTATTCCCCATAATAGACAAAGGTACATATTTAACATCAGAGGAGATGAAGTACTCAAGTCCTTAGGCAAAATGCTTCCTTAAAAATATTAGTTTAAGTGTCTTAAATGCAAAGTTTTACTTAGTTGAAGGAACTCAAATTTATTAAAAGCATTTTTACTCATTGTACTATATGCCTCCTTCTCAGAGGATTTTGTACTTTGAGGCATTAATATGTAATTAACATCATGACGTAGTAGCTACCACTCATCATTGAAACATTTTTAACTTTTTCATATACTATTGTTAAGTTTATTAGGTTTATCTTGCAAAAATGAAACATTTCGTAAAGTGACACTACCTTTTGAAAGTAAAATCAATATACATAATAACTTCTTTAAAAAGACGTAACTAAATATATTGAAGCAAAGGAAATACAAAATGTCCCCCTGAAAAGACTGGAGTTAAAGAAAAAGTATGTAAAATTTACTGTCGACTTGTATTTTAAATGCTATATTCTAAAGGTTTATAAGAAACGTGTCCCTGGCCCAATTATAATATCAAAAACGTCATTTCCCACAAAGCATCTGTCCATCGGCGCAAACTCAGTCGCACTGAACACTTGCCCCATTCCCTCCTCCCTACTTTAATGCTAGCTAAGATGGTGGTTAGAGCGTAAATTGTCTCTACAATACCAAGAAAAGAAAGGGGCAAAACACCTTAATAGCCTTTTAATTACAACAGAACAACACAGCTACGGTTATCTTATATAACCGTTTATAGAAATTTTGACAATTCAGATATATTGGCTCGCAGTCCCCGCCCAATTTGGTGTGACTCCCTCGGAGTGGAATCCTAAGCTAAATACGGACAAGGTAAGTAACGCTGGCGTTAGCCGAGTTGCTAGCTGGGCTAGCAAGCCTCCATTCTCCCTCAATAAATTAAGGACAGTGGTGTGTGTTACGATTTGACAGACTATCATTAGAGTATTCACAAGTTCATTATATCACTGGCCAAGTAATCTTAACGTCGTCAGAGTAATGTCATTTGTTTATAGTGCCAAAACTTGCTTCCAGTTCAGCGTTAGCTTGTGTAGGCCGCATCGTAAGCTTGGCTCCAAAACCCCGTAGATTTTGATGAAATTTAGCATGTTAGCTAGACCGATGCTAGCGTTTAGCAAAAAAAGCAAGCTGTCAGTTAATATGTTGGCGAAAGCGTAACGCAATGGCATACATTTGTATGCACATTTGACCTCAATATCAAGTTAATATTTACCTCCGTATGTTTTGATTATGTGATTGAAGCTATTATTGGAGCTTGATAGTCGCTATTAGTTTGACCGGCTTCTTTTACCAATTCGCGGCTAATGTTAGCTTAGCCTAACGTTAGTCAAATAACATCTGTCATAAGGTACGATCCAGAAGCCTGAGAAGCTAAAGTTACCAGCCTGGCTACCTAGGTATTCTGGCTTTATACACGAATTTAGCGATCGGCTGATATCTGCAAGTGAAACAGAAAAACCGTGATACTCCCGTACATGGAAATTTATTAGCAAATGCTGCCAAGTGTATGAAATGTTGGCATTTCTCCGTTATCGTTTTATTTAACTTTACACTATCAGGTTTTACCAATCTGGGTTTGTCATTGAGTGATCCTGCTGGCAGCAGTGTTGTCACATAGACCCTAGGCTGGTGTTTCACTGCTAACAGCAGATATTTCGCTTGTACATAAACGCAGTTTGTTGCGTTTCCCTGTAGCGTCCATTATGACGTTGTGTCTAGTACTGTCACCCTTTGAAAGATACAACAACATCCGCATTATCATTTCAACATGATGACTGCTGTTTCTGGCGTGATGTCTAAGACATTAAGTAGGGTTGTCTAACATTAATCACTCCTGACTAATAAAAGCAATGTAATACAGCGTTCTGCGATAATTCAAACCTTTTTGTGGGTTATGGTGTTCAGTTTTTGTTGAAATGGATTTGGAAAGACATTGATTCTACTTTATGATGAATTCTGGAGACTGTAGTTAGTGACCAATGACAATTTCCCAAAGCTCAAGGTGACTTCTGCAAGTTGTTTGCTCTGTATTAATAACAGTTAATAACTTGAAGATATATTCTGTACTTTAAAGGAGGACTATGTAAACAAATATTCACACTTGAGAATGGCAAAACCTTGGGATTTTTATTACTTTTGTTTTCAGATGATGAACTCATACATTAATGATGACTTGATTATCAATAACTGCTTCCTAAATTCTGTTAACTGATTATTCTTTTCATTTTTGAAATACACTGACAGCAGTTTCCATTAAAGCTCGCTCACTGTTATAGACAAAACATTAAAACATCTGTGCCTACAGCACAATGCAATTCAGCAGCACCCCAAAAGATTATGGAGCTGAGTCAATATCTCTCTAAAAACTTTCATAGAAGCTGAAAATTACACCCATCATGTCAGTGCAATCCGTCACATTAGACTGCAGTAGTTGTAAACAGAGTTTATGTACGTTGTTCAAATAAACTGGCAACTAAGTGTGTGAGTTTCCCTTACTGCTGGATAGGTCAAACTGCATGAAAGATATCTATATAAATACATTTTGGTGTGTAATCAGTCTGATATTGTGATCTTTTGGGTCATGAAGTCAGTTTCATAGACTATACCATGTTGCTGTTAATTATGTGTACCATAAACAAGTTCAGTTAGTAGAGAAAATTTGTTTAGTTGATATTCCTTTCAGTCATGATGCAGTTCTTACAATTAGCCTTTGTATATTTTCTTAGCCCTGTGCTCTGTGACCAGCTTCAACACTCACCCTTGCTGCGCCATAGGATGTCCCACAGCCCTGAAATGAAGGACGACCCCATGGAGTGCCCTCTGTGCATGGAGCCGTTGGAGATTGATGACGTCAACTTCTTCCCCTGTACCTGCGGCTATCAAATCTGCCGCTTCTGTTGGCACCGCATTCGCACAGACGAGAATGGCCTCTGCCCCGCCTGTAGAAAGGTGTGAAGATGAAGATGATTGCCCTTGTCAGCTAGATTCTCTTTTAAATGAGTTCATCATCATCAACAAGATACAGACCCAGTAGTTTGACTAGTGATGCCTGTTAAACTACCAGAATGGCAACTAAGGCCTCAGTTACCCCACTATCCAAACACAAATGCTTTATCTCAGTAATTTAGACTAGGAGCATGTTATTTTTCCCTAAGGCTGTATATTTTAGTTTGTTCCTGAATTGTTTGTGGTTTTGCACAGCCTTATCCAGAGGACCCCGCTGTATACAAGCCTCTGTCACAGGAGGAGATCCAAAGGATAAAGAACGAGAAGAAGCAGAAACAGAATGAGAAGAAGCAGAAGGTGACAGAAAACCGCAAGCACCTGGCCAGTGTCAGAGTGGTCCAGAGAAACCTGGTGTTTGTGGTGGGACTCTCGCAGCGACTCGCCGACCCGGAAGTAAGTACAGCATCTAACCTTATGACATTGGAGTGTTTAAATTATGGGTATTTTAGCTAAATGTGAACGAGACAGTGACAAACCAAAGGTTTTTTTGGTCTTAAAAGGAGTGCAATGACAAGCACATGTGCAGTAAAAATCATAAGTAATCTGATAGGGAATCATTTAAATGCACGATTAAAGATCTTTTAAGTGAAACATTCAAGTGAGACCTCGAAAGTAAAGCTTGTGTAGGACATAATGAGCATGAAAAAGATCACAGTCGAGCACAAACTCTGCAATAAGTGTTTTTAATTTTTGCATCGTTCCCACAGGTCCTTAAGCGACCAGAGTATTTTGGGAGGTTTGGGAAAATCCATAAAGTGGTCATCAACAATAGCACATCTTATGCCGGTTCACAGGTAAGCAGTTGGATCCAAACTTACAGGATGAAACCTTGTGTTGTTTATAATTTTATAAATACCAAGATTTGTTAGTGGCTTATTACTACTATTCTCAGTTACATACATTCTCTCAGTTATTATTATTTTTCGAATTTTATAAAGTCTACAAATAATCAAAGTTATGTAGGTCAAATTATAATTGTTGGAGGATTAAGAAAAGTTTGCTCATTTAAAGCATGTGAGCAGTCAGTAATGGAAAAACATGTTCGTTGCAGACATATAAGACTGTGAACAGAATTAAACTGACAGTAGATCTGTTTGATTTGAATGTTAACTTAGAGTTTCTGTTTTTTCAGGGGCCGAGTGCCAGCGCTTATGTCACTTACATCCGCTCTGAAGATGCTCTAAGAGCAATACAGTGTGTGAACAATGTGGTTGTCGATGGCAGAACACTCAAGGTGAGGTGTTAACCATAATGATTAAGCTTATTAAGTGCATTTATATTTTAAGTGCTGATCTGCTATAGGGCTGTGATCACAAGTTTAATCTACATAACAGTCATGTGATAGCTTTACTGTATCTCTTCCTGTCTGTACAACAATAAAACCACTACATTAAACAATCTGTGACAAAAAAATGTCAAAATAAACTTTATTCCTGTAAAGAAAATCCAATAGTTTACATTTTTTCAAAGATATGTCTTGTGTCATTTTTTGAGAGCTTCCCTTCATGTCTTTCTGTTACAGGCTTCTTTAGGCACAACAAAGTACTGCAGTTACTTCCTCAAAAGTATGCAGTGTCCCAAACCTGACTGTATGTATCTACATGAGCTGGGTGATGAAGCAGCTAGCTTTACTAAAGAGGAGATGCAGGTAAAATATTTGATCTCGTTCTAATATGTTTACTAAACTTACTTATCTATTTCTTGTGTGTGCTGATTGTTTTATATGCTTTGTGTAATAATAAAAGTCAATATTTTGTTGTTTGTCTTTAGGCGGGAAAACATCAAGAGTATGAGCAGAAACTCCTTCAAGACCTCTATAAAATTAACCCTAGCTTTCTACAACCTCCAGCATGTGGAACAGAGAAATCAAAGAGCAAATCCAACTCCACACAGAGGTTTTATGTTTTTTCTCTTATATGTTCCTCTCATGACTTCCACAATGTAACCAAATATTTTGCTAAGCTTCATTTTTCCCCTGCTTTGTATCAGAACCAACAGTAGCAATGGTAAAGATGGGTGGCCGACCCTGTCCGGACATAGCAAACTGGCCAACGGGCTTTCAGAGGACCGCAAGTCTCCTCCGTTGCTAGACTATCTAGACCAAGAAGCTATTGCTGCAGATGGGCTAGAAACAGAGCTGGGTCCTGGCCAGCGCACTGCCCTGTCACCCTTCTCCTCTAACTGTGACAGTAACAGGTAATGTAGACAGGTAAACACATCCTGGAAATGAAATACTTTGTCAAATAAATACCCCTGTTTTAATTCATCTCTACTTGCAGTCCCAGTGACAAACCTCCAGAGTCAATCGGAATGGTAAATGGCGAGACTTTACAACAGGTAAAAACACCTCAGCTCTCTGTTTTGTTTATGCTGCACATAAATTAATGTGAATCAGGTCCGAGAGGTACGATCTCACACGCCTTTCTCTCCTCTCTGTTTGTCTAGATACCCACCAGTGACTCCCCTTCTCCTCCCCCGGGTTTATCCAAGCCCAGCCTGGTGGTGCCCATCAGCGTTTCAGACCTCACAGCCCGTTCACCCTTCGAGGGTGCGGCAGCTGAGTCCCAGTCACTCTTTTCAGACAACAGTAACTTCAGACATCCTAATCCCCTCCCTGCTGGCCTGCCCCCCTTCCCCAGCTCCCCTCGCGGCAGTTCTGACTGGCCCATGACCCCCGAACCACAGAGCCTCTTCACATCAGGTATAATAAAAATTTAATTATACATTCTTTTTGTCTGAAGTGCCTGATTGGCTGATTTTTCCTAGTTCTCAAACAATTAGTTGACATGCAGCTTCTTTATTCCAACCATTTGTTTTTCTTTTACAGTGACCATTACCATTGTGCACCATATTGTAGACTGCCGTTGCTTTCTACTAATGTAGACTTTGTAACTAATCTTGTATAATAAACATGCAAAATGCTTAAAATAGAAATTTAATATTTACCTTTTAGTCAGGGGCCTTGATCATATTTCGTCAAATGAACTTTAAGTCAGTGGTCATTACTAAAGAACAAATCTGTCATCCCTGTTGTGTTGTCAAATATCCTGTTAGTAAACCTTAGTTTTCTGCATGACGACAGTCATCTTAGAGATAACATCATAAAATCGAGGATATATTGAATAACTTGTCCCTCTTCTTTTCCTGCAGACACAATACCAGTGTCTTCTTCCACAGACTGGCAGGCGGCTTTTGGCTTCGGCTCGTCCAGCAAACAACAGGACGACGATTTGGGCTTTGACCCTTTTGACGTAACCCGCAAAGCCCTGGCCGACCTGATAGAGAAGGAGCTATCGGTGCAGGATCAGAGCCCCTCGTCACCAGGGCCCTTCGCCCAGGGAAGCGGTCATGGTCCCAGCCTGCTGCCCCCAAATCCTAACCCCAGCACCTCTCATCACTTCCCCAGCGGCCTTCCACGCCTCCCCCAGCTCCATCACAGAGCCATCTACAGCTCTTTCAGTTTCCCTGGCAGTCAGAACAGCCAGGCCAGTCAGCAGCAGCCAGCCTCCAGACACCCCTGGATGGGCGTCCCCACACGAAATAACCTCACACACTTGAACCACTCAGCCAGTGCTGCCTCACACAGTAATTTCCTGGACCTGAATCTGCCCCCTCAGCACAACACAGGGCTGGGAGGGATCCCCATCTCAGGTACCAGACACCTGGATCACCATGGCACCTTTGTGTGTCCTGTGGGAGCTATGCATGTTAAAAGAGAAAGCTGATGTATTACATAATGGTGTCATTTGATATCACAACACATGTAGACTGCCACGTGGCATTGTGATACTTGATTTGATTAGCATTTATTGACCTTAGGGAGGGAACACTGGAAGATGCAGTTCTGCAAATAGCCACTAGTCTGTGTTCAAAACACCTGAGGAACTGATATACTTGTTTTCCTCTCCTCTTCTGCAGAAAACAGTGGCTCTATAGATGGCTTAAATGTGAAAGAGTGGCAGGACGGTCTGAGAGCTCTCCTGCCAAACATCAATATCAACTTCGGTGGCCTCCCAAACTCCTCTTCCTCTTCCTCCTCCTCATCCTCCAACAGTGTTAACCACGTCGGTGGGCCAGCAGGGCCAGCAGGCCTCTCACACAGCCTCAGCTGGGACAGCACAGCCAGTTGGATGGACCCAGCTATTATCACAGGTAGAAAGTAATTGAAATGATTGAAATTTGTTTGGTAATTGACAAAAAATAAACAATAATCAGTTTGAACAATTGTTAAAAGTACTATTAAGCAAAAATGCCAAACATGGGTTGGTTCTAGCTGCTATTCCTTACCATTGTAAGTTGAAATATAACTGAAGCTGCTTTTTTTGTATTGTACTGTCATCACTCATCTATTCTGTGACCCCTCTCTGCCACCCACCCTACACCCTGTAGGCATCCCAGCCTCAGCAGGGAACAGTTTAGACTGTCTCCAGGACGACAACCCACCACACTGGCTCAAGTCCCTGCAGGCGCTCACAGAGATGGACGGCCCGGCCGGCTCAGCAGTGCCCACTCCCCAGCCCCTCCACACCGGCCTCCTTGACGCCCACCTCCCCCTCCATCACAGAGCCGCCGGCGGCTGGGCTCCCTACCTGCCACCTCCCACAGCCAACCCCGCCAGCCAGTTCCACTCCCCTCCCCCAGGCTTCCAGACCGCCTTCAGACCCCCGGGACAGCCCGCCACAGAGCTGCTACAGAGTGCCGCTGTGGACCGCCACTGAACACAGACTACAGCAGACACCCATCATTTCCCCCCACTGCCACTTATTACCCAGTCATCCTATACCCCACCCCCTCCCCCCCAATGCAATACACACCAATCTGCAAAGTATGAAAAATTATTAACAAAGTAACAAACATGCTGTCTTCTTTTTTCTTCCTCCTTCCTTTTTGTCTATTTGGCCGATATGTTTTTGTTTTTGTTTGTGGTACACAAGTTATCATTACCCTTTGTCTGCTACCATCACCACTCCTTACATCTAGTTCTGGGCGTAACATGGGATTCATTGTGTAGCTCACTATTAACAGAGAGCACAAGAAACAGTATAGCATTGAGCGCCCAGTGGTGACACAAGAGTTAACTCCACAAACTGGCGAAGAAACAAATTAGCTGAAGTGAGGTCTTTTTTAAAAGTAACTAATGATTAAGCATGAGCAACATTTGTGTTATTGAAAGTTGAAGTCATGATAAGTTTTCGAGGAATGAAGCAAGCTGTGAATCTGCTCTTGAAGCTTTTCCCCAAAGACCCTCATCCTCCCCACTTTAACAGGAGACTGTGAAACGGTTAACCCTCACAGCTAAGTTGTGAATAAGGCGAGGTGAGAGAGACAGACACAAGGGTTGGCTTTTTTGAGAGTGGTTTTTAAAAAAAATGCTAAAAAAGAAGCTAAGATTTGATTAGTACGGAGTGAATGCAGATGGCACAGGGGAGTTGAGGGCACAGGCTATGCATGGGCCCCCTGTTAGGTAGGGACACAGATGGCCTGCTTGAGAGGCCACTTGGCCCATATTCCCTTAAAACGGAGGGCTCTCACTGACCCCGTCCTGCTGGAGGGAAAATTTTGCTGAACCTCTGTATCAGAGGATAGAGCACTGCCTAACCATGGGGAGCCAGGGCTTTGGGAGATCATGGCACACACATCCAGAGCACTAGGGTTAGACTCTCTCACAGTGCCACTGTGTGGTACCTACAGTAGCTAGCCCTAACATGGACAGCCCCGAGGTAGATAGGACAATGACAAGGATGGATGAGGTTAAAAAAAAAATACTAATGAGGGTAGAAATAGGCTTAAACAGGTCCCTTTGTTTGAACCTGGAGGGCTTAATTGAGGCCTTAAAACGGACAGATGAGAGAAAGAAGCTGGAGTGATTGGAAGGGGAGTCAAGTGTCGATTGCTGAAAAATATGCAATATTGTATGTGATTTCAGCAATTTTATGTGAGTTTGTGTCACAAAGGGAGGTGCTGCAAGACAAAACAGTACTGTAGTAGTGATTTAAGGAGCTCTCAGCCTTTAGGATTTGAGATCAACCTCTCTGACCACCGCCTTTTTTCGTTTTGAAGTCTTAATTCTGATCCGTATCCTTCTCCCTCTCTTACCCTCCACCCACCCCCCACCCCACCCCACCCACCCCCACCCCACCCCTCCTGCTGTACCCTATTTAACAGTATTCACAAAAATGAACAAACTCATCCAGGAGAAACCAACACAGAGTCATACAATGGGTTTTAACATGATGTTGCGAGAAAAAAACAAAACAAAATTGAGGCGCTTAAAGGAAGTGAACTGTCCTCTGCAGGTCTGGAATAATGAACCTTAAATAAAACTGAAAACTCAGAGCCGATGTTGTCTGCTGTTGTGTTCTCAACACACTGATTCAAATACATGCACCAATGAATATTTAAATCTTAAAGTACTTACTTCCATACTGTATATAACTCCTCAGGAAGGTCACTGAAAAATCAGTCTGGTTGTCATTCTGATGTCTTCCACTAGAGGGCAGATCCCTCTCTTGTCAGTGATGAAGCTCTGCAGTCAAACTTCAGTCAAGCACACACAAGGTCGCACAAAATTGAGTCTGGTACTACAGTTTTTCAGATGGTACACCATGTTATTTTCACACTAGATCAAATTTGCAACAGTTTCAAGTATTTTTAAGTATTTTTTTAACCACAACTACATGAAATCATAATGCAGCTCAGAATTAGATGTTATCACAGTTAGTCCTCTCAGCGTAATGCAGTGGTTTTGTCCTGTAAGTCCTTTGATAGACAATGGGAGGAGCACAATTAATACTCATTTAGGCTAGACAGACACCAAAGTTTATTCTGTTTAGAGCTGCAGTTTGTCTTTATTAGCAATTACTCTGATTAAGTATTTAATCTTGGGTTTTCCAAGATGACAGGATTTAGGGTGTCTAAGCAGGGAACATAATGTGTTCCCCAATTTTAAGTGCCATCTGAAGGAGGTGACAAATACATGCATAAACACATACAGTAGATCTGCTTAATACTACATTATTCTGTGTTATAAACCATTAAAGTATCTACACTGTATATTAATTACACATGCTAGAAAGTGGGGATTAAAATAGTGTTGACCAAACTTAAAGATATGAATATAAGGATGACAAATCATCACATTGTTAAAGTTGCACACAGAGACTTTTGGGCATTTTTCCACTATTTTCGCATGTTAAATAATTCTCAGTTATGCACATCAATAGCTGCAGCCTTTTAGTTATTAATAGTTGAGGACCAGTTCCCTGGCGATTAGCTAACGGGTTAACTGTTAATAGTTTCAGCTTCAGTCCTTGTGTAACTGGACATGTGGGAGAGTCAGAGCTGCCCCCACCCCCAGGTTTCAGGCTCCAGGTGCTGAGGAGGCACAAGCAGAGGAAGGTGAGTGTGTGAATAACGCAGGCAGGCAGCAGATTCAGGGGCTGTGACAATGAGTCAGCAGCAACACAGAGGGGGGGAAAGCTGTGCTGATAGTGTTCCTGGACCAGCACACACTCATGCAGACACTGCACTGTAACATAATGGAGGTGTCTATGTGATGATACATACCTGACATACTCAGGAATAGCATCTGTTTTTCTTCCTATGGCTGCAGAAAATAACTAATGTTTGGGGCCCTGTTTCTGCTCCGATGGGAAAGACTGGCACAGAATTTGCCTAAAAGCATGTTGGAGTTAATTATTAAGTGCTCTGTGATGGACAGTTGTGTCTAAAACTAATTATTAGTTTATTGACTTGCTTGCCTTGCTGAAGCTGCATATTCATGCTCATTATCATAAGGAGAAAGGGAAGGACTAGGGAGTGAGGATGAATGATTAAGGAAAAAAGAGGAGATGTAAATCATCGGGATGAATCACCTTTTAGTTTTCTATTCTTAAGACCCGGGTCAAATAGCAACAAATTATTCTGATTTTAAAGCACCAAAACTGTGATTTTAACAGCACTTGGGCAACTCTGTGACTTCAAATCCCTATCTGCAAATGTCAAACTTAAACATGCTGAGTATTGGAAAATAAATGTCCACAAACAGCATTTAACTATAGTCAGGTGTTCAGGACAAGCTGAAAAAGCCCTGATTTTTCATCCAGCTTTTCCTCAGAGCTGTCCTCTACAGGGGTTCAGTCTGTTAAACTGCTGAAATCTCGTTTTCCTTCAGGACTGCAGTTATGAGGGCACGTGGAGAGGGCACAGTAGCTGCAGTGGCTGCCATTAGGAGTAAGCTGTGCTGGGTGGTATGGATGGATTATGAGACAACATGAAGGCTAATAACAGAAGCAAGACCCCTGGACTAAAAGGAAAACAATACGAATACAAACTACAATGCACTGATAGCAGTCTTATTTGTCAGGGAAAGTTCCCATTTGAAACAAAACACTAAGTTGCTTGTTTTTTGCCTGAACTTCAGAATTTTCTTTATACAAAATACTGCCACATAGTGTATCAATGCTTTATGAAAACTATTAGCTGCCCCTCTACCACCAAAAAATTTTCATACAGTTCCAGAAACAGCTATTTCTGCTGTCAAACTGATTTAAACTACTTCATAAATTTTGAATGCAATGGTACTGTAGCCTCAGAGTGCCGTGCAGCTGTGAAGGAATGAACACACAAAAAATGATTTGAATATGTCTAAGATTTGATTGGCAGATTCTGTTTAGTAAAAGACTTGAGAGATTTCGGATTAGAAGCAGCAGTTCAAACATGCAGACTCAAAAGCCGGGACAGTGATAGACTGCTGTTAGGACCCTGTGTGGCAGCCTGGCGAAAGACGCTGAGCTACTTAGACTTTGAAAGCATCCAGTGGCACTTGACAGAGTAAAGTTAAGAAAAAAACAACTTAATGCAAAAAAAACTACACCAGCAGCAACCAGACGAGAGGCAATAAGGCTCGTTGTGATTCCTGCAGAAACAGAGGCATCAAGTTTGTTTTCTCTTCAGCACAAATAAAAAACTATTATATAGTTAAAAAAATATAAGGCAAACAAAGCTAATTTGTACTTTGGACACAAACTGTGCAACATGTATATAAATATAATATATAAAAGTTATTTATATATTTACATATATAGAGAGAAAGTATCAGCAGAAAGCACTCTCCATTTGTCAGCCCTTGACAGCTTCTCTTACCAGTGCAGCTGCCTGCACTGTAAAAAGTTGTTTTGGAAGCTTAATGCTCATGTTAAGCTTATAAAACTATAAAACTAACCCTAACTAGAATTTAAATGATTCGTCAATCAATCAATTAGTAATTCAAGAGAAAACAGAAACAAAAAAAAACTGTTGCTAGGTGGGCATTTTATTATGCAAATGCGTTTCCTAGTGACGCAGACAAGTAACAGATGAAAAGGCTGGACACTAGATTATTTGAAGCAGTTCAGAAGCAGCGTTTTTTTTTGTAGGAGAGAACGACACTCTATTGTGTGGACTTCAGGTTTTGTCACCTTTTTACACATTTTACATGCACCATCAAGCTACATAACATCACAAAGGGGAAACAAAAACATATAAAGCTTAGTATGGCATCTTTAAGTAATAAATTATTAGTTAATAAAGCAAAGGTAGACACTTTCAATTAATTTCGGTAATTGACAATCAAAATGCATTCAATTTTATCACCTTATGGGAGTATTTTTTTTTCCAATGTTTATTGAGGCTCAGTTCAAGATAGAGCAAACTGGACATTTTTTGCAGTGTGCAGAACTCTCAACTGACCCACACAAGCCTTTACAGTAAATTCCACCAGCAGTCCAGCTAATGTGTAATGGGCAGGAAAACTGACATGCTCCTCCATCATCATACAATATGCAATGGCTCCACTGTCTAAGGTCTGTATGTACAGCAGCATGGAAAGTGGTTTATGTCCAGCAGTGTCTTTGGTGACCTCTTCTGTGACCTCAGGGAAAAGATACATCACATGCATGCTTTGTTTTCCCTCTTTTGGTTTTAATAGACATGACGCTTATTTATGAGTCCTCAATATTTTACTTGAACAGCAGGTGCCACAATATGTCATAAAAAGTTAAATCCAATGTCCAGTTAAATAAATAAGTTTACAAGTTTATAGATGGTAGTGGAGATGTCTTGGCCCGTATGAGATCTACTACATTTAAAGGAATAGTTTGATATTTTGGAATCTATATTTTTTGTTGAGAATTAGATCCACACCACTCCAGTCTGTTCAGTAACTATGAAGCCCGAGACAGCTGCTGGTTAGCTTAGCTTAGCTTTGCTCACAGAGTGGAAACAACCCTGTACTGTTACCATCTGTTTTTCAGTCCTTGTGCTAAGCTAAGCTAACCAACAAGTGGCTTCAGCTCCACATTTAACATACATACATAAAAATGGTTTCAATTTACTAAAATAACTATTGGTAGGGAAGAAAATGTTCTAAATTTCAAATTATTTCCTTTACAAAAATCACCACTTTTACAGTATTGCAGTAACCTAGCTTGCACAAACAAGGCTCAGGTTGTGTGTATCTCAGCATGGCCCTTGCATTTCATGGTGATATCCTTTTGTGGTTTTGTATTTGCCAGACTCCCTGAGCTCTGTGCAGTGATGTAATTATAGCTGGAAGGTCACAGAGCAGGTTTCGTTGATGTTAAGTTTTGAATTTTCTCCCCGAGACAAGCACGCTGACACTGCACACTGGGCAGGAGGAGCATGTAAACTGAGATCCACATCGCCTGATACCACAAGGACATACCCAAACCAGGAGCTTTGATGACAGAATTTACCACAGCTGGATGGATTGAATTGGAGAGAAAATGTACAGTTGTTTCATAACTGATGTGTAATTATGTGATAGTAATTAAATCTTAAACTAACTCACTGAACAAATCTACCATACAGAGGAGATATTTAACTTTTTTTGAGAACATGGCTCCAGAGATGCCAGTGTTCCCCAGAGAAGGAGTCCTACTGACTTTGTTGGTTATCTGACTTTAAGCACCACAGTGGGGTTTCTTTGTGTTTTTAAATTTCTTAACATCTGCTATCAGATAGCTTGCCTTAATATACAGTATAGACATTTATGTCTCCTTCAGAATAAATTGTAATCATTTTAGTGATTATTAAACCTCCCCAGCCACCTAATTTAGTAACATCATCAATTCAAAATTTCTATTTGTATAATTCTCTGGTTTATGACCAAACATTTGCAAAACTATATCAGCCTCACTGGTGCTTTGTTTTAAGAGCTAATTAGCACAAGTTAGCATGCTAACAATCTAAACTAAGATAGTTAACATGGTAAATATCATCCTTGCTAGAAATAAGCATTTATGCTGCTTTTAGGACAATGTTAGCATTGCTGATGTTAGCATTAAGCACAGCTGTGCTGAAGTACAGCCTCACAGGGCTGCAAGCGTGTCCGTGTCTTATTCCTTAATTCAACACTTTTCATGGGCGGGAAAACAGATGGACTTGCCAGTGTGTATAATTGTAGACTGACAGCTTTGCTTGTACATGCAATAACTGTGGAAAAAACAGACATACAAATGTTTTTCTGTTGTGCTCTGTCATGCTTTATTCTTACAGCATGTTGTAATGGTTGACACGACACAACATGAGGTGTGAGAGTGTCTGCACCAATGAAAACTGGATAAACTGACACAGTAAAAAACAGCAGTGGGTTATCATGATGAACTCAGTCCTCCAGATGGTTCAACCACCATCTTTACCAGAAAAATCTCATCTTTTCCATATCACTACAGTGATGCAGAGCTGTCAGTGGCCTGAGGTAAGGAGATACATTTAACTGGCCTGAGTTTCACAGAGACCATTTGTGGACTTCCACAAGGACGAGGAAATTATGGACGTGCCCTTAATTATTAAACAAGTGTGTCAGCAGCACGGCCTGATGGAGGTAATGCAGAGAGGAAGTGGGCCAGAGAGAGGGCCTCGGGGATCAAGGGGATAAGAGAGACTGGTGGGCTTGGACCTGGGGGTGGGGTGGTGCTGGGCCCAAGGGCTTTGGCTCGAGCATGGGAGATCCAATAATGCTGTCAAAGCTATTTTGCACATTGTTAACATTCAGAATCCACTGTAGATGAGGCCGTTAGAGGTGGACTACTGCGCCCAGGCATCTCGATTATTTGGTTTTACGCAGCAATAATGCCAACACCAGAGGTCACTTGTGATTTGATATAGAGTAATCGTATGACACTGTATGACACCCACAGTTGATCGTGCCTCAATGAAACAGCCTTTAAGAAACTTTTTGGATGACATCAACAGGATTTTCATGGCATTTTTGTACAAGGGATATGGGATGAGTGTCTGTCTTTAAAGAAATCGATCGGGGAATATCAAGTGAGCCAGAGCCTGACTCAGGCAAATCCTCAGTCCTTTGTGTGTATGTGTGTGAGAGAAACACAATGAAGGACAGAGGCATTGAGTGGTTGAGCAAATGCAGCGACTGTATGTTTGCAGACAGGCATTGCTGTAAGCACCCATTCATTGATAAGAACACCTTTCACCAACAGCTGCCGAACAACTTACCATGCAAAGAGGTGTGTTTGGGCTGGGTGGAGGAGGAGGGGGCATTAAGCTAGATGGGAGCCTACTGCACTACTGAACAACAACACCTCAATAAGTCCAACATGCTGAGCAGAGATTAACAAGACAAAGGGCCGGCAATGTACAATACATGCACAATACAGTGACTCCTTGTGTCCATGATGAAGAAACTACATTTTAATTTTAGATTTGTAATATTTTTTTTATCTAAAGTAATTCTTAAATATTCAAACTTTAAAAATGTGTGGTTTATACACAGTTTAAATAAATGTTGCAACGATTTGTCAACTGAAATGTGCATCATATGTCCACGGCTTGGTGTCATTCCCTCTTAACTTGCTTAACTTCAGCAGGGTGGTAAGCCATGAATTCAAATCCAAAAATATGAAAAAGCCTTCAGGAAAAATCTCGTATTTCACAGTGCGTAGACAGTTTTGTTTGTTTTAACCGACTTACCAATAATTTTTATCTTTGGTTAGAAATTAGCAAACAACAAAAAATGCAGTATTGAAAGACATTTCCAGAACAAACAGACTGCATTTGTTGAAATATGATTTTAAGATTTCATGTCAAAGCTCTGCTTAACATTTACTTTCTGTTTGACAAGAGCAAAGAGTTTTCTTAATTTGAAGTGGAAGTTTTACTTTACAAATCACAGATATGGCAGATTGGTAAAGGACTGAAATCATCTTTGCAAGTGTTTTAAATTACAGGTCTTCAGGTATTAATAGTGTGGTGCAAAAACAGGGAGGTTCTGACAAAAATATGAACAAACAGTTTCCTGTTTACACATGCAGAAGTTATGGAAGGCTTCAGCTGTAATCTCATTTATGTTAAGTCTGATATTGACTTTCCTTGATCCCCACCAACTCATATATGATCATATGAACATAGGACATATATGAATGTTTAGTTGCTAAAGGCTTCACTATGTTCACCAGTTAGGCCTAATCTGTGTCTGTTGTTTGGTGCTGGGCAGGTAGGGTACAGTGGGTGTTTGTCAGAGGTATTTTTTCTAGACACGAAACAGCTTGTTTAATGAGAGCATAGAGGCTGAAGTTTAACCAAAACAATGAGCTGAAAGGTGCTAAAGGACTTCTTAGAGCTGAGAGGAATTGCATAGACAGTTGATAATTCTCTGTTGGTTTGTTACTGAGAGCAACATCCTTCACATTACGCATAGTCATTTATTCCACTGCAATTCATTAGTGCAGCTTTGAAGACTACACGCTCACTACAAATGGTCACGGAGGACATGGAAAAAAATAAACATGAGCACTCAGACTGTTATCTGACAGTCATGGTTGGATCTTTGGATCCCTGTGTGGGTGCATGTAGGTAAAGATGAGGAACAACAGAGAGAGGAAAACCAACAAAAGCAGGTGTGATATTCTCTGCTATGACTGAGCTCCTCTTCTGTGCTAGTACAGTCCAGTGGAGCTTCACAGCACTCAGGAGGGGGAGAACGAGGGAGTGGGAGAGACAAAGGCAGACAGAGAGAGAGAGAGAGTGTGTGTGCAAGAAGAGTGGGACGAAAGCCAGCTCACCCCACCCTTACTGCTGCTGCCTGCAGAGTGAGGAGTGCTGCATTTCCTGAGGGCAATGCAGAGGACAAGGAGGAAGAGGATCATTTCTGTTAAGGTCACCATATAGCAAATGTAGAGCTGGGATGCAAAAAACAGAGAGCCTGCGGCGAACACAGAAACTGAGAGGGACAGAGACACCAAGAGAGAGAGACAGACAGACGGACAGATACAGAGAGAGAGAGAGACAGATGAGCTGCAGCATTCAGCACGATGCATCTGTTGTCCAATGTTCTCCACAAAGATTCAGCTTCGCATAATCAGAGGACAGAAGTGGGAATGAATCATTTTCACACTCCGAAAAATGCGCCCACGTATTTCACTCTCATCGCTTGATTGTCCTTTGACTGTTCTATGATTGGATGTGTTTGTTTGTTCTCTGTTTAAGGGCTACTGCTCTCGACAGCTGCACGTTTTTTAATATGAAAAGACCTCTTCATTATGAGGTTTTCCCTGAAATGTTGTCAAAATCACACTCTTGCAAAAAACAAGATGTTTTAGAGTATGCTTGAAAAGAATATATTCTATGTAAAATGATGGAAAACCTAAACTCAGTATCTCAGATCTTCTCTGAAGAGAAAACTTCTTCAAATGATAAGCTGATTAATCAATTAGTTAAGCAACAAAACATATTTTACTAATTACTTTGTTATTTGAGTCATATTTTAAGTAAACTTTTAGGGGAAAATACCAAACATGATCTTGTATCAACTTCTCAAATTAAAGATTTGCTCCTTTTCTTTGCTTTTTGTGATAGGACACTGAATATATTTAGGTTTAAGAAAGCTGGTTGGACAAAACGAGTAGTCTGAGGATTTCGTCTTGGCTTTTAGAAGTTGTTTTGGGAAATTTTTCACTATTTTATGACATGTAATGAAAATAATTGTTGCAGTCCCAAAAACTTCAGAATTTCCCACTCAGCACCTACAAAACCCCTCAGTTGGTTTATGCACATGTGCATGTGAATGCAGGAGGAAGTAGAGAGAGGAGGGAAGAGCGCTTCAGGCCCCTGAGGTGTGTAACAACTCGCAGGGAATGACAGACGTAATCGGGCCTCTCCTGGGACAGGAGGATTAGTGTTGAACCATTACCTTAGCCCCGTGAATCTCTGCTAATGGCTTCAGTGAGAGGGCACTGTAGTACAGAGGTAGGACACATTTAGATTGAGACCTCACGCTTCATAACAACATAGACTGCAGCAATTTCTCCTGATAGCGCAATGCAGAAAGAGCTGCGACAATTATGTGTCCAACATGTCTTTATTCACCTTTTCGTGCAGATCCACAGAGCAGATATACACCCCCATCCCAAGCCGAAATGAGCATACACCAGCAGATCCTTAAAAATTTATTGAGGTTAATGTAAGGTGAACTCATATGTGATATCAGAAAAAAAAACAAATAACCCTTGCATAGATCACAGACCATGCCTTTGTCATCATCTGACAAACTGAACACATTGTAGCATAATCCTTGGTAAACAAAATGTGACAATGACGGCTGGATTGGATAACACAATCAGAGTTTGGTTTGCTTGTGGATGAAAAAGAAGAGCAGAGGAGTTCAACAGTCCTTTTTGCGCTTTGCTCCAAAACGACCTTACTTAGTGATTCAATATGCATTCTTGACAGAAAGGACAAAGTCATAGCCATCACATTTCTTACACAAACCAGATCTTCTCATCAAAGGTCGCCTTTGGTGAAAGAGGTATAAAACATACCAACATTTGACTCTGTTCAGTGCCTCCTCAGCAGGCAGAAAGCAGCCCAGTATCAAGATCTTTAGCGAACAAGAATGCCTTAAAACCAATGTAGTACAGAGAAGGGTGTGTGGCACAGGCCCTACTTAGACATGATGGGCATGTTTCCCACAACACAGTATCACTACAGTCTAGACTGAGATAACAATAGGCAGAATGTCACTTGAAAGAGCGTTTCAGTCCTAGAATAGAGATAAAGTTTGAGAAACTAGCCCTTTAGTGTCCTTGCTCACATTCAGAGCCTAGCAAGCACAACCTGAAAGTCACACTCGGCTCAATTACCCAACGCCATCTTAGTGAGGTCAGCGCTAAGGTGCTTTCAAGAAAAAGTCCAGCAGAGGACCCGTTTCACAATGACGTCTGAACAGGGCCTTACAGTACGCCTTGGTGCAGAAAAAAGCAAGGGTTTCTTTTTTAAATGATGCAACTGTATTATAGCTGATCCACAGTTTGAAAGGCAAAACTCATGCAGTCTTCGTTTGACCATGCATTTTTTTTGCGATTAGTAGGTTTCTGTTGAGATACATTATAGCAGTAGGTTCAGCAGTGGAGATTGGAAACATGAATGTGAACATGGTGTTTGAATGAATCTTGTTTGGCTTTTCTTTTTTTTTTCTTGAAACCAAGAGGACAAACCATGTGTTTTTTTTTAATAATAATAGTCTTTTTGTCCATATCATTTAGTGTACAGCAATTGATCATAATACAGTAGTTTAATTATCATGGCTTGCCAGCGGAACATATTGTCTTTGATACTCCAATATATGGCATGTTGTTCCTATATTAGTCATGTTACAGTGCCACCAAAAAACAAAAGGAAAATAAAAAACACACATTAAAATTGTTTTTCATATGTAATTGCAGTATACAGTGGTTACTTTTCTTAATCTTATCATAGCTAAATTGCATTTTGTTCTCAAGACATTACATGTTTTTTCTAATAGTTTAATTAGGTTGTCATCATTTTTTTTAGATCCTCTTGTTTGTGTTTATTTGCAGAAGCATCTAACAGCAACATCTAGTAGTAAGCTAAACAAATAAATATGTAAAACATTTTACGCACCCTCTCTGACTTTCTCTCACCAAGCTGATCAGTCTAGTGAACTGAAGGTATAGATCTTTTCTAAGTGCATTATGGGTTTCCCCATTGGGACTGTGTTACAGGTTCGACTGAACCCGTCAGCAGCCTTTCTTCCTGACTACAAAACAACTCCAGTTCGAACTGGGCGGTTAATGGGGACAGCCACTTTTACAAAGCCGAAAATTGGATTCTCTTCACAAGTTTCGCTCAGTGAAATGTCACCGTCTACACTCGACACCACCGACTTTACAAAATCACAGAACAGAGGGTAAGCGATTGGTACATAAACAGCCCTGTTGTGAGTTATCTGTCAAGTGATCGCAGCTTCTTTAAAATAGATTCTGTTCTTTTCTGTCCTTTTTTGTTTTTTTTAAAAAAGCATCTAAGAAACAGGCGATTTGTTATTCTATTGCTTTTTAAGAATGCATGTTTCTGTTGGGTAACTGAATGTATAGCACCATCCATACATGCCATCACAGCAAGAGTATCAACAGCACTGCTTATGTGAGGGGTTCATAAGTATTTTCTTCACCTCACTTTCAGCTGTTTCCTGCAGGACATGTTATACACATCACTACTTGTAAGCATGAGTTGTAAAAGAAACAATTACCTGATAGCTGCATTGATGAGACTATAATATCCCTATATCATTCTACATGGTAATATAGTGTATGGTATTGGGTATTATTTTTGTCCTCCTCTATACAAATTGGAGATCCCTGACACAAATGTGTATCTTTTTTGCTCTCATGATAAGTTGCTGACATCTAGCAAGGCTCTTGAATTTTTACCTTGCCTGAGGCAGACACTCTTCAGCAGTACAGTACGGAGATCGGTTCTAAATAAAATGACAGCGCCCTAAACTAACCAACCAGCCACCAGTAACCAAACAGGAACAAGAATTACATAAGGGAAAAAAAAAGTCTTGCACAAAACAAATAACAAAGGCTTGCTTTAGCTGATGCTTAGATAATGTGTGAAGACAAAAATGGTCGTCCTGTACTAGCACCACCAAAGGATAGCCACTGCACCAAAAGAAACAACTATGACATTCAAGCAGCACTGCAGCAGATTTTTTTTTTTTTTTTTTTTTTTTACAGAGTACTAATTTAAAAACAAAGAGCGTACAGTACAGTGCAAAATATTACTGTTATTTGGATGAATTCCTCTGGATATTGAGTGTAGATTGATGTGCAGAAGTAGGAGATTTTCAAGTAGTCATTACAACATGTCCAAATCTATCTGCAATAAGTCTGTCTTGATATGCTAAGACAAAATGCACTACGTTTGAGCAGGCGCAGTGAAATTAAAAAAATCTCCAAGCAAAATTAAAAAAAAGGATGGTTGTGCAAAAAATACGGGCTGCACCTCGCTGTGCGTTATAATGTCCAAGCATTGCGGGATGACAAATAACAGACATCTCCACTGTCTTTTACACATGTGTGTGTTGAAACACACTCAGGTGCATTTCTGTGACTCATCAGTAACTTTAGATACCATTACTTCAAAGAAACTAACATACAAAAACAGTCAATCTCATTCCATCAGGAGAGTCAACAATCTCTACAAGCTCTCTACAAACAAATATTTTGATTGTGCGTAGCTTTAAGTGAAAAAAGGAGCAGGATTGTGGTACACTAAGTGCTTGTGAAAAGGCTATGCTTTGGGACTCTCTCATTCAATGCTGCATAACAGCAGTCCACTCTTAAGGTTGCATTATGGTATAGGAAGCCCTGCATTGAAGCTTGCAGCTTGCAGCAAGTTTGCAATGACCTCACTGAGGTAGAGACCCTGAAAGGATGCATGGTGCACAAACAAAAAGAACAGACGTACATAAAATATGTTTAAAACTTATGGATATTCCCTTTTGAATTGGATTGGTAAATATACAGAGTACAATACATTGCTGCTTAAGGGCATAATTAAGTGCATGACAGCATCAAAAATGGGTTGTGCATAACAGCTATGGATCATCTTTTTTTTTGACCACAAACACCTGCTGTTGCTCATCTGGCATCATTAACATTATACCAACAGTGTATCAACATGAGAACAGAAGGTAAACCAGCTCTGCTCAACCACGAAGATCCCATTGTACACAGAGGCACTTTCACTGGTCCTGTTGGTGAAAGGGATAAAGGCACTAGCAACTAATGTAAGAATAATTCTCTGTAATGTGAAGTAAAATTTGGTATTGATCCCTTTTAAGTGGATTCCAAGCAAATATGTACTAAAATTTGGCATGGAAATGGAAGCATGACTAATGATATGTTAGGATTTCTTGTTCAAAGAAGGTCCATGCACTGCACTATTGACGTAATGCTGTAATTGGTGCTTATTATGCTTATATGCATCTTTGATAATATTTATTCAGTTTTTTCGACTACTTAAATTAGAAACTCTGCATCTTCAAGGTGGGTTTGGATATATTTGATCAAAATTCAGAAACATCCAGAATTTGATTTCCTTAGTTTCCCTGACGATAGGGCACTGCAGAGTGCCTGAACTGCAACAAGCTGTATACTCATGTCATGCATTAAATATACCAGAATACAAAAGTACCTTAGTCGATAGACCATAATGCAGGTTACTTTTTTCATGCTATGATCTCATTTATGTACTGTTCCCTTAAGATTTAACATTCAATTTCTATACTTCTAAATGATTAGCATTTCAAATCAAAAACTCATCCAGTGCGATCGGTATGAAAACAGATGAGAAGGGGTGGATGGAGGCAGGTATCCAAAAGAACATCCTTTCCATTATGTGAGATATGTCTCATGCATGCCGATATCAAAATGGAAATTCTCTAATCATGCTCATGTGAAGCTCACTTTATCATTGTGCTGTGTTGCATCTAAAGGGCATGGCATTGAATCACTTGGTGATATCACAATTACAGCATCTGCTAGAAAACAGCAGCATTGCGGATGTCTGTGAAGCGTTTAGATCACCATCTGTTTACATCCAAACGAGAGAGATCAGTCTTCCTCCTATAAGGTGCTTTGCTGAATAGTAGATCCTTTGTCAGGAGAGAGGAGGGAGGAGGGGGGAGCAAGGGTCACCTAACTTCTTGGCGCTTACCACTTGGCTGCAGATGCTTGCATGTCTCTGCAGACTTTTCTGGTGCATTGTGCAACTTGCTGAAATGTTATCTGTACTCCATGCATAAGATTTTAATTATCACGCCGTCATCTGATAAGTCAGTGTGTGCTCTGCATCCTCCAGGGAGCCGTGTATATGCGTAATAATTGATGTTTTTCTTTTTGATGTACATATGTATTTGTAGGGTCAGAAGAATTAATTATTCTATCTACCTGTCATTTACTCTAGGCGCTTTGTTTTTTCTGTTTCCTTTCTATATAGCTGAGCATAGTTGTAGGCCTAATGCCATAGAGTGCTTTGGGGAGGTAAATGAAGCATTCCTTACTGATGGTCTACTCCACATATGACAGTCCCATAGAGATCCAAAAGTTCCTAAGTAGTGTCTAAACATCTGTAAGCAGCTTGCTTTTATTTACACAGTTTTGGTTGGCTATAGTGCAGTTGCCAGTTCTGAGGTTTGCCTCCCTAAAGTTGTCGATGCTATTGTTTATGTCTCCATCAATCTCCATGTACTCTGACTTGCTGACAGTGGATGAACTACGGCGGCTGGAGTTGGTTTCAGAGGGGATGTTGGGATTGCTGACGTTGAGCAGCTGGGCCTGCTCTTCTCCCTCAGTCTCCCTGTGATAGAAGTAGTTGAAGTTGGACACAATGACAGGCACTGGCAGAGCAATTGTCAACACTCCAGCGATGGCACACAGAGATCCTACAATCTTGCCTCCCATAGTGACCGGGACCATGTCCCCATAGCCCACAGTTGTCATAGACACAACAGCCCACCAAAATGCATCCGGGATGCTGCCAAAGTAGGATCCTTGCTCCTCTGCCTCGGCAAAGTAGACAGCGCTGGAGAACAAGATGACTCCAATGAACAGAAAGAAGATCAGCAATCCGAGCTCTCGCATGCTGGCCTTGAGGGTCTGTCCCAAAATCTGCAGTCCTTTTGAGTGTCGTGACAGCTTGAAAATCCGAAACACCCTGACCAGACGGATCACCCTGAGGATGGCCAGAGATGTTGCCTGCTCCCCCACTCCGTCGGTTTCTGGGTCTTCAGCCAGCTCAGTGCCAAGTGTAATGAAGTAAGGGATGATGGCCACTATGTCAATCATGTTCATCATGTTCTTGAAGAAGGCCGGTTTGCTCGGGCAGGCCAGAAAGCGTACTATCAATTCAAAGGAGAACCAGATTATACAGAGTGTCTCAATGATGAAGAAGGGGTCAGTGAGAATATTTGGCTTGTAATAAACAGTACTGTTCCCAATTGTCATCATTCGACCCGCAGGGTCCTCTTTCAGCTGGGGTAAAGTCTCTAAACAGAATATGACAATTGAAATGAGGATTACCATCACAGACACTATGGCAATCCCTCTCGCAGTGCCTGAGCTCTCTGGGTGCTCAAAGAGGAGCCAAATCTGACGCTGGAACTCCTTCTCAGGTAGAGGACGCTCTTCCTCTCTGATGAAACCCTCATCCTCACGAAACTTCTCCATGGCATCCACTCCCAGCTCGTAAAATTTAATTTCTTCTGAGAACATATCCAAAGGGACATTCACTGGTCTTCTCAGCCGACCCCCAGACTGGTAGTAATACAGGATGGCATCAAAGCTGGGGCGGTTTCTGTCGAAGAAATACTCGTTTCTCAGGGGGTCAAAGTATCGCATCCGCTTTTTGGGGTTGCCCAGCAATGTTTCCGGAAACTGGGAGAGAGTTTTCAACTGTGTCTCAAACCGGAGTCCGGCTATGTTGATGACCACCCTTTCGCAGCATTCGTGGTCATTGTGGTCTGGGGGGTAGGTGTCCTGTGGGTGGCCAGGGACGGCCGAGGTCTCGTCCATGTTATCTCCTGCTACCACGGTCATTTTGGGAGAAGGAGGAAGTTGAGGAGGAGTTGTGTTGTGATGTCAGTTAGTCTGACTGAGCAGGCATTCAGGTTCGGGGGGAAATTTTCCACTCTTCAGCTTCCCACACCCCTTAAATCGTTGGAGGCGTCCCCAGATATGAGAATATGAGGGGGTTGGTTGGCTGCTTTGCCTCAGTGCGGTTCCACTGCGGTTCTCGCTGACTTGACCATTGCTGCTCTCCAGTGCATCTGCTGCTGTTGTTACTGCTGCCTCTGTCACCCAGTGAGGAGAAGAGAGAAAGAGAGAGAGAGAGAGAGAGAGAGTCAGAGACAGAGTGAGAGAGAGAGAGGGGAGGAGGAAATAATGGGATCAAACAGCCAAGATATTTGCTAGCTCAGCATTTTTTGCAGTTTATTTATTTATTTATTTAACTCCCTCAGCCTGCAATTAGTGCAGTTATCCAGCAGTAAAGATGAAATTTCCACCTTGCCGAGGCATTTCTGACATATCCATAATGTAGGAATTTACAATCTCCGTGGTACACCTAAGTGAGAACATCATGATCTTCTTGCACTGTATGGTGTTTTCTACACTCTTAGTAATTCCTGTTGGTAATTCTACGAGTGCTTTTGTCCTGTTCTTATCCCGTTACACTCGTATATTTTTGTACAGATTTTTACTTTAGTTTAACATAAAAACGCCGTGTTTCTACGTCTTAAAGGTGCATGGCAGCGATCCATCCTACGCCACTCTAACCAGCCTGAATTATGATGTGACGCATAAGATTAGATACTGATATAATACAAACTGATGTTTCTACATGCAAACAGCCCGCAGGCCTTACGAGGCAAAAGATGCAATAATGCACCTGCGAAATAGAAAAACAACACAGTGGTTGTCTATTATATTTACATCATTACAACAACATCAGCTGTCAATGAAAGGATCTAATCAATATCCGTTGTACACGTCCGAGGCTTACCGTGGGTTGATCTTGAAAGGTCTTGAATGCGTCTTATTCTCGAGTAAAATCATCCAACGGCAGAGCACCAGTGGGTGTCATGTGGTAACTTTACACTAAACCTACCAAAAAAAAAAGAAAAAGAAAGGCTAGGACCTTCCCGTGCTCATCGCCATCCCAACTGTCCGCCACGAAGTGCCCACAAATAGTTTTGAATGCCTTACGGCGGAGAAGTAAAATGAGATTAAAATAAGATGAAAATCAGATGAGCTTAATGAGTAAAGCCCGCGATGTAAAAGACAGAAGGGCAAAGCTGTAGCGTCGGTAGTTGCTGCTTGCGCGGCGGCGAGGTGGCGTGAACAGCTTACAGTATACCGCAGGAGAAAATGTTGCGCTGCAATTCAGGGGGGGAGATACAGTGAGGGGCAATAAGCGAGCCCTTGGCATTTCCAGACATCACTGCATCAGCAGGAATCTGCTGCTTTTTTTGCGAGTAGACAAGATGACGGGCAGAATGTGTTTCAGCGCGGCACGGAGAGCGGAATGGAAACATCAAAACGGATAGTTGAAACAGTCAAGTGCGGCGGCGAGGTCCAAATGTTTTCTCCAGAATGTCAAGCAAGTTTCGCCGTGCATTTTACATGCAAGTGCAGGGGAGGTGATGGAAAAAGAGTGGAGGGGAGAGGAGAGGGGAGGGAGGGCAGCAGGAGAAGGAGGAGGAGGAGTTGGAGGGTTTCGACGCAATGCAGACCGACTCTACTAAAGCACGCCGCCAGAAGTTCTCCATACACCACAAAAACAAGAGCGCTTTTGTGCCAGCACTGGCGCAATCAGACTGCAAAGATAGACAGATGTTAACAAAACATCTGAATCCTCACTGTGCAACATCTAGGATCATCTCTAATTTGGAAAAACTGGTCTATCATTAATTAGTGAGAGATTTAATCACCTTTCCATTCCATCACTCCAGGATTCAAGGATAGCGCGGTCGTTAGTTGGATGTGACAAGGATTGACACACTTAACATTGCTGGGACAAGACTTTGTTTTGTCATTTTGATCATTTTACAAAAACATAAAATCGTCACGATGTGTTTGCAGCCATCATAGCTATGCAACACCACATCACATCACGGCGAGCTTGCACCCAAGGTGGGCACGTCCCACGCCTAATATGTGACACTTTATGACACTAATAAAGTTATAATATCTTTTCACTCTCCACTTATTGCTACAGGTGCAGATCTGAGACAAATGTAGGAAAATTTTGCTCTGCAGAGGGCGGGGAATCGGTTTCAGCACCATGGACAGCACAGATGATTTATGCGCCTCATAAAAAACTACAAATCCCAAAAACAAACACCAGAACACACTCAACTTACTACAATATTGCATCTAAACAAATACTCAAATGACAAACCCTTATTTGTCCACTGTTTGTGTTTGTCCACCTCGAAGGCCTAAATGTGGAAGGGTTTTTGGGGCCTAGAAACCCCGTGTGGGGCTGAGCTGAAATGACTCAACAAAACTGTCTTCTGACTTTTAAAAACACATATTCAACACAAAATTGGGTAAGCAGACGTCAGCTTGATTTGTAAAATCTAACTCCAGTCAAATGATTACCCCTACATTTGTCACTATTACATCCTATTAAGTTAATTGGTTTCGTGGCAAGATAACCCAAAGTCTGGTTCTTTGTCTTTTTTCCCATCATTCAGCACCAAACGCCCAGGAAGTGAGTGGAAAAAAAATGACAAGTGCTACATTTTCATCATTTATTTAAAAAAGGATTAAATTAAGTTCACATACATATTTAAATTAGAAAAATAAATATTTTATTACATTTAAAATTCACATTGTATCCATGTCATGCAGACGTTGCATCATTGTTTCACTTGGCTATGTTGTTGTTGTTTACAGCGAGCTGCAATGCAACCTGAATGTTTGTAATAACACAGCGTTAACTTTGCGCAGTAAGCTGCATGAGAAAATGACAAACTTAAAATTACAAAAACGCAGTATACACAAGGCTTTTATACAAAGAAAGCGTGGTCATTTGTAGATCCTACACAAGAGAATGTTGATTTTCTACCGATGATACACACAATGTCCATTAAGCCAGACTGAACATTTTCCAAACATAGGCATTTCACGAATGTCCATGAAAACAATATCCAGCAGTTTGCCGAAGAGAATCCCACACTTGTAATTTGTTGCGTATCTGAGGGAGAAATAGACTTCACTTAATCGTCTGCCTCCTGCAAATAAGCAGAAAACAAAACTCACTGTGTAAATATGAGGAGGTAAGAGAAAGCAGTCAGGCTTCTGGTGAGCTTAGTTAACCATCACAAGCATCCAGATGCATACTGAGTTTAAGAGCATGATCTCATGGGGCTTATGTTTAAATCAGTCAAGGCCAGCTGCAACAGTGCACAGATACTCAAGCTGAAGTATTAACTCTGCACCCACAGAACCCCAGCAAAAGTGTTGTGTCTGCAGGGATATTTATCATCCACAGAGTGGCGCTCGGAGCTCACTTGTCATTATGATCAGATTCTTATGGAAGCATGCCATAAGCTCCTAAATAAAATCAAGTCTGTGATGTTTTCTCATATCTCTCATAGTAATGGCTATTTTCAGAGCTGTAAGATGTGTTATTTATAGAAAATAGTCTCATAATGATGAAAAACTATGCTGTGATTATGAGATACTCATCTTTTAATTATGGAATACTTATCTCATTACTATGAAAACTCTTGTACCCTGAGGGGTAGAGCCTCGGTTAAGCCGAAAATCCCGCAGTGCACACACAGGCAAACAAGCCAGGAGGGCTACTATTAGATTTGATAGCAATGACGAAGGTTACATGCTGTTCCGTCTCAAAATGTTTTGCAAAGTAATTTATACTGTTTCATCGTGCGTGGGCCAAATACAGTGCAGCGCATGACTTAGTCCAGAAACACACAGAGACAGACGTAAGGCTTCTACAAAACCTAAACAGCCTAATTAACTTAACTGTGACAAAGGGGTTTGTGTTTTGGTTTGGGTTTATGTGTCTGTGTCGGTCTTCGCCGTGCACTTTCCCCGCGCATAGCCGCTCACCTAGTGTATGATGGACGCTTTGACGCATGGCTGAGTTCTCAGCTATAATTTTATTTAAAGCCTGGGCCCTTTGAAAGCAGGCCTTGTGATTTTCCATAATAGCAGAGAGACAAAGCTTGGTTCATGCTTCTCGCCCCCTTGTGCGTAAAATACCTCTTGCGAGCTTGGGGGCCTAGAAAACATCTCCAAGTTTACTTTTACTTGGTTTATGCAATTTCCCTTCATATACTGAGAGGTTTCGTATTCTGTGGCTCAATTACTGTTTTATTTTTACCACGTTTTATTGGTGCCCCGGGCTCCTCAAATGTTTTCATGCGAGGGCCTTCAAGTATGACGCATTAGTGCATAGTTCCTGCTCTTAATTGATTGACACTGAATTAAATCACTGTGAAATCGAGAACATATTGATTTAAGTGAGGATTGTAGCATGGATATCCAAAGCTCTACATTTGGGAACCACTGTGCGTGCGTGTGCGGTATCCAATATGAAGGAATCTGTACGTCCACTGGAAGACAACTCACCAGAAAATAAAACTCCCAATGGTGCGTTCATACATCTGTTAGTTTCCCTGTGTATGTCTCCACCGTGTGTACATTTGGATATGTCAAAGCTTCCAAGTCGTCGCTTTCCTGATAGGACTCCGTTTTGGAGAGCGACTGGGTACTTTTGTTTGAATCACATTCACCAGAGGAGGGCTGCTGCTGCGGCTGACCGCAGGTCACGTGCACGTACTGAACATTTTCCTCCTCCTCGTTCTCTCTGTGGTAGAAGTAGTTGAAATTTGACACTATCACAGGGACAGGTAACGCAATGGTTAGCACTCCGGCGATGGCACACAAAGATCCAACGAATTTCCCTCCGATGGTAGAGGGACACATGTCTCCATATCCAACTGTGGTCATTGTCACCACAGCCCACCAAAACGCATCAGGTATGCTTGAAAATCCAGATTCAGGGTCTTCTGCTTCTGCAAAATAGACAGAGCTGGAGAATAATACAACTCCGATAATCAGGAAGAATATGAGCAGCCCCAGCTCTCTGAGACTCGCGTGAAGCGTCTGGCCGAGAATCTGGAGACCTTTGGAGTGTCTGGAAAGTTTAAAAATCCTGAAAACACGGACCAGTCGGATGACCCTCAGTATGGCCAGAGACGCGGCCTGCTGACTGCTGCCCTGATGCTCAGCAAGATCAAGGCCCAGAGTGATGAAATAAGGAGCTATAGCCACAACATCGATCAAGTTCATTATGTTTTTAAAGAAAGCTGCTTTACTAGGGCACGAGAGAAATCTCATGGTGAATTCAAATGAGAACCACACAATGCAAAGGGTCTCCACCATGAAAAACGGATCCGTGAACGGACTGAGCTCTTTGCCTTCAGCACTTCCATTGCCGTTATTGTCAGGTACTAAGGGGACTTCTCTAAACTCGGGTAAAGTCTCCAAGCAGAATATGATGATGGATATCAATATAACCATGACAGAAACAATAGCAATTATCCGTGCAGGTCCTGAACTTTCTGGATACTCAAACAGGAGCCAAAACTGGCGTTGAAACTCGTTATTTGGCAATGCGCGTTCCTCTTCCCTCGCCAAGCCCTCATCGTCTCGGAAAAGCTCTATGGCCTCCTCTTCAAGTTCATAAAACCTTATTTCCTCCAGGAAAATATCCACAGGGACACTCACGGGCCTCCGAAGCCGCCCTCCTGACTGGTAATAATATAGGATAGCGTCAAAGCTCGGCCTGTTTCTGTCAAAAAAGTATTCATTTCTAAGCGGGTCAAAGAAACGCATCCTTTTACGCGGATCTCCTAAAAGCGTTGTCGGAAAGCGTGAGAGGGTTTTTAATTGCGTCTCAAAACGCAGACCTGAGATGTTGATGACCACCCTTTCGCTGCACTCCTGATCCGCTGGTTCCAAGTCTGCAGCATCTTGCAACAAAGGAGTTACGACCACAGTCCCTTCGTGGTTCTCCTGGGACACCACAGTCATCTTTTTACCCCTCCGAGGGTAAATCCGTCACTCACCTCCTTGGTGCCTTCCTCTTGCCCTTCTGCCTGTGCGTCCTCCCAACCCTCTTTCTCATGCAGCCGCTCGAGAAAAGTAAGAGTCCCCTTTTTTGCGCACCAAGTCCCAATGGTTTTATTTGTTGTTATCCAAAATCGTTGTGTTGTTGTTGATTTATACCGTCCTTTTGTCAGATTAGAGCCTCTGAACTGTCAACTTTCGATGGTGCAGACAGATCTCTACTTGCATAAGCTATACGCATGGCTATCATATTCACACCATTTTAAACTCCAAAGCCCTCCCCAAGTTGGAAGAGCAGATGACACTTGCTGCTGCTGCTGCTGTCCCTCTCACACTCACTCACTTCACTGTAGCAGAACTGTGGTTTCCAAATTAGCATGAAGCCTCACAAATTTAATCATTCAAACTTTAATCCAGTTTTGTTGTTTTGTTTGTTTGTATGTTTTTAAAGATAGCTCCCAATCAATGTCCTTGGTCTTGCTTTGTTCAGAGCAACATCCAATAAGTTTTCAGGATCCTGAGGGACTCAGAAATAGAGTGTCTCACAGTGCAGGTCCCTCATTCATGAAATCATGGGGCTATTCTTATCACAAGGGGAACCTCCAGGACCCGGCCCATGTCTACAGTTATAGAAACCAGAAGTACAGACTAAGGTGACAAATAGATCCAGCTTGTTGTGAGGTGTTTTTTTTTCTGCAGCTGGGCCTACATATTAAATGTATCCTGAAATAAATAAGATGAAATGACTTGAATGCCTAGTAGCTCAGAGCCCTGTATAACCAGGGGCCCTCCTGGACCCAGCCAGTGGAAACTGCTGGCTTGACTGACACTTGAGCAGCCAGAGAGGATAGTGTCTTCAGGAAGCCACAGCCAAAATAATATTCACCGTTCATAGAACCTGAAGGGCTCAATTGTCCAACTTGGAACATTAGGGCTGCCAGAAGACAAGTGACCTAGCCTCGGGGTCACTGAGATAAAACAGCTGCAAGTAGGTTTATTTATTCTCATATTAGTTACTGATTAGACCCTGCAAATCCTCTGCTGTCAGGAAAAAAACAAGTGTTTAATCCAAAACAAATCTACTCTCTTTCATGTTGAAGTTAAATAACTCTAATAATCTTGATGACTGAAAGATGAAATGTTTAGATGATGTGGCCTGGTGGTACTGAGTGAAGTTATGATGTGCATTTCAGCATTGTGATCTATTTATAGCTCAGTTTTTTCCACTTTCATTGCCTTTCATTACCTTTTTCATTGCTCTGTTATGTCCGTCACTGCAGTCGTAGACACAGGAGCACAACAATAATAGCACAGGGGTGCTAATCATTGTTGCTAAAACCAACCTGGATGGTTTGCATTATTACGTAGATGTGGGCAGTCTTTGGTGGCAATAACATGCCATCACAAACTTTTAATGTCAGTGGGGGGGGTTTTGTAGCCAGGTTAACAAGCATGAGTTCCCAGAGGAGCCCAGTTTTTTTGGGCTTTCCATTACTGAATGTAGGCTTGAATTTCAGAGTCAAATGTCAGTGTCAGGACATGGTGCCGCCTGCTGCTAATGTGTTAGCATATAGCGTTCACCAAATGACTGTCTGGGTCATGCCAAGGTGTCAGGCCCCGACTATATCCAAGGAAACAAACAATAACAAACAAGCTGAGGAATGGACACATGGCTCCTAGATATCAGTCAGACAAAAGAGCAAAGAATTTAAGCTATATTAATCTGTCAACATCTGCAGTAATCCCTCTGTGTCATCTTTATTTGTATTTTTCAAAAACTCATTAGTGGTAATTTCCTTTCATCTTTTTGGGATCCAAATCCCATCTAAAAGCATTGCTTATTTTATATCTTTATTATTCATTAATAGTAAATGTACGCTCTATTGTCGTACATGTTTGGGGTGTGTCCTGCAGTTGTGCCTTACGTGAAAATCACTACATTTAATTTGGAGACACATTGTGCAAAAAAAACCAATAACTGCATGTGGAAAGACGTAAACTTGGAATGACATGCTGTAAAGCCTGCATGGTACATGAATGCTGACAGCAGGGAACCTCCCATCGTTATTAATGGCTCAACCTAAGAATGGAGGAGACCCCCATGGTAACAAGATACTATGTATGCACTCACCAAAAAATAAAACACCAACTGCTTTCTCATCATTCTTTAAAAAATCACTGAGAGAGGTAGTGATCTTTACAGACGTTTATATTGCTATGATTTGAAAATTGTGATAATATGGTGATGAATAGATAATCAAACCATCTTCTAACTGTCACAACAGCATGATATAAAATGTTCAAAATGTGTAATCAGTAATACAATTAGCTCTATTTTTAAAAAATGTTCTCATAGTCATTTTAATGCTCAGATATTCTGAAACACAGTAATGTTCTTTTTTTTAAAGCTGTTAATTTGCCTTTTTAATTAAACTTCTGAGGCTTTTATTTGACTAAATATAAACAGAAGGAGGTTACTTACTAACCCATTGCAGACGTGAGGTAACCACAGTAGCAACTTGTGTCAGTGACTCCCTTTGGCTTTCCTCCTCCTGAACCCCAGGCCAAGTATTTACAAAGTGTGTGTGTATTTCTGTAAGTGTGTATCCGGCGTTGCTATTAGTACGAATGGTGAATGAACGCATGTGCATATCATGTTTGTGTGTGTGAGAGTGTGTTATAAATTGAAAGAGGAGTTTTTAGAAGGTCAGCTGTGCTAGTCAACAGCTCCTTTGGAGTGCATCGTTCTAGTTCCAACTCTTCTGCTCGAAATGAAATACGGGGCATTTGACCCAGTCTGACGTATGCACTGTAGAGCTGGTGATGACAGCATCTCAGACACAGGAATGAGTCTATAAAGGTAGAGCTATATCTAGATGATCTCTGATTCAAGCCGTTTTTATCGTTTTTAAGTCTCAGGCTTCTTTAAAGTAACATATCAGTAGTTATCCCAAATTACCATATTTCCAAAAGCGAAACTTATAAAGGAGAGAAAAAGTCACAGTGGACAGTGATTGTCAGGTCACATGATTTTAAATTACCTCACAATATGATGTTATATATCCTGATATGATACATATTTGTCTACCACCAGAGATTTTGCCATGTTCCCAACAATAACTTAAATATCTCTGGGCTTAATGAACTCCTCTATGTCTGTATTGAGAATTACAGAGCACGGCTGCTTTTGATCATACTAATTTGACATAATTTCTGTATTGAAACTGCATACTGTATACTTATATATACTTCAGCATTCTAGAAGTTCTAGGAACCTACCATTGATGTCAAATTACCAGTATCATATTTGCTGGTTTAGCTTTGCATATTTTGAGGATATATATCTGTCCCTGGAGGAAAATCTGACAATGGCCATGCTGAGTTAATGATTTAGTCATCATAAATGAATCATGTAATAAATCTTAAACTTATACTGTAGAGTGAACTTTGTATGGATTACAGCACACATTTTTGTGTTAACTCATCAGCAAGTGTACATTGTTGAGATGTGAGGAGTGTGTGCAGCTGCATCTAATTAACAGTGTGAAAGTTTTTGCCTACAGAGCCTAAGCTGTGTTTATACCGTCCCCAGTAACTGCTTTGCAAGCTCAGTCGCTTCACTCTGAGGTGTTTGAACCCAGGGCTTCCACTCTAGAAAGTGGATACCCCAACTAAGATGCTTGCCAGTTTCTGGGTTTTGATAGCCACTACTTTTAGCTTGCTGTCATCTGAAGTTGATGTTCCTGTTTTTGCTGATAGGTAGCCAGGCATGCAGCAAGACATGAAACTGGACACTTTAGATCCGCAAGGGCAGGGTTCTTTGGAATTACCTCTGCATGTCCCATCCTACAGCTACCTCGGGTTATCATTTCACTCCTTGATCAAGCCTTTCCCTTTTTTAGTAGACAGGGCCGTCCAAAATCCGGGCCAGGAGGCAACTGCAGAGGGATCAGTTCACAGGAGAACCACACATGGGTTGTTAATCAAGGACTTCAAAGGTCTCAAAGTTTATTTTTTATTGGTAACTTTATGTTTATATGATTCTACTGTCAGACTCTCTTGGTATTTTTCTTGGTATTTAAATGCACTCTCATCAGCAGACTGTTGATTTCTATCAGTATATCAGTTTATATGTCATAGGCCTCTCATCCTCAGTTTGCTGAGCCTCAACCAGAAAATATATATTCCTTTTAGAGCTGAAACACATAATGAATAGTTGTTCAGGTGATATAGATAAAATTTGAACGATTTTGACAATTGCTGTGTCTGACATTCTCCTGTTCCACGTTCTCTAATATGAGAATTTTCTTTGTATATGTCATAAATTGAAATATTTGGGCTTTTGTTGTATTGATTGGACAAAAAAGACATTTGGACTTAATGACTTAATGTAAAAAAAATAGACACATTACTGATCAGAGTCATGAACATAAACAAAAAATAAAATAATTCTCCATTCTGCCATACTTTGAAACTTTGTCACTTAAAACAGACTTTAAAAACAAAATACTAACCAAGGTGACATTACTTCAAACTGCACTAGTTGGCAAAATAACAACTGGTAGGCCCATCTCAACCTAAAACCTATATCAAGGCAACAGCAACCTTTAATGATGCTGATTTTTACACATGTACCAGCTAAGAATTTGTTATCAGTAGCAGTGTCTGCTGACATTTCTTTGCCATATCTGTCACAAATAGTAATTCCTCCTCTATAAATTAATGAAATAGATTTCTGTGCTCAAGACATATTGACTTGTTTCCTTTCTTGCCAAGTTTCTGAATGTTTTTGGATGGTTTGGCTGTAGAGTCACAGTCAAATCATCAAAAAACATTATGCCTGAGTGCCTGTATAAATAATCTCAAGAATCATTTGAAGTGAGTGCAGGTTTCCCTTTTTCTGATTATTTCCTTTATAGGTAGAACCTGGCACTTACAAGGCCTCACTTGTTCAGAAGCTCAGAGGTTTACTCAGTGTTAACCCAAACATTTTCCTTCTTTGCACCTCACCTGCCATGTCTCTACACGTTACACTGGACTCTACAACGTAAACAGACCGCTGAACTGTGAGATTAGGTCAAGCTGAGGCTGTTGCTGACCATCTGGACTGCAAGTTGTTGCCCTGTTTATAGCATTTCTCAAATCCACTATCTCCAAAATGACTAACTTGTGCCTACTCATTAATAAATCTTGAATTACTTTCTCATATTCACAAACATTCAAAGCATGGTGGCTGATTTCCCTCCTTGTTTAGACTGAATTTACTCGCATACATTCTCAATTGAGCCCTCAAGATAGTTCCTCAGAAAGCCACTGATTAACAGTTTGGTTTTTTTTTGGATAATAACAGCATGTTCTCAGTGATTATGGAGGGGCGTTGTTGTCATCTTGGTATTTATACAGTACTTTTAAACATCTAATATCCATTATCATGCAACACTTGTCTTCCACAAGTTCCCTATATTCCAGTCAACATACAAACAAAAATAAATGGGAATCTTGCATGAATATTTAAAAATGTGGCCCTAATGTGTTTAATATTGCATTTGCAATCTGTGTATCTCTGGAGGGAACGCCACTATTATATGCCTCAACTACTGTAAATACAGCAAAATTAAACTAGGCCCACAGATTCATATTAAGAATTTATACTCATGTTTGTGTGTACAGACGCTGTATTTTCAGCTTTCACCAGAGCTGTAATTGAATCCAGCTCAAAAAGCAACCCACTGCTGTGGAACCTTAGAGACTCCTATAAATAAACAGGCAACACTCCTTCAACACTTGCCTATATGGCACATGGAATGATTAGCTCATAGCAAGAGCCCTCTGATCTCACAGTGTGTAGCCACAACTATTTTCTGTCAGTTACGTGCATTGCTTAAGTCATGGAGTGTGTCAAGAATGTAGTCTCTAAGGAATTTGGAGAATTTGGTTAGCCTGTACTGTACATTGGCCTTACATACATGTGATAATTAATGTTGTTGCATAAGGTCTTTCTATGAGTAATTTTTAAAGCTTGTTAAGGTTGCAATCAAAATGTTTATCATGTTGTGCAGATTACTATGTATTACCGCATATTAACCTGAGGCAGTGGTGATGGTGGTGACCTTAGAGAAAGAGACAGAAAAAAACAATATGATCAAACAAAATAATATGCATTTACTCTATGTTACATTCCATGCTAAATGGTGCTTCATTTATTCTGTTTAATTTGTTATGTTAAACTTTGTTGTAATACTTTACTACATTAACACCTAAACTGAACTATGTACTTTAAAAGGCAACAAAAGGTTGAAAATTATAGAGTTACATTCGACCAATAGGAGGTCGTCATTTAACAAAGTGGCTCTGATATAGTACCATTAGCTTATGTTATGCTAGCCTGTTAGCAGAACTAGCTTACAGTTACACAGCAATATAAGTACACCATTTGATTCATATATATGGCTATGTAATAAATATTGTACAACATTCATTCACCCTTTAGCTCTGAGTTTGTTTCCAACAACTCCTAAAAAGATTATCTGAGTCTTTTGTGAGCCAGATGCTGGTAGATAGCCACTCGTCTGTTGATGTTTTGTTGTAGCATACACTTAACATTCATGAATAAACTCAATGGCTAACTACATTACAGTCTATTGCAACCCATTAAAATGTGTTTTAACGGTTATCCTTGATTTTAAGGTTGTACCTTGGTTGTAAATCGAAATTTAAGCTTTTTTTTTCTATCATGTAATGTCCACTGAACCGTAATTTATCCTTCAGTTTAATTAGGTAAAACAGCGCCCCTCTGTATTGCAATATGATCGTGTGGTGAACTGGGGTAGTGCACTGCAATCGAAGTTGAAAATCCGTTTTACCTTATAAATATCAAGTAACGTTCACATTATCCCGCCGAAAGAAGATGTTAACGGTCGACTTTGTGTAGTCATGATGGCTATAAACAGCCCAGTAATTTTACAACAATGAAAACACTGGAAGCTAATCCAAAGAAAAAAATTCACGTAGTTTTAAATCGATTAACGTTAATTCTTTCTTTTTTATTTGTAACGCTAGCGATGCTAATCATCAGTTTTAGCTAGCTAGCAGTGATGATAATTTTTTGTAAGGGACGGAAAAGGAGGCCTTGCTACATCTATTAGTGAAAGGCTACTCGTGGGAAATGGCAGACATGACAGAGTTTGATATGTCAGTGGACCTGTCTGTGGTGGATGACTGAAGCCTATTGGGAATTACAAAGTGGTAAGTGATCTCTGTAATGGACAGTAGTTTTATTCAGATATTGCTAATATATGCTAATATTTTAACGTTAGCTCCTCTCTCTGCTCCCTTTCGCTGTTCTGACAGGCACTAAGCTCTGTTATTTAAGAAAGATCAGCAATAATGTAAAAATATTCTGTTGCAAGTAAAAATTAGCAACAAAATAGATTTGTGTTATCAAAAATGAAATGTAGGCTACTTATTATGCATACTGATCCATTTCAGCATAAAGTATTAAGTCTATATTGCTTGATAACAGTTGTTACATTGATGTTCAATGATTTACTTAAATTAATAACATATCATATTCTATTTGTTGGCTATATTTCGTATTATCGGTCATACTCTTAAAGAAAGTCTCAAAGTAATGTGGAGTGTAAGGGGACTCAAGTACTTGAGTACATGTACTTTATTCTCCCACTGCATACTAAGGCTGTGCAATTGCCAGAATGGTTTTGTTGCTTTAAATGATTCAAATGTAAGTTACCTTGTTTGCCTGAATGGAGCTGTTTTTGTTAAATAATTAGACTAGAGTTTGTCATTGAAAGCTGTTCACACATAGACTCAGCATCATGGACAGGACTTGCAGTGGTGTTGGACCTAAGGGTTGCCACCAGTTAACCCATGTGTGGTTTGCTCAATCAATAAATCAATCATATATATTTCTGTAGCACATTTTAAACAGCACGAGGTTAATCAAAAAGCTTTAAAAACAGAGGCAATACAATGAAAACAGTAAGAACAATTGTTGCCGTTCATGACCTGTATGGTAGTGTAAGTTTTGCAGAAATTGCAAATCATATGAATTCCATAGTTTAGTGATTCTTGAATGTTTATATTTAAAATTACTGTGCACATTAGAGAGTTGCCTCTTACTATGAACAGCCCAAACCACACCTGTGCAATCATTTTTGCTGTTTAATCAGCATCTTGATATGTCATACCTGTCACACGAATGGCTTATCCTGGCAAAGGAGAGAGCTCAACACAGATTTTAACTTCAACTCATTTGTTTAACAAAGTGAATGAGTTTAACGAAACTGATTTAAATTCTGACTCCAGCTCTAGAATGGATATTATGGAATTATGTCTCCAACCATTACAGACATTTTTTTTATTGTGTTCTTTCCTGGGTTTTCCTGACTCCTGAGGTATGAAGGGCAAACGCTGACATAGTATCAACTTAATAAAACTTTCCAGAAAAATTTGGTGATTTTAGAAACTGAATGTGCAGACCTAAAGAAAAAAATATTTTATATCTGTTAGTTTGTTGCAAACATGTCGATGCTTTAAAGGCAGAGCACAACAAAGATGACAGAAATCTACTATGGCACCACCATGGAACATACTTCACAAACAGGCAACATATAAAATGATGACCCACAAGTGAGAGCTTCTGCAACCTGCATTGTTTTATTTTCATTGTTATAAAATATGCTGTGAAACAAAAATCACACATGAATACATTATCAGTGAATGTGTCTAAATTGAAAAAGCAATTAGATGAAGTAAATAGTAAACCTATAAAATATCATCTTGTCAAAAGCTAATACATACATGTAAGGCATATTAGATAGTCAGATGGTCAAGTTCAGAAAATTATACATATGACGAAGTTCTAACATTTAATTAATTATTATTTAAATTATTAAAAACATCAGCTCAAGCATTAAGCTGTAGCTCAAATGCATGCTATATATTACTTTTTCACAACTGACTTTATTACTTATTGCATATTGGTCTGCAGCAATAGTTGAAGCAAACACAGATACAAACTTCATCTAGACTGAAAGACATACTGTAGATCTGCCCACTGTAGCATCTGTTTCTGGGAGGTTTTGCTGTCCCTTAGCAACCCCTAGTGGCCTCATCACATTTGGTAAATTAAAAAAAAAGTTAAAACAATATTTGATGAGTCGAAAGACAGCATTGCTTATCAGCTATTTTAATAATCAGTGAACGATTTTCTTCGTTTTTTTACAGCAAAAATGCCAGACATTATTATGTGCCGGGGTGCCAGCTGCTCAGATGTGAGTATTTGCTGCTTTTCTTTGTCTTATTTGGTGATAAAAATGAATGTTATTTGGTTTGGACGGTCTACAAAACAAAGACATCATCTTGGAGAATTGTGATAAACATAACTATATACTATAACTGTATAATAACTAATATTATACAGCCTAAATCAAGTGACTAAAATACAAAAAAATAAAGGACGCTGAGGTTAGTAGCATGAGAACAAATTTTTTGAAAAGTTTGAAAAGCAGGTGACAGAATAGTGTAAAAACATATAGCAAAAGCACATTTTAAAGACTAACTGACCAAAGTTATGAGACCAGTGCTTGCTTGTATTGTTTATAATATTGCTTTGTTCAGAGGTTGCAGAGCAATCTCTGCTCTGGAGCACATTCAGTAGTTTTACTTGAAGCATCTGAGCATGTGGTCTTTATTGCTTCACTATATCCGACATGCTGATGGTCTGCAGATGACGGTCTGTACGGATCAGACCAGCTGCCCTTGCTGTGCGCTAAAGAGAAGGCCAAAAGTCAGGGGGCGAGCTGGCAGAGGGAGGGGCAGGTTGTCTCTTGTTACTGGTACAGCAGCCAGAACTCAGTTGGACTCATCTTCCACTCCAAACTTTAGGCCTAGGATTGCTCGAGAACAAAAGTGGGAACACTGATGTGTGCTTTTATCTGATATTCATCTGCTGCTATAGAGTTGAGCAAAGAATGACACTCTGAAACTGGTGGTCTTGCTGTTAAAACCACCAATTAAAAGCCATCAGAACCTAGTGGATTAAGCTATTTTTAAAGAAGTTGTCATCCCTTATCATTTGTTAAGAAAAAAAAAAGCCTTCCATGTGAATGTTTTTTCCAATGTTTTGTCGTGTAATAGGCATATGATTAGCCCCCCAGTGAATATTTGGCTGGATTGTGTTATCTAACATGAGAATATGTCCAGTGTAGCCCCAAATTGTGTTGTAGCAATAAAAGTGTTATAATTATTCACAGTAAAACCTGTATTTCCTGTCAAGAGTACAGCCGAGAGTTATTATAAGACAGACTGAATTTTAATCTTGATATGATTAATATTTATCACACAGTATGCTTTTTAGTGGATATTCAGAAAAATGCTAAAAAAAAAAAAAGTGCACTAGGGCAATTGTATTCAGACTGTGAGAAATCAGAATCTTGTCTTTCTGTTTAGAATTTGATTTTGGTCTTTAAGTTGAGATGTCAGTTGTGATGGCTCAATTAAAATGTATGAAGATGAAAGGCTGCAGTTTACCCCTCAGTGCTTCGATACTCTTGGATCATCCAACTCGTATTTAATGACTGTCCTTTGCCAATGCAGCAAAACTTACTGAATGATTTGTTGCTGCTAATAATAGCCACCCTGTGAACGTTCATTTATGAGCATTTTGTTGTGCTCATATGATGGGACACTCACACATGTCTATGGAATGTTAAAAAAACACATCCATGTTCTGAAATGTATCAATCATGACACATGGATAAATGGAGATCAACTTTGCACTGGGGTAAGAATATCTCACGAGACCCATGTTCTTATTACAGTAATTGAACACATCATTGGATAGACCCGCTGTCCTGTCCTATAACATAAACTGACTGCTTACAGTAATCACTCAAATATATGAGAAAGTGACCAAAACTTCACACACTATGTGAACACAGGTAAAGAACAAAGGAAAATGAAAAGATTTACCTTACTGTACACACCAATAAAAATTAAATTAATCCAGTGTCTGTATATTTTATGCTCACTTAAAATGCAAAAATTTGGAAAGTACAACATTATAGTCCCATTTTTGCAAAACAAAATGTATATGTATAAAGATAAATATATAAAATATATAAAAGCAATAAATATATATATAAATATATGACAGCAATCTTTTTTTCAGTTATTTTATACTTAAATTATAAATAAATAAATATTTAGTTATCAAGCTCCAGTTCTCTCCTAAGACTAAAAATAATTTCTAAATTGTATTAATGCACAGAAGAAATGAAAATTGTTACACCAAAGACATTCAAATACTACACAAAATGCTTCATACATTTTATTGTCATTTTGCTAGCATGTCAGAGAAAACTGAACAAAAAGAGAAATGTGAGGGACAGAAACATCTGACATAAAAGACATCAAGCAATAGGACTAAATTTAATATGAATTTCATCAATGTCCTTCTTAAAAATGCAATGATATTGTTAGTTACTTCAGAAAGACTAAACCAAAGAATTATGAAGTTGCCATGATTTTTTTTCATGTATTATTAAGGTGGTAGCAACTGAATATATATGAGCTTTCAAAGTTCCTTTAAAATTGATACAGACACCTAAATTTTAAGGTTTGTTTATGCTTTTTTAGTGAAAAGTGAATATTTTAAAAAAGTTTTTTAAAAAGAGTCCTTAACTATTATATTTCTCATCTATATGTGTAATTATATATAAATATATATGTATATGATATTTGTAACTATAATATGGAAAATGATCAGAAAAAACATCCATCGAGTTGTTCACAATAGTAGTTGATTTGTTTCAACAGTATATGCGTATATACATAGATATATATATGTATATATACACACATACATGTCCCTGAATATCATCAGCTCATTGCTTGATGCTTCAACAAACCAGCTGCATTCAAAAGCTGTCCGTGGTGACACTGATGACCTGTGGCTGCACCCTGTTCCTGTTCCATCTGAAGAGCCAGGCTGCCCTCGTGTGGCGATAGCGTTTTGACAGCAACACATAGAGCACAGGGTTGATGCAGGGGTGCAGGTACTGCAGCACAGTACAGATGAAGTAAAACATCTCCCAGGAATGTCCATGGTGATACAGCCCCAGGTACAAACACAGCTCTAGCACATAACCAGGCAGCCAGCACACTGAGAAGGTAGCAGCAGCCAAAAACACCATGAGAGAGGCTCGGCGGGTGTTCCTGGCACTGGACTCTGACATTACAGGGCTTTTGTGAAGAAAGAGAGCCAGCCGGACATAGTTGAAGGCAATGACTAGCATTGGAATAAAATAGAAAAGTACAAACTGGCTTAGGACCACTTGGTAGTGGTGCTCATGAATGGTTGGAAGGCAGAAGGTGAAATTTGCCATGTTTGGTCCCAGGCTGTCTTTCTTGGCAAACATGCGCAGTGGCAGGCTGATGAAGAAGCTCAGGGACCAGACCAGGACAAACATGAGGATAATCAGGTCCATGGTTGGTGGATTGTATGGGTTGGTGATGATCATTGCGCGGGCCATCGACACGGCACATAACGAGTATGTGCTGGCCGCCAGGCTAAAGGCCAGCAGGAACTGGTAGACCTTGCAGGACATGTCACTCAGAGGCCAGGAGTGGATTACGGTGGAGTGCAAGGTGAAAGGGATGAGCAGGAGTGTGAGAAAGTCAGCCAGAGTCATGCTGAACAGGAGGATATCAAGGCGGTTCTTACGCAACGTGTTGTACTTGGCAAACAAGGAGAAGACCAGCAGGTTGGCACAAAGCCCGATGGCTAGGATCACTCCACAAGTACAGGCAAAGATTAGCCCATACGCATTGGGAACAGCCATATTACCACCAACGTGACATCACCTTTCAGATGAAAAGATGTATTTATCATTTATTTTTAGCAATGGTAAATTGACAAAATTACTCATTGACTATATTTATAATATGCTATAATGCTAATTTCAAAATAAAGCTGATAATAGATTTTTTTAAAAATAGATGCTTTTCTTTGTCATTTAGGATAGAAAACTATCTTTTGACCAGTGGTCCAACATACCAAGACCTTAAATGTACCATATATCCACATGTAACATTTTATTACCAATAATAGTACAATTCCTATATTGAGAGGGTAAAATAGTACTACATACTGTATATACAGGGTTGCTGCCTAACTTAAACAATCCCATGGATAAGTAGAGTGTATCAGCATAATAAATGCTCTCTGAAAGACATAAATCTGTTCCTATATCAGGAGTTGAACCAAAGCCACCTGGGTGCAAACAAGGAACCCTAACTGCTTGACCACATGGGACATGTGCATTGTACACACTGCACTTTATATTACGACTCATTGATTAGGATAAGGGCAAAAGATTTGATTAAGCAATACTCAAATACAGTCATAAGAGTTAAAGAGAGAAATCTTTCTGGTTTTGGTGCTGAAATGTTACACATATCATCTTAAAAATACTGCACACTAGGCCCTGGCTTTTTTTAACTTAAAATTTTTGACATTTTGTATACAAAAAAAACCTTTTTTATTTGAGAAAATAACTTTGAATTACTTAAATAATAAAAATAATTCATAGTTGCAGCCCTATTAATTTTCTTCCTGGTAAAAGAGAATTTGGTGTCAAGCTTGGCATAAAAAAATGTGTTTGAAGTTAACCAAATAACATCTGAAGGCTTTTGCAGACCCACAGTGATGGAAAATTTTGTAACTATCAAATAACTTAAACAAAACAGGTATGATGTAAAATCACCAAAGTGGAGGTACAAGGTTTTCCATAATTAGTAACAGATAGGAAACTAAATGTCTCTAACGTTTGTACAGCTACGCCAAACTGCTGAATGTACATTGAGCAGGAACAGGTGCTTGTCTTATAAGAATTCCTTGCACTTTAAATGGCTTCTCATGTAAAAATTATCCATCATTTTGATATACTCACTATTGTCGTCTCTCAAAGTAACTTCAGGCCCGCTTTTGAGCTGTCTTCATAATTTAAACTGAAAAATTCTCGTTTAAGGTTGTCCATGCTGTTAAACTGGACTGAAGAACGGAGAGGGAAGGAAAGAAAGGAGAGGTGTCAGCCTCTCACGACTCATTACAAAATGTGATTGCTGAATGTGGAGGGAAGGAAAGTAAACATCACTTGGTTAAAATTGATTCTGGTTGACTGGCTTTAAAGAGAAATGGTCTCAAACCAGCTGCTGAGAGATTAGTGATGCTTTGTATCATTGGAGGATGAACATGTATCTTCTGTTAGTCACTTTCCTTTGTAATAACAGCCACACTTTACATTGTGAATCTTTGTTGAATTTGTTTGTATCCTTTTTTTGGCCTTCTTTTGTGTTACTGTAAAAACGGACCTTTTCTGGCCAGTAAAAGTTATCTCTTTCTCTCTATAGAGATGTTTTTTGAGATTTGATACTAAATGAATCATTTTCTAAAATCAGCTCTCTCCAAAGAACAAAAGACCAGTCCATTGATTAAGTTCTCTGTTCCTCCTCTTCTCTGGAGATATTAATGTCTCTCTCCATTGTTTGATTGATTTCTTCAGTGTGAGCTGCCGGCTCCTGATGGTGGCTTTATCAGGCTTTCCACAGCATTTATGACTCTGTGTCAGCTAATGGCCTATGGTGTACACTGCTGCTCTTAGCACAGGATATAGGTGATGCTGATGCATTTGCTAACCCCTCCATTACCACTGCCTGTGCCATGCAGTCAGTGGCTGTTAAAAATGCCAAATGTTCTCTTAACAGCTTTGATGAGTTCAAAAAGTCAACAAAAACATTGATGTTTTTTTAAGCTCATCATCCTTATAGTAAATTTTAATCCAATTCTTACACATATGTTTTCGCATTGGAAACCCCACACTCCACAAGTACATAAAAAAATATATTTCCATTAATTTGACAGATATTGCAATATGAGTCATGATTTTGGTGGAGATGTATTTTTCCAGGATAAAGCTTGATTTGAAAAACATCAATAGGCACTTCAAAAAAGAGAACATTCAGTACAGCCCTAAATTTTGGCATTTCAACCTCAATGAAAAAAAATAAAAATAGTGCTGATGTGATATTTGGTCTGCACTAACCAAAGCATGTTCCTTTATGTCTTCAGTAAATGATTTGTTGGCCTGGGCATCTTGGTAGCACCATGATGCATAATTTTTTAATTTGTTGTGTCACCTCATTTAAAAGCTGCACCTCCTGCACTTGTGAATAATATAATGATTAATTAACTGTTTAGTCCTGCTCTATAGCAAAGGTCATGATAAAATATACAAACTAACACCACAAAAACTAAAAAGGATCAGATGAATTGCTCAAAGACCCTCCAGTGGGAGAAGTACTTACTGCTGATTGACCTACCATTGTAACTACATCACACTATTGACCTTTTCTATAATTTTTGATGTTTAGCAACTGAGTCTTCATGAAGAGGCAAAGGTAAAATATTGCTTTTTGCACAGTAAAGCTGAAATATTCAGTTGACAAAATTGTCAATTAATCGCTGAGCAGCAGAGTAATTGTCAACTACTTTGATAATCTATTGATAGTTTGAATTATTTTAGGCAAAAATGATGAAAGTGCATATTCCATTTTTTTTTTACATAAGAGAATTTGCTGCTTTTCTTTGTCTTATATAACCAAATACTGAGTAACTTTGGGTGAGGTGAAGTTGACTGAAGATGTAACTGTGTGAAATTGTGAAAGGCATTTTCACAGTTTTCTGTTTTTACATACAGTAGGAAAAAAAGTTCATTTAAAATGATCCACCAATAAATCAATCAATAAATCAACACTGAAAATTGCTGATGCAACCCTAATCTGTCGACTACAGATTTTAAAAGTAAAATAGGTTGCAGATTAATATGACTTTTATTAGTTCTCTTGTTGCAACATTTTATGCATATAACTAGAAAGCAAAACTTGTATTCTAAACTTGTATACTAAGGAAGGCTGAGGCTTTCAGTATTATCTGATGCAACCTTTTAAAATAAACTTGAAATGCACATTTGTAGAGTCACTGGACACTGAAAAATAACTGACTTGTCATTATTGCTACAATTGACTATTTCATTATTAACAATTTGCCAACTTTTCAATTGGTAATTGTTGGGTGAAAATGTCAGAAAACAGTAAAGATACATATCACAATTTTCCAAAGCCCCAATACCTCTTCAAATATGTTGTTAAGACAACAAAACAACTAAACTAAATTAAGTTGCATATCTGAGCCACATGTGACTGGTGAACAAAGACACTGTGAATCAAAAGCATTTCTAATGGCTACACTTTTAATGTTTGATTAACTGGAAACACGTACAGTATGCCCTCAGTGCAAGTAAAGAACATTAAATGAGTCTGAGAGCCCCTGTCTCGGGCTTGTTCTATAAAAATAAACTATAATGTAAAACGGTGAGAGTGGGTTTGATGAAGCATCCAATAAGTTACAAGTCCATGAGAGATCTAAGGTGGGAGAGGAAAGCAGTAACATCAAAAAACCACAAAAGAACATGTACAGGATATAACTAAAGTGCATTATGGAATTTAGTCAGCAGCACCGTAATACATTCACAAAATAAATACACACTTTCAAAGTGAAATAAATTATTAACAGCTCCAACGGATGTATTCAGTGAACAGTTTGTATGTAACTTTAAGTCCACGATAGTCAACATGTAGAGAGTCAAACAAAAGTAGATCACTCAGCCCCCAAACCTTGTGAAGTTACACTATATTCAGCTAATAAATAGTTCCTCCTCTGATTTCCTGCACATAGCTGATCAGAGACGACAACATATGGCTTTGTTTGGATGTAAAACAGGTTTTACAGAGGCTTACAGAATTTTCCAAATAAATATCGATCTACAGAGATGTTATGATGATAGTTCACGAAACTTCAGGAAGTATGGGATTGAAAATACAAACACAGCAAAACATTATCATACAAGCACAACCCTTGGGCCATAATATGAAGTGACTGAGCGATGGGTTAAGTCTCTTAGATCCCTCTCTCGCTGGACTTATGTCAGTGTCTTAATGCAGTACCATATGAAAGCTACTGGAAGTCTCTTAGCTGGGGTACTGCATCCTTCAGGGCTCCTTTGTTTTGGCAGACCGTGCCCGCCTTCGTTTCTTGTCACTCTCTCTACGTCTGCCTAACCTCACCTTTTTTTTCCTCTTGGTGGCCACTTTTAGTGGTTGGTCCTTATAAGCCAGAGCCTTGTTGGTCTCCTGGGGCAGGTTAGGGCCCTCTCTGTCCAGTCTGAATCTATCAGGGAGGTTTTTGGTGGCCCCTGGGGGCTTTTCGTGCAGGGCATTCCCACTGTAGGTTTGGCTCTGTGTTCTGCTCTGCACAGGTGGAACTTGCTCATCCGCCGTGTGCACCTCCTCAAGCAGCTCGTGCAGCCACATGCGTCGCTTGAATTCCTGCAAGGAGCGTCCCTTGTCATGCATCAGCTGGGCGTGGCTCACCGATCTCCTCCTTAAAGCATAAAAGGGAAGAGACGGGGTCAGATCAACAAAAAGGTTGCATGAAAGTTAATACCAATTTAAAAAAGAATTGTGCATGACAAGGGAGCAACAGAAAGTTCACATGTCTCTGTCATAAATTTTTCATGTCTACTCAGATCTCATTAGACAGCTCATCTTTGTATTTGCACCTTTAAAAATCAATTTATTCTATTTTTAGCTCGACCTTTTTTGTAATTTCATGGTACACCACAGTGTTGAGTTTATGTGTGGAATAGTTCTAGAAGTTGTGTCAGCTGAAATTTAAGGTCAAATACCAGGAAACCTCAGTACAGTAGGTGGCAGTATAAACAAGTTTCTGAGAGGCGTCACTAACCTAAGCACAAGAATCCAAAATGCCAGAGCTGAAACAGAGAAATACTTCTGTACCTTCATTTAAACTTAACAGGTAAACATTGATTTTATTTTTTAAATCCAAACAACTAGAATCTTTCAAAACTGTTGCCTCATCATGTTTAATGATTATATAATGTTTCTTTTCAGTGTTACATTTTGCATAAAAATTAGTTTAATTTCTGTTGTAATTACAATTAATGTAAAGAGTAACTCACATTCTGCCACTTAGTGCATCATTTGGTCTCCCATCAAGAGTCACTGGTGAGCACAGCAAGAACACAGCCAGACTCCACTGATGAAGCATGACTATAGAGCACATCCTTGAAACTTAGATCTGAATAACACAAAAAATATTTTATCAATAAGTTCAATTAATAGAAAAAAACTGTTTTATAAACTTAAAGTATGTCCACTTTTCAGTAGTTTATGTCAGTAGCGGTGCAGACAGATGAAAAATGGCACTGTTTCTGCATACGCGAGATCTCCCAGGCGACATTTCTTGTGCCAAAAAACAGTTTTTAAAAAGAAAAGAAGGAACTTAGACTTACATGGTGTAAATCTTTACAGTGAAAATCCACAGAAAGGTCAGTCTACAAGCTTTAAAGAGACGATCTTGTTGCAAAAATTTATTTACAAAGAAATATTATTCTGCCAAACACAATTTGGCCAGTTCAAAACTTGTTTCTAGGTCCATTGGTGTGAAGGCAGCCTGGGGAAATCCCCTGTCAGTCTGTTCCATTCATTTGCCTCCCAACAGTGTGTGCTGAGCTATTTATTTCTCCCCAGCGTCCCAATTAAAAGAGAGATAAAGATGGAAAGAGCAGCAGCGGCAGCAGCCCATTAGCTGCCGAGTTGCCCCTCCACTCAGTCTTGTAGTAATTTCACGAACAGTATCGCTGAAGCATCGTCTCTGGTGGCCGGAGCTGAAGAGCTGAGAGAGTTTTCAGTCCAGTGCTGTGAGCGAGCCTGTGTGAGTCTGTGTGAGAGGCACAGAGAGAAAGTCAGAACTGCTCTTTGGATGAAGATGCAGGCACTACCTTAGCCCCTACCCATTAAGTCCAGTCCTAACACCCTCCCCAGCCTGCCCACCCTTGCCTCTCTCCCTTCCCCCAGCCCTTCACACACACCTGCTGTGACAAGGAGGTGGCGCCCACATGACATCCAACCACCATACAACAAAGAGTTTACTTAACTCAATCTTGGAAAAAACGTTACTTAAAATCATTTGTAATTTATTTAGGCTGTACTCCCTAACTGAGTCTACTAACAACTTTATCAAAAACTTCAGAAATGACAGGTGTACACCGATGGAGGTAATCAGGGCTTACCGAGCAAAGAGTGTATAAGGGGAGGGGCAGGGTTACTCCAAAGTAAACAGCCAGACCTAACCACTTTCCCAGGGGAGAATGACCATAACCTCAGAGAAATCCAACCCACAGCCTCTCACTGCAGACCATTCAATTCACCTCCACTCTGCCTCAGCAAACCAGCTCACCACCGAATGGTTACAGTGGGCTTTGAGGTATCTCTCATATTCAGCTAATAAGGAAAGTGGAGAGGTTTGCATTGAAGCATCTGTATACAGAGGCAGTGTGTGTGTTTAAGTGATGAAATCAGTCCAAAGTGTCCAGTCCTATTTGTGATTTTACTGAAACGTAATAAATACAGCCGTTAAAGGTCAGTAGACTGATATTAGAGGTAGCTCTGTGGCTAAAAGTGCATGTATTTTTAGGATCACATTGATTGACAGCGCTACATGCCCACATGTCGTAGGGTAGGACAGTTTTTAAATATCTTGTAACGCTTTACAGTTGAACACAGTTCTTTTCTTTAAATTTCACCTAAATTACTCTGTAATTTTGCATACATTTGAAATGTAATATATGTGGATAGCTTACTGGTAATATGGATAGTCGAAAATATATCCCTCTTTTTTATTCTGAGCTCTAAAAAACTTGAAGTGTTTACTGGTAATATCAGCGGTCACAGATTTTGACTACACAATCATAATTGGTTACTTATACATTATTACGACAGATTTACATACCCCATCTTTAAAACCGTGCTCTTTGCATGCTCTGCATGATGTTGTCTTGTGTAAAATGAATTGCAGGTTTCAATATTTGATGTTTATTTTGCATGATACTCCACCTTCATGGTTGGCAGTTCTTTCAACAACATTCATGTTTGGTAAATTACAAACATGTTGTTTTCAAATTTGCTCAAATTGATCTCCGCGTGGAATTGGACTCAAATGAAATACAACTGTTAACATGAAAAGTGATGTTGCTATGGTCCAGGTTCATGAGAGTTCCTCAGCTTTGGTTAAAGTCAGTTAAGGTCTGGCAGCAGATTGTTTTAAACCCAGTTAAATGTTCCTGTGATTCATTTCTAGGTCATGACCTATCAGTGGAGGACAATAGTACAGCCTGTGCTGACACAGTTAGTGCAATTTTACATTTTTATAAAATTCTGCCTCTGCACAAACCTCTTTATTTTACTTAACGCAATGTGAATTTCTTGTGATCCAATACCCTTGTTTTATGGGGGGTTTTGTTGTTTTTTTGGCTTGTTTGTTTTTCACCCATGCTAGCAGTTTGGCTCTATATGGCAGTGCTATTCCGTCAGTTAGCTGGTGGTTGTTCATCACTTTAGTCCAGACTAAAATATGTTCAGATGCATTCAGTGGATTTCTTTAACGCTTGTACAGACATTCCTCATCCACAGAGGATGTCTCCTAATGACCTAATCACATACCCTGTATGTGAAAACTTTGGTAATCCCTACCCTCTCCCATCATCATAAAGCCAAATTTTTAATTTGTCCAAGAAATAGGTTTTTGACCAAATACAAAACTAAGAACATTCCTATCAGTCTCATGTGTACTTTTTGGTACACTTTTTGAGGTTTTTGCTGATGAGACATTGTAAGCATGCTAACATGCTTCACTAAGATGGTGACCATGGTAAACATCAAACTTACCAGGCATCAACATGTTAGCTTTTTAATTACAAGTTTGTTAACAAGGATGCTTGTTTCGGAATGACTAAAATCTTAAAAAATTTTACAGATAATGTTAAAAAAAACACAACAGGCGGTGTTGATACATTGCTCATTCGTCTATATTTAGAGTCAGTTGTTAAAATTGGTTTTATGTTGATAAAATAAATGCAGTCTTTTAAAAATCTGTCCAGTCGTTTATGTGGTTACTCTACTTCGGTCTACTTACTCTACCCTACTTGTACTGTTTCCCTGGATGGAATAACTTGCATTTCTCCTCATGAATAAAACCCATAAATTATTTCTTTGAGCAGTGATGATTAGTAGAATCACTTCAGGCTAGACTGCAGACAGTTGGTGGTAAATTACTTAATAGAGGGCTTAGTATTTTTGCAAGTACTTATGATTTAATTTAACAAGGGGTACAGAAGGGGTTTTGGTGCTGGGACAAATATATGGCAGACCCCCCCTACCGTCTCCAAAATTCAACTTTCTCTGTTTCCAGTGAGTCTGCCTCAAACTTCCAACACTTTTTACATTCAGTGGGGAAAAAAATACCTCATTTGATTCCATTCTGCAAAGTCTTTACCTGCAAAAAAATATGAAAAAAATCCCATTTCCTGGCAGACAGCAGCATATGGAACAGGAGCCAGGAAAGCTGCTTTTGATTCATGCTAAATTGCACTCTCAACACAGAACAGTATTCCCGTCCGTTTTTCATCCTTTTCACACTGCACCTACTTCACATTCACACATACAGAATTTATACACACCCACCCACCCTGGTTTCAAAGATTTTATACCCTCCTGTTCCAAACATCCAGCTCACACACACTTTTCATCCAGAGAAACACCCTCATTTAATGTATAACTTCAGAGTTCAGCATCTATTTTTGGATATGTTGTGCCCATTCCCCTCTATTGGCCCACCCTATTATGTCATAAATCCTGACTTTAGTTGCAGCAACAGTTCCTGCTTTTGTTGCAGAGTTACATTCAGTATCATTTTGTACTTGGCATGTACATAACCATTCTGTCTGTGCGTGTGAGTCAGTGTTAATTCCCACACAAGTCACAGTCCAGTGCTGTCAGCATTCTTTATTGTTTGATTACTTTAACAGCACCATTCCTCTTAAACTTTGAATACTGTCTTAACTTTATGTAAAATTAGACGATTTTGCCAAGGTGAAGAAACAAAGACATGTACACTAAAACATTGAAATATGTTTAAAAAAAATGTTTCAGTACATTTTTTTGTTAAACATTACATCCAACAAACTTATGTAACACCTCAGAAGTCTTCTGTGACCAAATACTTTTAGCTACAAGGAACAGAATCAGAGGTTTTACAGTGTATTTGATAATGGTCCCTTTATGATACAGTCATTTCTTTGATGGTTTGACCATTTGTTCACATGAGAACTTCAGGTTTGTTATCCTGGAAAACCTCACATGAAAAATGACTTTTGCAGAGTTACTTTTTCCCCTTAATGGTTTTTTAACGGTGAGTTACTGTACGGACCGTTTCACTTAGTTCATTCGAGGCATGCTTTATAATGTCGTATTGTGGGCTGTTGGAAGACTTTTTCGTCTAATCATTCACACCTACCAATCATAACTGTCATCTCAGGAATGCTCTTTAGTCCTCCTTGCCCTCTTCTGGTTCAGCTATTCCCAGCATTCCTGCTACTGGTGCAGTATTTTATTAATAAAAGCTCAGGAGATGAAATTTTAAATTGATGCACTCTGTTAGCTTTTCAGTTGGTGGTTTGTTTATGCTAAAATGTGTTGGATTTTTTTAAGAGCCTGTTAAATCTGGATGTTCAGTTGTGACCTGAAATCAGCTGCAGAAGAACACAACTCCTCAAATTTACTTAAAACCTAGCAAAATCATGCATTAAAATATAAGGAGCGTGAGCATTTTACCCCCATAGCCAGTCTATGCTTTTGAATGTGTTGAGGCTGTGAACTGTTGTGTATCGTTCATTGAATTGACTTTTTTGGTGTTTTCAAAGCTATTCCCTCTCAACATTTTTTATTAAGTTTAGGTAAAAGTTACTATTCTCTGATTGATCTTGATATCATTTCATAGTCACACTGCTTTAAAGAGTGGACATTGTTCTTCTGTTCCAAAACTTATTTCAGGCAGTTTTCAGGTTTTTTCACATTTTCAGACATGTTATTTCCGTACTTACACTCATGCAATGACAACTCAACAGAGCAAATTCCGATACTAGATTTCTACTACCTGATTATCATGGATTGAAGAATTCACAAGAATATTTATTATTTTATATTAATATTTATTATTGTATAAAAAAGCATTTTTCAGTTTTTTTTTAATGTTGTGTGTTTTGCCCCTTTTGGCAAAACACAGAGTCTGTAACCATAACAATTACGCTTTTTAAATTTTTCTGTTTTGCGATGGGTAGCTAACAATGTTAATCTGGATTACCCTCACCTACTTTGACAAAGCAAGATTAGACAGAAATTGAAATGATTTAGGAGTCACTTTGTCATTTTCAGTTCTGTCATATGTGTATCATTAACACAATATCAGTATTTCATTTTTAAATGTGATAGTTATCCTCTGTACCAGTAAATCACAACACCCTTGCAACTGAACAAAACCCATCTGCCAATAAGGCTCATAAGATGTTGTCAAGAGCCTCAGATAAAAACTAAGCCTGTTTTGAGGTAAGATTCCTGGCTAAACAAAATATTTTCCATTTACAAATAAAATAATTTAGGGACATATGCAAATAATTAAATGGTTAAAGAAAGTCCTGCATCTGTAGTGTGACAGTTTAATTCCAAAATATTTCTTGATTGATGGTGCTGTGGTTTGCACCAATTCCAAATGAATGTAGCATTCAGAATTATAAGCATGCATGTAAACCTCTCATCATTCCATCAAAAAAACATCCCTGATTTTGTTAGTCCAAGCAGTTATTAAACTGGTGACTGTTTGCCCGCCTGAACAACATGGTTTGGTTTGTAGAAGGTCAGAAAATTGTAAATATTATGATTTTTCAAAGCCAAAAATGGATGTAATTAGATTGCTAGATTCGTCTGACCAATGATTTGAATCCCAAAAGTGTTCAGTTAATTATCATGTATGACAACTGACAGCAGCTATTCTCACATTTTAGCAGCTTATACCAGTTAATGTTGGGCTTTTTTTGCTCCAAAAACTCTAAATCTCAGTGCCTGATCATTAACTAGCTTTTTGTCCACTAACTAATCATTTTGATGAATTGCTTCAGCTTTATTAAGTTTAAAGAGTTAACAAAATACAACGGTCAAGTGCTTAAATTAGTTTCTTTGTTTGTAGTTTCTCAATGACCAACATGGATCCCACTCTAACTGTGAATATAGCTCTCAGTAATTGGGAGAAAAGATTTCTCACACTTAATCTTCGGTACAAGATTTTTTATCATCCCATCCATTAAATTATAGCTTTTTAAATTTACAGGCTTTGAGTTATTTCCAGAAGCAAACACAGACTTCTAGGTTTTGAGCCACAAAGCACAATGGACAGTTTAGTCAGGATGTCAGAGGAGGGTCACAGCTCCCCACTTTAAGAGGCATACATCCTGAACATTACCTAATTCCTGTTCAGGGTTACCTAAACATGCCCTCCTCCGTCACGCATTTACTTGATCTGAAAGTAGCTGCAAGATTTGTCTGTTTCTGTTTCTGCTGCTTGATATATGATAATCCTCCTCAGGTAGCGCTTTGGGGCTGATTTCTTATTTACAACTAGATTTTTTTTAGGTTAATCATAAATGTCAAGCTCTTGGAGACATTGAGTCGGGGAGGTCCTGCTAGGACAAAAGCATGTTGTCCAGACTCAGTCTAGTGCACAGGTATATTAAATCATTATTTTTCAGACAGGAAATATCTGCCACTGTACATTTTGCCTGTAAAATGTGTTTCTAAGATGAAATGATTCCTGCCTGGAACAGCTCTACCCTCATCTGAACTGCACAGTTTTTACACTCATCTTTTTAATGTTAGAGCTTGTTTCTAATGAAAACCTTGAATGTTATTCATGTTGTGATTAAACTGTGTGTTTGATCATGCCCAAGATGTGATTCAGAGTGGTTTCAAAAAACAGAAAAACAAGTCCAGTGCCTCAGTCTTTGACCTGGCCTTATGAGGTGCCCACCATATTTGCATTTCTCTCTTGGCTGATGTTGATGGTGGGGTGTCTGACCGTGGCCAGCCTCTCTGCACTGGCCCTGTGCTCCAGGCCCTAGGGAAGAGGGGAGAGCTTCTTACTCCTTACTCGCCCCCTCCCCAAACCCAAACCACAAGCTGCCCCACGTCTGATGCCCCCCTCTCACTCTCCTGACCTCAGAGGCAGACCCCAGGCCAGCTGGATGCAGCCTGAAACCCCACACAGTCACCACACAGCCACCACCAGTGGCCGCCACCCTCCTGCCCCTGACCTATCACCCAAAACATTACCATAAACTTCTGCCCGGCTGCCAAGCAGCACACACAGCAGAGCTTACAGTCAGACTCTCTGCTAGTCTATGTAAAGATAGCTCTGTCTGAGGGGAGAAAGTGGAGCTGGTGGAGAGAGGTAAGCGCTCTCGGTTACGATGGCATTTTACACACGACATAAAACCTACTGTGGTGTTTTATGTTTTGTGGCTTGTGGTGATTGCCTGCGGAACAGACTCAGCTGCCCGCTGCACAACTACTGTGCAGTATTTGAGGCTGATGAAAAATGTGCCCGCCAGTGTGCGAACTGTTTTGAAACATGCCACAAGTCTGTGTGCTGCCCATCCTTTCCTTGTTTGACAAATCATGCCATTTCACTTTGCCTCAGCCTCTGCGAAAATTGAGGAATCAATAGAGGCCTGATTGAGAAGACCACACACACATGGTGTTACGGTAATAACGGGCTGAGTCTGTTTGTTTGCATAAGTGAAGAGCAGGCTCAAATCGTTAATGAGTGCTTTGCGTCCAGCGTGCAACCACAGCTAAGCCAGTGGGTCAACAAGGTTGGCCAGACTAACCACTGTGTATATGTGTATGAGTGTGTGTGTGTGTGTGTGTGTGTGTGTGTGTGTGTGTGTGTGTGTGTGTGTGTGTGTGTGTGTGTGT
>JAQMCX010000050.1:18203868-18234349 GCA_029814765.1 Acanthurus leucopareius | reverse complement strand
GTGTGTGTGTGTGTGTGTGTGTGTGTGTGTGTGTGTGTGTGTGTGTGTGTGTGTGTGTGTGTGTGTGTATGAGAGAGAGAGCGAGAGACTGTGAGTACATGTTTCTGCATGTCGTGGAAAAGAAAAAAAAAATTGACATGCACAAAGTGAAGCAACATCAGAATTTGTCAAACTTGTTTTCCTTGCTTGCGTTCATTTGCTCTTACATCATCTATGAGCACTTGCTGTAATGTTTCTATATTTAACATCATTCTATATTTACTGGTGCTCTAAAACACAGATACAGTTTGTTTTCACAGAGAAAAAATATATCTATGAGACACTTTAGCAAATATTTAAACTCTGAAAAAAATGCTTCACTTGAAATTTCCAAATCGTTATAATGCACGGTGCGAGCCAAGTGCACTTCACCGACTCAAAGCTGATCCATTTACTGTAAATGAGCTTGTCTCTGTTGGTTTCCTGACCAATTACTGTACAGTGAACTTAGGTTCTGTATTTATTTATCCATAGGTTATTTTAAATGGACTGCACTCAATGCAGAGGCCTTGTTGAGCAGTCTTGTCCTCCCAGTCTACCTTGGGACATGCTAGCAGCGCTTGGCAGACAGACGCGGATGCTGAAGGCAGCCTCTGGACAGCTTTATCCTGCGTCGAGCTAGGCCACCCGCTTCGTGCTCACCAGGGCACAGTGACTGGCACGGCATTCCCCCAGCCTCAGTTTTTACCTTTCAGTTTTCTGCTTCTCTAAGAGAACTGGAGAACACTGTAAACTCTTTAAAGCTGCGTGACCATGAAAAGATGTCAAGGTCAACCAGATTAAGAAGTCTCAAACACAGTGGACATTGAAGAGAAACAATTGCTTTAAAAACACTTGAATATGGAAATTATAGGTTAATTATAATAATTTAATCTAATTTATGGTTTCAAATACAATATGAGTTAATGTAGTTTAATTGATGGAAAACAAGATAAGATAAGATAAGATAAGAAAATCTTTATTCATCCTGAAGGAAATTCTTGTGCAAGAGGATGCTTACAGGCAGATTGTGCAGTATATACAAAAATGTATTTTCTATCGATTAAATGTTTTTGTTTTACTTAAGATTGGCAGAGGATAGACACAAAAATGAAAAGCAATTCATTGAACAATAGTTTAAGTCATCTTTCATTTGTTTGTTAGGGTTCCCAAAATGTGCCGTTTGGCTGCTTGCTTGGTCTGACTATTTTTAGACAAAATGATCATTTCATCCAGAAAATTAAAATAGACTTACATAGATTAATCAACAAAATAATATTGGTTGTTTTCTATTTAAGATATTAATTCATCTTAGATGGGAATTTAAAGCCAAGATGAGAAATAAGATGAAAGTGGGTCGATGTAGCAACAAATGGGACAAAGAAAAATATGGCACAAATTAAGTTTAATTGCTGGTGCAAAGTTAATTCCAGAGGGAACCACTTCATTGTCAGATTGTGGCTAAATACAGAAGGGATATGTCATGTTAGGTAAGCTATTATTTGGTAGGGCTTGGTATGTGGTCTCATTTAACAGAACTGTCTTTATAAAAGGAATTGTTAAATCTGCAATATTCGAATTTGGGATTTGTAATTTTGTTGAAAATGCTTTCCAGTTGCTTTATAAAGCTAAAATAGTCAAATGTGGTGAAAAGTGACATCATGCAATTTTTACAGAGGCCACATCTTTTGTTGCTGAAGATTTCACCAAACACAGACAGCCAGACATTTAAACAACATGAACTTTGTCAGTATTTTTTCCTGTGGGATGCCATAAAAGAGAGCTTCACTAAAAAATAGTGACCAAATGCAAGAGGACAGTTTATAGATACAGTTTGCATGTCTCTAAAAAAACCACTGTAGAAATCAACAAACTTTTTGAGGAACACTGTTGATGCATAATATCTTATTGCCTAAAATCAAGCGGACTGAAATAGCCATATCCAAAAATTAATAATTGTTATTCTCTTTTAAAACAGACAGTAAAAAATGGAATACAAACATTTATCAAAACCAGTCTGATGCTGAGAGGACAGATAAAAATTCATTCAACTCTACAGTCTCATCTGTACATAACATATGTTACATTTTACAAAAAATTTAACTTACACATTCATTCAAATGTTGCACTTTAAATGATGTGGTACTATAGAGCAGGTTCAAGAACACATACAGTCAATGCCTTTAACATGTAGGTCAAACACCAGGTTTAGTCTATGCAGCCAATAGAACTACACTAAGCTTGTTATAACTTGTGAAAAACCTTTATTGTAATGTTCTTTTTAAATATTTACGAGATGTAGTTTTTTTTTAAGTGTTCTGGTCTTGCGTTGACCTTTGGTTTGACTGGTTTTGTAATTCGGTATTTGTCAGAATGGTTCATATGGAGAAACTTATCCCCACCCTCTGAGCAAAAACTCTAAAATAACTTTCTCTTTCATAAATTGAAAACATATGCTTGGCCTTGATGATGTAAATGTTCAAATGTGTTAATTCACTAATGAACAGTGAGTCCATTAGACATTCGATTACATACTCCGGGCAGGAGATAAATCAACATTGAGTGCAATTCAAACATGGGCTTCGGCCAGGCAGCTTGTTTTCTGTCCGACTGTGGTTTTCCAACAGTCTAAATCCATGAAGCGGATTTGCTCACAACAGCCAACTTATTTCTCCAATCTGCATCCCCTTGTAAAGCAAAGGAAGGAAGGCAGAGCTCCCAACTGTTTGTTTTGTGCTGCCTACGCTCTTACAACCCTGTAACATAAGGCCAGGCTTTCATTGCCTCTCCACTGCATGAGCAAAAAGGAATTAGCTTATAAAAGTTTGTTTTGTAAGAGTTGTAAATAAAGTGGCACTGATTCAGACCTAGATCCCCTTTCTCTCAGATGGGGTATGGCTTGTGTGGGTGGCTTTTGGAAATACTGAGGCATGCTGAATATGTTTATATTACACTGTCCCCAAGGAGAGTTGAGCTCTGTGGTGCAGATGGATTACAGGGGGAAAAGGGCTGTTGTAGACCTTTAAAGTTCAGTGTTAATGGTGGGAGTGAAGTGGCTGTGTAGGTGTGATGTGTTCATTTCACAGGTCGCTGGCATTTCTATCCACGACACTGGAGTTACGGGGGGGATTCCCACCGACCCAAAAATAATGGTGTTTATGCTAAGTTTAAGGTTATATGGAAATGGGGTCGCACATAGTGATGAATCCAGAATTATCTTACGACTCTGCAGCTATCCTCAGCCCTGCTGAACAGTTAGCATCTTTTAGCGCATTGTTTTTTTGTTTTCATGAAGCACAACTTTGCTGTTTTGGTTCATTCTCACCGCCGCTCTCATTGACCCTGTTTGCAACTGCAGCAGAGAGCTTAATCGAGTAAAAATAGCATTGTGTGCTACCTGTCGATCACCAAACAGACAGTAATCGACAAGCATGTAAACTTGTTGAAGCAATTAGCAGTGGAAGAGCCAGAAATTTCCCTCAAAAAAATATTTTGACATTTTTGGAAATGTGCTGTGGGGCATCTCCTTGATGTCAACCATAAGTATGCTCTTGTTTGCTAATAGCTGGGCAGTACATCAATATTATATTGATGTCATGACAGGAGACTAGATACTGTCTTAAATTTTGGATGTAATAATATCGTTATATGGCATAAGTGTTGTCTTTTCCTGTTTTAAAGGCTGTTATAAAGCAAAGGAATGTAATTTTCTGGACTTACCAGACTAGTCCAGCTGTTCTATTTGTTTTTATCCACTTAGTCATTATATCAATATTGCTGATGATTATTTAGCAAAATTCTGATCATGTTTATGTTTTGTGAAACATCAACAGTTGTCCCTACAAAAATGACAAAGTATCGTAATATTTGTATTCATTAAATTGATTTGAATAATTTCAAAAATTTAAAATAACTTGTTCAATGGTCCATTCAAAATGAAAGGAAATATATATGTATCGCCATCCATCATAAAATTACAGAGATATGCTTTTTTGTCAGTATTGCCCAGCTTACACTAACAGGGTTCATCATTTCTAATGGGATATGTCAATGTTGTGTTTACATCTTGTCCTGCTGCTCTTAAGGGGGCCAAAAATCAGCTAATATAGGTCAAAAGTACTTTGATAAAAAACATGCCAGAAAAGAAAAAAAGGTACAAGGGGGGCAAAATAGTAAAAGATGTTGATAGATTTATTTTACACCCCCTCAGCTGTAGGTTTCTGTTCCCAATCAGGACCTTTCGTGTAAGATCACACCAGCTCTTTACAGTAATGAACCACAGCGAAAGCAGTCCTGAGCTGTTTGGATGGGAGCGTGTGTGTGTGTGTGTGTGTGTGTGTGTGTGTGTGTGTGTGTGTGTGTGTGTGTGTGTGTGTGTGTGTGTGTGTGTGGGCAGGCATGCCTGAGGTTGCTGAGCCTCGGCCTTCTCCTCAACATTAATAAGGACTTCCTTCCTACCAGACAGAGTCAAACACCTGATCACTTACCAAGGAGGACATGCCCACGCATCCCTCAGAGCTGGCAGCCTCTAGCCACTAATAAGGATCGGTCTGTGTTCTTTAGCTGCCCATCAATCAAAATGTTCGCATGCCGGACATCCATACACAAATCATGTTTTCTCTCCGTACTCCACCCCTACTGTGTGAGAGTGTGTTTGTGTGTGAGTTCAGAGTTAGATATCATGGGTGGCAACTATATCCAGGGAGACAGAGCAAGAAATAATCCCTCTCATACACACACCACTTCAAAAATTACAACTTTTTCTCCAATGGCAATAAAGTTTGGCCTCTTTTAAAAATGTCGAGCCAAGATACACCAGGTGAAATGTGCATTTTCATGATGTGCATAACCTCTTACTTTTCCTCCCTAAATATCAGGTTTTGAAATGGTTTTTCCATAATTGAATTAGAGTGGCTAGTCACAACTGACTCAGGAACACATCGGCAGAGTTTTCAGCCCAGATGCTGTCAAAGGATCACTTAGCCAAAGCAATAGACAAGTTGCTGAAAAGAATATCGTCTAATACACAGACCTCAAGTTTGCAACCTGAATCAGAATTACCGTAAAGGTCTCAACTGCAATATCATGATTATATTATCACTTTTCACTAGATATTAGATTAGGGGTATATTGTATCGCAACTTTGTGGGCCACACATGTTGGCTGTCATGGATCTGTGAATGTTCATATGTGTTTCGGAGTGCATAATCAGTCAGAAACCCTCCCAGAAAGGTAATGTTTCAGTAGTAAGAGCTATTTCTTTTACTAGTCAGTTTGTGCCGCAGTGAACAAAATAACCTTAAGACTAAATCAAAACCTACTGTCCTTCACTCCTTCAGCCAGAAAGTTTATCATAGGGAAGCTCAGCTTAAATTAGTGGTTCATTGTTTTAATATTCAGTATCATCTGGTCTTCATGTTCTGTACGCAACAGAATAATAATAACAGATGCTATTCAAACACTTTCAGTGATTATTTTGTTCTTATGTTGCAAAACAGATGTGATGAGACACTTAATCCATGGACATATTAAACACAGTATTATTTGGCTTCCTACTGTCACATTTTAATGTTAAAGTGACTTATGTTGCATAACAAAAGGGTTATAAACATCAAACTCTCTATTTTTTGGTATTTTACTTTATTGGTAATTTTGGGTATTAATCAAATGGCAACCCTCAGGGCTGAAACCTGAAGCCAGTGCAAAAACTGCAGTTCCTCTACTAGCCACTTGAGGCTGGCTTTAAAAACCAATCAGTTCCCATAGACTCCTGTATTAAATGCCCAATTGTACAGCATGCAGTAAGCTAGGAAGTTCACAGCCCAGGACAAAAACCAGTTTTGGTCTCTGTATCTCATGTCCGTGTTCATGACAACAGCATCTGGATTAATTTTATATACCTCACTTGTTTAAATTACATTAAGGCTTAAAGTTATGCAGAATTAAGAGCACTGGTGACTGAAAACAGCCTTTAGCTGTCATCCCAGGCATCACTTAGTCATTGGTTGCAATAACCTTATATAACCTCTGCAGCTCCACCCTCTCCTCCAAATATGGTTGCTTTTGACTCTAGAAAAACAAGATGATAATGGCCTTAATGCCAAACATAAAAAAGATGGCTTGAAACTGTTGTCCACAAAACAGTGGGCAACATCACTTTAGGCCTGTCTATTAATTGGTTTGTCTATGGTTTTAGTACTTTAGTATTTCCATTTGTTGTGTTGTGCAATACTGTTTATTGTTAGGAAAACACTACGATCCTGTGTAAGCGCCCCTTGAAGTTTTCCAACATTCTTGTAAAAAAAGCATTTGTCTTTTATCAAAATAGGGTAACTCAAAAGTAGTATACAGTACATGATGACTGTATTTTACATGAAATACCTTTAGGCAACATCAGTTTTCATTTTTGCCTCTCTGTTGAGGCTTTTAATCTAAAATTCCACGTTTTTCCATGTTTTTGTTGTTTGTCATCGTTTTATTTTGGCATTTCCTCCTTAGACCATCTGTTACTAACTTTCAGTCTGATCATTGTTACTGCTCATGATAAATACCTTCTTTTTCCTTAACTTGTTTGAAATAATCAACTGTTTAGTCGTCCAGTAGTACAATAAAAGACCTTAGCCTTATAGCAGCAAGACACACTGTGATAAACTGGACACTACCATATGAAAATGTCATGGATTAGAACATTAAAGCCATACCAGGCTTCATTTCCATGTAAAATCCCTCCCGTTTATTTTTTTGTTTTTTTTTATCATGGGGCAGCCATCACTGGGGCGGGTGCAGCTCAGGAGGTAAAGCTCATTAATCTTAGGGTTGGTGGTCTGATCTCCAGCTCTACCTGTCTACATGTCAAAGTGTCACTGAGTAACAGCAAAAAACCTGAATTGGTTGTAGGGAAATATGTAAGCTGCTTTGGAAAAACCTGTCAGCCAAATGAATGTCCTAAATCTGAAATTTGGGCTGCATTTAGGAAAAGCATTTGATACTTGTAAAGGGACTGGTAAGAGTTGAGAAATAAAATATTACAGAAAAAAAAAAATCTCTGTAATGTTTTGGAAAGCATTAAAGATACATCGCATCACATAATTTGTGGGAGTTGAATTTCAAATAATCCCCTCTAGTTGCATACTGCACTTAAATATTCCTATTGGTTCCAGCCTTGTTACTTGCTGCTCTACATTCAAGCTGAAACCACAAACTCAGTGGCACTATCAAAGACAAACAAAACAAATCTCTATCAAGTTTTATTTCCATAATACAGTTGCTTTTTGAATATCCCTCTGTGCAGGTTTTCCACAGTACAAGTCTGAACAAATTCAAGCCCAGCTATTCTACAGCGCTAAGGTTCTCAGCTCTGTTTGATTAGGGCTACACACAGGAGGTCCACTGCCACGGTGTTTTCTTTACCCGGGCCCATAACTCTTAAAAACACACAAACACTTGGGTTGTAAATGACCTGTTCATCACACAGTGACAGGAGAGGTGATTCTGGACTCTTGGTGGGCCAGGTGTGCAGATCAGGACAGCTGTGCCGTGCCAAGACCTGTTGGCATGGCGACGCGGGACCATGGAAAGTTCTGGAATCTGTCGCTGCTGGCAGGGCCGAGCCCCTGAACGGGACTGGTGTTGGCTTTGCCTCCAGCTGTTTCTTTACAGACATGCTGAACGCCAGCAACAGCCAGGGGCCAAGATCAGCCCAGCGAGTCTGACCACACACAGGCCACTTACACACACGTGTATAAGCCCCCACCCCTCAGTTATACAAGCACAAACAAACACACAAGCATTTTCTGCAAAAAGCCCGACTCTGCCAGAGCAACAAAATGCAGCAAACCAAAACACATTTTCACACATCTCTGTTTTCTTCACATTAACATAGTCTCATCTTTTCTTTTAATGTGTGCATGTATGTTATTCACAGTATGGTTGTGCAGCATGTGTCCTTTAACATATTGTAAATATGTTGAATTGGTCAACATCGATAGTCCTCATTTGTTTTATTAATTCTGCTTTTTAGTTGTACCTCTCTGGTTACACAGAACTCTTCCTCCAGGGGTCAGGTCAGCAAACTGACTATGTTTTAAACACAATATGTCATATTTTCCAGTAGAGGTCTCTCTACCAAAACAATGAAAACAAAGGATGTAGTTTAATGTCATTGCAAAGAAGTGTGGGACCATTGGATTTGTTTATTTTATTTATAAATAGCTGTAATTGCAGATGAAAATCTATTTGACTGACTCAGACAGATATGTACACAGATTAGGTAATGTAATAAAATTTCATTCATGTCATGTTTAGTTACATTTGCCAGCAAAGGATGACATGGCCCTGTAGTCCTGAAAAAAAAATTACAGATTTTTCTGACTTTTATGTTTTTGGAAACATATGGAACAATGAGCCCATTTTACACAATAAAAAACAAATGTACAGACATTTTGGGATATTTTAATGTGGAATATTAAATATTATAAGTTTAAATCTCAACTCTCTACCTTTTTTTTTCACAAATACATTTTCTTAATGTTTTTTGCCTAATTTCTTAATCTTATTCTCTAACCATTCTTGCTTGTCTTTGATTGAAATATTTAGTTAAAATATCTTTTTTTTGCATCTCTATAGCACTTTGCGACACATTTCTGTAATTCAATGATGGACGGCTTTTTACAGAATGTTATTATTAACATATAATTAATTTTGCTAAGTTTATTTTTTTCATGTAGCTGTAGTAATCTAATATTGTGTATGAACACACATACTGAACACACATACTGCTTTGTGGACAACTGTTTTGAAAAATGACAATAATAAACACATTAGCAGCTTCAAATCATATATTTAAACTACATGCCAATCAGTTTCAAAGCACTAGAACCTTCTTGGGCCAATGATTTAAAAAGGCACCAAGACAATATATTCATTCTTGTCATTTATTTACTTTTTCATAAAGCACATGCAAAACATACTCTTGCAGTTCTTAACTAATTATAATGTGACAGTGTAATACACTGTACTGGAATGTTCCCACTGTAGCTTAGTGCTGTCAGTGCTGCTTGAAAGTTCTGATTGAGGAACCTTTGAAGGGGGTGTCAGTGAATAATCGCTCCGTTGAAACGGTCCCACCACAGAAAAATAAACTTGCCATCTTTTGTTTTCCTTGTGTGGTCGATGGTAATTCATTGAGTAAAGAGAAATGGGAGGGAATTCTTTTTGAGGCTTTTGTTTGCTAATTCATTACGTTCTCAAGACCAGGAAAAGTGGCTGCGGAAATTAAAATTTATTGAAATGTATTTCAGTGGTAAAGTTGGCTGTGTTTCTTGGAGAGTCAAGCCTTACACAGCAAGCTTTGGTCAATGAGGAGGTGAAATGCTTTTGTGGCTGTGCACCAAGAAAGGAATGTGTAGGTTTGTGGCTGGTGGAAACCTGCAGTTATAGGAACTGGTCTTGATGGTAAGGTATAGAGTGACCGCTAGGCTTTAAAGTAAAAATAAAAACATTGTGATTCTAATTTCTGCAGATAACTGGTCATAAAGAGTCCAGCAGAGCATCACACTGGCTGCCAATTTGACTGGGTAATGGAGTACTGACAGCACAAAATGTGCCAATCAAATGGATCATTACTTCAAGTCAAAAAAGAACAAGGGTTACATTTTTGATTTTAGATTAGACTTTGTATCAACATTCAACAATGCTACAGGGGGAAATCCATTATAGAGGATACAATTTCTTCCCTAACAGCCACATCAGTGGTCCACAATTCAATGCAGCTGCAGGAAAATTGAGTTTTGAGTATGTGACCCAACTCTCATGCTCTAACAGGAAAAACATGCTTTTTTTTCTTGCTTTTGTTATTCTATCACTATCACTATACTCGTTCTCCAAATCAAACAATTGGTAGATTGCATGACAATTTAAGGGGAAAAAAAGGAGGAAATCTCTAGGGTACAATTTAATAATACTTATAATGATATTATAATAAAGGTAATTTAAAGTGGGCCAGTGTCATTTGCTGATATGGTCACGCAAATGACATTGTTGACATCAGGGCTGGTCAAATTTTGGACCAGAGTTTTCAGTCTACACTTTATTTGCAGTAGCACAGTAGCTGGCACAAGTGTTGAACTTCATTTTTGTCTTAATTGTTGTTTCTTGACAAAAGAAAAGTCAATTTAAGAGATATTTCTGTTAAAAACCTAACAGCTAAGCCAATCTCAGTTACACTTTGTACCATTTTTATGGTGCAGAAAGTTGATGTTGTCCTGCCTGCAAAGCTTTAATTGGCTCAATAATGAGCCCTTAAAAAACACATCACCATACTTTCTTGAATCCTGTAAAAAAATTTCACTTTTATTCAGAGATGTGGAACCAAGGTGTGGAACCAGATGTACAAGTCTTTAATGGGCCAAAATCTTCATATAATCATAGAATTTTAGCAAGGTATTTTTTTTAAATTGTGGTGACCTCCTTAGCTATTTCTAATATATAAGCTCTCAGAAACTGTTCTTCCATACATTGTGTCACCAGCAAGTCTTAGGCATGCAAAGTCTCACTTAAAGCTCTGTCCACCGTCCAGCAGCTCAATAGCCTGCTGAGATGAAGTATGATCTGACTGACTGAAAGACTTCCTCTTTGCTGTCCGTCTCACTGGGCACAGAGTGGGTGGATATGGTTAGCAGCAGTCATAACAAGCATTTTTCAAAAAGAGCTTCATCCGATGACAAGCTCGGACATATTGAATGCTCGACAGTGTTTTCCAGTCCAAGTCTCTGATGATGCTTTCCAACAAAGACTTTGCTTTTCAACTGTATAGAGGAGGAATTAGAAAAAAACATGTATTTGGAATGGAACAGGACAGCAATGTTTTAAGCATCTTACACACAGCTGGACATTCATGGCTTCCTTAAGCTGCTACAAAGATTTTCACTAAATTCACCCCAAATCATTATGTTGTCACTTCAATTTCAGTCTCACATACGGTATTATATGTCTTAATGCATGTGGTTACTGCACTTATTACTTTACCAGACCGTGTCCATCAACTTGCAAAGCTTTACCAATAAACTAATTTCCATTTACTGTCCACTGCTGATGTTTTAAGTACGTCTTTGCTTTCCATATCCGTAGTGACTGCCAGCACTCAAACACAGCAACCATCTGGTCTCATTCTGACACCCGTGGTTGCCATCTTGTAAGTCAGAAAAAAGTAAGAGCTATAGAAAGGTGACAACAGTTTTCCCTCCTAGTTTACCTCCCTGCACCACACTGAGTCTGACAAGCTGCTGAAAAATAGGACCAGGTCACATTTCAGCCTCAAAAGAATGTGCAGGGGCTGTGAGTAACCCTGTGGTCTGCTTCGGCATGTTTGGTCTGGCTCTTTATAATATCATGTAGTGTGCCATTGAGGATTGAGGGCATGAACACCAAAGAGAAGTGCCGAGGGCGTTCCTACTTTGGACCTAAATCGACGCCAAAACCTAATAGTAGCAGTGTAATCAGTCTCCCCCCCTAATATTAGCACCAAGGCTTTTTTCTCCAGGGTGGTGGTTGGTGTGTTTGGCTCAGTGCATCCTCTTTTACCTTAAATTAAGTCCTGTGGCTTTATAAAGCACCTCTTGGCATAACCAGAGGTGAACACATTAAGATGATTCAGCATTGACTTTGTATAAGATGCTTTTACCTGACTGTAAAACAGAAAAATAATGTTACCAGTAATCAAAAACATCCTGGATTTCAACACTGATCCTTCTTAAAACCAAAACAGATTACTGAATTGATCCTTTATGCTTCTTGGTATGTCAAATCCATTAACTTCTTGAGGTATTTTTGCCACATGGTTTTATCATTTAACTGTGCTCGGGAAATCTAATGGAACTGCTTTCTCTTTTATCAAAACCAGAAGTGCTGGCTGTGATGGAGTAAAGCAGAAGGAGTCCAGTTATGCAGAGAAATAGATTGTGTCCCAAAAAGAGTGGACATAAAGTTAAAGATAACTTGATTTTTTGCATTTTAAATCGTGGATGATATTCAATACCCCCTCCCCCGGACCGGCGATTGTTGCAACTCTTGCCCTGCCGGGTTGCCTTCTACCATTGCACTTGTGCTGAATTTGCAGGAAAACTTATATCCTAACCCGAAAGAGAAGAGCATGTCAATTAAACTAGAAGCCGATCTCTGGTCAATCAAGCCACCCAGTATGCGCTCTCACTGTGAATTAAAGTTAAAATTGATATCCCCAGCAAGGCCAATATTTTTTGTTCTGCCACTAAATGTCGGCGATTTATCATTCAAACATCCCAGGGTTTTGTGTAGGTACTTTTGGACCTCAGGTTCAGTGGGTTTGATGCTCAGCCAGAGACAATATCGAATCCATGCCAAGAGTCCAAGCTGTGAACGCTTGTCTGAGAGTTACCGTAAATCCTTCTGCTCGCACCACTAAGAAGCTCAGAAAGCCACAGCCCTGCTATTTGCCACCCCTGTGGTCCTTACAGGTAGCCACTGAGACTCCCCAAATCAAATGATCTTCGTGTATAGGGGAGCAATGCAAGAACAGAGCTCAATGGATAAAGGCCTACCTGTTGCCCCTTATTTTCCTCAGTGGATAAGGACTGCGGCTGTCAGTTTTCCTCTGTGTTGATTAATCTGGCACTTTATTGGATTTGATCCTGATGATTAATGGTATATTATCCAGGAAACGTTGCCTCTCTGATAAAAACATTCAGATTTCAAATATTTCCTGGTTGAACCTGATTTTGCTGACTGTTACTGCTTAACTTTCTAAACTTTTGAATGTAATACACAAGTTTATCTGCTCAATTAACTGTATATCTCATTGTAGAAAATACATTTATTATTACTGGTCTAATGCCGCAGTTGCTTGATTCTGACCTTCTACAAGTTGTACTCAATCTTAATTCCTTTGACTTTGATTGTTTTATTTCCTTTTTCACATTAAATACTAAAAGTTAAACTTCTTACACCTTAAACAATTCCTTGTTAATCCTGACATTGCATTCATTATACTCCCAACTGGCTCATGGTTCATTAATGTTTGATTAATGTTTGCACTTGTAAATTATATTTAAAACAATAAATGAGCATTACATAAATAAATATGGTAATGTTCTTAATTTAGATTTATTTTTCCAGGTGGAAAATGGACCATCAGAGGGATCCTGAAGATGAAGTCCAACACTGCCCCCACCAGGAGTTCCCAGCAGGGTTCAGGGATCACACATCAAGGTCTGTCGCTGGCCCTCGACCCCTGCCGAGGCCTCTGTGACGGGGAGGAGCCAAGATTGAGTGGGCCAGAGGAGACAACACACCATAGCTGTGTGCAACTGCACAGTGAGTCCTTTCGCTCGTTGCCATGCTGGAGCCGACCGCAGGATTGCAGTGTTTACTTAAGAGCCGGTGCATAAGAGAAAGGCGGACCACCGGCAGTCACCACCCGCCGGGCCCTGGGCAGGACCTGGGGCTCATCTTTGTTGAAAATGGCTCTGGAACCTGCCACCTCCCACTGGGCTGCTCTATATTTAGCAACAAACTGAAAAACCTTCTCATTCTTAAAAAGCTGTTTAGGTTTCCATTGAGAAGGGGGTTCAGAGGAGGACGGGTGGTGATGCTGCACTCCTGTGGTCTTAGGGGTGCTTCTCTGTGCCCTGAACTCACCTGTACAAGATATTTATGCTAAAAGTTTACCAGGGATGGAAAAAGTCTACCTGGGACAGCCAAGTAAAATGTGGTTAAAGAAGAGGACAGGTCCAGGGCAATCCAGTAAGAGGCATCGTTATGCCGTGCAGCTACCCAGCAGTGTAAAAATGTGGTGATAAGATCAGTATCTGAAAAAAACATTAAATTCACCTAATTTCTAGAGACGCCATGATATAAACTGAAATTGGCACTTTTCTCCTCATCTTGAGATGTTCTCTAACATGGAAAGTGATTCTTGAGTCTCTTTGGGGTGTGAAGGCTAATATGGTGACCAGTGTGCATAAAGTTTATCATAATTACATGTAAAACAGCCCCTCAGTCCAGATCAATAACACGATATATTAAAGAAATTTTAATTAAAGATTTTTTATGGAAGGTTCACATGCAGGGCAAACTTAGCGAAAGAAAAACTGTTCACATACTGAATTTACAAGCTTTAATAGGTAATTAATATGATACTTGGTTATCAAATTATATTAATCAGTCTACTTTTAAGCATTTGAATGTTTAATAGTTGACTGTTTTTTCCTCATTTACTGAGGAAATAAGGTTGTATGTTTCCTTGATTTGCTGAGTCCGTCTTTTTCTGTTTGCATGCTGTTCAACTCTTCCCACTTCTCAACGTCTCATTGAACTCAGGAGGAGGGCGAATCCAAGACAGGACATGCGTATTACATGTTTTCATTTGCCCTCATATATGCCTGAATAGTCAAACAATCCCTCTTTTCATGCCCATGGTTTCATTCAGTGGGTGGCGAGAGCACCACTATGATTGAGGATGAGGGAGCTGGGTGATTTTTTTTCCAAGGTGAGCACCTCATGGGAGATGACTGCTCGCTGCCATTAGTTTAAGTGCAGGAGTGTCAGTTAACCCGACACTGGCACGAGGAATACTTAATGCCAGATGGAGGGAGCTGTCCTTGAAGTTGTAACAAGCAGGCACAGAGAAACAAGCCTTTATTCAGTGTGAGAGAACGTAGAAAAAATTGATAACTTAGCAAGGTTACCACAAAGTGTACGTTAAATCCCACATAGGAAAGGGAGGGATAAAGGAGATTGAAGGGGGTGGGGAAGGGCAAAAGTCCAAAGTGGATAAAAACACAGTTTAGATGTTGCTGACTGTAATTTTTGATTGCGTTCAAAATATGCAGGAATATTAAACAAAGCAGTGGTTGTCACGCTAAAGGGTCCAGCTGCTTAAGAGGTGTCAAATTATTGTACCTCAGCTGGATACATCGGTGTTGGGAGCCAGGGGGTGAGAAAAGAGCCAAACCCAGCAGACTTTGGCACATTTGTCCTGTCCTGGCACGGATGAGCCTCGCTGTGAGGCTTCAGAGCATAGATAGGCCCCCGGTGTTTTACTACCCAAAACTATGAGCTGCTACAAGAGCCGAACCATCAAGACTACCTCCTGGAAGGACAGCAAACATGACGACAAGTGCTTTTTCCACATGGTGCACCTCCTGGTCCACTGACCAAATAGTTCTGATGTAGGTCCAGCTAAAGAGGAGCCCATTCAGGCAGGCAAGGCAGTATGAGGCCTAGAAGTTTCAGTTTTCAAGATTGAATAAATAAGATCAAATCAGCTGAAGTACCGGGTTTTTGGGGGAATGTGTCCTGGCTGCAGTAGACATAGAGCTGAGGGTTATTACTTAAAATAACTTGACACCAGAAGGACCAGTAAGGAAATTACAAACACAGTCATGTCAGTCTGTGGAAGCACCTCACACAAAGGTCCCCAAAGAGGTCTCTTGTTGTCAGCTTTTATAAAACCCACTCCCTCTTCTTTTTTGGTACTTAATTGAAAATTGAGCTTGAGTCCTGCCAACAATTGCAATAAAATGCTGAATGCACTGAGCTGTTGGCATGTTCCCTGATCTGGCACTTGCACCTAGGAGTGCTGCTGAGTCTCTGTTGATTGTCTACTTCTCATTCATTAGGTATGGTTAATGCTGACGCTCCCAAATGGTGACTCCTCGGTTGAGTGAAGGCCCTCTGAGCTCAGGGCCCTGGCATCCAGGAAAGAGAGGAAACAGTTGAGGGGCATGGCGGTGTCACAACCGACACATCACAGGACGCTTTTGAGAAGCCTTTGGCTCTTCCCATACTGGTCTGGTACCAGTGTTAAGCCATGTGGACAGAAAAACTAAGCAGAGGCAGGTCTGTTGAGAGCATCAGCCAAGTTAAGCACGGAAATATTTCTTTCCTGTTAACTCAAGAGTCTGGCAGTCACCTGTGTGAGGTTGCCCTCTCTTTTAGTCGCAAGCCACTGGCCGTTCGGTTCATGCATGTCAGGCACGTCAAAAAAAAAGGCCTACGTGGAGGTAAACCATAAGTAGTCAAATATGTGGTTACTAAAATCTCACAAACGAGATGAGGGTTTTGACACAATATTGCACCAAAAATTTTCACTTGGCTGGTTGTGTTGATGAAAACACTTTCTTTTAGTTGTTGAAGTGTTGAGTTTCAATGAGTTCCTGAAGGTCCTGTCATGAGGGAGCCAAATCTGTGTTTCAGAACGGTCAATAAATTTGTGTTTGGGCGAGACTGGTGATTGTATTGGCGCACAGTAGTTCACTAGCATATGCCCTCCTTTAACATTCATATTAACTGATATTTTTGGCCACTTGGGGCAGCGAAAACAAGCTAAAAAAGCATAAGCAATTGCATTTTGGGAGCTTGTTAGCAAACAGTTGCTTATGTACACATCCAGCAGATATAGAGTAACATTAAAGTTTATTTGGTTTTGTGTTTTTGGCCACTTGTTGAATGTAAGAGCAGTACTCACTCTCCTTTTCAGTGCTTAGGGAACTGTCTAGCTCTGTAGCTGCTAGATGCTCCATTATATTCACAATTTAGTCAACTTTGTCAAACTTTGTCTGTCTGCTGTTTGATATTTAACAGGTTGTGTACAATGGGTGTCTTAGTGGCTGACAAAAGCTTCCTATTGTGGCTAAAAATAACAGTTTTAGAGCAGAGAAATTGAACCAAAACAGTGAAGTTGTATAAAATCAAAATATTAGCTGAAAAACACTACTTTGCGCATCAGCATTGAGGGAAACCGCAAAGTTAATTGGATTTTTTTCTCTGGGTTTGTCTCTTTGAATGACTCTTTCACATTACAAATAATCATTTAATCCATTGTTCCATTTAAATATTGATTGTAGCAGCTTGAAAATATGCACAGGATGCACAGGGTCCATAATCTCCTGAACTGTGAAGGGGATAACAGATCTACATCAGCAAAGCTCCTCTGCATTGCAGTACATTTGCAGTGCTCACCATATGCTGCAGAAGAAGCACTTTTGGTGGCTGTAACATTACAAATTTGTCTTGATCCCTTTTACGTTAGCACTTTACATTTTAAGGAGATGGATGACCTACATTAAGTCCCCCCTCCCAATGATCCAGCGTGGCATCCCTCTGGTGCCTCACTGGAGACTTCATAAAATAATCCTTATTCACTACCTGAAAGTTCACACACAGTAATATTTGCCTTAAGTTCAGTGAGGACATGAGCAAGTGTGTCTCTGTACTCAATGGCCAAATAAAACTGGAAAGGCCCAAATCATAATAATAATGCAAATATATGGAGGAGTAGTTATGATACAAACAGGCTGGTGGCCAAATGGGCATCAACAAGGGCCAGAGAGGGAGTCTCATTTTTAACTCTGACAGAAATGTCTACAACTAAGCATGTGTCCTTTAGGTAAAGTTTGGATTGTCAACAGATGAAAATAAACTGTGTGAGAACTACTAGATGGCTGTTCCTAGGCCAGGACACACAAAACTCAGCTCCTGTGAAATACACTGCTCCTGCTGCCTGCATCCTATCCCCCTTTTTGAACAGGAAACAGCCTGGGATTTGATCTTAATTAGTTTGGCACAGAGGAATAACATCCTCTGAGGATTGAGATTGTTGTGATAGATTAGTGCAGGAAAACTGACCTTTTTCAGTATTGGATTGTACAACAAGATGCCATGCTAATGTAAAAATCTTAAATGGGAATTTTTTGAAAACAAAATAAACTTTTAGAAAAGAAATTATATATACAGCTGAGTGTTAAGTTATTGCATTTAACCGGATCAAGCAGCAGATGTATGCCCATGAGATGACAGGCCTGTGAAATTTAATAACTTTGATTAAGTATGTGTTTTGTTGTGTCAGTGGAATAGGATCAGACAGTCTCTGGGTGGTAAAGGTTGACTTTTCCTAAGCTACTTCTGTGGTTGACTCAATTGGGATTTAGAAATGTTTAAAATCCAAGATAAACTCGACCAAGGAGTCTGTGTTTGACATATTTTGAACTGATCAGAAATATCCACTTTTAGAACATGGATGTTTGACTTTGTGTTCATTTGAGATGTGCCGTCTCTTCCAAACACTATATAACATTCAATAATTCAATTGTCAGTACAACTTTCCTTAAGCAACTGCACTCAGGCTTTTATTTTCCCATAAACTGACTTTGTCTTTCTCTTGCCAATTGTTTCATTTGTTCTTTAGCTTTATTTGCAATCGTCTGTCAAGACGATATTGTCAACTACACTGACTGGTTGACATCAGGTGGAGCAATCCCATTTTAAATGAACTCGTTCTGAAAATATTAATGTTGACGATTAAAGAGCAGGCTTTGATCATTTTTCAGAGGCCATGACTGTTATGCTTAAAGAGGCACTCTCTATGATTCTTGGCCCAAGCCTTATTTTCTGTATAAATTACATACAAAGAAAGCTTAAGAGGTGTTTCTCAAGGGCTCGACATTTTTTATGCCTACACTCCATTGGCAAATGCACTGTGGAAAAGCTGAACTATACTTGAAGTGCTGTTTTTTACTGTGGTCGCAACTGAGGTGGGGATCAATTGCTTGGTTTCTGCAGCAGCATCCCAGAAAGCCCCAGAGACATAGCTCTGAAGGACAGGTGGGGAGCCACACAGTGCCACCTCAAACCACTGTCCCCACGGCAGGAGGAGGGAGGTCCTCACCACAGAGTAAAGACCAGCATGCCCAAAGACCCAAGACAGGCAGGAGAAGGTAAAAAACTGCCATGCCTGTGTTTAAGGCTGCAACTTGATCATATTTTTATTACTGATTAATCTGTCGGTTATTATTTCAAAAATCATTTTGTCCATAGGATGTTTAAAAAAATGCTGAAAATTTGCCTTCAGACCTGCTTACATAAATATACATGTATAGCTTCCTACATGTCAGTTTTTTTCAACGATTCAGTAAAGTGAAACAAAATAGCAATTAAGGCTGATTATCAGGCCCTTGCAAACATCTGAAATAAAGTTTCCCACAGGTAGCTCAAGTTGATATCTTTAGATGTTTTGTTTTGTCTGGTCTAAAGCCCAAAAATACTCCATTTCACACAGGAGATTATGGATCAGTTTGTTTGTGTTTACTGAAAGAAAGTGACCATTACATCATCTATTGTTCTTTGAGTGCTTTTTTCTTGTGTCCTTTATTTTACAATTATACTCTTGATAAAAGGCTATGAGGTCCCTTAGATCATCTGTACAAAGAGATCTAGGTATTCCAAGATAAAAAATTTAAAATAATGGTGATGCTGTCTCAAAGACATTTCTTAGAGATGCCAAATCAGTGGATGTCTTTTTAAAAAAACAGCTTTAAATCAAACTTCTTTCTCATATATTTGTTTTTGTAGGATTCATACTTAATTCTTCACTTTTATCCAGATCTCTCAGATTTTACTTTTTCCCACAAAGAACTTATTAACTTTATTGCTTCATAACCCTCTGGCTTGAAACGTATTTATCATGAAACCTCAGATAAGACCACCTCTTGTTTCTTTTGAACCATGTGGCTCCCTGCTGCCCTCTTCTGTTCAGGAAGCAGACTCAATCTTAATGACTGAAGATTCGCTCAATGCCACATTATGTAATATAAAAAAGTATTACCGACGCTGTAGTTATTGGCATTAACACCTTGTGTTTATTATCTATTGATGCGTATTATAAACATGTTGACGTTAAACAGACTGAATTTACTGCTGAATAAACACGGTTAACAGCCACTGCTACTATATCGCCATTATTACTGTTCTCTCACCTCACAATACGACTCAGAATAACTACTTAAACTCGTATTTTTCGGTTATTATAATATTAAAATCAATAACGCCACTAAATTAAAACAAAAGTGGCAATATAGTCGATAAGATCTACGTATTGCTGTTATCTAAAACACACAGCCTGCGGTTTCTTTGTGGCGGCGGCCTTTGAGCTTCCATTCATAGCCAGCCAATCAGAGTTGAGCTTACTGGGTTCCTCCACCCAATAGCGGGGCTGGTTGTTGTTTGGCCCTGTTGCGACCGCGGACAGACAGAGGCAAGTGGGCCGGTTTGAAACTAAGCTAACTCAGTCATATTACAACGGGTTATTTTAGATTATTGCATAGATTTCATTTACAGAAAACGCGTGTATCTGTTTTCGAAAAATTTTAGCTACCTGTGAGTGTTTTAGCTGTCAGGCTAAGAAGTAAAATTGGTCTTTTATTTTAGTAAATTGTATATGTCCTGCTAGCTGAATCGGCAGCGGGTAGGCGCCAGTCGTGTTTGACAACAGCGCTTTTCGGTCACGTTCCCGGTGTTGTTGTTTGTAGCTGCTGAGTGAAGGCGCAAATTTCCGTTGGGTGCAAGCGAAAAGAAAGAAAGCTCTCGATAGCTAGAATAAAGTTGAATATGGCAGAATTTCTCGAAGATCCGTCGATTCTCACGAAAGATAAGCTGAAGAACGAGCTTACAGCCAACAATGTGCCACTTCCTAGCGGAGAGCATAAAAAAGAAGTGTACGTGCAGCTGTATCTAAAAAACTTGACCATACTGAACAACAAGAAGAGCCCACCTGCAGACACCTTCTCCAGCGACGAAGAGCTACCTGCCCCCGTGGTGTCCAACAAGAGTCGATCTGGAAGAGTAAGTTTTTGTTTTAATTAGTTTTTCATTTGTGAATAACTGTTCTAAAATCTTGTGCTTGCACGCAGCGTTACACATGGATAGAACAAAGGTCAAATACGACTTGTTGAATGATATGTAATTTAAATCTGTCTGCAGAAAGCAACTAAAAAGACAGACAAGCCTCGCACAGAGGAAGTGGAGGTGACAGATCTCACTGATGAAGACTTAAAACAGCAGCTGGCTAAATATGGTGTGGACTCAGGACCCATTGTTGGTAAGATCCTGAAGGGCTTTCTCACACTTTGTAACAAAAACGTGCCTCTTTTCCAAACAGGAGATAGAAGATTAAAGTTATTTAAAGAGACAACTACATCAAATTAGTTATACATTTATTATCACAATACATATATTTAGAAGAAATAATAAAGCACTTCATATGAATGTAAACGTATGTACTTTCACTTTATGTTGAGCTTTTTTCCCAACCCAAATAACACCTTTTCAAAGTAAATGCTTTCCTGATGTTTTTACTATTGCCAGGCCAACACCAACTTTGATATTTTACTTTTTTAAAAAGTTACATATTTCAGCCCACATTTTTTTCCTCTATAAACTTTTTCAATAAATAAATAAATGAATGAATGAATAAATGAATGTCTGAACTACCTAAAACAAATCTTTGCCAATTAAGAGGTGCAAATTCTTTGTTAACAAAATACCAACATCAGCCAGTATGTAGGCCCAGCTAACTTTTATTTATCTAGTTTTTACCTTAAAATTTTCATTTAGTTAAAAATACTATAGATATTACTATATTATAGATACTATATATATTCCCAAATATTGTTACCTGACGTTTTATGTGTCCAAGTTGTCTTGTTTGAGTAATATGACTTACTTGACTTTAAAAAGTGTATTCCGTCTTGAATTAAATACAATGTATAATGTGCCATCTATTCTTTTTTCGCCTCTTGCCTCCATGAAGCCTCAACCCGCAAGACGTATGAGAGGAAGCTGCAGAAGCTCATGGACCAGCCTCCAGCTGAACCTGAAGCTCCTACTGACGTCACAGCTCTCCCCAAAGCAGACAGTAACCAGAATGGGAACACAAATTCTGACCAGTACAGCGACAAGGAAGATGGTGAGCTCTGACCGCACATTACTCATGATCTTTTCACATTACTTACCAAAGCAAACAACATAGTCCTGAGAAAAATATGTTTTCTTTTATTAAATAAATTATCCAGACTACTTGGTAAACCTACTTCTTGTAACAGGTTTGTGATTAAATGCTAAAAAAACTGAACTGATATCACCATGTTTCACTGTTTTGTTTTCATTACCTGTGTTTTCAGAGGAGATTGCTGCCCCTGAACCAGAGCCAGTTCCTGTGGTAGAGAAGCCTGTGAGAAGCAGAGGCAAAGCTCCTGTTACCGCCAGAACCAGCAGCAGACGACAAACCAAGGTGAGGCACATTTTGCCAACCTCAACCTCAGAGAGAGAGATAGGACTATATTTTAAGTTTGTATAAAAATGTTTTTGCATTACACTGACAGGTGGTGGAGGAAATTGTTACTGAAGAAACACCGAAGAAGGCCAGCGAGAGTGTTGTTGAAGATATCCTTGCCAATGAAATAAGCACGCCAACAGGCATCAGGTAACAGTCGATGACGACTTTTCAGGCTCACATTCAGCCAAGCACATGAATCATGTACTGCAAAATATTATTCTACTTGGAAAAACAGATTAACCAAAATGTTAGCCTAAAAGTTAATCATGAAAGAACATCCTTGACCTTGAAAATACTAGTTTGATTTAAATTTCGAAAAAAATTAAAGTTTTCTCCCAGAGCTTTCAACTGCATTTCACATCCTGACTCAGCAGTTGGAGCTGGATGTAGTTATTACATCCAATGCCAAAGATCCAAACAGAGACAGGGGTCTTGACAGAAGCTCTTTCAGGGTTGTCCTTTCCTGTCAGATAAGTGCAAGCTATAGCCATGACAACTGATGGAACTTAATCTGCTGAGATGTAGTTGAAAGCTTCAGAAAATCTAGCAAGTAGAGTTTGAGATCAGATTTATTTTATGTGCCAAGCCAAAATGTTACATTGTGTTGTCTGTTTCATCAGTGCGACCTGCAGGCGTCCTATCCGAGGTGCAGCTAGCAGACCACTAAAACCAAGTGAATACTGGCTGGATGAGTCTCGTTTGCAGCACATTGTCCACACCGAGAGCCGCTCTTTCTCAGAGTCTTTCTCAAGAGCTGGCAGCACTGGCTCTTCAAGCAAAGCACCAGCACGACGAGGCTTCCTGGCTGTGCTGCTCAAGCTCTTGCTCCTTGTTGTGGTGGGTGGTTGTCTCTACTATGCCTACCAGAATCTGGATGCTGATCAAATCAACACCCTCAAAGGTCTCCTGGACAGCGTTGTTGTCCCCCTTCAGGGCGTTGTAGACAACGTGGCCACCTACCTGGGCATCAGCAGCAGCGAAGCTTCAGGGAGCGCCGGTAATTAAAGACCCTGACCAGTCTCTCACCGTGCCCACGTCCCCTCCCTGCCACCACACACCACACACCACAACTCAAGCAGTAAACTCAGCTCACCTCTTCTTTTTACCTACATGGTTGGACAAAGGACGCAGTTTGAATTGGAATGATAAACTTTCTCCTCTCTGGACTCCAGCTTTCCTCCCACTCAAGAGGAAACAGTAGCTTCTGAATAACACTGTTTGTGGCAACCAGAAGAGACTCATTTTATTGTTGATTTTAATCTGTGAATTGTTTTTGTGTCTTTGTGTGTATTTTACCCTTGTACGTAGAAATGAGTGCAGAGTGGAGAGGCCGGCTTATCCATGCATGGTTGTAGTTTTAAAGATCATACTGTAGTTTTTAACTCTCTGTGCCAGGTGTGTTTCTGATGGTGAAGTGCCTGGACACTGTTAGCACGTAGTGCCCTCCCGTTTTAAAAGCACAAAACAGTGCTTCTACTAATACCAGAATGTCTACGTGTTTCTGTATCAATTTCAAAATTTGCTCCGTAGCTTTAGAGTAAATAGAGTGATTCATTATTTCTATGGTGCTCAGGTCGATTCAGCTCAAACTTTTTGATGTGGTCTGTGCTGGGAGGAGACACTTGGTGTAAACAGGTCACGTCACTGCATGAGGAAAATCCGCCCACGCTCAGGTTGAGATATTAAAAGTGGCTGATCACTGCTAGACTATTAAATATGGGGCTCTATCATCATGACTAAAAGAATAATTCTTGCCACTGTCTATTATAATCATGATTCTTACTGTCAGTGCATCAAGAGGTAAAATTTACTGTACTTTTGAGGAGCTTTTATAAAAATCATGATCAATTTACACACAAAATTCATAAAGACACAGCTTCTAAAAATTGATTATCCAACACTGATTTGATAGGAAACTACAATTGCAGTGTTTGATCTGGAATTTGATTTTCCAGCCCTGCCAGTGTGCCCATTTGAGTTTACATGCTTTGGGTTTTAGTGGTCTGTTGTGCTTTTTTTCCTGCTTTTTTTTAAAAATTAGATTTCTGATCCTTCAGTCCTAAATGCAGGATTGGCTGATTCGGTGCACCCACATAGCCCACCTCACAGACTGCATGTGTCCAGCCATTGGAAGATCTGCAAAGAAGACACATGGAGAAAGTTGATCCTGTTGGGACAGTTAATCAAATTATTCTCTTCAGAACTCTTGAATACTTCTGCCTGTGCAAATTACAACTTTTAAGACACTGTATGTTGCTTTGAAAGGGGTGGTTTACCTGGGGGGGGGGATGGAGTCACCAGAGGTGATGCTGGGGGGTTGGAAGATTTTGGGGACATCTTTGTTTCTATTTTGATATTTTTCTAAAGTGGTGTGTTCAACTTTTTATAGCACATTTAAAGTAATTTTTGAAAGCAATATGTAACAAATGCAAGTGATACTGTATCTTAATCTGAATCTCGCTTACTTAACACAAGTGATTCATGATCAGGCAGCTCTCCGACAATGGACAGAAATGACGGGTTATGTGGGTAAGGATTTTTAATCTGTTTATTTATGATATTGTAGGCAGTGTATCATGAAATAAACTTTGTTGTAACCTGATCCTTTTTTTGTGGTCTGTAGAGCTCTGGGCGTCTTGAAAGAGTAATATGTATATTTTCTTGTTTTTACCAGTTTATCACAGCATATATGAATATATGGCAGCGAGCAGTTACCCCAAGTACTCAATGCTTTTTATGATTTTTGAAAAAAAAAGTTTTTCATTCTTCCAGGTAACCGATGTTGTCATTTTTATTCGAATGTAAATGTAAACTTACCAAACGGCTTATCACAGACAAAATCACATTTAATCAATTATAATGAGGTAATAAATTAAATTTCAGTTTGCTTTTAAGTGATTACAGGGCATTATGTTGCTGTCTGAAGGAAGTTTTAAATTGAATTGATTTATAACACCTTATTAATAAAACTGAATTGAACAGAGTGAGGCAGGATATAAGTTCCTTTATTCTCTTTACTTTCCCTCATTAATTCCCCTCAGAATTTTAAAAAAATGTTTTTTCTTTTAGCTCATCACCTGAAAACATCATAGCTTTCTTTCCTCTATGCTGGCACTTACTGGGTGCAGCCAAATTCACTGAAACTTATAGCGATATGAAGACTTCATTCAAATAACGTTTATTGTAATCTTGTGTGTATCTGCTAAACAAAGCCAATCAAATGTCTGTCTTGTCTGCTCATATTACTCGTTTCCCCTCCAGTTTAAGTAGTTTAACTTTGTGTCTCCACCTGCTGGTCTAGCGGTGTCTGTGAACAACTAAGAAACACAGCTTAGCCATCAGTGTCCTCAAAACACTCTGATCCGAGAGTGATTGAATCACTGAACCTTAAAACTTGTGGTCTGTGGTAACATTGCCTAAATTAGACACACTCCTGAAATCCATCTGTTCTGAAGCAGCTGCCTGGCTCAGCAGCTGTAAGTGTTCGACTCCACTCGAACTATCAGCTCAGCCAAAACGCCGCAGTGGCCCTTCTCTTGACCTTAAACAGTGTGGAGAAACTGTAAGCAGGTATTAATTTACAGCTCCAGATGAAAAGTAATGTAAAAAAAATAATTATATTATCAATAAGCTTGTATAAAAGGCAGAGATATTTATATTTTGATTTATGTTTTCAATAACTTTCTTAAAGCGGTATGAGGAAAAAAAATGCAGCCATCTGTCTACTGCTTCATTGTTGTTGTTACTGTAGGTGAACATTGTATCAGCTGACTGAGATGACCCTCTGAGTGCCAAACTGAGACTTTGTAGGGGATGGAGAGGCTTAGTCAATTAAATCCAGTAGGCTGCAGCCAGATAGAACAGCAGGAAGAGGAGCAGGCAGTCAGTGCAGCACACAGGAGAACCAACAAGGAATTACACTCGAAGTAACCGGACCCTCAAGACAACAGGTGAACAGCAATGATATTCAATATTATGTGGAAGTTTGAATCATGTGCATGAGGCAGATTTAGACTGCATTTGTTTGGGTTTTGGTTTGTGGTGCACTTGTCTGACTGTTGGGAAAAGCTTTGTTGTCTAACCTTGTCTGTGTGAAATGACAACATCTGTTTGTTTTGTATCAGCCCTGCTCTTCATGTGCTTTATTAGTGTTTTTTAACCTTTGTTGAATTTTAAACTAAATGCATTTTAGTCGTCTATTCATCTATCACATATGAGTGGGTCAACATGTGCTTTTTGCATCACTTGCTGTAACAGCATCCAGTTTAACTGTTTCACTCGAGGTTCACTGATGTCACTGAGACAAGAAACTACTGAAAACAAATTGATTTTCTTTTAATTATTTTATTTATTTTGCCAGTAGGGTGTGTAGATTTTTCCCTTGAAATGTAGTTTGATCTGGGATCTTGTCTTTCATCAAACAGTTACCCAGAAACAACCTGTTATTGCATGCAATATTTAATAAAGTTAAAAGTTTTACACTTGGTATCATCCCAATAGTGTAGCAGTGATACAGAAATTAACAGAGCTGAGTGTGGGGTCTCTACCACCTGTGTCTTTGTTCAAGTTCAAGGGTGACTCAACGATTCTTGGTCATATAAAAAACATCTGACAGACTGCAAACACAGCTGTCTTGTTGATCATGCAGTTACCAGCCATGTTATTATTTTTCCTTACTATAAAAAACAAGAAACCTACTATGCCCCCTGTGTCCTTGCAGGCTAAGCCACCTCTTAACCCCCAGTGTTTACATGCTTTGAATGTACAATGCTGTCTCTTGGTAATCCAGTTTCACTCAGAGCTGGTGAATGGACAATACACCAATGCACTTTCAATGGGACTTTATCAGGAGCAAGATGGCTAATTTTTACAGACATTTAAGTTCACAATAACCTGATTTAATTCAGGACTGCTTCACTGACATCCTGTACCTTTATCTAGTTACACTCTGAATACCACTCTAAATTTCAAGCAGTTATTTCTTGTCAGTTAACAGTTATGTTGCATGTTATTGCAGTGTCTATAATCTGCATCACAAAATATAAACAGGTCCCAGATGTGCAATGGGCTGAAAATTTGGTGGCAGCTAAATCATAAATAATTCGGATTTCTGACAATTTTTGTTCTATTTTTAACAGTAACTATCATTAATACCATTTAATGAATTATACTGCACTTATATCTGAGAGAAAATTTAGGTAATATAATTCATAAAGTAATTCCAACACTATTTATGATGGGAGTTTTTCATTATTGTTTCTCAGAGACATCTTATTAGATACAAGGTTAATGTTGATCTGTAGCTCAGGTGCGGCAGATGGAGCAAGCATTGAAGGATTACAGTAACTCCTTTAACAGTCTGCAGTCAGTCAAGTTCGGCATCCGATTATAGTGCTCAGACCTCCATTTAGGGAGGGGGGGAGGTTGACAGGAGAGGAGAGGAGCTCTGTGCAGCTCACAGCTCCCCCAGTCCGGCTCCTAGTCACATGTGCTCTGAGCTAGAGCTGCAGCTGACCGGATACCTGCCTCGCCTGTCCGGACTGCACAAGCTGAGACTGCTGGAGGTGTTGTGGATGCAGGGGTTACACAGCTCTGTGACAACACACCTTTAGGTATCCATTCAGTTTGCCATGCTGATTACATGGTGGTATTTATACCTCACAGCTCGGAGCATCGCAGAAAAAAGCAAGTATTGCTGCTGTTTTTGTGTCTGATCACGTGTCTTTTCAAGGTGAACTCTGCAGTGTGTTTTCATTTTTTTCTTACGAAGGTTCTAGATGTCAGGAAAGTAGTGCTGCTTAGATAAATGGTAGGCTTTGTAATCCCTATATACTAAGAATAAAACATGCAATGTCCTGGATGCAGTATTTATGAAGTTTGAGCACGCAGCCCACTTTCTGCTTGCATGACTGTTTCCCCCAGCCGTGTCTGTGTATAGTGTTTGTCACTTCAGGGAACATGCTTCCTGACCAGGAACACCTTTGTTTCTCCTTCTTCAGCACTGAACATGGCCTCAGTCCTGCAGAAGCTGATCACACCGCTGTTCTATGGTCCTCCAGAGCCCCCTAGGAATAAAGTGACAGTGGTGGGTGTGGGCCAGGTTGGCATGGCCTGTGCTGTCAGCATCCTGCTCAGGGTAAGAGCCCTACTGGTTTCACCTGTGCTCAGATTATCTTTCTGCCTGCTGGTGTCACAGGACGGGGTAATGCACTGGATCCTCCCAGACTGACAGTGGATTACTCTCCTGGTGTCTGATCTGGCTGATTATCCCTTCACTGTCCTGGTTTATGTGTGCTCACAATAACAGAAAAATGCATTTACATTGACTTTCTACTGCAGCAGTTCAACTCAATTCTTTACACTCCTGCTAAAACTGGGCATCAGATTTCTGGTTGCATAATAATAATAGCAGCAATAAATCAGTTGAATTAAATTTCAACACTCAATATGTTGTTTACACAGCAAATAATTACAGGAACATAAAAACTAGTAAACATAGATTTATGATCAGGATTGGATCTGATATGTAACTAAGTATACGTGCATCTTGTTTTATCTGGATTGAGTTGTATTGATTCTGGATTGAGTTGATTGATTCTGTCTTTTATTTTATTGAGGAGCTCCTGCAGTAAAATAACATTATTTTAGTCATATTTTCAGTCATTTGTCACATGATTTATGCTCTGTATATAATTGAATGTCGTCTGCATAAAAGTGGTATACAATACAGACAAAACAACAAATAAAGTAGCCTTAGAGTAGAACATACCTGCAGAAAACTGCAGTTTAGTGGATGTGCCAGGGAGAGGCCACACTGTAACAGAGGGTCAAGTTTGAATTAAGTCAATAAAACAGCTTGAACCTCTTTATTTCACCCCAGATGAAATAAAATCATGTTGTATGTGTAAAGCAGCTCTGCGTTGGTTTGTTCTGAACTTCCTGATGTAAACAGGAGCTGGCTGATGAATTGGCCCTGGTGGATGTGATGGAGGACAAACTGAAGGGAGAGATGATGGACCTGCAGCATGGCAGCCTCTTTCTCAAAACCCCCAAAATAGTTGCAGACAAAGGCAAGTTAACATGTCATGACATGGCAAGGAACTCAGTTCAGATATTTGTAGGATGTAGTTAACTGTCAAACTTCATGACCAAATGATTTTTGTCCCTTCTGGAATTGATATGTTAGAGCTCAGTTGAAATGTGAGTGACACTGAAAGTGACAAGTTTTGTCCTTGTTAAGAGTCATGACAAATCTACTCCTTCCCTTCATCCTTGTCTCCAGACTACTCTGTGACAGCAAACTCTCGCATCGTGGTGGTGACAGCTGGAGTCCGTCAGCAGGAGGGAGAGAGCAGGCTGAACCTCGTCCAGAGGAACGTCAACATCTTCAAGCACATTGTCCCTCAGATCGTCAGATACAGCCCTGACTGCATCATCATTGTGGTTTCCAACCCAGGTGCTGTCACACACACACTTTTTCACTCTGTTTTCTCTTATGTAGACATACAGTATTAACCATCCAGTATCAACACTCAACAGTTGATGTGCTGACTTATGTAACCTGGAAACTCAGCGGTCTTCCCAAGCATCGCGTCATCGGCAGCGGCACTAACTTGGACTCGGCACGCTTCCGCTTCCTGATGGCCGACAAACTGGGAATCCACTCCAGCAGCTTCAATGGCTGGATCCTGGGAGAACACGGAGACACCAGTGGTGAGGATTTTTTTGTAGAATTTCTGAACCCTGACCTGCCTGTCAGAGCAGAGAGACAGCATCACAAAATGTTCTTGGCAAACCATGGTGCAGACTGTGACTGTGATGTGTGAAGTATGTGGACAAAGGCTGATGGTGTCTGTGGTGTTTCAGTGCCTGTGTGGAGCGGAACAAATGTGGCCGGAGTCAACCTACAGACATTAAACCCAGAAATCGGCACTGACTCTGACGAGGAGAACTGGAAGGAAACCCACAAGATGGTGGTGGACAGGTAAGCCAAACATGTCTGATACATCGCTTCAGATATGATGCTCTTTAAAAACCTGGTGATAATTCATGTTGTTGTTTATCCATGTAATAATATTGCAACATTTAGACGCTTTTTCACTGTTCTCATGTCTAAATGAATGACATATAAGCTCAGAGTGTACAAAAATCATCATTTGAATACAAATTTATTCAAACTGGTAGCTTTATATATATATATATATATATATATTAGGGCCGGGACTTTAACGCGTTAATTTCTATCAATTAATTATAAAGATTTTAACGCGATAAAGATTTTAACGCGATTAATTGTTTCCTTTCCAAGAGTCCGCATGC
>JAQMCX010000050.1:18181519-18203768 GCA_029814765.1 Acanthurus leucopareius | reverse complement strand
ATTAATTAATTACAGACCCTATAATTAACACGATTAAAAATTTTAATCGAGTCCCACCACTAATATATATATATATAAGTATAAGTTCTTTTTTTTTTTTTTAGCAGTTTGGATTAAAAAGAGGATTTCTCCTCAATTCTAGCCTAAAATGATCCATTGGTCACCTTTTTATTTTGTGGGTGGGGGTTGAGGATTTGATGACATCATAAAAAATGACAATTCACATTCAAAACTTCAGCTTTTTAAAAAAATATGTTCAATACAGCTTTAGTTTAGAGTCTCTCTCAAGTTAAACACTAATGCATTTGTTTCGGTTTTATTACACATTAGCTAAACTTAACATAGTCTTATTTGTAATATTTTCATGATAATTTTTTAACATAAAACAAAAATGAAGTGATAACTATTGACATATTTATTTTAGCTACATTACCCTCCACTTGTATTTATAAAAAAGGGTACTGTTTTGTTCTCTTAAAATAAAAAGTGAGATCATCTGATATTCAAGGACTTTACATTAATAAAATTTTGCACTCAATGACTCTCCCTACGTTTCACTGTCTTTTGTCAGAACAAAAGCAGCAGTCATGAGGGATAATCAGCTTCTGAGAGTGTTATGTTTTATCAGTTTATTTTTAGCTCTTCTTCAGCTGCTTTATCACATTAAAATCAACTACCTCTAATAAATCCAAACACTGAGCAGTCTAAAAACAACTTTTTGTTTGCTTTTTTTTTTGTTTTTAACCGAGTCTTGTGTCTCTCAGTGCCTACGAGGTGATCAAACTGAAGGGTTACACCAACTGGGCCATCGGCCTGAGTGTAGCTGACCTCACAGAGAGCCTCATACGCAACATGAACAGGATCCATCCTGTTTCCACCATGGTGCAGGTAAAGGCTGCTCACACACACAGATTCATTTTTAGAAGTGATCTCCATTGTTACATTATGTGCACACATTTTAGCATAGAGCACAGTTTAAAACAGTTTATAATAATGCACAAGTACTTAAATATTACTATTTTAGCACATGTATTTATTATTTGTCACTTAATCTGAGACATGTCTGCAACGATGGTTATAATTCATATAAAGCAGAAATATTTCAGTCTCATATTGAGGGGTTGAAATAAAAAAATCAAATTTGTGAGCCAAAATCTCTAACTGCTTATGATTGAGGCTGAATAAAAATACAATTTGAAAGTGTCTTTTCATTTTAAATTTGAATTCCAGAGTTATTTTTCCTTTTATAAGCTTAATTTTCTTACATCAGATTTAATTCTCAGTGACAAAACTTTACTTTACCTCCTTCATCTCTGTTTTTGAGCTGTATATTATTTGTACAAACAGTAAATTTGTTGCTCATGGTGTACAGGGCATGTATGGCATCAGTGAGGAGGTGTATTTGAGTCTTCCCTGCGTGCTGAACAGTGGAGGCGTGGCCAGCGTGATCAACATGACCCTGACAGAAGATGAGGTGTCCCAACTGCAGGCCAGTGCCAGCACGCTGTGGGACATCCAGAGGGACCTGCAGGATGTCTAAATGGACCACAGAGGGCGCTGTAGCTGCACCTTCCTGACAATATAATCACTCTGCAGTCACTAAACAACACACAGCTCCACCCTTCACTCCTTCAGCCGACTGTGCTCTGCAGATTCACAGGCGTAGTTTATTACCTTCAGATGTAGCTGCAGGCATCAGTTTTTACACGCTGGAGATTAAATGTGACATCAGCTGAGTGAAACACTGCTCTGACTCATTTGTCCTTCACTTTGTTGCAGTGTGGGGCCACTCTTGTTGTTGCTTTTATGTGTAATAAAGAAAGTTTGTTGTTACTCAAAACAGCCAGTGCATTTTCTCATTTACTTAAGCAATAAAGGGAAACAATTCAAATGTTATATTGGTAACACTGCAGAACTTTAGTTTAAAGTTGTCAACCAGTTTGAGAGACAGAGAGATGGGTGTACACAATGTTTTTATCAGAAAGATTACATATCTATGATCCAAAAAGACATCACTTGTCTTGCTAAAAAGGTGACAAAAGCCAGATGAAGGAGATTTTCTTTAGTTTAAATATCTTTGTATCCTTAAACAACTTTAATAAGGTTAGACTCCGTCACAACATGTGCATTAGGTTTGCATGTTTTGCTCTCATGTGGGATAAACATCGTTATAGATTTTGAATCTGACAGCATTAGTTTTACAGGTACAGTACACATTGAATTGTATGATTGCATTTTTGGCACAGGTAGATTTATGCACATTGTTTTAACTCTGATTTTCCTATTTCCTCTCCTAAATCTTCTGAATCAGACATTTCTGGTAATGTTTATTGTCAGAAAATTAAATTCAGCACTTTCAGGGATCAGCTGGATTTAAAAAAAAATCACTATGTGTGATGAAGAAAGATAAAGAAAATCTTAGTGGTGCCCTTCTCCTCTAAACCAGCCTCGACTCTTCTACATCTCAGCTGGTGAACCTTGTTTGACCGAGTCACAGCTCATTCATGCTGCCATTTCCAATTAAACTCATCAGGCCATCTCTTTCAATGACCTCTGTGGAGACAATGTGATGATGAAGGGTGTTTAGCATGGTGTTAATTACCGATGTGGTGTGAATCACTTAATTGGCGCCCCAAGCTGACGGAATAATTTTCTCTTAATCGATAACAAGTTGTAGGACTGTAAAGGGAAATCCCTCCATGATGGTCACACACACTGGATTCTGCAGGCTGATTGATGAGGGGAAACGAAACACTTCAGCCCGGCAGTAAATAAACACAAAGCTCAGGATTGAATAATCCCAGCTCACAGACAAAGCAATGGAATTTTGTTTACATATCAGGTTTAATAAGAAGCAAACTCAAATATACACAGAAAAACAATAAATACAAGAAAACGCAAAGAGAAAAGGAGGAAAAACTTCAAAAATAGTGTTGTTTCAGATCTTGATCATCTGGTAAATTTTCTGAGTTGCCTCCACCTGAGGAGGAAAGATAAAACCTTAAAGTTGGTCAGATGATGGCAGATTGTTGATGATCATTTTTAGCATTTTACTTTCTGGCTCAGCTCGCTGCAGAAGCTTCAGAAGAACTGAAGACAAAGAAGATCCAAGTCCATCACTGCTTTGGTGGTGATTCCCTGCAGAGACACGGAAACAATTGAAAACAAAAAGATGAAACCGCATGGGAAATGTTGTAGAAAGAGAAAATACAAACATATATCTATGTGAAGAAAAGAATCATAAACCGACACAAGATCAGCCAAAGTCTCTCTTCACAAATGTTAAAATTTGTGAGATAAAGTCATAGATAAAATGCATATAAATGTAGCTCACAGCTTCATTCAAAGCTAATGAATCGTTACATAAAACATATATACATAGATCAGTGAAAGTACAGGTCTTCTGTTAGAGCAGCCAGGTTGTGAAACATCCATCTATCTGGTCTTTCACTAATAGTCCAATCATCAAAAAAGTTTCAAGTCATGAATGTCAGTAATAAACAATGAAAAAGCATCATATACAAATGAAAATGTCAGGGGGTCTTAGATTAGTGTCATATGTTACACCATTGACTGCAGGGGAACAAATAACTCACTCACCTAAATGTAAAGTGTCTCCTTTATCTCTGCTGGTGCGCTCCAACACTGAGCGTTGTCCCTCTGCAAAAGATCAACATCTTACACTGATTAATCTGACAAGGCAGCTCAGAAAACTGGGATTTCTACAGCTCATATCCTGTATTAACTCTTACGTGCTCCTTTCAGGTATAAGATGGCCTGAGGAGTCCAGTTTCTTCGCTGAAAAGCACCAAAAGTGAAGAAATAGTAAGAAAGATAGAAGTTTATCTCATAATTATATTTCTTACAATATTTGTTCACCCTAAAACATGTGGGAGAAAAATCTGCTATCACCCACCTGTGGTGCACTCCAACACTGAGTAACCAAAGTCCCAACAAGAAGTGTGACGATTAGAGACATTTTTTAACCCTGTAATAGAATTTAAATAAAAGTAAAACTACCAGAAAGAGCCATAACCCCAACACCACTATTCAATTAATGGCTTGTAACAGAATTAAAGTTTAGTTTTAAGTAAATATAAGGTCATTTGCTCAAATGTTTATTGATGTTTAATTGTCCAAAATTATTATTTTTTCTATTTTTCTTTATTTATCTTTTCTAAGTAAGTCATTTTTATGTCTTGAGGTGTATTTCACAATATTATCATACCATTATCTGTTTACATCCACGTATGTGTGGGTATTTACAGGAGCAGTTATTCTGCTTACAACTAAATGTGTGCTTACAAAGGGTTAATTATCATTTTTATTAATGTTAAGACTCTGAATTTTTATTTTATCAATAAACTTTATTGAACTGAAGACTTAAGTATGAAAAGGAAAAAATAAATTGAACTAAAACTTTAAAAAAAATACAAAAACAGCAAGTACCACTACAGCTGGGCCCGGTTAACGGTAATAACACTACTAATACTTGAACTAGTGATGCTCATACAACTACCATTACTATAACAACAACAACAACAACAACAATAATAATAATAATAATAACAATAATAATAATAATAATAATAATAATAATAATAATAATAATAGAAAAACTTAGCTTACCTCTGTTTGTATTTTGTCTGGGGCTGCAGCTTGTATTTAAGTGCAAGATTTGTTGTGCTTCCTCCTCTCTCACTGCTGCTTAATTAATAAAAATCCACACATCTCATTAGCGTCAGTGATGACGGTGACAGAGAGCTTAATTACGTCTCACGTAACTCTTGAAGTGACAACAGCGACAGATGTTGTTAAAAGTGTCACAGCACGTTAATCACAGACACACGAGAGACATTTAAACTTTTTTTTTGAGTCCGTTCACACGGTCAGCGTGTGATGACGTCACTGCTGAGACTTTATGAATGAAGCTGATGTGATGACAGCGTGTCACTTGGTGTGTAGGTGTGGACACCTGCACGTGAATGTGTTGATAAGTTTCCATAAAAAGCCGGACGTGTCGCCACGTGTCATTCAAGTCACTGTAAGAGTTTGTTTGACCTTTTGCAATGACGCATGTAGACTTTGTTTTTGCCCATTTTTAACTTAAAAGATATTAAAGTAAAAATTCTAATTGACTGTCTTGTCACGAGTTAACATGCCTACAAGATCTGGCAACTTTTCCTTTAATATTATTATTGACACCAGTGCCCCGCAAGCAGAAACCCAGGCTGTTACATTTTTTTTTAACATCTTCAAATAATCTGAGTGATTTCCACGTGTTAAGCGTTCACATGTTAACTGTTGATAAATAAGAAAGTTAGTCTTAAATTGATCTCCCAAACATAGTTATATTTGTTGATAAATGCATTAATAAACATATATAAATTGATAAAAACTTTTAATCCTACCTGCTACTTCACTTCTTTTTTGATGCATGTATACTGATTAAAAGAGTTAATGATTAAAGTGATATGATGCTAGTATTATTTTAGAAAAATGCATAAACTAATAAAAAAAACTAATAGAAAAATCAAAGGTTCACTGTTGAGAGATATTTCAAAGGTTCTTTGTTGAGATGACCTGAGGCAGTTTGAGGTAGTACATTCTGTACTGATATTGAGGGTGTTTATAATGTAACTAATTATTCTGGGTAGCATTTAAACTGTGATCTCTGCTGCAACAAAATATTTAACTCTTTTATAAAAGACACACTTTATTTCAAGTATGCACTTACAAAAGTTACAGTAAAACATCTCCATAAAAAGCATCATTAACCTTTTCAACAACAGTTTAGGTTTTCATTTAGCTCAACATGACTTACAGCACATTTAATGTACAAAATTCCAGTATCACTGTATGAAGGAATTTAAACAAAAAAAAAACTCTCAGCGACTGTTCAGGCACACAATCTGTAAAGAGCTCCTGCTTCCCAGTCGAGTCCTGTGGTCCCAAGTCATCAGTCCATAAATACTCATATCAGACTGGAAGGAAACAAAATGGGAAACCTGCTTCCAGCTTTTGAAATAAAAAATAAAATATGAAAAAAAAAAAACTTGTGGTAATGTCGTCCAAGTCAGATACAAAACATCAATGATCAAACGTCCACAGATACTCTTGTGTCTTTTGGAAAATGTTTGGATTCATAGTTCTGGAGTCATTTTTTTTAACAAACTATGATAAATACTTAAACTCTCCTCCGGCAAAGAAACAGTCCACTGTTATACCATCGTGTTGCTCTCACCAATTTTATCCACAAGCTGAAAGAGAATAAGACAACAATGACAGAGTTAGTTTTTACAACTTATACCGAATCAGATAACGGAAACTAATTTTGAAGCTCCGAAGCAAAATAAAAGGAAAAAATATCTGTTGAAGGTTTATCAAAACCAAGTAATTTTACCAAATTGAGGTCTGCAAACCTCAGTATTTGTATTTATTGTTTTTGTTTACTGTGATCCAAAAATTTGTCCAATTAGTTTTTAAAGGTTAGTTTAAATTTATAGCAATGGTGCAGAGCTTGAGAGCACAATGTTGACTTCAAGAAACAAAACAGATCATTCGACAGAGGCTGACAGCAGCTGATGATGTCATAGGCTGGAAACCTTTAGAAACCACTGAAAGGGAAGTTTTCCCTGAAGACACACCACATACAAGAGATCTACATGGAGGGACCTGTGTTGTGATAACTGATTGTGGACACTACCAGCTTTCATGAGCTTACAAAGGTGTCAGACAACAGACTCTAAGTGAGAACTCCCATGAGGCCGTGTTCAGAGACGCTGTTCTCAGGCCAGACAAGAGAAACTGTCGGCTCTCACATTTCAGTAAAAGTCCTCCTGTCCATGTGTGTGACTACATTTACAAAATCTTTTGAAGACCATGCAGGTAGACAATTAATCTAAACTTTTAGCTTCTTCCGGAGTTTTCAACTGCATGTCAAAGTTTTCATTGTGAGTGGACATGAGTGAAAACTCAGGATAAAAATTAAGTTAGATCATTTCGGTAAAGTATTTTAACCAAAGTCATAAAAAAAATTCATGCCTGATTTTTTAAAACACATACTTTCAGTGATTTTAGTGATTTAATGATTTAAAGCATGAATATAAAACTGGTTCCCAGGTCCCAGCTTCTTGAACAAGAGGATTTGATGGTTTTTTTTCCATCATGCGTGATAGTAAAGTTAATATATTTGAATTTTGGGCATTTTAGAGAATAGACTTAGATATTCTATTACAGCATTTTTACTGTTTCTGACATTTTTTGAAGCTTAATTTATAATAGATTAAGCATGACAAGCAGGTAAAAGTCTCTAATGATTTAATCAATGTTTTACAAATCAAAGTTAATGTCTGTCACAACAAACTTACTGTTCTGATTCCTGGTAAGCTGAGCAAAGACCCAAGGACAGGAATTCGTCTGATGAAGCCAACGGCCACAGGGAAGAATCCTCTGTTTAACAGAAAGAGAAAGGTGAGACCAGAAAATTCACATTAATTCAGGAGTACAATTACAAGAATGTTGTTTTCTTTCAATTTGAACTGACCTGAATAAAAGGAAGAACCCGTAAATCTCCAGAACGACTCCAATGATCGGCCAGCCGATCAGAACAACTAACACTCCTCCTAAGAAGAAGCTTGTGGCTTTTGCTTTGTGTCTCTGAAAGAAGAACCTGAACGTTCGCTCCAGGCCGATAACAAAGGACAAACCAGAAACAAACAGAATCTGCAAAGAAAGCAAAGACAAAGAATACAATAACAGGTGTGACATCTGTCAGATCATATCATAGAGATGTTGGTAATGGGATTACTGATCAACTCACATTTCCAATGGCAAGGAGAGCTTTATCAAAAAACAGCATCATCCCAAAGAAGAGGAAAAACACACCAAAACCTGTCAGCCCCATCCCAATTTCTGTAGATTAAAAAACAAAACAAAACAGTAATTATTGTGACCATGTGGTCATTAAAAGCCACATCATCAGCTGCAAACACTATTTGCAATATTGATAAACAAAGAGTGTATAATGAATGCATCCAAAAATCTTGATTACAGTGTTTATGAGGGTAAATTAGCAGTGTTTATTTAACAGTTTTTATTCATATCATAGTGGGACATAAACTTAAAGAAATAAGTGTAGGATCACAGAAATAAAATTACTTACTAATTGCTAACTCTGTCTATGTGCAAACAAGTGCTGAAAAACTAATTATGAAATTAAATATATAGTTTAATAATAATATATATAATAATAATATTATAGTTTATAATGAAAAGACCACAGTTATTGAAGTCTGTCACATTTGCAGACTAAATAAGGGATCAATAATTTCTTGATTGTTCATGGGTTGGCAAATTAATAATTAATAGCATATTAATGGATGAAACTAAACAAACCAATAAATGAAACAAGAAAGGTTAAATGAATAAAATCAGCGCGTTGTTCTAAAAACTATTTTTCTTTTCCCTTTTTAAATACTTTACGGTGACGTTCAGCTACGTGACGTAACGACGCTCTAAGCCAATGGTATTTGAAGAGCTAGCTTCGCACATCAGCTACACCGCTTTACATTCAAACACAACAAAGAGAAAGAACAGCGGAAAAACATGAACTCGTCTTACTTTGTGAATCCGTGAGTGAAATCATTTTGGCTGCAGCTGGATAATTTATAAACACACACAACGATGTAACGACTTAAACCCGCTTCTTTGGCTGTTAGCCCGAACTAATACTACGGCGAAGAAAGCGAAGCTAGCGGTTTGCTACGCCACGTCTTCCGGAGTCACGCACGGGCGCGCGTATCCTAACAAAGATTGTCTATACGTGTAGATGACGGCACAACCTTTATTGTTTGGGTCAGCTTAAAGGGGCTTGTTACTTTACAGGATACATTAGCACTACTAAATTAGTTCTATAAACAGCATGTAAAGTATTTATTTTGAATTTATCAGCTAAGACATTGAAATACTGCTTGTACATAGATAGATAGATAGATAGATAGATAGATAGATAAACTTTATTGGTCCCACATTGGGGAAATTGCATTCCAGTTCCAGCACAGAGAAAGTTTAAACCATGTTATAGACAGGCAGATTGTAAAAATAATCAGATGAGTGTTTGAATTTCAGTTTAGAGTTTTTTTCATTTTGACAAATTTCAATGCATTAGTATGTAATGTAATAGTATTTAATGTAGTTTATTGCTCTGTTGTGATGCTGAAATACTTTCACATTTCACTAAATGTCTGTTTTCTTACTTAAAATTATTTTGAATAAAGAGATTGTACTTGCTCTTCATAATGTTGCACTTTTAATCCTAAAATCTTCACTTTTTCCACCGGTCATGATTACTGTTTGTTGTCATTAACATTGTATACTGATGTATATTAAAACCAAACTGCTAGCTGCAATTCCCATAGTGAAGGAGTCTTGTCAGACTAGCATTTAGAACTAAATTAAGACTAAATTAATTTAATGTTATGTTAAATTTACTCAAATTCCGACTTAAACATATTATGAACAGATATCTGGAGGCTGGAGAACAAAATCTGGAATGCAAAATTTGTAATCAGTGCAGTCTCCAAATAATAACCCATAGTATTTACTACATCCTTAACTTCAATAACTCACAAGTAAAACTCTGAGTTTCCAGAGTGTTTCTTCAAACATTTAATTAATGTTGTATGTGTTTAGCTATGGCGGTGATTGAAAATGGTACATATTCATTACTAAAATCATATTTGTAATGAGATTCGTCACAGTCTGAAGAATTTCAATGGTCAATATTCAAACATATGATTACTTAGCATTATGGTTTGGAAAAAAAATGGTTGACAGAGAGAGATGGCGTTAAAAAAAACATTCTTCCCCTCTTTCCCCATTCGGTCAGAGTGAGACCTCTTCACAGTTGTTTAAGAAAACACCGATCTGCGCATGCACGTTTGATGATTTGTGTGCGTCACGACTGCGCAGTGATTGCGCTTTAACCTTATTAATTTGGGCTATCTGTTTGTTATTCTTCACAAATTCACCGTTATAACCATTTTTGATGAGTCAACGTATGTATTTATATTTTGAAATTCTTAAATACGGAGAACTCTGAGGTCGCCACGTACCCGTTTCCCAGGATGTTCGAAATGAACTACAACTCCCATGAATCCACGTGATAAGGAAGAATGCAACCACAGATTCAGACGTGTTTAAATGAAGCAGGAGTTTTTGTGGAAGCAGAAGATCTCCCATGAAACATAGTCCGGTTATATTTTTGCAAATATGCGCCAATCGGAAATCCGCTTTGTAAAGTGACACATTTCCACCGAGTTTCCTTCAGCAGAAAACCAACATGGGTACAGCTTTTGCCATCGCTCTTGTTTTCCTCGGATGCTGTAGCAATGTGGTGTGTCTGGAGCTGCTTGTAAGGTCAGTGACAAAAAACTAATGTACTCAGGTTGACTTTTCTACAACTGTAACCTGTTTTTATTTTGCCTCTGCACGATCATTTGTTGTTACATTTAATACGAGATGCAGTAAATGTGGAGTGAAACATTAGCATAAAAAGTAACTGTCTCGGCAGGCAAGGCAAGTTTATTCATATAGCACCATTCAGACACAATGCAATTTAGAGTGCTTTACAATGGCATCAAAATACATTAACATGAGACATTAAGGAAAGCTTATATTGCACTTATAAGATAATTAAGAGATGATAAATACAATAAATAACAAAAAAATTGAAAGTGATTAATTTGTTTGTTTTTTATTGGAAAGCCGAAGTAAACAGAAGTGTCTTAAGCTCTGATTTGAATGAGTTGACAGTCTTGGCAGACTTCAGGTTTTTACGAATCTTGTTCCACAGGTGAGGAGCACTAAAACAAAAAGCTGCCTCACCTTGCTTGGTTTCTAGTTCAGGGAACAATGAAGTTAGTTTTTACTAGATGACCTGAGGGATCTGGATGCTTCCTAACAAACAAGTAAATCAGATGTATTTAGGCCTCAAAACATTTAGTGCTCATTGAATAGATATTTTCATGTTCTTGTACTCGTAAAACTTCTCAATGCCTCCATATATGCATCCACTCATACTTAAATTGAATAAATAAGAAATAGAGAATAAATAAAAGTTGGGTGGGGACCATATTTTGCAAGATGCTTTATTAAATTATCCACTTTAGCGGTTTCTAATCCTAATTTCTCGGTGTAAAGGCTGTCCCAATATAACATAATATAACATAATAAAATCATCAATGAAAAATAAAACTTAGTACAACTCTTCTGCATAAATTAGGACACCAAACTATTTAGAAGTTTAATAATTTACTTAGTGATATGAAATATTTTGAAAATACATCAGTAATCTTTATACCATTAAATAATGAATAAACATGCAGTTAACATCTTTAACTATTTACTGATTTCGGTTTCTTCTGTTGTTTTCTTCATTAGAGAGTTTCCAGGATGTGGCAACATCGTCACCTTTGCCCAGTTTATATTCATCACATTAGAAGGTTTCATCTTTGAAACTAATTTTGGGAGGAAGAAACCAGCGATCCCTTTAAGGTAAAAATAATAATATTAATGATAACTAATGAGGTTTGAACTTCCTGCAGCAGGAAAGATGTGAAACAGATGATAATTCAAAGCTCTTATGTCCCTCTTTGTCCAGAAACTATGTGATCATGGTGACCATGTTCTTCACAGTCAGTGTGATCAACAACTACGCTCTCAACTTCAACATCGCCATGCCGTTACACATGATCTTTAGATCAGTAAGACCTGCTGTTTGCCTCCTTTTCCCATTCATCATCTTATCCATTCACCTCCACCTCAGTGTGATCTCTGTGTTTGACCTGCTGCCTTGTTTCTTTGCAGGGATCACTAATTGCTAACATGATCCTGGGAATAATCATCCTGAAGAAAAGGTAGACCTGCGTCCTCTGACATCAATCACAATTTTATTTAGGAGCAATACATCAGTATGTTGTGTGATTGCAGTTATTTATGTCTCACCTTTTTACCCTGCAGGTATTCAGCGAGTAAATATCTCTCTATAGCTTTAGTTTCAGCTGGCATCTTCATCTGCACCATCATGTCTGCCAAACAAGTGGTGAGTCCTCTGCAGAGCATGCTGCAGTTTATCGCAAAATAACGCTGCTTTGTTTGGACCTGCAGTATTTTTTGATGCTGTAAATTTAAAATAGTAATATAGTATTGTTTCTGCAGAATGTGGCCAATGAGGGATCAGAAGAGCAAGGTTTTTATGCCTTCATGCGCTGGCTTATAGGTAAGTTTGAGACACCAAACTCTTTTAAGCTAACTTTATTTAGCAAAGGTGTCAAATGACATTTCCTACGAGTACACACAGAGCCTGTCTGATGTTTGTGATCGCATTATCTGTTTCAGCTGACTTCACTTGTGCTTTATGTAAAGGCTGCAGGGAAGTCAAACAGCTATGGCAATTTCTTAATCATTAGCGCTCTCTTTGAATTTGGCGTTAAAAGGAATATATAAAGTTGTTTATTTTCGACTGTGTTTATCAACGCTGGGGAAGGAGATTTGACTATGCAGGACTTCTCTGTGTCTTAAGTGTAACTTACCTGCTAAAGCTAAGTTAATAATAAGACAATTTCTATTATTGTAAGTGAATTCTATTCTATTATGGTAAATGTTAATATTTACATTTACACACGTACATTAAGCAGTAACTAGCATCGGTTTCCTCTTTTTGACTTCAGAATCCCTTAAAAAATCCAGCAACCTTTTAAATTGTTGTATTAGGATAAATTTCCCAACTTTATAAAATGTTGTCAGTCACAAAGTAATAATTATTTAAGGCTTTTAGTAAATTTTGCAGATGTTATGCATTAAAATATTTGGTTTATAAAAAATGTACCCACTGGCCCCTACATCTTTTGCATACAGCCCAGGAAAGATGAGACCTGAATATAAATAATCAGGACTACTGTTAATTCTGCATGTGCACAGCCTCTCGCAGCGATTTATTTATCATTTAATGTTTTAAGCTGCTATTTGGAAACCCCTCTACCTGTCATAAATTTGTAGTTGTCATTTTTTCTCTTTAGGTATCGCCATGTTGACTTTTGCTCTGCTGATGTCTGCGAGGATGGGCATTTTCCAGGAGACGCTGTACAAGCAGTATGGAAAACACTCCAAGGAGGCTCTGTTCTACAACGTGAGTTTAATTTCTGCTCCAACATGCAGGACACACCCAAAAAATTCACATAGCTTTGGGGGGAATTACAGCTTTATTTGAGTTGAGTAAGTTGGATTTTTTTCTCTCCTTCTAGCACTGCCTTCCTCTGGCTGGCTTCCTGCTTTTCTTCTCAGACATCTACAACCACTGTGTCTACTTCAGTCAAAGCAGTAAGTCCATTCAGACGTTTTGGGTGGAAAGTTTGTGTTTTTCATGTGTTACTCACAGATGCAGATTAATATCTCATTCTTTCCAGCTCCTGTAGTTTTTGATATTGGACTGTCTGTTCCCATCATGTGGATCTACCTGCTGGTGAACGTCATCACACAGTATCCTGTCAAAACTGTTTAACTCAATGGCTTGAATCTGTTTATAGACTTTAGCATTTACTACCTCTACTACAATGTTTTCACAAAAATGAGAAGAAAAAACAAATTTCTGGACACCTAAATGTATTTTTTTTTTCAGATTTCTTTTTTTTTCATGAAATACAGCGTCTTTGGGCATTTAAATTGATCCCATTTTGGTTAAACTGCTCTCAACTTGAATAGTAACATTGTGAAAACTTTGATGAAAGGTTGCGAGTACAACACACTGCTTAAATTTTAGCCGTCACAGTAAGGTTTGGCTCTTAAACTTGGATTTTTACCTGAAAATTAAACAATGTCACACAGCACTTAGCCCGTGTTCAAGCCAAACAGAGTGGGAATAACTGCTATTATTATATATATATATATATATATATATATATATATATATATAATATATTTTAAAAAATCACATATAGTTTATTTGTTGTAACATGAAGTGTACAAGGTTTTGAATATTTATCAGCTATGTCTCACCTCCTTATACTTGCTCAGATTCAAGAGTAAATTGCTTTATAAACACACAAATCATCATAACAACGTGAAGAAACAACATCTTTGCAAAAATGCAACCAACAAAGCTGCTGGTATCACTTGCTGTCTAGGAAATGCAATTTAATCCGCAGGGGGTTTTTTCCCCCCATTTTCTCAGTCTATTGTTTCAGCCTTAACTAGTTTTTTTCAGATATGTGTGCATCCGAGGCGTGTTCATTCTGACCACAGAGTGCGCCTCGCTGACTGTTACACTGGTGGTGACCCTGAGAAAGTTCATCAGCCTCATCTTCTCCATCCTTTATTTCCGAAACCCCTTCACTTCCTGGCACTGGATGGGCACAGCCTTGGTCTTCCTGGGCACTCTGCTGTACACAGAGGTGTGGAGCAGCGTGCAGGCGGCTCTGCGAAGACCAGATGTCAAGGAGAAGAAGGCAGAGTAAAGGATAAGAGGAAGAGACTCATTGTTGCATAAAAAAACTGCCACTGTGCTGGACTTAGAGATTGTTTTTGGTCAACCATACTGCAGCAATTTTATACAGTTTTTCAATTTAGTTTTAATACTTAGCACATCTTAGGCAGTAGTAAGCCCCTCGCACAAATACACAAGAGTTAAGGGATAAAGCTGCTGATATTCTACTTTTTTTTTTTTGTCAAAAAATCTCGTGAAAACACCAAAAATGAAAAACAGCAACCTCTGCATCTGGGAAATGAAACTAGTGTATAAGATACTTTCCCTTGAATGGCTACTTGATGCTGCCTGTTACAAAAAAAGCTGTTTTGATTTCAATAACTAATCTACCTATTAATGACAACTGTCAGGTGATGTCATTGTGACTACACCCACAGTTTATTTGGTTGGCTCATATCCAACCCTGTCTGTATCATTCAGGCCAAAGGCCATTTGTTCCTACTTGATCACCTATAATCAGTATTTTATAGCCATGGATAACATATGTACTTGAATGTGAAATATGTCGCTTCGTGATAAACCAGCAGGACATATTTGTTAAGGTGAAATGAATCTGCACTGCTCTGTTTTCATCCATGAGAAGGAACGTGTGGCTCACTAATTTGATATTTTAAACAGTTTTTGGATGAAAATGAGACTCTACAACATGAAGAAATAAGACAAACCAGGGTTTTTTTTAAGTCGATCAGTTTATTGTTGGTTTTGTTTCTTATTTGGATTTGTTGATAATAATACATGTAGATTATCACAGCTTTATCCTTTACCATTAGTACCTCATTAGCATTTCAAAAGTGCAAAATAATGGTGCAACTTTAATTTATCTGTTATGTTACTTTAATATTTATTTTCTTAATGTAACAGCTGATTTCTGATGTTCATTATTATTACAACACTGATGTTCATGCTGAATGGACACACTACGTTGATGCAGTTTTTAGATACAGACTTAATCTACAGAAGGTTGATTTATGGAGATCATGTAGTGGCTGTATTTTTTTTTTCTCATGTCAAATTGTCTCAGGTGTATTAGAGCAGTATTTGTCAACAGAAAACATCACATTGTACAAGTACAATATTTTTTTTTCACTCCCTGCCCATTGAAATTAAACACAAACTGGAGACATGCAGACTATCTTTAGTCTCTGTAGCTCATATTTAAAAAGAAAAATGGATGCATTGTCATTTTTTTTGTATTTTATAACCTGGGACACAATGTTCTCTCATGCTTTATTGACTGTAAAGCCAGCCGACCAATCAGGAGAGGCGTTGTTCGGCTCCATCCAATCCCAGCTGATGTTATTCGCACTTAGCGGGGGGGACGGGCAGTTTGTTGCAGCTGTTTGGAGCTGATTTACTCTGAGCACAGACCCACGTTGTGGATTAAAACATTATTTAGTTATCACATAGTCCCGATAGTAGTGTGCAGCTGCGGGTGTGGATGGGGGGGAACAGCCCGAGTCACCCGAGTCACCTCTCTTATGAGGATGAAGAAGGTGGAGGAGTAACTTTTATGAAGGGCATCCGGGTGAGTGAAAGCACAGACACTTTGTATGAAACTGTGGGAGAAAAATGCAAAAACTTCAGGTGAAATGCACACAGTTTCTGCAGTCGTGCTTCAGTGGAGGTTCCGTCTCTGCAGAATGCATGAGTGTTATTTTATCATCTGCAGCCCTGAAAGATTTTCCATCAAATTCCATTGATCAGTGATGTGGAAAGTATTGATCCTGAAGCCCTCGTTTGTGTTGTCTCTCTGTGGAAAGTCACTGGCTGTCGGTGTTGGGGTTAAATATAGAAAGAAAAATGGTTGGTTGTCGCTTGGACAGCAGGAAAAAGAAATAGTTCTGATGAAAAAATAAATATTCGGCTTAAATGACCCGTGTAATGAAAATAACTGCAAGAAAGTTTCTGTAGATCCTTCATAAGAGAAAAACAATACTGATTAATTAAACACACGTAAAGTGAATCTTTTTACCGATCGACAGAATGTAATTAAGTTGATTTACTCAAATTCTGTATTTCGGCATCTTCTTAAATTACTTCTTCTTTTCTTTAATCTTTTTTTTCTGCCACATCTCAACTTCTCCTCAAACACATCCAATTTGTAAATTTTGTACTTTACCAACTTTAGTCACTAGTTACTTTGCAAGTGTAGATTATTAAGCCAAATGTATATCAGCCTATAAATTCTGTTATATTAACATGCGCGCGTAGGTTGGGCTTTACAGCAGCATATAAAATAACAAGAATTAGCTCAATTTACCAACTGCAACATTAAAATGATTAATATGAACATGATCAATGTAAATAATTATATTCTCATTCACTTAAATTATTCAGGTATGAGCCATTCTGCATATTGCGTATGGTCCCTTTTGGTGTTAAAAACATATATATTTTAAGTTTTTTAGGCGGGCATTTTCAGTTTTATTGGAAAATATACTAGTGGAAAGGCAGACAGGAAGTGTATGAAGAGAGATGGAAAAAAGTCCCATCAAAAAAAACAATCAATTGATGCTTCAGTTACATGGCGACTGTTTGGCTACCAAGGCACATCCTTTAAACATACACTGATATTAATATAACTCAAACAAGACACATAAGAGAGATAACCCATAATACCCAAATATGTACCAACAAACAGATCGAAGGGTGGGGTTTTCTGACCTTGGTTGACCCTCTAGTTTAAAAGCAAAGCAGCGAAAACAGGACTTCCTGTACTGTAACACTCAGAAAAAAAAGTGAAATGAGATGAAATCGACTCTGTTAAGGACAGAAAAACAGAGACCAGGATGCATCTGAACTGGAAACAGTGCTAATTTTGCCCAGCAGATGGAGTTCATAACAAGTTTTTTTATATTTCTGGTATTTCTTGTATTTATGCCGTTTTTCTCTCACCAGCTGTCAGATAAAGTCATTAAACGGATGAAACAGTCTCCAAAGGTCATCATTCTTCAGCCCTCACAGGATGGAAATCCTCCCTCACACTCACCTCAAACACACACACCCACCCCCGTTCCTGCCCCCACTGTCGAACATTTAACGCCTCTTCTGACGCCTCCTCCTCCTCCACCTCCAGTCACCTCCCCAGCACCGCCTCAGGAAGCCCCACCCACACCTCCATTAGTGGAGCCTGCCCCTCTGACAAAGTTCATCCCCCCTCCTCCTGTAAAGTTTCACTCTCTTCCTCCTCCTGTGGAGCCTGCAGCGCCACCTCCACCTGTCGAGCCAAAAACTCCACCTCAAACTGACCCTGTTATCTCAGCCCCCACTCCACCTCCCCAGGAAGCCCCACCCACACCTCCATCAGTGGAACCTGTTCCCCTGACAAAGCTCGTCCCCCCTCCTCCTGTGGAGCCTGCAGCGCCACCTTCACCTGTGGAGCCAAAAACTCCACCTCAAATTGACCCTGTCATCTCAGCACCCACTCCACCTCCTCAGGAAGCCCCACCCACACTTCCATCAGTGGAAGCTCCTCCTGTAAATTTTGAATCCCCCTCTCCTACCTCTGTGGAGACTGCAGCCCTGCCTCCACCTCTAGTTGAGCCTTTTGTCTCAGCTCCTGCTTCACCTTTATCTGCACCTTCTCCACAAGTAGAAGCATCTCTGGTGCCTGAATCTCCTCCCCCTCCTCCTCCACCTGCTGTAGTCGAGCCAGTGGTCCTGCCTCCTGCTGAATCCTTCATCCCACCTCATGTAGAGTCAGAAACACCATCTACACCACCAATAGCAGAACACATCGTCGAACCTGCTGTCCTACCTCCACCTGTGGAATCATTCACAGCAGCTGTAGCCCCACCTGAACCTCCAGCTTCGTCTCTGCCCTCTGAACTCGAGAAACCATCACCTCAAATTACCAGTGACCCTGCTCCTGTAGCCCCCTCTGTTGAACCTCTTGAATCTGTTGTCCTGTCGACTCCACCAGTAGAAACAGTCCAGTCCCCACCCACTGTTGAATCTACACTAGCTGAACCAATAACTCCACCCTGTCCTGTTGCTTCAGCTCCAGCAGAAGCTGTAGTTTCACCCCCGCAAGTGGAGACGCCTCTTGTTGAGCCCGTGGTTCTGCCTGCTGTAGTTGAAGAAGTGCCTCCAGTTGTGGCTCCAGCTGACGATGCACCAACTCCATGTGAACTGGCTCCACCTCCACCTCCTTCAGAGCCCGTGATGGTGGCCTCTCCTGCTGCGGAGCTCACTGTTGAAGAGCTCTCACCTCCCTGTCATTGCACAGAGCTGGCCGTCATTCCTTCGGATGCACCTGTAAGCGAACCCCTCGTAGAGCCTCTAGCACCACCTCCACCTGATCCAGCTCCACCTGCTGAGGAGCCCACCATCACCCTTTCTCTGCCTCCTGTCGTTGATGTTGAAGTACCTGCTGTCGCTTCAGTGCCACCACCTGTAGCAGGTGAGCTGATTGTTTTGCTGTTGATGTTCATGATTGTAGCAACAGTTTAAAATCAACTAAATTTCTCCTCCCTCTTTGTGTTTCATGCAGCTCCACCCGTTTCTCTTGAAGTGGTGGAGGAAGAGTTGAGGCAGAAGATCAAGGAGGAGATGCAGAGGAGTCTGAAGGAGGAGATCATCCAGAGGAGGCAGGAGCTACAGCGACAGTGAGAACAATTATGATGAAAGTTTGAACTCATCATCTCATTGTGTTTGCGTGGGGAGATGTCAGTGTTTTGTATTTTGAGTAATTAATTAATTTAACGATGATTTAAGCAAAAGTGCATTTACATCAGTGGAGAAAATTAAAGATGTGAAGTCGGGATTTTGAGATCTACAGAGAAAACTGTAATTTTTCACTTTTTTCTTATATTCACCAAAAAATTTAGAGAAAATAATGAACAGATTAATTGATGATAAAAGTAAACATTGGTTTAAACCCTAATGCTTAATAGAATAACATAGAAATGTATTAAAATAGAAAAAAGTCAAACGTGAGAAGTAATGCTATATTTCTAGCTACAAGCAATGAGAAACTGTATAACGAGATGCATCTACCTTAAATATGATACAAATTATAAATGCAGCAAAATAAAGTTGGGCTGCAATCAATGTTTTTTTGTGTGACCAAGATTCTAAAAACCCAAAGATATTCAGTTTAAGTTGCTATAAAACAAATTAAAGCAGGAAATCTTCTATTTGTGAGGCTTGAAGCAGCAGTTTTTCAGCCATTTTGCTTGAAAAATAACAAATTATTGGTTGCTGAAATTCCTCCCCCTCAGTTAATCAAAGAATTGACTTGTCATTTGCTGTAATGAAATGCATGAAGGATGCAACATATAGAAAAAGTTTTACTGTGTGGTCTGTGTGTGCACCTGAAGGTTGGACGAGATGAGGGTTCAGGCTGAAGCAGAGGCCAAAGCAGCAGCTCACGCTCAGGTGGAGGAGCAAGTGAAGAAGACACTGGAGTTGGAGAAGGAAGCATACATGGAGGACCTGACGGAGTCCATCATGAAAGAGCGAATAAAGACAGAAGATCAGAGGCTCATGGTGCAGCTTTATGTAAGCAGAGGAAAATGTGATGCATTGAGTGTAAAAGTGACAGGATCTCTCTCAGAAATGTGAAATTCTGTCCTTCTCTTAATCTCTTTTTCTTTCTTGCTCTCTTGTCCGGTTTCAGTGGATGGAGATGAAGGTAAGATTGGAGAGAATTTATACATGCATGGCTCAGTTTTTCGCTTTCAATCTGCTTTAAAACAGCAGCTGCACTGTTGTGTTTTCCGTACTTTATTTCTGCAATGATGAGTTTAAAAAAAACACAAGAAAGCATATCACATTTTACAAAACAGTGACGTGTATACTGGCGCAAATACACTGGTTTTATAGAAATATGATTATGTCATTATACAGGCTCATCAACTGGAAGAGAGAGAGAAAGATTTAAAGAAACGAGACGCTCTCTACAAGGAACATGTTGCAAAACTTGAAGCAAAGGTGAGGCACATTTTGATTCAAATTATTAATACATCTCATTTAGGATTATGTTACATAAAAAACCCCAGAAAACTTTCACTTTCTTTGTTCAAATTCTATTTCTCGCTGTACAATACCTGCTTAGTACCAAACAGCACACAGAGCCAGTAACTACCTGGTGAACAGAGTTGTGCATTTAGTAGCTAAAAGGCTAAAAGAGCCAGGTAATTTCCTCAGGAGTTGGTAGAAGCTAAAAACAGAACCGAAAGAGTGAATATCAGACTTAAGTCACCCAGCTCTATGACTCCAAATAAATGATAATGTTGTTTAGTATCTGCCGGATGCTTAAATAAGCAAATGCTTGCTAACAAGTCATTATTAACATAAAGGTGATGGTATGTCCATTCTGTGTTCAGCTTGATTGTGCTATGCAGCTGTATTTGACTGTGGCAGTAACATGTGGTGTTGTTATCGTTTCTGACAGTGCACAGAGTTTTACAAAACGGCTGCTGAGAGTTTCCAGAAGGGCAAAGAGGAGACGCACAACCGTTTTGCGTGAGTCAGAATCCCTGTTTTTGTAAAGAATGCAATAGTTTTCTGCATATGTACTTTTCTCAATAATGTATTTTCAATAACATACAATTTATGTGACCAGTAAGGTTATGAAGTGCACTAACACATGGACATGTACAAAAGGACTGAACATCATAAAGCTGAAAATCAGCTAGTTTGAATCTGGTTTTACCTGCAAACCAACATGGCGTCTGATATTTGCATATGCTCTCTGTTTGCTCTGCGTCAGGCGGGTCAACATCCAGCCGGTGTGTGGCGACTTGCAGAGTCAGATTTTAAAATGCTACAAGGAGAACACGGGGAAGACTCTGTCCTGCTCGAGTATCGCCTCGGCCTATATGCAATGTGTGGACGATGCCAAGAAGGTATGACTCCATGTATAAAATGATCTCTTCTTTCTCACCTCTCCCCCGTTTCTCTTGGGTAACATACTTTTCCCCTCCTCCTGCAGAATAAATTTAGCACTAGAGGTTAACCTGGACCACTTGATGACATCTGACAGCTTTAATGTTGGAGCAAAGGAAAGTCAGTCGACAGAATTCAACAAGCAGACGACATGAAGCAAATGCCTTTATATAAACCTCAAGGAAGTGCCATATACCCTCAGACTTGACTGGACTGGTATGGTGTCACAAACATTCGCAGCTTGGTTTTTAGCTAAACCGCAATGTTTTGAATGTCTTGGGATCATCTTAAAACCAGCTGTGCCACAACAATAACAGATGAGTCATTTCAAGTGTCTCTGGTAAAACGAGGGAAAACACAACAAAGAAGCAGGAGAGTTATCATAAGTGGCTTTAATTTTGACTGCAGTGTGAATTCAAGTTAGTAATTTGTGTGAGATATGTAAACAAACTGAATGAGATCCTGGTAAATAATCATGTATATGTGCCTTGAAGTTAAGAAAGCTAATTATCAGATTGCAGATGCATGGAAGAATCGTTAAAGACAGTGTGAAGTAACAAAGATTTCTACATGTTTAAGCCTGTCATGCTGTACATATATTACTTCAGGGGTTATTTCTGGTGCATGCTGACAATGAAATCTCAATAAACTTTCTTGTTGAACTACGTGATGGCGTTCATGCTTTGCAAGATGTCACCTTTACTTAATATATCATTAATATTTCAATTTATTTCAATTCCAATTTTATTTATATAGCGTCAAATCACAACAAAGTTGTCTCAAGACACTTTACATGTAGAGCAGGTCAAGGCCACA
>JAQMCX010000050.1:18128330-18178017 GCA_029814765.1 Acanthurus leucopareius | reverse complement strand
ACATGAATTGAGCATGAATGCAGAACATATAGGGAGAGAGATGAAAGAGAGGAGCTCAGTGTGTCATGGAGTCCCCCCAGCAGCCTAAGCCTATTTATATATAATATGTGGATTAAATACAGAATGTATAATATACAACTGGCAAAATGACCTTTAGTTTAGTGTATTAACATTTTAAACTCTTGACAAGCAATAACTCAGGACATCAGTTTGGAAAAAGTTACTGAATATCTCTAGTTACAGGATATTAGAAGGATGTTGTAGTGTTTTTTTTCTGCTCTGTTGACGCCATGTTGACACTACATGGAGGTAAATTTTCTTCTTTAAAAGTTAACATATGGTTTAATGATTAAGAAAACATGAGACCTTCACTTGACTGTCTCCCTTTGACCTCATGTGTTATCTCATGTGCCACCCACAAGTGTTGCTGTCATTGCGTTGGTGGCAAAGAAAAACACAGTATGACGAAATAGGTTGAAGGTTGTGGAGCTATTTCATGACTACTGTGAGCGTGCACGTGATAAAACACTTGAGAGTTGTCATTCAATGTTACTTAGACTTTTTGCTGTAAGTAGGGAAAAAATGCTTCACAAATTTCTTCCTCCCTTTCAGGAGAGATTTCTCTTTTTTTAAACTAATTTGGCTCTTTTTCATTAAAAAAAAAAAAACAGACCATTGCTTCCCAGACCATTGCTGTCTCTCACAAAGTTTTCCAGAAATTACAGGGAACCAACATCAAACAACAGTCTGAATACAAAAACGTCACCAGTAGAGGGCCTTCTGCCTGCAACTACAGGCTTCCCCTTCCTCATCTGTCATTCACTAAGCGAGGGATGGTATTCACAGTTGTTAGAGCCACTTTTTCTTCATTCCTGAAACAGCTGGATGAGTTTATTGGCTGGTCTTCTTCCATTTTGCCTGTAAATAAGAATCTTTGGAGCTGCTGTGAAACATTAGGAATGTTTAACCAACCAAATATGCCATTACAAATAAAAGCATGTTATTCAAAATTTTAATTAAAATCTTAAAACTAAACTAAAGGTTTGAAAAGAAATAGCTTTAAGTATCAAAAGTAACCGTACTCGAATAAAAAGCCCCCTTGTGCATGAAATATTACTAGATAATTTTTATTAATGCTGTTTGCAGTAATTCTATATTGCATTCGGTTGAGGTCTAAAATTTTGACTAGTTTATTTCCTTTTGGGACATTTAATCTGCATGTTATTTTATAAAGTGGTCACATGTTTTGTATGTAAGGCCTTGATCTGCAACATTACCTACAGATGTGAAATAAATGTATTCACAATATTCGCTGACAAGCTGTAGTACTTTTTAAAATGTGGTAAATTACATTACTACATTAGTCTTTGTGTCATTCTGTAGAATTCAGCATGATCAAATCTTGTGTTTTGCTGCTCCTAATTTTGGCAAAACCACAGTAAAGCTAAATCGAGAACTTGCGTGTGTTTTAACATGTGAGCGTTTGTCTCATCTAATTTGAAGTACACCATGTACTGGTCAATATGAAGAGGAAGTGAATGTTGCATGCATGTGTGGTTGTGTGCGTGGTTGGGTGTGTAAGACACATTAAGAAATGTGGTAAAAATTTCGATTTCAGCAATTCATATGCGTGCAAGAGATGAGATTAAAGGATTACATGCTCCATGTAGGATGAGAGAGTCTGAAAAACATGAAAAACTTTCTGAATAAACTGAGTATTTGAGGATTTTAAAAACATTTAGTTTAATCTGGTAGTTTGTCAAAGCTTAAATTTTATGAATCCAGTTTATTTGATGTAACTTCTTTCATGTCCATGCCCTCCAAAGTGACGTTTACAAGCGGTGATGGATTTATGCAGACGTTTAAGTGTTTGCTTTACCATTGCAATTCAAAACACAGGCCTTATACAGCCTCTTACAGCCTCATACGCTTGCTGTAGAAGAAAAGACAGGAACATAAAACAGAAGTGACACCTTGGTCTGCAGACCGGACCTGATGTCAAGTCCTTTTATTAGCTGCGGAGGGAGCAGTGGCTAAACTCTCCCATGTTTACCTGTGGCTTTTTCTGAAAATGCACAAGATTCAAGTGTTGCTGGTTAAGCATTATGTAGCTGCATATGATAGCATTTGAATGCATTTTAACATAGCACTAATCTACATGTATCTGTGTTTTTTGTGTGTTTGATTTGTAAATGCAAACGTGACTATATTAAAACTGTATTAAACTGATATGCAATACTACAAATTTACAGGAAACTTTTAATATATATCAATATTTTTAAATAAACAATATTTTTGATGTTGGAGTGGCATTTGCAATGTCGTTCTGGACTAAAGTAACCAGATGTTACTGGCTGGTTTCTGACTGTTGAGGTCTTTTGGCTAAGGCTGTTACTACTGAAGGTGGGGGTGTTTATTTGGGAAGTTGTGCTGAATTGGCTCATGTTTAAGTTTTCCATGCACCATGTTTGGTTAAAATGCTCATCATCTCTTATGGGACCACACTTGAGTGAAGAAAGGAAGGCTGGCACAGCTTTTATCTGGATACGAGTGGGAACAGACGACGTGATTTGACACTTTCATCTTGATGATCCTTCTCCTTGATCCAACATTAATTGCATTTAGCAGAACAAAGATAATCAATTTGCATGGTTTTAGCTCCCCTCATGTTGATTTCTTAAATTCAGTGATGTCCAGGATGATCAAGGATGTATGTTGTGAGTAAATGTATGTTGATAGAATGTATTTGGAAGTAAAGAATAAAAGTAAAACTAAGAAAGGGGACCTTTGTATGTGTGTGTCCAGTTTCTGTCCACAGAGAAAAACCCCACACTTTAATCCAACTCTGTGTTTTCAGAAACACTGCAAAACTCCCCTACACTTACATAAAGAGTGCTTGCCAGCCTTGTCCTCACCAGCACCACGTCACAACAGCATCATGTCAGACGTTACAAAACTAAGAACACTTTGCTCCTTTGAAAGAAAAATATTCATCGCTTTCACTCTCTTTCGCTGTTAGTGTTGGAGGTTTGCTATATTGCTTTGCTTAGATAATAAACAATTCTATGAAGCTACAGAGCTGCAGGTAAATTTTGTTTATCACAACTTTGGCTGCTGAAAGAATGAGATTTAAAGTATCAAATTCCTCACAGTTTCATCTGAACTGTATGTACGATATCTGAGATTAGATCTGCTGCATTTAGCTGTTTTTGGAAGGCATTGGGTCTGTCGTTATGCAATCCTGTCCTTTCTTTGGTGGTGCTATAGTGATTGTTACCAAGGACGCATCGAAAGCCTGCAGACTGCTCGAGTAGGATTGTTACATAACGCTACTTGTCTTATTGTGCTCTCTTGTCACCACGTTGCCTCCTGAACCTGAGTGAGAGTGTAACATTTGATGGGAGGTTATCTTAACAAGTCTACATGGACAAATACTGCAGTAACCATGCATTATTAGCATTATTGCATCTTCAAGGACTGGTGTGTGTGATGTAGTGACATCTAGTGGTGAAGTTACAGATTGCAACAAACTAAATACCCCTCAATTTTGCCTCTCCCTCTAAATGTGGTGAAGAAGCTATGGTGTCCCGTTTGGCTTGTCCGTCGTGGCTACTTTGGAAACATGGTGGAGCCATTCCTTGCTGAGAGTCACATGAAAAGATTTGGTACCATTTTTATGTTTGTATGCTAAATTTGAAGCTCAACCAGCAGTCAGTTAGCTTGGTTTAGCTTAGCTTAGCTTAGCTTAGCTTAGCTTAGCATAAATAGTGATGTAAAATCATGTGTAATGTGTAAAAGTTTAAAGGCAACTAATTTTTTTGATGGCACAGATCATTATTTGTCATTTTTACACTATGGTTTTTGGACTTTTTTAAACAAACATCTCCAGGCTAGCTGTTTTCCTTTTTTTCTGGTTTTTGTGCTAAGCTAAGCAGCTTTCGGCTGTAGCTTCCTAATAAATAAATATACGAGAGTGACAATGATCTTCTTACTAAACTCTCTGCCAGAGAGCAAAAAGTGATTCTCAGAACAATAATGAAATAAAAATTTTTGGGGGGATTTTCTAACTTCTGTTTGCCCTGACACATACAAAAGTTAACACCCTCCAAGGTTATCAGGTTATCTAAATGCAGCTCTAAATTTAGTGCACGCTGTGAACTTAAACTGAGCACTTCACACTTAAGCAGGCTGGGTAATGACAGAAAGATCTGCACTGAAACAGTCTCGATATAGCTCATGTCTGTACGCTGGTTGTCAGAGTTACACAAACAGAGAGAGAAAAAGGAGGAGGAGAGGAAATGCTGAGTGTAGCCGAGTGGAGAGAGGAGCTATATTTTCAGTCTGAGTCTTTGTAGCAGAGTTGTCCTCGGGTGAGGATTAGGGATCGAACGAAGGTGGTCAGGATGCTGGGCAGTGGGCGGAGGCTGGCAGACGGACTGTGGATATCCAAAGAGGCATTCCTTGTAATACTGCAACTGTGGTTTTTACACACAGCGGTAAGGATGCATTAAAGTGAAAGATTGGAGTGTAGGCCAGAGGAAAAGAGAGTAGTAGCAGGTGCAGAGAACACTGTAAGAGGATGTTGGATGACTGACAGCAGGATCAAAGTGTAGATGTTGTTGTAGTGATTATGAGGAGGGGTGAGGCTGGGGTGAGAGGTTGATGTGACTCAGCCTTTACAGCCACTTCCTTTGGCGTCTTCAGGATGGATGGATGAAAGGAGAAGAGGGAGAGACTCATCGTGTGGTCAGCTGACTCACCTTAAAGGAACGAGTACTGGGAAAGGAAGCACGTGCTGGTTGAGGGGGGGGAGGTTGCTGGGCTGATGTATGCATGTGTGTGTACTTTGGTCTCTGACAGAGGAACAATTATTCCGTTTCCCGTCACACCAAAGGAATGCAGGGTGAAATTCACGCTCTGTGAGTCGTGCATTCTCACCTGCCATCACCATACAGATACTATTTCATCCTTCCATTTCCCCCTCAGCCGTGGAATTCCCCAGTTTGTGTGGTTTTTACTCAGGGAGGAAGTTGGAGAGTTTGTGTAAGTCTGTGTTTTTCTGGTAATAATTGCGTACTTCAAGCTATGACTAGTTTAAGAAAGCAATGTTTCTGTTTTCTCTACACACAATTTATTGTGCTCATTTGAAGGATGTCAGGAGTCTTATCCAGTCCTAAATGAGGGAAACCAAGGAAAAATACTGCTGTGTGTTGTTTTCACAGCATTTTAGTGCTGGTCATGTACGAGCATGGAAGAAATAAATCTGGAGGATTATGTGGGTGAAGTGTGTAAATGGAGTAATTGCTTGTTTGCGTTGGCAGGAGCAAGGATGCTTTGTCATGCTGGGTGTGTAAAATGTGTGTGTGTGTTTGTCCATGAGATAGAGAGAGAAAGAGAGAGAGAGACAGAGAGCTCCTCCTGTAATTTTTAGTTCCTGCATGGTTAATTATCTTCTGAGGCTTGCAAAACGTTTTTACTGTTTACATCCCTATAACTTACAGTAAATACAGATATTAATACAGTGCAGCTGTGCCCATCTGCATGTGTGTTACTGTGTGTGTGTGTGTGTGTCTGTGTCTGTGTCTGTGTATGTGTGTGTGTGTGTGTGTGTGTGTGTGCGTGCGTGCGTGCGTGCGTGTGTGTGTGTGGGAGAATGTGTTGACTCATGGTTACAATAATGACTCTGGCAGAGCAGCGGATGGACAGCTCACACTGACTGTAAAGAGCAGAGAGAGAGGAGAAGGGGCTGTACTCTCCCTGGCATCTCCATCTCATAACTCCTCTGTCGCTCAGTGCATTCATACGCTCACAAACACACACTCACACTCACACACAGGCTCCTACAGAGAGAAGACAGCCCTGAGGACTTCAGCACCTACAGGACAGTAAAATACAGTACACTTCAGTACAGTGTGGGACGGGACCAGCTTTCAGTCGGAGCAGCAAGTGTGAAAAGTTCTCCAAGGAGGAAATGATGGGTCTTGTTGTAAGAGAGGGATCATTTCCAACAGGTTAGTGTTCATCATTGTGATCATGTATATGTCCATTATTGGGGGATAAATCAGTGTTATAGAGACAAAATTAGTGTTTCACTCAGAGTCCTGCTCTTCTACAGCCTGTGTTACGTCGCATGATTTTATTGGGTTTTACACAAAGTGATGTAGCAGTTTCACTTTCAGTCTACAGTCAGTCACCTGTAGCCTTGTCAATAGACTGATTCGCCATTTCTTCTTTTTTCTGTCCTGCTTAGCTCTGAATGTGTTTCACCTCAGTGGCATTTACTAAAAAACATTTTTTAAAAACTTTGCCATGGACTACATAATCAAGTTTGTGTTTATGGTGGGAGGACAATAACTAGTGATGTTTCCTTGAGGAGGTCCAGAGTGTTTCGTCTCTGAGTTACTATCTTGTGATCTCAAATGTAATGATACAAGCATCAGACTTAGTCCCTGTGTTTCGGAGCCTCAGTCAACAATTTCTCTCTGTCTCTTCTCTTAGAAAAATGTGACGCCACTTAAAGAGTCTGTGGCTGATTTTCAAGGCTTAGCTTCCTTTATGCTAAATTCTCATACATACATGTGTGTCCATTTGGCACTTCCTGTCTTTATTTGCTCTCATATCCACATGTAGTACATGTGAGTTCCAGGTGACCACACCTGGATCCCATCCTTCAGTGGTATGGATATATATAGTTACAGAATACACTCCCTGTAAACCTCATTCTGTCATTTAAATCCTTCGTGTGATGAAGTCTTTCTTTTGTCTTCCCAGTCAGTGATCTCAGGCAAGGCGATGAGGGTCCAGACTAATTAACGGCAGACTGGCAGTTCTCTAAAATCCCCTGGTAACACATCCTCCAACATCAAATACAGTGACATCTATTTTCATATTTTGACAAAAGTAATTCAATTTGTTTTGCTTATGTAGTCATCCTCATGCATAAGCGTCACCACGCTGATATATGCTTTCGTAAACAGCGGTAGACTGTCCACTGATGTTAGTGTAAGCAGTGTTGGGACTAACGCGTTACAAAGTAACAAAGTAACGCGTAACTATAACGGCGTTATTTTTGGCCGTAACGAGTATTCTAGCGCGTTATTTTTTAAATTCAGTAACTCCGTTACCGTTACTACATGATGCGTTACTGCGTTATTTTACGTTATTCTACAGTCTCGGCTAGAGACTGAGAGCTGCAGTGCAGTGTTGTGTAGTCCTGGATCCTCTTGTGTCAGAGAGGGAGAGAGGAAACGCGCTGGGGGCGTGTTTGTGCTTACCAACAACAAGACTAGTAGCTACTAGTATCATCATGGCGGCGGCGGCGGAGGCCAAGTTGAGTTTCTTCACTTGGAGATATTCTCACTACTTCACTTTTGTCGAGCAAAGAGAAAAGAACGTTTTAGTTAAATGTAACTTGTGCCTTTGATCAAAGATCCCATCTACGGCCCAAAACAGCAATTTTAATCTGTTGAAACACCTACAGAAGCAACATGCTGCGACGAGGCTAGTAGCTAAAAGTACCGGCACAGAAACAGACTCATCATCCGATGCCACCTCACCTCCTCCACCACCTATGCAGCAGCGGTAACTCAATAGTTACTTTTTACAGTAACGCATTACTTTTTGGTGTAAGTAACTGAGTTTGTAACTGAGTTACTTTTGAAATGAAGTAACTAGTAACGGTAATTAGTTACTGGTTTTCAGTAACTAGCACAACACTGAGTGTAAGCTACATTTTCAAAATGAAAAGCCCAGGAAATCATTTTTATGACTCATGTGTCACAAGGTTGATTGCTTTAAGTTAAGGAAGCAGTCATCTTAGCACATGACGCACATTTCAGTTTAAGTGTTGACATCATAGACAGTATATGACAAGGAGGTGGACTGACTAATTTTCAGTTCTCCGTCCAATAGTTTGCAACACTTGGAGATGGATATGTTTAATCTGGGAAGATGCCTAGAGCTTTACCAGGCATCTGATCCCCACAGCATCCTGTAGATGCCTATCACACTTCTCTTAAAGCAACAGTCACAGTGTTTGTCCAATCAATATGAAGCTAGGCAACAGCTAGTTATCTTAGCTTAGCATGAAGACTGGAAACAGCTCGCCTGGCTCTGTCCAAAGATAACAAAATCCACCTACAAGCACTTTCAAAGCTTATTAAAATTACAACTTGTCATTTTTCAGTGTTGTCGTTAATACAGGAGCTTCATGCTACCTTCAAACAAGCTAATATTTCCAATCTCTATGCTAAGCTAAGCTAATGCCTGCCGACTGTATCTTCATATTTAGCAGATAGATACAAGAGCAGTATCAGATTTCTTATATAACTCTCAGCAAGAAAAGCGAAAAGGTTTGAATAATTTCCCAAAATGTTGAACTACTTCTTTAACCTGAGGGAAGTAAAACCCTTTGATGACATGGATATGTGTCTGAGTGTCACATGAGTGAAAAAGACTTTTCAGTGGGAGTGAATCATCTCAAATGATCCATTACTGATTTTTCTGTTTTTTTCGCAAACTAAAAGTGCCCTTTTGGATGGTAAATCCTACGGTGTGGCTGTCTCATGTTCGCCTCACCTGCTGAACTTCAAACTGATCCAGTTCATCAGTCAATACTTCAGGAAACTAAATGTCAGCTGTGCTTTAGGTCAACAAGCCTCCGTTTCATGATGAATGGGAAACCTTTCTGCTGGATTTACTTCCTTCTTCTTTCCTCATCTCTGTGCCTCATGAGCACATGATTGCACATATTCATAGGGTTATACCTTATGTCATTAAGGATAATTGCTCAGCCTGCCCTAGGTGTGAACTCACTGAGGCACAGTGAGGAGCATTCAGTCTGATATAACTATGAAGCTGCAGCGAGAGACAGAGCACCTTCAGGAGGAGCTCAGGGGAACAATACGTTACAACTATTATATCCTCCTCCTCCTCCTTGCAGCAGTTTCCACTGGCTCTTGCTTCCTGTCTTGGAGTGATGACTGACTGACTCACTCGTGCTCTGAATTCTTGTGTGCTTGATGACTCCAGACAAAAAATTTAGGAGTGATGAGCGACATATTAATGACTACAGTTTATTTGGATGCCTTCTGGGGTCTCATCCATTGAGCCCTGGCTCAGTCATCATCCCTGTTTGTTGTTGATGCAGAGCATTTACCGTCAAACTCAGAGGAGGATAGAATTTAATTTCCTTTTTCCTAACTCATACAGGGCTGTTTTTTGTGTGATGTGGCAAAATTGCACAGCAAAAAGTCTTTCCCTTGAGTAAAAACACAATGGTATTATTCTGTATCTTGTCTGCGTGGTGTATTTATATACAACATGCAGAGAAGATATAGAATTATTTATATTTATTTGGATTAATTTTGGCCCATGAAAGTGGTAGAAAAGGAAGGGGAAGAGGAGGTGTGATGAACAGTGTGTCATGATAAACCTTCACCCCTTTCGGCTCCTATTCAAATTAAGCCATCTGGAAACAAATATGAGTCATAGCTCCCATGGTGGATTAGACCTGCTAGACTTGATACCTTCATGCTGCGCATTAAATGTCAACAATGTTCCAGTTATATACTGCGCAGACATGTAAATCCAACAATAATGCATGTTTTTATACACTTTTCACTTCTCTTCCAGCCAACATGCTGCTGTTTCTCTGCAATTTACACATCACGACAGCAATGTCATAACACCTTTTATGACCAATGTTTAACTTTACAGATAAACCTGACTGATGCCCTTGTTAGATGATGACTGACATTGTCCTGACACGGAAGTGGCTGCCTTGAGGCGTCCATTGTACTTTTGCATTAAGTCATGCTAAGTTTGTACTCTTTTCTGGCACCTTCTACCTTTGAAAGAATATTTTGACATTTTGGAAAAAGACTCATTCACTTTTTCACCAGGAGTTAAAGGAGAAGAATGTTACTTCTGTTTAACATTAGGGTAGAGCCTGCAGCCAGTTAGCTTAGCTTAACACAAAGATTATTTTGATACTGGGAGAAACAGCTAGCTTGGCTCTGTCCAAAGGAAACAAAATCTTCCATTCAGCACCACTAAAAGCTCACTAAAAATTATTTACACCACTTTGATTGACGTGTGGTTTAATGGAGGTTGTGGTTTTAGTGAGTATGAGAGGTGCTAGGTAGATTTTGTACACTACAAAGCCAAGCTAGCTAATTCCCATTTGTCATCATCCAGTTAGCTTAGCTTAGCTTTGCTTTAAGACCGGAAGCAAGGGGAAATGGCTAGCCTTCCTGTATATAAATGTTAGAAAAATTGACCAGGACCTCTAATTAACAAATGTAAGTCAATATCTTTTTATATCCATGAGTAAAATTGTAAAAGCTGACAATAATGGTTTGTTGATTTACTGTTAACAGAAAACCGCGACCTCGCAAACTACAGTTCTTTTTCATTTTTGGTTTTAACCTTTGGTTTCTGCACGAACTACACAAATTAGTGATAAAGGTGCTGGTTGGTGGACTTTTTAACTTAAGACAGAGAAGGGCAAGCTGTTTTCTTTTCTTTCGTATCTCAATGCTGAGCTAAGCTAACTAGCTGCTGGCTACATCTTCATTTTTGGTGTACAGATACCAAAAGACACCAATCTCATTTGTCTCTCAGATCAAATATGTTTCCCCAAACTATTTACATCTGATGTAGGCCTACCGTGGGCCACCATGTCAAATTGAAACCAAATATGATTGTTTTACTGTAATGTCTGTAATGTTGTAATGAATTTCGTCTCTAGCGGAGGTCTCGTGCTGCCTGCAGAACCAGGTGGGTGGAGCACCAGGAGACACGCGGGGGTTTCCTCAAAGTTTTGCTGACACTGTCTCTACAAATATATCCCTTTGAACTTCAGGAGGTTCACTTTAAAATTTTCCTTCCACCACTGGGTCACTGGTTTGGCTCAGGCTTTCAATGTAACCACACCCTCTGCTGTTCGTTTGTAGAACGGGCCATCGTGCAGTGAGAGAGGCAAATACAGAACAGCTGCCCTCTTCAAACAACAACTTTTGACCTACATCTGCACCCAATTAGCAAAATGAGGCTCACCGGTCCATATTACACAATGTCATAGATCTTTTTTTTTTTTTTTTGTCTCATATTGCATGTTTCAAGTATATGTAGTGTATATATAATGAGAGGACTTGGTGAGTTAAACTAACTGCACTCAGAAACTGATTTCATTTGGTGACATAGATGTTTGTACCCAGTCTCTAGCACCATATGAAATCAGTGTTTTGGGACGTGGACTATCAACATGTATAGAAGTTGTACATAAATAAAATGAAATTTGAGATGTTCTTGCGATGCCAAAAAGTAGGTCACGTTTATATAAATTCATCCACTAACTGGTCACAGCTGCTGTCCTGTTTCTTGTTAAATCGTTTGTCCCTCTCTGTTTCTCCTATTGGCCTTAATATACATTTATCATGCATTATCTGTTAAATGCATTTTGGATACGTGAGCCTAACTCTGTAAAATAACCTTCCCTAGACAGTGACTATAACTAGCCAACAAAAGATACAATTAAGCGCAGAAAAGTGCAGTAGAGAAAAGACTCAGTCAAGAAGGTTACACAACACTTTCTCTCCAGGGTACTTGTCATACCAAACATAAAGAAAGCTGAAGCAGCAAAATCCCTGAAATGAGCTATGGTGTGTTGTGTGTTGTATTTCCTTTGAATGTAACTTCTTATTTGTAAATGAAAGAAAGCATTTGGTTTTAAAAGCAACATAGTCTCACTTCAAAGGTTTATTCTCTGATTGAAATTTGTACCACCCACTGGCATGGTTTTTATCCCACTACATATTTTTCTCTTCAGTTTTCTTTTCAACTGATCACAAAGTATAGCTACTATTCAAATTTTATTCAATGTGTATGTTAAGACAGTTTTTAAAACAAAAATTGCTATACATCTTTATTGTATTGAATAAAAAGTGCAAAATTACTAAGGTGTTTGTTGTGTTCTTAAGAAATGTTACAGCACTTGTAAGGAATAAGAGAACTTCATTGCAATAAAGCTTTTCAGTGCAGCTACCTTGCATGCCCTTGCCTCTTTTGTTACACTGAAAATAACTGCTTTATTTCTCAAGGATCACTTAAGATTTTATACCTTTAGCTGAAATATTGAATGGTTGGATTTAATGAATTTGCCTCATTTAACCTAACTTAGCTGGTGAAAATAAAACTGGAGCTTTTGATCACACTTTCTTCAACAGATAGAGACTACCCAGTTTTCATACCACTGTAGATGTTAAATATTTTTTTCTTCACAAGCCATAAGTATGAAGGTACAATACACATGTTCTTATCTATAAGGAGCAATTTCAGTATGACCTCTTCACCCTGACTTTATGAAGACACTACAGCAGCAATGTAAGGGACCACATTTCATGTACTTGACAGGAAGGCCACATTGAGGTAATGATGGGCTCATGAAGGACAGAGCTATATTGTCCAAAGAGCTTAAGTCCTGTTAAATTGATGGTTGGGTTGTTCTATAGGAGGCAGTGTAATATGGAGGTAAAGAAAGGTTTATTGTATATCATCATTTATTGCATATAGAGGTTCATTGCATATCTTACTTTAAAATGATATATTAGTTTAAAGAAAAGCCAAGAAATCTGTAGGGAATTAATGGGATCATAGCCTTCATCCTGTATTGAACATTTTACATTGATTTCCTTTATACTGAAATAAAAACAAATTATAAGTTGCAAAGTTTATATCAAAGGCAAAATGCATGAGAGGAGTCACAAGCAGACACTCACATATAACATTTATAACATTCCTGTTTTCTGTTCCTGTTCATTCCTGTCTATGAATTAACACAAAGCAGCTTACAAAGACATATTTTATTTATTCTTTAATGTCATGCAAGTTTATGTCTTTTCTCACTTCAGTCCTCCAGTTTAAATCACATCCACTGATGGACATGGCAAAACTAATGCACACTGAGCTTGTAGGTGAAAAAAATTTGATGTTGGCCCCTATTGACCCCCTCCATGACTCAGAATGCAACCCTGCAGCTGAAACCGTCTACTGCAGTGACAGATGAATTATCAGTTTCACCATATGAATCTAATTTATTGGTCAAGTACATTGACTAATTTGTTGAAATGCACAAATTAGATAACAAATGTGTTACACTATTATACATTCAGTAAAACTAAAAGAACAAAGTACAGGTAGCCAAACATTAAAAGACAAGCTGCTTTGAAACTGATTGTTTAAAAGAAAACAAAAACTTAGTTAAACTGAAAAGTTCAGTTTTACTACCCACTTGCTTCCATTTATATGTCTTTTTGTGTTTTATCAAATTTTGATATTTCATTCAATCATTCATTCATTCATTTATTTGGGATAGTAAAAATATGACTTATATGACTTCAAATATGACTTCAGTGTTAATCTAACGGAAAAATCCGATAAAACGATGAGTTTTATAATTTACAAATGTAACAATTTACTACTTCTTCCCAGTTTTTACGCAAAATTACAAATTACTGATGACTTGTTTAATATAATCTACTATTTTTTTAATTCGTTGATAACATAGACTGTATTTTTAAATGTTAGTGTAACACAAGTGTAACACAATTAGCTTGTTTTCATCGCTCGAAAAGACAATACAACGCGACAATAAATGTCCTTTGACAGATGTCTCCCTGACCCCTCCCACCTAGTGGTATCCTAGCAGCGGAGCTCTGAGCCCTCCTCTGATTGGCCCATTTCCATTTATCCGCCATATTCAAACTTCCGCCGCCGTGTGTGTTCTGTTGTGATCGATCTTCCGCTTTCTTTGTACACATCGGGACAGTTTTCATACGTCTTAACTTTATCATTTGTCCTCTTAGCCATAACCTCCTGCAGTAAAGCTTATCTTGAAACCAACCTCCTGCAAAATGGAAGAAAATGAAGAAGTTATCGGAAGAATGGTGGAAAACAAAAAGCATAATCTTCGTAGGATATCATCGAGGACGTCCATTGCCAGTGCAGTCAGCGCTGCAGAGCCCTCTCCAAAAACACTCCGGAGAAACAACTCCAAGAAGTAAGTATATTACGACGAAAGATGTGATAACCGTTTTTACAAATATTTATCTAGAAGCTATTTTTAAAATTAAACGTGACTTATGTACACTTCGACCCAGTTTTAGCTTGTTAGCCAAGTGTGACGAAAGAACAGCCATTGTAACTGGCGAATGATGCTTTCAAGTGCATCTCGGAAGCCATGGTTTTGGATGGTATGACGAGCATAGGATGACATGCAATCATTGACTTAACTTATTAATAAAAAATCAAAATGTAAAAATATGTATGTCCCAATATTGCTTGTATTTTTGAAACAGTCTTAAATCCAAAGATACTTGTAAAAACTTTAAATAGAAAACCCAGCAAGTGTTCGGCATTTTGGCTGGATAACTTACTTTTAAAATGAATGAGTCACTTTTCTCTTGATTGACTAAGAGCTATATTGAGTAATCATTTCGCCACTAAACGATCTGCCATATGATTTTTAATTTTCGATATTGTTTTTATGAGCAAACAACGGAATGAATCTTGTATGTATTAATGTAGTAATTTATGACAACAAGATGCCAAAAATATTTGCAATTTGCAAAAAACCAACATGATTAATTAGCTCGTATTTATGTCTTTTTTCATGTGTTGACATAATTTTTCTCTCCTACAATTCAAATCTCAGTGACTTGTCTTCTTCACTATTTGATTTTTTTATTGGCTGCTAATAAATCCGTTATTTCTAACATGATCCGAAGGCAGGATTACAATAAGTAGGCTGTTTTGTAGTGTGCTCAGCTGACCTTGGCCTTGACAGCATCCTCAGGGTGTCATTGACCAAGAAGACAACATTGTAACTCTCTGTAGCTGTATCATTTTGTCACCATAACTGACCTTTTTTTCAACAGCAGTAGCAGACAGCACTCCAGCTCCTTATAAGGCTTCTAATATCAACGTCCCTCAGTCATCATCCACAGCATTTGACATATTTGAAACATAACAGTTTACAGAAGGAACAAAAATGGTACCCAAAAGGCTTCCATCATAATAACACAGCTGAACTTCATTCCTTGTGAAAACAATGAGTGTCTATATCTTTCCCTGAGTACTTTTGTTTGACTATTGTCACAGGTTAGCTATCTAGAATTAACCAAGGTGTTGTTCTGAAATTGAAATGAATTGTTTGCATACCTTGTCTTGCTTTTTTGTATGCATTTAAGCCACTTGGGTTTGCACATATAACTGGATAAGATTCTGATCCCTCTTTGTCAAAGAAGACAAAGAAACATCCTCAGCAGACTACATGTTACCGTACAAAGTAAAAAATAAGATAAGCTGAGATGTCACTCTGCAATAAAGTAGACTTAACTGTTGTTTGTCTCATTTCCTGTAGACCTCCACTGCAGAGAGGAAGCTCCTTCACCTTTCTCACTCCAGGGACTCCATGGGACTTCAGTCTAGTGAGTCAATGTTGAAGATATAACACCATGTTTGAAGATTGACTGGAGAAATTAACCTGTTTTTATTTTTATGTTGCTGCAGAAGAGAAAGCGCAAAGAGAAGGAGGACGACACAGTTAGTCTTTCCAGCTTTGACCTCAAGGTGAGTGTCAGGGCAGCTTCCTGTCTGTCCGTTGGAGCCAGTCTAGTGTAGCACCCTTGAACATGTTCTCACAACAAACTTTAATCCCTCTGCATGACTCAGGTTCTCGCCACAGACAGCCAAGAGTGCTCTAGTGTGTTATGAGCTCAGGATAATCCCACTATCCTCTGCTCACTGGCACAAGTGTCTGTCTGTGGAAATAATAACCGTGAAAGAAAATCTTAGCCACAGTTTTCCTCAGCATGATAACAAGATCTTGGCTCTGTGAAAGTGGTTTGATACACTTTTTATGCAAAAACAATAGAAAACTTCAATTCAGTTTTGACACAATCACATAAAATTTTAATAAAATTATGTTGCAATATTTTAGAGCATAATAAAACAAGACTTTAATGTAATTTCTCATCACCATCAATCCAACTAAACAAAAGCAGGGCTTCATGATATATCAGCTTATATTGTAAGTATTAAAGGCTAAAGTGGATGCGTCAGAATTAGATTAATCTCAGTTCTGGAACTGCAGAGCAGCATTTTTATGAGGTGTTGAACCAAATGAGTTGTTAAAAATTTTATGCACACTGAGAACTTTGTATAAATCAACACTGAATTATTTGAGGTATCATTACACCACCACAGTCTACATCTCAGTACAACTGAGTTGAACTGAGGACAGTTTGTTTCCATGATTCTTAGGAACCCACTAACAAGCGCGTGCGACCGCTGACCAAAGTTACATCCCTCGTCAGTTTGATATCCCCTTCAAAGAATGGAGCCGTGCGCCGCTTTGGCCAAACCATACAGGTAAATGTCTTACTCTTTTGAGACTCACTCTATGAATTTAACATGAAAAAAACAAATGAGTAGAACTTGTGTAAGACTGTAAAATAATATACGTATATTTTATGTCCTAGTCAATGTCATTACGTAATGACACCAAGTCACCAGGGATGTCCCTCAAAGCCAGTAGCAAGACAGCAGGTCCCACTCCCTCTAAACGCAGAAACAGTACGCTGTGGTCGGAGACACTGGATGTTCATCAGAAGAGCACATTCTCCACCAAAGAGATCAAGAGACAAGAGGTTCTGCAATTCAGTCTCTTTTAAGTCCAGAGCACATTCATGCCAAAAGTACAGAGGACAGAAACAGTAACCTCTCCTGGTTTCTTTTGTGTTTGTTCTACAGGCAATTTATGAGCTCTACAGGGGAGAGCAGGATCTCATCGAAGATCTCCAACTTGCCAGAAAGGTTGGAAATTTTTATTTAATATTTATGCATAGAAATCAAAATAATTGTGCTCCCTTTGTGCTTACTCTGCTGCTTTTCTTACATTTAGGTATACCACGATCCAATGCTGAAACTCTCCATCATGACGGAAGAGGAACTGGCTCACATATTTGGGGATCTAGATGCATACATCCCCTTACATGAGGGTACATGACCACATGGGCCTAATCTGCTTTAACAGGTCTCTACTTGCTAACAAGTGTTTTTAAACAGGGTGTGCTTTTTTTATCTGCAGACTTACTGATAAAACTGACGGAGGGAACTGGCCCTGATGGCACAGTAGCTCAGATTGGACATATAGTTATAGACTGGGTATGTATGTTTGCACACTAACACTGAGGAGATTTTATATAATTGTTTACCTCGCACATATTATCTTCAAATATGATCATTTTCAGCATGTAAAAAAAATTCAGACTGTTACTGTATCTTCTCAGCTGCCTGGTCTGAATGCATACAAAGACTACTGCAGCAACCAGCTTGCAGCCAAAGCCCTGCTGGACCAGAAAAAGCAGGACAAGGGGGTTCAGGACTTCCTGCAGCGCTGCCTGGAGTCCCCCTTCAGCAGGAAGCTTGACCTCTGGAGCTTCCTGGACATCCCACGTTCACGCCTGGTGAAATACCCATTGCTGCTGCGAGAAATCCTCAGACACACTCCTCCTGATCACCCTGATGTAGCCAATCTGGAGAGAGCTGTATGTTATCCACATTACATACATTTGCAATCAGAGTATTGTTGCATATATTTAGCTGTGAAATCTGATAAATAACACATCCTCTTTTTAATGATTATTTAGTTTTGTGTGTTTTCCCAAATAACTCAACTCATAAGTGTTTCTTTATAAATATCCAGATCACCATAATCCAGGAGATTCTGTCTGATGTCGACATAAGGAAAGGGGAGTGTGAGTGCCAGTATTATATAGACAAACTGGAGTATTTGGATGACAAGCAGCGGGACCCTCTCATTGACAACTGTAAGGCCCTACTTTGTAATGGAGAGCTGAAGAACAAGAGTGGCTCGGTGAGACTGAGGATTACTTTCTTGTACATGTATTTATCATCTACATGTTTTTCTTGTATAAAATAAGCTTCATTCTCTGCTGATTCGTTTCTTCACAGAGGCTGCATGTGTTCCTCTTCTCCGAGCTCTTGGTTCTGACCCGGCCTGTGACTCGGAACAAAAGGAGCTGCTTCCAGGTGTATCGACAGCCCATCCCAGTTCGGGATTTGGCTATAGAGGACCTGCAGGATGGAGACTTCCGCATGGGGGGGTCCTTCAGAGGAGCCTTCACCAATGGAGAGAAAGGTGGGTTGAGCTGAGGTGCACTCCACCTGCTGGTGGAGCATCTGCAGTGGCTTATTTGTGCTGCCATTACACCGGCCTTATGTGTTTTTGATTTTGCTGCCTTAGAAGCTTGTGGTGACTTTATTTCTTTTCTTTCTGCCTCTCTAGTTAAGAATGTTTTTCGTGTAAGCTCCCTGGATCCATCCCATGGCCAGACCCACACCCTCCACTTCAATGATGTCTATCACAAGCAGCAGTGGCTCAACTGTCTGCGCACTGCAATGTCCCAACAACAGGGAGCTCCACCTAGAGTTCAGCAGGCAGAAGCTGTTAGGGCCAAGCGTCGTTCCTCCACTGTCTCAGTCATCATCTGTGAAGAAGAGACAGACGAAAACAGTCCACCTGTCTCTGGCCCTACACTCAGGCCTCAGACAGTCTCCAAAACCAGACTAGACCAGAAGTTACAAGGCTCACTAAAGAGGAAGGAGACTGGAGTGTAGACATTTAACCCAGCGCAAGGGTTCATAAAGGGTTACTCTCAGACAGGCACATGTGTGCAACTTGTGTCCTGTTTGCTCACGTGTCTGTCAGCGTATTTTAACGCAACCACTATTTTTGTGCTTTTGCTTTGTTGTTTTAGCAGCACTGGAAAAGTCATTTCTAATCATTTCCGTCCATGTGTATGTCAAATTTCAGTTTTAAAAATGTAATGTAATTTGTTTACAAAAGAAGAAAAGGGTTGACACCTGACAATGTGACTGAAATGTTTGTTTTAGAGGTTGATCGATAGAAACAGAATTTTGGAGCAGAAAAATAGCAGACCTAATCTGCTGACCTTTAAAATGTTTACACCAGCTATATGTATTTGGAATTATGGTTTTACGTGTTAACCTCTTTTAAAACTTTATGCCACTTATAGCTCATGAAATTTAGCTACACTGTTCATTCCAGTAGCGACACATTTTGACTTTCTCAGCTTTTTGCTTCAATCAAAAAGGATCATGCGTCTGTATTATAGGCATCATGTGTTGTTATCAACAAATGTTATTTGTGTCAAGATAAGGGATCAAGAGACAGACATCCTCAGTCTGAGCCTTCATAGCAGGAAGCTGTTTAGGGACATGAGTCTAAAAATGCTTGAGATTGGATATGAGATAATGTGCAGAATATGAGTAAATATACTGTTCACATGCTATAAGGTAAAAACATTTCTTGGAGAAAAAAAAATAATCTAGATGTATTCAGTGAAATGTTGTTAATAGAAAAAAAATAAAACATAGTTTGTACTTTCAAAAGAGTCCTGAGTATGATTGAATGTGAGATCATATGTGACAACAACTGACATCCTCTCAAATGTAGTTTGACCCTTTAGTCACTTCCTTCCACTATTGACAGAGTTGTTAAGCTAATGTGTTGCAACACTTGCAAGGCAAACATGAGCTGAGGAAAACTCCAAAGTTTGCTCTTTTCCACTATGTTGAAAAATAACTGAATAATTTTGAGGATTTTTCAGTTAAGAAAAACTATGAATATTACGTTATAATTATCAGCAAACTCTTTGAAAAAGGTCTTGGTTGATTTTTTTTTTTCATTTAATAAGCTCGCTTTAAATATTAATAACCCTATTAAAAATACTTTTTGTTGTGATTTATTATCAGCTCAGGGACAGTTTGATTTTCTGCTTTTCTGCTGTAGTTGGTATTATAAACTAAACATTCACTACTTGTTAAGGCTTGTTGATATGAGCTTGATAGCTCTGCTATTAAGGCAAACTTGTTTTTGGCCTGAAAGATTTTTAAATACAGAAGAAGGGGCTAAAGCATTATTTGTATTAATACTTTTGCTTTTATGTATATGCAAAAGCAGATTTACATATAGATATATGTAGCTACAATATCTGTTGTTATGCTTGTGTTTACCCACAAGCTGAACTCCCTGTAAAGCTGATCATTATAACCGTTTTATGACTCAGACACACCTTAGCCACGCCAGATAAAGAAAGGACATGTGGTTGTTTTTTTCGGATTTGATTATTCAGGAAATAATACAGCATTAGTGTAAAATCCACACAGATAACAAAATGACTGCTGGGTTTAATCAGGAAACAGCAAAAATAGGTAGTACGTTTTGAGTTAAAATGTCAGTCATAACTGGGACCTACATTAGTGTGGATCGCTTTAAAAGGAAAAGAGATGGACTCTGATACTGCATGTGTCAGGGTCAAGATCACACAGTTCTAACCAACAAATCCGCTGCAACCTGTATTTTTTTTTCAAATCCCGCTGCAACCACAGCTGCACACTACATTAATTACCCATGTAACCACATATGTGTCATCCACAGTTAATAACTTTCACACTTCTTGGTAAGTCACCAGAAGTAGCCGTTTCTCAACAAAGTAAATGTGGTATTATTTACCTGGTAAAACACTTGTTCAGTTCATATTATTGAAGATCAGTATCAAATAAACCTGCGTGGCCCTGAACAGCAGTTCAGGTTCAGACTTGTTTTTGTGCAAGTTAGACTGAACGAACACATTTATTATCTGCTCATGGGAGGATACCGTTTTTTTCTTCAAGTTCCTCTTATCTAATCTTCAGTAGGTCCTCCCTACCAGACCACCATGACATTTCTGAATAGTGAGTCAGTTCTGAGGCAACCTTGATGATGATAACAGCTGTGTTGACAATCTGTTTTTATTTTTTCTGACTAATCCTCATCTGCCCAATCTCAGCAGCCAGTGTATGCCTACCTGCTTTTTAGAGAAAATCTCTGTCTGAGGGATGTTTAGGAGATTGTTATCCAGCTATTAACAGGTTTCTTATTGTATATTTTACTAGATTTTGGTGAAGTTTCATTTCACTTGCTCCTGCAAAGAGAATTTTCACTCACTGTGAAGTTTCCAACGTTACTTCTCCCTACTTCTGGGGAAAATTTAATTAATTTAGATGTATTATTCACATTAATAAGCAGGCTCTTGGAATTTGCCTTAGATTCTGAACCCAGCACAGTAAGCTTCGCCAACTTGACAATAGTAGAGCTTATTCTGGTTAACTAAATCGAAAGCAACTGGACTCAGTAATATGTCTGTGAAGACGTTCCGCCTCTTATCCAAGGGGCTTCATCGCTGTTCACTGCTGTTTTGACCAAAGGATGAGCTCGTGAATCCTGCTGTTTGACGTCTTTCAACAGATTATACCTTTTTGTAAATCCCTGAGATGGGCCACCATCTCTTTTATTGCACCCCAATCTCCTCCACTCCATCTGTTGAAGTAGTTCTGTGATGTTTCCACCAAATGGCCAGACACATGTCAGAAAGTATAAAAATGGAGTGAAACATTCAATCAGGGGGCACAACTCTGAACTGCTTACTGCTGTGTGGTTCTGTGTGGTGCTTCCTCTCTATAGAGAAGAAACACTTGGTGCATGCTACCTTTCCAGTCTTGTTCTTTGACTCCCTATAGGCAGACCGAGAAAATTTCCGCAACATTAGAAAACACACCAAAGAGAAGAAAAAAATATGGTTCATTTGCAATACAAGATACAACAGTGAAGAACTGTTTTTAAAATAGTTCAGTCTATTTATTTACATAAATTAAATAGAGGTAGAACCATCTGTGTTATTTACAAATTTACATTAAAAATAAATAGTTACAGAATATGTACAAATACATAAAATGATATAATCCTAAGGTGAAACTGCGTCATGTTCCCTCTGGGTTCAGTCAGATATTACAGCATCTATGATAAAAGCACACTTACTTCATCATGCTGAGAAAGTCAAGTTTACGTTAGATATTTCAAACTCCTTTACTTCACACTTATTAACACTGACTCAAATGACTCCAAGTAATTTAAAATGGTTCATAGTGTTGTCAGAGCCTCTGAGGTTTCTTTGTTAAGGCCGCCCACACAGGTGTGTTTGATTTGACCTCTACTCAGGTTGCAGGTGGGCTGAGCTAAGCGGGAAGTTATGTGAAGTCATAAGACTACATGTTGGAATAAGTGTATCAAGTGCAAAAAGTAACAGTCTGTCTGTGCTTGATGGATAGTCTGTGCATGCCCACACAGTCCTGAAAGTACAAGATACAATAATTAAATCACCTGTGTGGATTTAACCTGGGTATGCATAGCCTTTGGTTGCTTCTTGTTCTAGATTTTTGGCCAGCATGCAGACTGCGGTTGACTCTCGACTCTCTGAACAAGACAAACATGACAAACCTGCTGCACACAACCTCCCAAGCTTAACATGTAAAGGAGTGGCTAGATAAGTTATTTTTCTCAGAGTTGGTGGACCAAACTAGAGGCTAAAGCAAGTAAGCACCAGATTCAACATTCATTTGGTGGCCATAAACATAATTCCATTGCAATTATCCTGTTTCCCTCTGTCTGCTGATGTGTATTTAGGCAGTAATTAGCTAACAAGTTAATCATAACATCTCCATAATCTCATTGTTTAAAGATGAAGGCTTTTTCTGTTTCCTAATCATGAAAAAATCTCTTAATAAAAAAGTTAATGAGCAATTTAGGCCCATTTTGATTTGCTTAAGTAAAGAGAATGCTTATTTTAGTTTGTAAAATATCTGTGCAACATACTCGTCTGGCCCTGTTAAGACATTTCATCTGTGCAGCATTTTGCTAACTTCCACATCCTGTCACGGGACTTTCCAAAGACTGAACCAGCAGGAAACAGTAGACATAGCTTGTCTAGATTTAAACTTGTAAAAGTTGCATCTCAAATTTCCTATAGATGATTAAATTTCAATAACTGGAGGTGGCATGTAAGAAAGAAAAGTTATGATGCGATTGGGCAAGCCAAGCTTGGAAACCACTTCACGCGCTCTTGTACCGAGAGTCACTCTCAAAGCCACTCTGCTGATCTGCTGTAGACTGAGGGGCGTATCTGAGAAAGGAAAACAATAGAGATGACAACTTTGTCCGGCTCTAAGATGATCTGTGCTGACAGTGACAGAATGCACCCTTCAAATAGACAAACTTACTCTCATAGAACTCAAGGCAGAGATAAGACGGTGATCCCGCACTGGTGTAGTGGATAGGTTTTTTGTTCAGGTTGTCCCTTGCGTACACATTCCCTCCAAACTCCACAAGCAACTCAATCAAGTCAACGTTCTTTGTTTTGGCTGCGTGATGAAGGGCAGTCTCATGTAGCTTGGCAGCATTCACATTTGCTCCTTTGGGAAAGAAGACAAAACTATATGAGAGAATGAAATACTTCTCTTGTTTGTAGCATTTGTTTTTACGTCCTAATTATAGATACCATCATAAATCCCTTTATAAAGGAGGATTATTAGCATTAGAAAACCAGCAGTTAGCTCTTAACATGTAAGGAGAATCTCCCGCATTAGGGATAATTGAATCACTGGTGTGGCAAGAATGGCTTTAACAATAAATCTCAACCCAAAGTGATGCCGCACTTCTATGTTCATTGTAATGTGAGACTGCATACACAAAGCAAATATGTTTTGCTCTTCCAATCAACTGACAGAGAAGCTGGCATTAAACTATAAACTTAGTCTTGTACATGTGTGTATACATAGGTCGTAATTACGACATGGAACATTGTGTGCACAATATGCTTGGCATTTAATAAGGTCATAAGAAACACGCCTGCTAAGCAACGGCAACATGGACGTCAAAAGGATCCTATTTGTGATGTGTCAATTCTCTGCTAACAATATTGGTGAAAATAAAAACCCAGTGCTACTTTACTGCATTCTCTTTCAGCACTGATCCCTAATTATCACTGTAAGGACAGAAACCTTCCTGTGCCTGTCCTTGGGTAGATTAAACAACTAATAAATTAAATAAAAATGAATATCACAACCACATAGAAAAGCAGTACCACTCTGTAGAATAAACCAAACGCTAACTTGGTAGGTGAACACATGCAGGGCCATACAACATTAAAACTATATTAATGAAACATTATCACAGTTCAGTTCATGCCACACTTAACCTGTGCTACCTATACAACTGAAATTATGATATCTTAATTTACAATCCACTTCCAGAAGACTTCCACTTTTGAGCCTGTGGTCACCATGTGAGGGGGGCTTTCATATGGACTTTTCAGGTGAATGCAGTTAACATGAAAAGAAATTATTTTAAAGATTCACTCCAACCATCAGCCAAAATATCAAGACATTCAGTTCTTCTCAGCCAAACAAACATGGCCTCACCAGCATTAAGGAGAACTTTGGCGCAGTCAAAATGTTCCCTTGCACAGGCCACATGAAGTGGTGTCCCGTAATGGCAGTCATGGGCCTCCATGAAAGCCCCTTGATCAATCATGAGCTGAACACAGTCTGAATTACCTATTGTGAGAGACAGGCAAAATTAGGTTTACTTAAAACAAACTTGAGTGCTCTACAGCGGAGGGACTTTCCAGTCATGGCTGCTAAATAAATCCCTGGAGGAGGAAGACAGTAACATTTAGTAAATTTTTAAAAATGCCTGTTAGTGGGCATACACCACCTGAGATTCAGTTTATTGAGTTGTGGACACTCATTTCTTTCAGCTTAACAGCAGGCTGTAAAATGTTTGCGCTTTCATCCTTGAAAAAGAACAGAAGCTGTTGTTCAGCTTGAACAGATTTTGGCAAGAATTTAACTTTAAAGCTTTCTCCTCGATTGTCATTTCTGTTTTCAAATCAATAATGCAATCGCAAGAGTGTGTTTCACTGCCTCAGCAAGCATTGCAAGGGGCCTGTGTCCCAGAGCCTAACTGGTAAATGTGGAGTTGGGTTTCTGTTTTACTGCTGCATCTTTACAGTCTTTTTTGCAATAATAAAGAGCTCAAGAATCACATTCTGCTCTCTACTCTTATTGTCTTGCAAGGCATCTAGGAGAATTCCTCAAAATATGCTATGAACAGGGAATGCTAATGTTGGTTATTGTCTTCCAACTGGTCACAACATGAGTCGAAAAAATGTTCCCCTTATTAAAACTCATAATGGTGACTGAAAAACTGAAAGTGCTTACAGCCTGTCTTCATAAGTCATTTGTTCACTGATTTTAGAAAGATGACAAGTACTCCAATACTCCTCTGCTGCATTAACACAAACGTGTAGAACCAGTTCCAACAATACAAGAACAGTGAAGCAGAGACATCTAAATGGACGAATAAATGGTGAAAATACATTCCTGGGTGATGCTGTATTTAAAAAGACACACCTCCCATGCAGGCCTCATGAAGAGGTGAGAAGGTAAACAGAGGAGGATTTACAGTTGCTCCATACTCGAGTAGCAACTTCACACACTCAAGGCTACCAGCTGCACAGGCATCACACAAGGGAGTACTGCCATCAATGTTACGTGCATCTACCTGTGGGACGAAGAGACACAACTAATTAAAAAATATTCCAATCAGTCAATAATGCAGTGATGAAAAACACTACTGGGCTCGAATCTTCTACAAAGCAGAACCCCATCTCACCTGTGCACCAGCATCCAGCAGCAGTCTGACACATTGAGTCTGTCCTTGTATACATGCCTCATGCAGGGGGGTGATGGAGTCAACCGCCACAATGTTAACCGCTGCACCTCCCTCGATCAGCTGCTGTAGCTGAAGGGCCCTGCCCTGTGCAGCGGCCTCATGCACTGCTGACCGATCCGTCCAGAACCCAAGTCCATGAGCTGCAAACATGTGAAGTCAAACAGGATTAAGTCTTTCTCAACGTATGATATTTGAGTATTTTGAGTGATGACTTTAGATTAAATATTAACATGCTCTTATTAAGTTCAAGACCAGTTTGTCATTCCAACCATTCAAATACGGCTGAATTTTTTGTTTGTTTGTTGACATGGTAAACTTGAGATCTGAAAATTTTTTCTCATGATGTATGTTTGCAGCCTATTTATCTTTTATTGTTTGAGTATGGCATGGTCGAAATATTGTTTCTGTTTTGTTTTGCATTAACTTCAAACTTGGAAGGAAGAGCCACTGTGAGCTTTTCTCAAAATTTCTCATTTAACATGAAGCAAAAAAATAATTACTGTCTCTGTCCTTTGCTAAAAAAGTGCTTGACTTTTCATCTTGGAAGCGTTACAAAATCACTCATGTACCATGACGCTAGAGTAGCTCATTGCATCACACTGAAAGACTTATTTTATTGAGGCAATTGACCTTAGGTTACATTCACACTGTCGTAAATTTTTAATATATAACTGCGGGGATGTCAAATTTAAGGTTGAAGGACAAAGCTAAGTGTAAATCTGGTGCCCACTTGCTAATATCAATGACCGATGCAGTTGCATGCACTTCAGTCTCTGCTGGCTACTAACGAGCTTATAGCTTGCTGTCATGCTTTCAAACTAACGTTAGCCACTTAGAGTAAGCATGCTAGCTAACATTGGCCTAGTAATATATCTGACAGAAACCACAAGATAGTTGCACTGAATTGAAAGGCAATTAAAGCAGGTCATTGTAGCTACAGACCCCTTTAGATCATTCGCCTTGCTTACTCAGATTTTAACCGCTGTCTTGAATTACCCTCTATTATAAACTCTAAGCTACTTACCGATTTCTCCGTACAAGGACGGTCTGGTCCGAGAGCTCTCCATTTCATGTTATCGTATTTTCCCCTGCGTAAACCACGGAGACTCAGCCAAACATGTAATTTATCTCAGAGCAAAGGAATACAGATGGAAATGGCTGCATTATACCACAAAACACGCTGGGTAGCCGGATGCTAGATGCACCAGCTGAGGTCCAGTTAGAAAAACAGTGGCTTGGAATTCTGGGATATGTAGGCGGCTTACCTATGGGAGGAAGAGCAGTAAAGGTTTCCTGTAGTGAAGTTAAATAACTGAGTATTGGACTCTCTTTTTTTTCTTTTTTTTATGTGGCACCAAAAGTTCCTAAAAAATGAACGCATTTGAAATTTCACTGTTATCAAACAACTCGGAAGAAATAACTCTTTTTCTAACATTACAAAAGTTGGTTTCGTGGGAGAATGCCAGCTTAAGGAAATGCCCTTGTGAAGGATGAAAAGGATGGAAACGTAACTATGTATTTTAAAACGTTTACATCATAATGCATATAATCTATATGTCACACAGCTATCTAAGAATTATTATCAATATCTGCTTGATGTGCCATTGTTCTTGTTTTTAGCGAATTCGCTTTATGTTCGTTTCATTAAACCCACCGTGAATATAATCCGTCTAAAATCCGCCGAAGCAGTTAATCATTTTGAGTAATCAAGGCAAATCTGGCCAGAAAAGAGGGGGGTGTTTTGAAATCACATTGGTGATCAATGGGGCTTACAAAATTGATTTTTGGTTGAGTGGCAAAGATACACATGTGAAAACAAGGCGTAATTTACCCGCGCATTTCTCGTTAGTTCCCACTGCAGAGAGATGGACTAGACCACAGCTAGCTAAAAAAAGGAACAAAATATGACTTTATTGTTAGAAACAAGATAAATCATTAAAAGGAAGCTTTTAACCAAATCAACATGATACAAATCTGCAGAGACAATGATGTATCATCCATTTGTGCAGGTAATAACATTTTGTGTATTTGTAATTTTTCAAAAGCTAAAATGGCTAACTTTAGTCAAAATAACATTTGCTAATCTATGATGTATAGTAGTGGCATGTATGCATATACATTAGATAGATTCTGTATCTTTGATTTGCTGGATAGGCTTTTACAATTTATACTGAGTTTTATTTAAAGTTACTGAACCTAAACATTTTTTTAAACTAATGAGGAACAAAAACCTCTTAACAACAGAACAGGAAAACAACAAACAGAATGCTGAACTTCTTGTAAGTAAAAAGCAAGCTTATTGGGGACTGACATAATAGCTAGCTTGTACTCTTTGGTTATGTTAAGGTTTTAAAGTTTACTGTTTCATTTAACAGGTCTGAAATTATTTAAGTCCCAGGAACACAGCTAAGCGAAGGGTAAAAACAAAGTCAAAAAGACTGCTATCCCTTTTGTAAACTCAGTTTAAGGGGCTTGTCTGACTTCCTTAAAGATCTGTATCACACACACTTAACTTGTGTTTAGGTCTTTACTGACTCCTTTTCACGAAGAGATTGCACAATATTGCTGTAATGAAGACCATTCTTTACTCTGCCTTTACTTTTTATACTGAACCAACCCATGCAAGCCTAGTATCACCTCGCTGTGATTTTTAGAAAGCGTGTTGGAAATGCAGAAAAATTGGGTTTTCATTCCAGAAGCACGAGGTGACTTGTATCTGTAAATGCAATGGACTGGGGCAAAATTTCAATCTAAGTCTTTGGAAATAAGATGTCAAATTTTTATTTAATTTCCAAATTACATTTTCTGTTTTTTGTCCAAATAATATGGTAACATGGAGGTGTAAAGGTAGTATACCTAGGGTGCTGTTTGGCCTTTAGCATTTGAGTATTGTTCACTTTAAAGTAGCTCAAGTCGGTGAAAATGAAATGACAAAGAGCTTTTACATTTTCAACTTGGTCAGAGAATACTCATAGGGAAAAAAAATATGCATGCAAACTGGATTAAAGCATGTTTTTTTTTTTTGCTCAAATAACACATACCCATGTGGAAAATGATAATGCAGACATGAAGCTATGTTTTCATTTTTAAGTTTATAATAGTATAATCTTTAAGTCACCTATGGACTTCCATAGTAACTCGGAGGCAGAATGGTCGTCAATCCATTTTTTTTTTTTTTACATGGATGAAAACTTAACCACAAAATATAATACCCGCGGAAATGAAACTGAGACCTAAAAGTTGGTGTTGCCTCAGAATGACAAAACTGTACAAGTTCAGTAGCTAATTCTGAGATGGCTATTTCACGGATAATATGCTAAAAAATGTGCTAGCACCAACCCTGACTTTCAATCCAGCTTTTACAGCTAAACTAAACTACTACACACTGAATGTTATGTACAGTCCACGTTATGACCTTCTGAAAACAGACCGTCTGCAGGCGAACAGGGAGGTGAAAACATGGGATTTACAATGCTAGTCCATTTACGTCTAGCAATCATTAATGTTTCACTGGAAACAGGAAAACAGACACAGAAGAAGTCAACCGCAGGCGCAGACGAGCCTAGTCGAAGCTTCTAAACTGCCTCACCACCACCACCAGTTTTGGTGTCGAGACTTTCAAGATGGATGCTTTAGCCTCGATAGGTTTCTGTTTCTTTTTCGCTACGGACGGTACATGCGGACATATCTCCTGCGTGGCGACTCAACGTCTTGCTTAAATAAACGGATTTACGAATCGTCGAACGATAAAAGTGGATTCAAGGGGGATATTTTTTGTTTCCAACTCAACGCTTTTGGACGTTCGATTTTGTAACTTCCTGGTTGTCGCGTGAATATGTCTGTTAAAACTGCAGTGAAAGCTCAGAGTACTTCGGAGGGGTCATTGGATTTCGGACACATGATATTTAACAATTCTGTTGCGATGTTTAAAACAAGAGATATCTGCTTTCAACGAAGGGCAAAGGGAGAACGACAGATTTCATAAGGGTCCAGCAATGGAAAGTGGAAATAGTGGTGCCTCGAATAAAGGTGATGAACTTTTTCGTGTAACTTTCACGTTAAGATTAATAACAAATTACGACCTCCTCTTCCTTATACACTCATGCAATATCTGAGGTATAGACCTCTAGCCTACTGTTGCTATATGAATAGACAAAAAAGGACGCCTGGATTAGGTGTCGTCTCTCACAGTACAAACAGTGCCACGATTGTGAAATAACTCGGGGAAACTTTTACCCAGTTGAAGGAGAAAACGCAATTACCCCTAATTTTCGCCCTTTTTTGTTTAAATAGTGTACTCACATTTATATCTTTCAACACTTATAGGTGTTTTGGTACCCGTGTCTGCAAGTTCGGATGTTTTTCAAAACAGTATTTTGGCTCAACTGAAAAGTGCGTACTTATATGAGGAGTCTAAGCAATCCTTCAGATATGAGTCCGCTATCCTAATAAAGAATCCGGCACTGGAAAAGAAGGTCAGTCCCAGTCTTTTTTACTCATGTCCTGTCTTTTAAATCTCATTGAACATTAAACCACACTTAATCATAAACCTCACTAGTTCACATTTAATCAATTAATATAAATATTTTTTTTAAAAAAGTTCGCTGTATCATTTAAACCTGTCAACTGATTTAGGTTGTATATAATGTTCTTTTAACATTAGATATTAGGAAATCTGGATAAAGAATAAAGTTAATGCATTAAATTGGGAAATACCCTTGGAATGCTATAGGAGGAACCACAACATGAAATCGAAATGACATTTTTTAGATGTGAAACTGAATCTTTTTAATTTGTCCTTTACATCAGTACATTGATTTCCGAGCAAAGAGGAGAGAAGCAGGATATTCAGAGGAGGATTTGAAGGAATCGTTTGGTTTTTTGCTCTTTGATGATGCCAACAAGGTAAACATTTAAATCACAGGCACATTTAAGAAAATACGTAATTGAACAAATCTTAAAAGCTTGCTATTTGATATTTAAATTATATCGGATATTTAGAGAACAAACACATCATCTATGCTATTTGATTGATATTTGTATTTGTTTAAAGGCCAATATACTCGCAGAAACTGGTGTGCTAACAGGAAATAGCATTTGCACAACTCTGGGAGATCCTTCAAAAGGTAAAATATGACTCCCCACACACTCACATACACGCACTAATATTGCTACTATGCCAAACAGACGTGAGATCACTGTTACATTTTAATATGTGCAGCTTAGTCATGTACGACAAGAGGTCATATTTCTATGCAGAACACACCTAGTAAGGATTTGTACACAACCATTCCTGTAACATAGCAATACTTACTAGTTACTTGATTAGAAAAAAAAATAAAAGAATTACATTAAGCCTTTCACATTGATTCAAAGTATGTATTCCATGATGGCCTTTATCCAGAACGGTATCCATGCAGGCAGTCTGTGTATATTGAGCAAAGGAGTAGTCCATGTCGAGTGTCTGAAGCTCCTCTGCCTTTGAAAGTGAAAGCAGCAAGACTTTATGTTGTGAAACAGAAAGTATAAGTTAATGCAGTTCAGAATATGAAGTGTTTCAGAAACAGAAAGACAATGAATTCAGCATCTATTCTGTTTAACTATAAATGCTGTTCATGTGGAACTTAATACCTTAAAGTTATCTTTTCTTTTGGCTAAACCTTTAGGTTGAAATTTTATGCTACTCATGATTTTCTTAGTAAATTATTCTTCTGCTCACTCTGAGCCATGACAAGTGTGGAGGTTATCAAGTATAATCACCGGTCAGAGTCCTTTTATGGAGGTGTTTTTCTGCACAGTAGTATGAAACCTTACTGGAGTGGTACATGAAAACAAGAGCTCTTCTGTGTCACATGAAATTGAATATAGCAATGTTGCACAGGATTTATCTGTGTTTTTCTACACATCTGTGCTTGTTTTGATCAGTTTCAGCTCTTCTGCAGCCTGTAATGGTACTACAATACTATCCTTCGGTACACCTGACAAAATATATATAAAACACTTTGGTTTTGTTCCTATTTTTCACAAGTCTAGGCAAAGGACCTAAGATTCTTTCTGTGCACACAGTTGGCTTATTTTTGTTAAATTTTGTTCATAAAGTTCCTGTAGTTTGTGTTAGTTAGAGCTTCTCCTTTGCCAAAAATAAGTGAGACATGCTCACTGCCTTGCTTTTTTTTTTTTTTTTTTTTTTGTTACAAATTTGTGCTCAAAATTTAAGAGAAGTTAGCCTTCTGTGTGGAAAAAAATCTTTAGCTAGATCTTTTACTTTAACTTGGGAAAATGGAAAGCATAGAGAAGTGTTTTGTGTGTGTTTTTGCTAGTGTTCCTTTACAAAAAAGAAACTTGCATTCAAAACATGACAAATCAAATTTTTAATGGCTCAAATAGACATTAGAAAGTTTATACTGAGTTGTATTTTTAAAGAAAAGTCACAGCTTTCTTTACTTTTACAGCACACTGCTGGTAGGACAGTATAAATGACACACCAAACCTGCCCAACCAGTTATTTCCTCAGACGTTTAGATTTTCAACCTGTTTTTTTCCATGACAAAGAACACTTGCCTGAATGTAGCTCATTGCCAAATGTTTTTATCTCTCAGTATATAATTTCAGTTGTATTTTACTATAATTTTATATTCAAATATAATGAAGTATTGAGCTTTATTGATAGTATTTGATTTTACTTTTGTTTCAAAGCTTTTTCTTCTATCAGATAAGAAAATACACTGTTAAAAGGCGAGTACAGGTCTTTAACCTTGGTCCTCTGTGAGAAAGCAGCAATACCTACACATTATCCTTAGCTAGCTTATGTTGATGTCCAGTTAAATAAGCAAACAAGATACCTAATGATTATTCTTTCAAAGCCTTTGAAATTAAAAACTATTTTATATCCACTCAAATATATTAGCAGGGAAGATAAGATGCTGGTATTTTGTGGTCTTAAGAGGTAATTTCTGCCACTGTAAGGCAGGCATCTGCATTTACATTTCTTTATAAATGCGTAGTGCTAAAACCACAGATTTAAGATTAGTATACAACAGTGGACACTGTTTATTAGAGGCCTGATACTCTGAGAAAACTTAGGTATCTACCTTTAAACAGTGGTAATTGTATAAATCTTCTGTGCAGCCAGGTTGAAGATGTGGTTGAAGCGTTCAAGCTAATTGGTTTTGCTGATATTGAACATGAAGTGACTGTCATGGCACTGTGTTACACAGCTTTCTGTCAGTCCTCTGTGTACTTTTGTAAAACAGTTTCAAGTAAAGACAGAATGTTTCTTACTAGAAGTTATTCACTGGAATGATACATGTTGTGATAACTTCCGTTTTTTCACTTAATGGCTTTTATTAGATTCCTTTGAAGTCTACACTTTATTTACATTATATGCCTCTATATAGGCCTGTATGTAAACTGCAACTGGATTGACAGGCTGAGGCAATGGCAGACTGCAACTGGAGGTGGTATTTCCACTTATCTTAAAATTTATTGTTATTAGCTGTGGGCAGTATTGCTGATTATGGCATATTAATAAAGATGTAGAGCATAATGGAGCATTGTTTCAATTCACGTTTAGCTGCAGTGGGTGAGGTAATTCAGACTATTGGTGTGTGTTCACATGGCTTGACACACCCATCATTTAAGGTGTGGCCTTGATGTTGTAGGAGTGTCATTTGTTTTGAAAGTCACTTCAAAGTTATGACTTAAGCAGTTTTTTATGATCTTCCGGTCTTAACAAATGGCCCTACCTGCGTTTGTTTTTAACTGATCACTCATTCATTTAAAATTTTCTGTGTTTACTTAGGTGTTTACATATCAATGTACTCTGACTGTTTGGATCTGAATCGCTGGTACCATGGGAAATCTGGATACATTGCCATCATCAGGCTGACAAAGGTATTGAACGAAGAAATTGGGAAATTTTAATGAGAAAAGCAGTCATGTTTTTTTAATGATTAATATTGATTAAAAAAAATATTTTTTTCCTTTGTTTTTATCAACAGGGTAGAGTTAACAAGGTTATAGAGAACTACACCCAGAATTTCACTGCACCCACTAAAGGGTTTGATTGCCATGTGTCAGAACAGTTGCCTTTAGTATCTGCCAAAACTAGCTCCTTTCTTGCCTTTGAGAGGACCCAGGTAAGAAGAGGCTTGTGACTGATGACAACATTTACACAGAACATTTTTTTGTACCCTTCACCTCACTTTCATGTAAAGTTACAGATGCATGAAAATCTAAGTGCACTTAAAGCACATATACACATATAACACTGCACTGATTACACTGATGTTGCTTGTTGTAATGCTCTGATGTTATGGTGGTTGTTCAGATATGTGTTTTTTCTGTCAGTGTATAGATGCACCCTTGTAAGCAAAACATTATACGTTGAGCATGTTAATACATGAGATCTTGTTGATTAGCAAACATGGCAAGGATACAAGGTCACTCTAATGATTATTGTTTTTACCTTGCAGTATTATATGTACGAACTGCTAAATGATGGAAGCAATGAGACAGCTCAGTCTCCCAGTGCCGCATGTCCTTTTGCTATTGTGTCTTTTTCATACACGGATACCAAAGCAACCCTTCTAGCGCCAAAGGAGAAAAGGTGCTGTATCACCTCTGCAACGCTTTATCTGCCCTGATTGTTAATGTTACTGGACTATTAACCATTTGATACAACCCGAGAGCATTCAAGTGGTATTGATCAATTACTCTCTGATTTTTCTTTTCAGCAAGGAGAAAAAACTAGGTAAGTAACATGAAATTAATAGCAAACCTGGTAGGGTTTATGTATATTGATGTCAAAAAAGGAATTCAACAACATTGCAAGAAGGTGCTTCAACTTTATAAATAGCTCATTTGCACCAGTGTTTAAAAACATTTATCAACAAAGCTATTACACTGGAGTAAGCTATTAAAGAATTATTATACACGTATGTTCATTTAAATGATGGGATTTTTCAGTTATGTCAGTTATTTATATTATCATATATATTACAAAAAATGGTCTGTTATAAGTGTACACATAAATTTTAAAAACGATTGAATTTAAAAAAAACTATTTTTAAACCCTTCCCGCAGTTTGTAATTATTTTCCATGGAGAGGTCAACTTCAAATCGGCACCCGTTTCTATGGTTTTGGGCTGAGGTCTACAGAAGGGGTGACAATCCCTGCAACACTGTAAGTTGAATGTGGGCAATGCAAAATACACACAGTATTCTTAAATGATTGATCTTTTTGATTATATCCTATTTTAATGCTTTGTCCCTTCTTAACATTTAAGGCCCCCAGTGGTAAAAGTTGATCATGCCATTTCCATGTCAGATCTGAGACAGCTGTTGCCAAGAGCTGTTTTTGAAACCTGCTTCTTAGGTGAAGGTATGTTATTAGAGGATGTTGGGAAAGAAGCTTAATTACACAGTAGTTCATGGGATGGTTCAACATAGTTCCTGAATTAAGTTAATGCACAATTTATCAAATAAGTTTTTTAATGTCTTCCAGTGTTCCTTGAAGGCTTATACTGCAGTCTGTGTGAGTTAGTTTCTTCAGAGGCGGAACAAACCAGATCACTCTCTTTGCTTCTGCAGGAAATCAAGGAGAAAGATGTTGTAAGTTCCTGTTTTGTTTTGTTTTTTAACATGTCACAGACTATTGGAATTCATTTTTTAAAACAGAAAAAAATAATTACACCCACCACAATTTAATAGAGCTCAAACTGCTGTTTCATTTGATGTGCCCAACAGTCAGAAATGTTGATTGAATGTTGATTGAAACAATTGATCAGTCAGTAGTTTCAGCTCTGGAAATCTTCATATGCATTACAACATTTTTTATCAATTTACCTTTTGATAATTTGTTTTTTTACATTTTATTGGCTGTCCAGCATCCAAAAACTGTACCTAACAAACTTATTCATCAATGTGCAGGCTCTCACTGTTCCACTGAATGATGGTGGTTTTCTTATCCTGTTGCACTCCTCCCATTTCCTCACGTATGATGGTAAGATATAGAAATGATGAGAGTACTGTGTTGGCAATCTCACAACAAACTGATTCTATTTTTGTTTGTAGCCATAACTAAGCTCTATATTATCCATGTGTTTTTTTTTTTCAAGATACAGGGTCCTGTGCAGATGTCCTCCAAGGCATGTTTGTGTTTCCTGATTCACGAGTGATACAAAGAGGTGATTACAGCACTGTTGACATTTTCATTTGATACATTACTCATATTACTTGAATTAAAGGATTACATTTGCCCTGCACAGTGGCACTTATGGAGTTTGTGCTTGTTTGGCATTAATAACACTTTATGAACACAAAACCAAATATTAAGCAAATACTCATTCTTGATTTATTTCAGAGACAAAATCTGGACAGAGAAAGCATGCTATGTCATCTGAAGTCCTGCGGGTGTTGCCAGTACTAAGTTATGCAGAGGGTGAAGTCGAGAAGTCATCCATCGAGCCAAGTGAAGAACTGTGTGAAGTATTAGCACAGCATATGCAGAGTTATGCTGTACTGATAAATCCTGGCTTGGCATCAAGTCCTTCTAGAGATTTGAGCATCTTTCCAGATCAGTATGATGTACCAGATGCCCACAAGCACCTCTACTTAGCTCCAGAGTGGACTAACAGGGCTTGGCAGAATTTCAGGTCATACCTAAACAAACCAGTCTCTTTTCAACTGCCAGTGTCTAAGGCCTCAGAAATCATGGCAGCTGGACAAGAAGAACGAATAGAAGACCTCGATGATGATGTCTATTTTTGTCCATCATCCCCTGAGGAGGCACTGGCCAGTCATGCTAGCATGGGATCAGAAGACCAGTCGACAGAGCAGAAATCTTCTTTAAATGTGGAGACGTTTGAGGACAGTTGTATAACAAGTGCTGATGCACAAACTGACTCAACAGCAGTGCCTCATAGTGTTGTACCAGAGGATTTGCAATCTGAAGATGCTACTAAAGACACTGGAAAATCAGACTTGGCTGTGCTGGTCAAACCTGATAATATGGGAACAAAAGATCTCCTGACTCCCTCTACATCAGATGACCTTCCTGCAGAGCTGATTGTCAGCATCACTTCAGCGGAGCAAACTGTTTCTGATGCCAGTTTAAGTGTGATCAGTACTGAGTCTACAATAAAGCATAATGACTTTCAGCTTGCTGGTTTTTCAACAGCCAAATTTGAAACAATAGGAATGAACTCTCTGAATGATGAGACTGCTATGACAAAAAAGGTTTTTGATTGCTCTGAGCTTCCCAGTCTATCAAAAACAAAACGCAGAAAACTACGTAGGAGACGTTTCAAAGGCCGTAAGCGCGTATCTAAAGCTCGTCTTGAGGCTCCCACTTTGGAAACTGTCAAAATACCAGTGGAAGATGACAACTTGAAGAGTCAGGAGGAGTACCAGGCCAAGGAGTTATCAAGTGATCCTCAGTTGAGTAATCCCTCAAAGAGAGATTGGAGAAAACTGAGAGGGAGAGAGCTTAAAGGTGAATCATCAAAAAATAAAAAACTGAGATCTGCTACTGTTGGCTTTGCTGTAGCAGAGGACCAAAGCCAGATCGCAGGACATCAGAGCTTTGAAAGCACCATTTTGAAGGAACTTGAAGCTTGTCCTTTGAGAAAGAAAACTGAGCGCTGGGACTTAAAGCCAGTTATTAGTGAATGTGGAAGAATCTTGGTTCCTCATGGCTCTGTAGATATTGCTGACCAGATTAAGACTTTAAAGGATAAGTCTCAATCTACAAAAGATGAACAGAGCCATGAAAAAATGTTGGTGGATGCCTCTGTGAATGCTCATGTCACAGTCGAGATGGAGCAAAAGTCTAGCAATGCTCTAGAGACAGCAGTGGATGAAACAGAGGCGCCGACATCAAAAACTGAAGGGAACCATTTTCAAAACATTGTCAGTCATGTTGACCCTGAACACAACATTTTGCAACCGACAGATGATCATAGTGGTTCATTAGCAATGGATTCAGAGAGAAGTGAGCAGTCTTTGAAGAGTGATGGCATGGACACTCCTTTAAAAACAGTTCAAGAAAAAGGGACTGATACCTCTCTCTTAGGAAAGTGTACAACAAAGGGTGAAATTCTGTTAAGCAAACTAAAATCTGTTTTAAGCAGAAAAAGAACAATAGGTAAACCTGTGTCAGGGGAAAAAACTGCAGAAACTGCTCAAGACACTGAACCTTGTCTGAAAAAGGGCAAAGTTGATTCAGACTCAGTGATGCTGAAGACTGATGATAAACCAACCATCGTTCAGGATACAAGTTTGGGTGTCAAGGAAGTTTCAAATATGCTTTCTGTAGATCCTCTTTTTGCATTTGCCTTGGGTCTGACCCCTAAAGAGACACCAGATAAGATACAGAAATCTGAGGGTCAGGATACTCAACAAAGGAGAGACTCACCAGAGCAACAACTAAAAACTATTTTAGATAAACAACGTCAAATCCTACAAAAGCCTCTGCCAATTATTCCAAAAAGAGGGAGGATCAAAACACTCAAAAAGCATCAAGGAATCTCTGAAGAATATGTTAAAAAGAAATGTAAGTCATATTTCCACAATCTGAGATCTCTTTGGTATTGTGCATGATGTTGAAACTGATCCTTTTCTTGGCTCTGTCTCTTCTGAACACTGTTCTTAGCATGCTTTCACTGCGTTTTACTAATGATTGGCTAGTTTTTAGTTTGCTTTTGCTTTTTCTTGAACTGCACCTTATCAGTCCTATACATCTTCAGTCAAAGTGGGCATGATTGACTTAATAAACAAGTCCCTCTTTTTGAAACATTAGCAGAGTTTCCATGTTGGTGAGAAGTTCTTAATAGCTATATGTTGGTATATTTCAAATGCTTTCAATGTGCTACTCTTTTTTCATGCAGTTTCTCTTTTTTCTTCTCTGTTTTGTCTTCACAGGGTGGTTGCATTTTCAAACCCCAGCTTGTTTTGCCAGTGAAAAACTCAAAAACAAAGAGTGTACTAGTGATAATGCTGTCAGAAAGACTGTTAAAGAAAAAAGTAGTGGTGCTTGCTCATCTACAGATGCTTTGAACTTACTTGCTGACTTGGCCCTCAGTGCAAATAATGAGCAGGTTCCACTCCAACCAGATCCAGCACAGAAAAAACCTGAGACAAGTTTGAAGAAGTGTGACCTTACAAAAGATGTTGCCAGTGGTGAACCAGAGTCAGTTCTTCATGCTCTGCTTAGACAGCCTACTGCTAGACCCATGCAGTCTCTTGAATCTCCTAAACCAAACCATCTTGTGGGAGGCAGTGAAATGGTTGGTGTGATATCTAGAGAACATGCTTACTCATTGCCCCCATCTTCCTCTTTACTGTTGGGTTTGTCAGGTACACCCTTCCAAGTATCCCCTCTAAGTGGGTCTACCAGACTGCTGCACCATCACCAGACAATGTGTGGAGATGCAATTAAAACACTACACCCCTCTGTTGATCAGGAAGACATAAGTGAACACAACCACAGGACTCCAGAATATTTGAAAAAGTACATGGTTCGTAGAAGAAAATTCAGGCACTCCCGTACCTTTGTTAACAAGAATGGATCTGTCCAAGTCACAAAGCAATGGAAAGAAAACTATGACTTTAATTTGGACAGCAAGTATACGAATGACTCAAAGGACAAAACTATCATTCGAGCCTTACATGGGTACGTATATGTTCTTACTTATTTAAACAAGGAATCTCAACATTAATGTTAAACATGTATCTTTTCACATAATTTCAGTACTGTACTTCTTTGTATCCAGTTGACAAATGTGGGAAACATGCTGTCACGTAGTGTTAAGATGACAAGCATCAATTATTCATATTAAAGAGCTCACTTCTGTACATTTCACACCTTCAACAGCCCATGGGATTTTTCAGTTCAAGACACCAGTGAAGAGATGCGACTCATTGTCCACATGTGGATAGGTCTGTTCTACAGCCGGTCAACAGCCAGGTTCTTTCATTTTGACTCAAACCTCACAGACGCCATTTCAGAAGAAAGTGATTTTTTGGAATTGTCCAGAGAAACGGTATCTGCCCAAGCTCAATCTGAGCTTAAGGCCAGTTCTGTTGCTCCTTACCCAAATGTATCAGATACTTCAGACGATGTGATTTCAAATGCTTTGGACCTCAGCAAAAAAGATTACTCTGTTTTGGACCAAGGATCTGTGATTTTGGACTTATCGCTAAGAAACTCCATGGCAGAGAATGTCACTTCACATCCACAAATCATCAGAAAAGAGACCTCTGTGTCTGGTGAACGGAAAGAAGCTAGTGAATCATTGAACACATCCAAGGCATCTAAGGGACCACGGAGGGCAAGTTCATTTCAGGTTTGGGTCTAATGTTATTACGCTAAATTAAAACTATTTAATATTTTGTCATGTTTTCAGAAGTTCTTTACAATTTCAAACAACGTAAATTCAATTGCTTGTGCTTACGATGTGGTAATAGGCATACAATCATTTCACATAATAATGCACTACTTCTAAAGAACTATTAAAGGAAATAGGTAATAGGTATTATATAAGGCAAAAGGTTAAAAGGGACAATCTGCTATTGAATGGGAATCAAACTCTAATCCCAGCTTCCTCATACTTCATAAATCCCCTCTGCCTGAGCTTCCCCGGATGACTAGTAACTTGTACTATCAGTGCTCTACCTATCACTGCTTGCATTTGATCCATTTTGTAACCAAACATCTGTGTTATTGGGGGATACAAAGCGGATGAGTAAACAGAAAAGTGGGCAAAATTATTGCAAAAATGGATACCAAAATTGCACTCAGTGCAGTCTACCATGGTTAGCAAGCACTATGTACTTTAGATTTCTATGGTTTTTACTATTGGCACAAAATATAACTACGATTCACTTTTTCTCTGTTAATGTTGACATATATTTTCAATACAACTGGGTATAACACATTTGAGGTTACCTTTGTAACTGTGTAAAAGCTTTTAGGTATTGTGTGCGTTGCAGTGGTACATCAAGCAAAAGAAACCTTGAAAAATCCTAGTAAGGTTTTGTAAATGTTGAAAAACAAAATTACAAGAGAGACAGTCACTTTTTACAGAATGAAAGACAGTTTTTTTATACTTACTTATGTTTTTCTTTCTTTTTCCAGTGTTACAGAAATAGTGTTCACTCTACAGAAATTACCAATGAGGTGAATGATGTCAGAAGCACCTATGAAAGTGAGAGGACTACAAAGATGAGTTTAGTGCAGAAACAGGAAAGGGATTCATCCAAATCTGTGGCAGACAAAGAGGCAGACATCAGTAAAAAATCAGGTGATGTGATTCATAGAGTTGAACATAATCAAACTGAGTCCAAAGATGGGCAAAACTGGGAAGTGAAAGAAAATCCCTACCAAGAAGGCAAACAAGAACTTTCTCCAAATATGATTAATGCAAGTGATGACTCAACAAACATAGAATCAGGTGTAGTCCTCAACAGACATATTTTGGAAGATGAGAAGCAGTTACCTCTGGAGGAACCTGAGGCAATTTCACCAGGCAAGGCAGCAAATGACAACAAAGATGAGGATTGTTGTGTAGTCCATAAAGATAATGTGACCAAAAGTGATTGTTTTAGAAAAGATGTAGTTGATGAGAAAGACTGTTGTTCTTCAGGTGTTGAAGCTGACAGAAATTTGAATCATCAATTACCTTTGATGTCTGATGGCCCTGATTCAGTGAAGAAGGACTACACCCCAGAGTGTAACGATCAAAACGTCCAAGCACCATTGGATGAGCACGATGTTTGTCATGATTTGCAGTCGAGAGAGCTTTGTGCTAATGGCAGTGCACTGACAGATGACCATACAATTTCGGAAAGAGCTCCTCATGATCCACCAGAAATTAAACCTGTTCAAAACCCACATGCAGATGATGAAAATGTCGAAAATGACATTTGTTCGGCAGTTTTGAATAATCAACTATTACCTGCAAGAGACAGCCCCGATTCAATAAAGAAGGACTTCATCCCAGAGTGTACTGGCAAAGCACCACTGGATGAGCAACTTCCTCAAGCCGACTACAAGGAAGATGCCTGTCATGATTTGCAGTCGAGAGAGCTTTGTGCTAATGTGAGCGCACTAACAGATGACCATGCAATTTCAGAAATAGCTCCTCATGATCCATCACAGATGGAACCTGTTCAAAATGCACCTGCAGATAAGGACAATTTTGAAGATTGTATTTGTTCGTCAGTTTTGAATTATCAGCCATTGTCTACTTGTGATGGTCCAGACTCTGTGAAGAAGGATTGCATCACAGTGAGTAGTCTCCAACCACGATTGGATGAGCAATCAACTCAAGCAGAGTGCGAAGAACATGTCTCTCAGGATTTGCAGTTGTGTACAACCAGTGGTCCTTTGATGGATGAGCACACCATCTCAGAGAAAGCTCCTCACACTTCGTCAGAAATGGAGCCAATTCATAATGAACCTGTAGTTGAGGAAAATTCAAAAAATTATATTTGCCTGGCAAATAAAGCACATAATCAGGAGGCAGCATTACCCATGTCTGATGAGAGCACCTGCGTAATAGATGGATCTTCTTCAGATGGATCTACTCCCCAGATAAGTTACGATGTTGAAACAGGCAGCCAAAGCAAAATAATGGCAAATTTTAGTCCAAGAAGTGACCAGGAAAATCAGGATACCATGTCAATTAAGGAAAAGCAAAATGTTGATAACATAGCTCAAGAGCAAGAACTATGTTACCATCGGTCTCATTCACCTAAGTTTGTGGCTGTAACTGGGTGTGAAGCTAAGGTTTCCATGACCAAAAAAACAGATCTCAAAAATTTAAAAAGTAATGAGGGGTTTGAAAACATCCATACTAGGGTTGTGATTCCATTTATTGGGTTAGACATCTCTGGAGAAGATGTCTCACACTCAGAAAGTGAGGCTGAAGAGGTTCACAGCCGTAAAGGAACATCATTTATCAATGAAACCACCAACCCTAAAACTGTCCTACCCACAGAGATATGCAGTACATCTCAAATGGGCAAGAAAAGAGGAGAACAAGCTACTGACAAAGTATCACTATCACTTCCTGTTAAATGTAAAAGCAGCCAGCCAGAGGTTTCAGGAAGTGAGTCTGATGACCGGTGTCCTACCCCAACTATAGATGAGGAACCATGTCAGTATGTGACTCTTTCTGGCTCTTTTGGTAGTAGCAGTTCTGCCCTTAGTGGTAGTGAAGCCCTCAAAAACATACCGCAGAAAATTCTAAGCAGAGGCTTAAGATTAAGAAAGGATGAAATACTTCCTGTGTCAAAACACATGACTACTGTCCACAGTGAATCCCACCCTCATCATGGTCTTCATCCAGATCTTGAACTAAGAACTCTTAGAGTTCTACAAAGTATAGGCGATTACTTTTACAGCTCAAGGGACACTGACAAATCCAGTCAGATTAAAACAGCTGATATTAAACGTTCTCTTGATGAGCCAGATAAACTAAAGGAAACCTCCATTGGGCAAGAAGGTCACTCCCACAGATCCTTTCCTTCCACTGAGTATTTGCAAGCCATCAAACAAAATATTGGTCAGGAGAGACATAAAACAGCATCACAGGCCAATTTATGTCATGAACCACGCTCATGCAGTCAGCGTCCAGTCATGGCTGTGAAACCATCAAAGAGTGATGAAATTCAAGCAGATTACATCTCAAAAGGCAGAGAAACTAAAAATTCTGTGATGTCCAATTATTCCAAAAATCAACAGACTGAAGCTTTAACACCCTCTAAACTTTCTTCCAAGAGTAGTTGGTTATCAAATGTAAGTGACAGTAAGTCTTGCTCAGATTTAGCCAAATTTCCACATCTAGATCCTTTACATCAGTGCAAAGGAAGTGACATTTCAGTACTGAATAAAGTTGCATTGTCATCACTTCCTATGCAATCTTTTGAATCTGCAAAAGCCTCCTGCAAACTTGTTGATGGAAGCCAAGATTTCTCGACAAATAGTTCAGTTGAGAAAGCTGGGCAAACATTTAAGGAGAGCACTGAGAAAAATCCAAAAGATTGCTCAGACGCATCAACTTCAGTTGATTATTACAGAGATGATAGCATAATAGATGACAGTTTCTTTCCACATCCCCAAACCTCGCTTACATGTACAGTCTATAACACCAGTCACAAGAATTCTGCCTCTCCTCTGGAGCAGCTTTCTCAGAGGTGCCTACAAGATGACCTCACTCAGGCATCAATGGAACAGGAGTGCCTTATCTTCTCAGAGCAAATGAAACAGCTCTTGAAAAGGACTAAGACGGGTCCCATCCACCAACTGGATGCATATGACAGCTTGAATTTGTCTAGCTCCAGTCCTGTGACGGTACACTTTTCCAGTCTAGACGAGCAGGAGGATTCAGCTGATAACACGGATGCACCCTCACTTGTTGGACTAAAAATCAGGGTGGACATGTCTGACAGGAAGGACCAGACAGGCAACACAGAGAGAGAAAACAATTTGCATCCTAAGGAATCATCTCAAGGAACAGAAAACCCAATGGAACATGCCGGAGTTTCGGGTGTGACTGCAGAATGTGCCAGGTTGTACACTGCAATGATGAATGATGTCTGTGCTGTCAAAAGAAACCCATCTAGACCTGGACAATTCAGAATCGACAGAGGTTACTCAAAGACTGAACCAAGCAGCCATTTTGACTTCTGTGATCAAATGAAGAAAGAAGTGGATGAAAGTTTTCGCAGTAATTTAAACTCAGTTGTGAAGAAATGCTGCAAAACTAAGTACAGGTTCTACATATTAGTGACATCAGATGATGCCTTCTTCAAGGAAACCAAGGTAAGTTTACAACAAGTTTACCATGCAGTTTTTCTGAAAACTATATTATCTTAACCCTTTAACCTGGATTTCTAGAGTAATTTTGTGATGTGGGGGATATCTCACCCAAAATGTATATTTTTGACAGTGTTATTGTCATGGCCTTTACAGTAATTGCCAGTACAGGTTGTGTGTGTGTATTTGCTCTTTCATGGAGATCAGAGGTTGTTGTCAGCTTGGATTTCCAGAGAGTTTTTACAAGGAAAAAAATAGGCAAAATATCCATGCAAATGACCATGTCCACATCAAATATCAACATCTGTGGAATAATAGTTTTGAGAACTCTGCTCTCCATGTACTGTACTTTTCGGACTATAAGCCGCACCTGTATATAAGCCGCACCCACTAAATTTAACAACTATAACCACTAAAGCTGTCTTCTTCAGTATCAGAATTTAACAGCCTCAGAACTACTTCGTCACACACTTTCTCGTTTATATTCGTCTATACTCGTCCATGAATTAGTGGCATCATAATTTAAGCTGCAGGGTTCAAAGCGTCAGAAAAAAAAAGAGGCTTATAGTCTGGAAATTACAGAATATAATGAGTGACTTATATTTCACCAGTAATATTTTCTTAAAAATACAGCAAAATATGACTTGTGCTTGTACAGTGACTGGCTCCTTATTTACCTTAACTGTTAAAGGTAATAGGCCTCTATTTGATCTCAGCTTGTATTTGAAGCAGGCTTTAATTTCTTATTATCTCTGTTTGATAAGTGTAATTTGTCATGTTTTCTTAAGCTTCATTTAAAACCACTCCAGTTTGGCCTGTTAACAATACTGCTTTTAGCTGTTAACACAAACTTTTCACTTTCTGTATCAATTGCTAAGTAAGAGTCCTCTAGCATTTCCGTAGACTCAAACCCTTGATTTTGTAACAAGGCATTCATTATGAAGTTTTTAAAGGAATGTGTTGTAAAAAACTTGTTGACTCGCAGGGTTCTCTTATGACACTTGAAATATTGCTACTGCCAACTTGTGGCGCTTGTATGCCACTTCAAATATTAACAACAAACACCTGCAGTGACTGAAAACAGACAAAAGCTGAGAAAATATGACAAGGTGTAGCACAATAACATTATCAAATATAATAATTATTTCCCTGGCCACTGTTTGGAACTGGCCTTTATTTGCTGATGGATTTGATGTCATACTGTAAGCTTATGATGGCCAAATGGCTATTGTTTAAATTACAGATAGTACTCCCACATTTTCATATTATTAATTTAATGTGAAAGCATTTTAAGTCTTGCTAATGGCAAATGGCTTTTACAGTTTTAGATCATTTCTGTTTGCTTTCTTAAAAGGCACACCTGGTCACGGAGGGCCATACTGCTGTCCAGCCATCAGAGTTCTTCCTTGGTGAGGACAGTTCTTCATCTCTGCTCATCATTCTCAGGAACGAAGACATTGCAGAGCAAATTTGTGAGGTAATTGATCAGCTGGTAAAAAAGATCATGACAGGTCATGACAGGTTTTTAACCTGCAAAATGAATGACTCCTCTCTGTTATTTCAGGTCCCACATTTACTTGAACTGAAAATGGCCCCAGATGTTCAGTTTGCTGGAATTGATGAACCAGATGATGTTGTGAATCTCACTCATCAGGAGCTCTTCATAAGGGGTGGTTTTATAATGTTTGACAGAGCAGCACTGTCGTCTCTAAGTCTTTGTAAGTTCACCTTTACATGAACACCCATTTTTTGTTATTTGGGATCTTGTCGTGTATGGTTCTTATGATTTATTTTCCCAGTATAACTCTTGATGTGAACTTTGTATGATTTTTAAGGCAACATGAAACAAATATCAGAAATGTTACTGGAGCTTAGTGAAATGGGGAAGTGGAAATGGATGGTACACTACAGAGACAGCCGTCGGGTGAAAGAAAATGCGAGGTAAGGATCAACTGCCAGTGGTTTATACAACCACTGTCCTATAGTTATAATTACTCTTTTTCAAAAATGGGAAAGAGCATAATATTCCCACATTAAATTTAGATAAGTAGCTTTTTTTTTCCTTCCATTTTTAACACTTATCTTCAGTGAGCCGACTGAATCTATAACTGACCTCCTGGCTTCAGCCACCATGTTTTTTCATTTTCTACAAACAGTTCTGTTAATTTATTGCCTATTTGAACTATTTTCTCCTCTCATATCCAGGTTAAGTGCAGAGGCAAAAGAGAAAAAAAACTTCCTAAACTGGTGCCAAGACGCTGGAATATTGGAGGTTTTGCCCTACCACGAGTGTGACCTAACATCAAGAGATCAGCCTGACTATCTCACATGTTTGGTCCACTTGCAGGTCCAGAATATATCAGCCCGCTACACTGTTTTTATAACTGGTGAGACACTATTGCATAAATGCAGTAATTGTACCTTTATACTCAGTGAGTCTAGTGACATTTTGATTTTATTACCAGCTGAGGCTTCTCATTGTTTTCACCTTGTGAGTATGTATGTATATGTGTGTGTGTGTGTGTGTGTGTGTTTGTGTGTTTGTGTGTTTGTGAACGTCATCATGGCGAAATGTCGTCCTAGCAGGTCGCACCTGTCGTAGCAGGTGGCAGGCAAGGAAAGCTTATTCTTTTAAGTCCAGCCTGCTACATTATATCATAATTATTTATTTACAATATATTAAACTGTATGTGTATAATGATAGATATGCATTCCCCTTTAACTGTACCAGCCCTCAGGACAATGCTCCATACGAATCTGTGCATGTGCTGCATTTTCTATACACATACATATTGATGAACAAACCAATGAATAATCTTTCATTGACACTGCATTAGAGAAGAGCCATCCATAAGACACATTGCAAACATGCTAAAACAGGCAATGCATACAGGTTAAATAGCCTGTGTCATGTTGAGGACCAAGCCATGACTATTCAACATGTTGCCATCAGCATGTTAACAAGTGTTTCAGCTTGTTTGTTCCCATTACACGATGATCTCTCAGTTTAAAGAAGTTATAGGCAAGATTTGAGAAACATCTCTCATATACCAAAGATGACCTTCAGTGCCTCAAAACTGATAATGTTAATAGATCACATCCCCAAAGTCACATAGTGCTGGTGGAGTTTTAGCACTGTGTCTAAGTTAACCTTGCCGTGCATCGCCAGACCAATTCACAAATGCAAATTAGTCCAAAACCTCTCAATTCCTTTTTCAATTTTTAAGAGGTGTTTTCAAATGATGGAGACCTAAATGCTTCTCGACAACTCTTCCCTCTTATCTCTTACTAACCCCGCACTTAACTAGATGAACAGTTAGCATTAGCCTTACATGGACCAAGACATATGGAAGTTTGTTTGAAAGGAAGGAGTGCAAATAATAATATAAAACATGAATTTGCAGATTAATCTGGTGTCCATGTGAGGGTTAATCTGTACAGGATTTTTTTTGTACACTGCTAAAATTACATTTTTTTTCTTTTTCTTACAGATACAAGGACAGACATTGCATTTGGAACAAATGGAATTTTGACAATGACTTTGAAGTCTTTCCTGTCGTGTTCTCCAAGCGAAACATTTAAAGTGTGACCTGAGAAAGTGAGATGGACAAACTAAAGTTGTACTTATTTGAGTACACAACCATCAAAAACTCACTGGATGTAATGAAAAAGGTGTAATTTACCTGTAAAAAACCTTTATGTCAAACTTACTCCATTAAATCCCTTTTTCTTAACATCACTCCAGCTTTGTTTTATCCAGCAATAATATCAATTTATTTAACATTTAATTAATGAGAAGACTGACGGTGATGCCCATATGCACAAAAGTACTGTAAATACTGTGAATTTTGTGTTATATTATATTTTCATTGTAAATTGTATTGTAAAACTGTTAAAAGTAATTTTTACATTGTTATATTATTTTCATTACAAACCTGACTTTATGTGTTTGCTGTACACAATCATTATTTGTGTTTATGCAGTGATTACTTATTTGTGGTCCCAAGGCAGTTCAGTTTGTTTAGATTTCTTTTTTTTTCTTTTTTAGGTACAACATGATTTTAATGCTATATCCACACATTGGAGAAACTAAGCTAAATTAAGCTGCTTTCAAGTGGTGTGGTATATTAGTAAACATATTTAGGTTTACTAACGTTCTTAAGTACAGTTGATAAAAGTAATTGTTCCTTGCTGAGAATAAAGAGGTTTATTTCATCGTTGTGTTTTAAAAAAAATCATCTGTACTGGTTGTGGACTTTGCACTTTGAACTTGACTACCCACATAACATCATGTGTACACACAGCAGTAAGACTCAAGACATTGTAACAACCAAAGGAAGAAGTAGCCTCCGCTTGTCTTTAAAAGTAAATGTCTCAAATGAGTAAATTAACTGTTTTAACTAGAAACAGAGTCAATTTTTAGTGAGTTCAATTTTATTTGAATAAAATGGTGCAAATTTTTTTAGTTTTCTTGGGATTATATTAAATTTATCTCTATTTAGTTTGCAAGACTTCAACCAGAAATTGTTTTAAGTTTATACCGTCAAACACTCAAGTAATTGTAGGTAGAATGACTCATAAATTGGGTAATGTAAAACTTAGAAGATTAATGCTGATTTTAACCAGAAGAGGGCCTCACCGCGAACAAAAATCTCAAGCAGGAATGTCCTGGACAAGACAGCAGTGGCGCAATGAAGACAGAATTTACAAACTTAAAACGTCAGACATTTGAAAATGATTGAAGAGCAGATGGGATCGGAACGATAATGTAGAAGACTAAGTTTTAAAAAAAATCAGTAACATTGCAAATGCTTGCTCAACTTTGTAACTCACATAAATTTTTCCAGTTCTACTTCATTTAAAGCAAGCCTGTGGTTAAGACTTACGAGACATCAGTGTATGTGTATTGTTTGCTATTGACCCAATTAATCACAACCTCAGCATTGTTAAACGCGATCATTATGAGACGCGAGTTAACATATAATGATGTGCATGTCTGGCACCTCAGAATACATACTTTTCACCCGTTTAATCAAAAAATTTAAAAGGTATTTTAAGATTCGCTAAACGCCCAGCACAACATTCATTTTTGAGGGCCTAAATAAGTTGAATTAACAGTACGCCTAGAGTAAGATCTAATTTAAAAACAG
>JAQMCX010000050.1:18086696-18116859 GCA_029814765.1 Acanthurus leucopareius | reverse complement strand
GTGGGGTTAAGTTGAGATTGGATCTGCCTCTGAAATAGTAACACATTATTGAGGTGTGGATCCTGTGTCTGTTATCAGGGCTCAGAAAATGTATCATGAAATGTATCAGAAAATGTATTATGTTAGTAGTTTTGCTTCAGTTTGCTCCATTTTAGGGCAAATACTGAGCTTTTCTCACTAGAAACTGTAATGGTTATACTGAACTGATCATCCTGTAACTGTCTGGGACTCATAAATGTGGCCTCACGCTTCTAATAGAAATGTGAAAATTAGCTGCATTATTTGATTTTTTTTTTTTTTCACCAAACTGACCTCTTTTTCTTTCCTGTGTGCTCAGGCCGTGTGTCGGGATCGTTGCAGCCCCTCCTGAGGACCAGCAGTGGTTCTGTGTTAAATGTTCCAGCAAGAAGAAGGACAAAAAACACAAGAAAAGAAAACACAAACCGCATTGAGGCTATGCAAAAAGCACATATTTTGGACATTTTTGGACTTAAAGCCATCACTGAACACTTGTGGCACTGCTGTAAATTAAAAAAGATGATAAAAATTGTGGCTGATACTAACATACGATGATTTTTTTAATGACGTCAGCCACGATGCTTTGTGAGTTGGTAAGAAAAAAATGCTTTAACCAGTACATATCCAGTCTTATTTCCCATGTGGGCTCATGTGAATTTCCCTTTTCACTTGTAAATTGTTTCTTGTTGCTTTGGATGTTCAGTCGTAGGAGTTCATGACAATTATGTTGATATTAGGAGACCATGACAATTTGTCTAAGATGAGAGTTCAACAAAGCAGAACCCCAAGAGAAAAAAAAACTAACATCCATTGTCTTTATTTCTGTTTTCTTCTTAGTCACAATTTTCCCCAGTTTTCTGCAGTACCATTGAAATGTCATGTATATAATGATGATGGCATCAGGTGTGTATAAATGTGTCAATACCAACTTCTAAGCCAAGTGCATTTTGTTCTTAGGAATCTGACTTGTTAAATCCATTTTCAGATATTGGTTTTTAACTCGAATGATTTTCTGTAATTTCTGTACATTTTTTAAATTTAAAGTTTGTATTTTTTCTTCATATGGATTTGTCCTGGATATATACTGTAGCTGTGCTTGTAATTCGATTTGCTGATATTTCAATATTAAAGATGAACGGTCTGTGTACTCGCAGACTTTAAGACACAAAGCTCATTACCATCAAAATTATACCTAGAATTTCTATCAACTACTTTTTGTGAATCTTTTTTCAAAATTTTTTCAATCCAGACAGACATCTGTATGTTTGCCCCCTTTTCTTTGCATTTCTTTTACATGTAGAAATAGAGTGGAAATATTTTTTAACAAACAAAAGTTTCACATTGGATTTTGTTCCTGTTCATTTCAGGCTTGAATTTGTCTAAACAATGTGAAATTGGTTACAGATTAAGTTCAGGATCCTCCCTTGCAGCAGTCTGTGCAATGCATTAGCCTAGATTTTGGGACTTTTCTGCTGAGCTGTCACACAGCACTTCACAAACATTAAATATGTTTCAGAGAACTTCAAATGACATTACACAGGGAGGCTATCTAAAAGATTGATTGTGGAAATTTAGGGAAGGATTTTTTTATAGTGTGTCAAAAAATGTCTCCTGTATCATTTGCACAGCAGAGTTGTTTTTGCTTTTCCCTCAGTGACCACATGGTGTCATTCTTCATGAACAGACGCTGTGGCATGCAGCTTGTGACATGAATAGACACCACAGCAGGCTCACAGAAAAACGTGTTTCACCACATTATGAATGTCATAAATGTAACAGGTGTCTCTTAGCTAATCCATGTGGAATCCTTATCTTGCAAAGCATGCCTTTAAGTAAAACCAGCTCCAGAAGTGCCATCTTTCATGAGAGAACCTATAGACGACTGTGACTGTAAACATGATTTACAGCCCTTCAGAAGCTGTTAAGATTTCTGCAGAAAAAAAAAATGCACTGTGAGATAGTAAAGTGTGTCTCCCCAGTCAGCAGTGGCCTATCATTTTTACATGTCTGATCTAACTTTTTCCATTCTTTGAAGTCCAATGCATCTGTGAAAAGGTTTGCAGGAGGAGCATTGGGCTCTTATATCTGTAGCAGAGGGATTTATGACCAGTCAAGCTTGACTTTACACACTGAACCCTGAAAGGTTAAGATGTTTATCAGACTCCCTTCTGCTGCTATTTATTTCTGAGACAATCAGCACAACCAGCGCTGGCCAACCTCAGAATTCTACTTGGTTGATCTAGCATATCATAAATGTATTTTGGTGCAATACTATTTAATGATTTATGAACAGTAGCAGTACTTTAAAATCACTTCTTTAACACAGTGGTGTGATGTGCAGAGCCACTGCTGTTCTGAATGAGCTGCAGCCATTATTATTGTGTGTATATTTTTAGTATTAATAGGCTGACTTCTGTTGTGATAGCTGTTAAACTTAATTAACCTATAAACTGACAACTACACCTGGGTGCCAACAAAAAATGTTGTTTTTTTTAAATTTTACTTTCATGTAACTGAATTGCTGACTTGATAAATGCCCCTATTTGGTGATATTGATGATAGTTTAGAGAAATTCAGTTTTGTAAAAAAAAAAAAGGAAAAAAAAGCTCTTCCTTTGAAGCAAAAAAACACACCTGACTCATTCACTTTATACACATTAAGTATCCTTTCGTTAATTCGCCGCCCTTTCAGCGTGTTACTCACATACATGGCCCTTACGGAAACCTACTCAGTGTCTTCAACCAAGTGTGAATCAAAGAGGAAGTGGAAAAAATGATGTGTGCCTGAAGTAAAGAGGAACTAAAAAGAGTTCTGCCCATGCAAAACATGCTGACATTTCACTGTGGCGCAGATTTTAATCATGTGAGGTGCATTCACCCATGCAAGCAAACACAAATGGTCGATTCACACAAATTAGAGGGGGAATTACAGAATGTTAAACATCTAATTAAGCGCTGTAGTGATAAGTTATCTGTACATATGTCAAGTTTTAACTAAAAGAAGAGAACTTGTATAAATAAAAGTCACTGAGAGCAGTATATTCCAATGAGTGAAGTCTAATGCTAAAATGCTAACTCCACACATGACTGTACACTTCTCTTACTGTCCCTCGATGTTGAGTCACACGTGTTGGTGTATGATCTCGTAGAGTCAAGCTTTATTCTATCATCTGTCGGATCATAAATTTTACTGTCCAGTGCCGGTATAGATAGAGCTGTGGCACGTCTGACATAAAAAAGGATTGAGTCTTTAACCTTGTAAAAATGCTTTCTAGACCATCAACTGAAGAGGATATGATGCTGCTGTAGTACAGAATATGGTGTTTATTGATAATATAAGGTGGTTATGCGTTTCAAATTCAAGTGACAAATTTATCTTACTTCTTCAGTGTTGTCTGTGTTAGTGCACGCTACAGAGCACAAGGTGCACTGAGCCGTGACAGTTTCAGTTTTAACCCACAAAAACACAGACAGCATTTGTTTGCGCGCTCAGGCCCAAGGGAGTCCATGAGTATTGAAAAGGGAGAGCCAATGGCTGCTTTCACTCATCATGAGGCCACCTGCAGTTCTGTCAAATGTGCTGGTATTTGAATTATTACATGACAGGCATGAGAGCTGTTTTTCAACCGCAGCTTGTATGAAAACCCAATGATACCAGCTTTCACTGTTTCACTGTGGATATGAACTGAATGTGGCTGTTTTCTTACAGTGATGTAGTGAAAGTTTGTCGTACCTCAGATGCATCTCATACAACATTTACATACCATTTTTGGTAAAATTTTGCTCCTGCAACCTCTTTTGAATGCTCTTGCACCTGAAGATGTTAGAGCCCATGGTATTATCATATTGAGTGTTTTTGTGCTCTTACATATTAGTAGATCAGAGCAGGAAGAATGATCCTCAGTTACTTAGCGCTCTACATGATGCCTGTGGCACTGACAGTCATACTAAGCAGCAGCACATCATAAAGAACTGGATTTCATAGCCAGTGTTTAAAATATTCATGTCAGCAGCACGAGCAGGGCTGAAATGAAAAGGAGTTTGTACCATGATCAGAGGAAGTGGAGCCCCTTCATGCTGGTCTTCTTAGCTTTGATACCAGCACACACTGACATGACCCTGTTTTCAGATGACTTTCCTACTTAATGTCATGTTACTTGAACAGGACACAACACCTATGGGAGAACGAGACCTAGATTTAATTTCCCCTGGGTTAGGCGCAAAAAAAATGATGACATATTACTTTAACTTTTTAATCGGATGGCATAATGACAAGGAAAAAACATGCTTCAAGTGTGTTAGTTATGAGAGAATATGTGCTCAGCAGTGTGCCTCAGCCTCAAAAACTGCCTTGCTTTCATCATATTCCCGATTCTAGGAACAGAACATAGGCAAATGATTTTGTACAATGCAAATGAATGTGCAAGGCTTTCTTTTCTGATGTTGAGCTCTGTTGTTGAGCCTCCGAATATGCTCTGAATCCAGTCGTCAACTGATGATTTAGCCTCATGGCAATTTAATTCAATGTCATTTTACTATATAATAAGCACATTATGCACTGCAATACTGTAGCAGAGTCACAAGCAGTTAAAATAACTTTCAACCACTGCAGGTATTTCAACATAGACTGACTGCAGTGAACAACGAGGGCCGTACTATAATCTGTCCTTATCTAACAAACATTCATGCTGACTGCAATGTTTTGCTCATATTCTAGCAGGCGATCTTTACCCAGAATAATGATGACATGAGGTTGTCAATGAAAGCTCTCTATGTGTCACCCACTGGTTTATTGTCAGCCAGCTGATGGAGGGACAGTGACATGTAAATCCTCACAGGAGATAAATGGGAAACGGTTTTGTTATTTATCTACTATATGAGATGAGCAGAATGTTTAATAGAATAGGTAGTGGGCTTGATGAAACCATTTGCAGGAGGATGCGTTGCCTTGGCCTTTATGTGGAGCAGTTCACTGATTCAAAGACACACAAACATGTACAGAGGCGCGCCACAAACTAGTACTTGTGGATGAGATCTTGTGTCGATGTTAATTTCCTACAACCTGACAGTGGAAATAAATCATCCATGTCCAATATCTGAAGTTTTCCTAACATGGGTGTCAATTAGTGCAAGAGTGCTACTGTGACCACAGCTTTACAGCCTGCAAACTGGGCTGCTGCAGGCAGCACAATGCATTAGCGCACGATGAGCTGTCAGAGAGGATTATTTCAGCCACGCCAGTCAGCGGAGGGGGTGGGCGCCGCTCTGCTGCACTAAACTGAGGAGAAAGAGTGGGCGGGAGACAGAGAAAGGGAGAGAAACACATAGAGGAAAGAGGGAAAGAGAAGAAAGTGTCCATTACACCGGGTGGATTTTTCCAGTGCACCGATGTTGGAACACTCTTCTGAGCTGGCCCTGGTGCAGAGTTTGTATGCCAACAGCATGCGCTGTCCCCCCTCTGCGGCCGGGATCTCTGTCAGGAATGAGGACCTGCCTATGAGGTACGTTGGGGTTGGCCCCTCATTCAAATCTGGGCTAGCTTTTGTGGAGCAGCCCGTATTTGGACTGCTTCTTTGTCTGGTCTGAATATTGTCATAGGATGTATTGTTTCCAGTCGAGGCGTTCTCCCATGCTGTGACTGTATGACTGTGGGAAGGGTGGTGTTCCTCCTGTGTTCCTATATGTTTTTTTTATTTTTAATGAGCCCAGAAACCATGTATTTGAATATATGAACCCCATCTTCCTTAGACAAAAAGGATTCAATCAGAGGGTAGCAATTCAGTTTTAAATTGAACCAGAATAAAACAATCAATATCTTTAGGATTCTCATGTCATTTAATTTACCTTCCCCCTTATTTTAAAGTTCCACAAGGGCTCAGATAATTGCATAAACTATAAAGACAAAAGGAGAGAAGAACGTGTCAGTGATGCAGATGCTTGTCTCTGAAATGCACAGATCACTCAGAAAGACAAACCTATGTGACTGGGTGTCTACTGAAAACAACCCTGGCCTCACTTTACTCCCTTGGTCAAAAACAACAAAAACAATTTTCATACACACATCTTGGGTTCAGTGTTCTTGAACCGCGATATTATAGTGTTATCATAGGTGCTCAGCACATCTTTACACGATAAAAGGCATTATAAGATGAAGATCTTTCTCTCCATTTTGAGAGTTGGTCGCCATTCTGCAAATGCCTACAAGAAAGGCAGAGCTAAGAAAAAAGTGTGCCTCCAAGTTCAAGGCGACATGTTCAAAAAAGGCATGATGTGGCCCATTTGGGTTCGAAGCTGTCCTATTTTTACACTTTGCAGTTTGTCACGAACAGGGTCCAAATATACGATGGACAGGACGGGTAAGTGGGACTTCAGTTCCACTGCATGAGGGGAAAACATTTGATGTAAACAACAAAAGCATAGTACATGTGGAGGATTATGTGAGGATTACAGTAGTAATAATCTGAGATTGAGAATAGGAGGCCAGTGTTAAGAGGTGCCAGCAACTATGCATCGGTCTTTGGAATCTATTCGGACAAATATTTCTTAGGAAAGCCAACGAGATGAATGCCAAATGGTAGAATTTAACTGGTGCATTGGCATGTACTGTACAGAAAACGGTACAGCTTGTATTGTACACGCCCACAAAGGAAAATGAATCTTCACTCTACAGGAATACTGCTCCTTTTATAACAAATCTATTCAATTGGATCCCCTGAGACCTAATGGAGTCAAAGGAATGATGTGGATGCTGCGGATGGGATCAAATTATTGTATTTTTTCTCCATATTAATGAAACCTGATTCTCCAGAGAGGTTTAGACCAGCTTTTTATAGCAACCCCTCAAGCTTAATGGTAATGCATGTTGCATAGTGAGCTTGTCTATATGTATAGGTGCAAAATAGGTCACATATCACATTATGCATACAAACCTCTTATAGACACAGTTTAATGGAGCACACTCTGCACTGGTGCCAAGTTGCCTTTAAATTGCTATGGACACGAGGATTAAGTCGGATTTGGTGAATGGGATGTTTCTTAACACTCGCTGTGAATAATATTTTTGGATTGTGCAGCTGCTTGGGCAATAATGAATGGTTTGATAATTAGGCTATTCCCCCCACCCCACCCCCCGCCTCTCTGCAACTGCAATGGCAAACAGTACTTGACAACGGCCCAGTGGCCCCCTACCTTTCCCCCCCAAAGTGTAGAGGCCTCACCCTGCAAGTCCAGCACAACAAAGAAGACAGGCACCTCCTCCCCCCAGAGAAACAACAGCCAAGCACAAAGGGGAACATGACCTATGACCCTGGGGAAAAGCAAGACCACAAGAAAGTCTGATATTTAACCATCTCACTTCTGATTAAGTGGATTTTATAGACCTTGATGCAATGAGAGGCAATGACAAAGCTAGAAATGATCCTGTCAAATCAAATAAAAGCAATCCAACTTCCTAATTTAGATGCCTGAGAAAATATGGAAACAAGAGCAGCATTTTTAATTACGAAGGCAATGACCAGAGTACTATATTTATACATTTCAAATGGCTCTCTTTTCAGGATCATTAGATTCCTGACTTATTCACATGATAACCTTCCTCTACAATGTGGCTCAAGGTTTTCTAATACTCAGGTTTTATAAAGTGCTGCAAAGTATATGATTCACATTATAAGAATATAATGTAATGCCACAGAACATAAAGACATCCTTAACCAAAAATGGGTAAATAACAAGTAAATTCTCTACTGATCGTCACATTCAGCGACCTAAAGGGACATTACAGTAATTTTTTATAGGGGCAGAAGCGCTGTAAGGCTTGCAGAGCAGCAGCAGGCAGCATGGTTTCAGACTTTTGTTGAAGAGGCCACGCCTCTGGTTTGCTGCAGCTCGGTGTGCAGTGACAGCGGCTTGCATGAATTTATTTCAGTCGGGGACGAGAGAGAAATTAGGAGGAAGGAATACGGCGGATATCGGTGCCCTCTCTCTCCCTCTCTCATGCAGTTTTGAGGAAGACGCCCCCTCCCTGCACCTGTTCTGCTTCGTCTTGTCACCGTCTCGCCGGAGTTGAGCCTCTTGCGAGTGAGCGGACGTCGCTTCTCATTGTTAGATAGACGCTGTGTTCAGCATGACTTCGACGTACAACCTGGATTTCCACCCTCTGGCCGAAAGTCGGTTAATGACTTCGAGCGACACAATGTGAGTAAGACAAGTATCGATGTACGTTGCGTTTCTACCATCCTCCGTCAGCAGCACAAACATTTCTGACAGTAGAGACGAAGCAAACAACAGTTCAGGGCGAGTTCGGAGTTAGCTAACGTTAGCTTAACTGGCCACTGGGATGCTAACGTTGCTAATCATACGAGCTGTGACGGTACGCTCACCTGGAGTTGAAGTAGTTTGCCTAACTTAGATAATATGGGATATAATCACAAGGGAAGCCGGTTAAGTAGTTGTTTCACCACTCCTAAGTACGTCTGAGCACACACCCTCTGGGCTAATACATATTACTCGAAATGACTGGTAGAAAACGCAAATTGCTAGCGACGGTATCGGATACTAGGCGCGTTTCAACAGTCAAGTGACATGTGCTTCCGGAGATCACACGTTTCGGTATCAGCCCAGAAAACATCGATTAGTTTTTTTGTAAGAGCAGCTTATATTGCATGCTTATATTCCTTAACTTGTACAAACACAGCATTATCTTTTGTTCAGTTGATTAGTTGCAACTGGAGAAGTTTAGGTTGACGTGTGCTCGATCGAAACGGTAGGTGTTAAAACAGTTATCAGCGGTTAAAGGGAAGTGCAATAAGTGGTTTCCGTATTAAGTTGTGTGAAGTTTTTAAATTATATGATTTGATGCCGAACTGATATCTGCGTGTTTTTCACTTCCAAATACGAAATCTCAATAGTACAAGTGAACATTGTTTGTAGGGAGCCCACGGTTTATCGGCTCGCCTCGCCTGGTGCACTCCCTGTACCTCCCTGTCTCTCTGCTAGCAATCGAGCTAGCTAACATCGTTAGCTTCAGCTCACTGGCATCTGTGTCCTCGTCCATGTTGAATGCGGAGTGCTTACTTAACGGTAGAAAACACGTGGTTTGCTACATTATTGAACCATTAATGGACATCTTGTGACAAGGCATGTAAACAAGGGAGAAAAGACACCCTCTAAGCACAGACGTTCATGTTAAAACTCGGACCCCTCGACATAACAGCTAATCCCGTTTGACAAAAACATGGCCAAAACCACAGTCTGCTTTTACAAGACTGTTGAAAATTTAAATGTTTGTACTTTCAGGGTTGCCATCTTTATTTTGTAGCTAAATGGGCCCGGTCGTTCTGATTTCGTGAACCTGCACTTAAGAAAATGCCAAACATATTTTGGATGGTTTCTTCAGGCCATCTTATCTGTTTTGTCAGTTAACTGTCAGTGTGGTTGAAAAAACTGCCTACGGAGTTAGTTTTGGATCCTTGACCCTTAATTTTTTCCCCTTACTAAACGACAAATAATAAGTAACTACCACCACCGCCACCAGAGTTGATTAATTGCAGTTTTTTAATCAGATCCACCAAACGTTCCCTAGTTCCGGTTTAACAATTATCTGGATTTGCTGCTTTTCTTTGTCCACTGTGACAGTAAACTGTATTTTTCTAGGTTAATAAAAGTTGAAGAGAATAAGAATTTTGATTACTTTTGTAAACCCAGAAATCGATTAATTGATATAATAATTGATGGGTTAATTAATGCTAAAAAATACTTGTTTCAGATCTACCATTGATTGTTATAAGAATTTTTTAAAAAAACTTTAAAAACAGGCTGTTTAAACGTTTGATATTTATCATTTTCAAGGACCTTTTTTTTAATCAGATCCCTTGTACTTGGAGACACCAAGGTGGTGATTAGCTTGCTCCAGCTGTATTTGATTGATTTATCCCTCTGATTGTTGATGGTGAGAGAGACTATCAGGGCTTAAGTGTGATCCTTTGGCAGCTAACACAGCCGTAGTGCTATGTCAGTAAGCTAAGCGTCACAGTGATCCCCTTTGTTGTGGCCAGGGAGCTGTTGATCTGTGCGACGTGTAGGATCTTGGCACACGGTCTATGGGCTGTTCAGGCCAGCTGTTCTGTTCTCTCTCCTCACTGTGAGGGTGATGCAGGTGGCGAGAGAGTGCCATGCAGCCAGATGTTGTAGGCTAAGAGAAGGAGGGCTCTGATCTTGCCTGTCACCTGTTTCTCTGCTCCTGCTGCTAGCTTGGCATGGCAATAATTACAAGACTGACTGTCCTAGAGCTACATGCACAGCCTTGGAATTCTCATAATCACGTCCCCTATGTGGGGTGGTGTGATCGAAGGTTGAGCAAATTCCTCTGCAAGCTTTGCAAACAAAAGATATTGTAGGACACGGTTACATAAGACCAGATGCACCCACCTTATCCATGAAATTATCAGTACTTTGTGGCTGGTTATTAAAAGTTCACTATTAGTCTTTTAAAGCAGAAACAGATGCTGCCTCATGTGTGAACTTATGATCTTAAAATTGTATATCACTTATCATGATGTCAAGATTATGCACAATTCAGGTCAGCGTGCTTGTGACCTAGAAACTGATGTCCGCAGTTCACATGAAGTGGAATCAGCTGTTCGTTTAAGAGAGTGCTAGTAAAGAGCGCAAGTCGACTAGCTGTCATTGTTTGAATTTAGGGGGTTTTAAGATGAAATCCACTCTTTCATATTGATTGATGGCTCTGTGGAGCGGAAAGCTTATGTAGTTGCAGTTGTAGGCTGTCAGAAATCACAAATTAATTACTTTATTACTTTATGGTGTGCTATATAAATGTCCACCATTTCATTTGCGTAACCAAATACTATATTTTGCCCTAGTACCCACAATGCAAAGAAAAGCACTGTCCAGACAATACAGTCCTTCTGCTTACAATTCCGTATTACAGTGTGTTAAATACCATTTTGGTACAAGATAATATTTAAAATGGTCATAAATCTTATTTTATTGCTCACTGTAGTGTAAACTTCGTGTCTAAAATACAGGTTGTAGTAATTTGAGGAGTAAAGGATTGATAAATAGTGCAGCTAGAGAGAAACTGAAAGCAAAAAAAATGACATGTTTATTAAAGGGAGTTTTGTATTAATTAAAGATGTTCTGTTGCCTATCACAGGTTGGGATAATGGATGATTAAGTCAGGGCAGCAAGCACACTCTGTCAAAGTAATCATGTGTAATTGCTGCTTTTAGTGAGCTATTTGTCTCTGCATTTGAGATACATTGGTAAGGCTGCTGCCGGTACCAGTGAGCTTCACCTGAAGATTCAAATTCATGCTCCATCTGAAACACACCTAGAATGACCAGAGTTATTTTTTTAGTTAGATGTTTGACTGTTGATTCGCAGGAGCTTCACTTTAGTAACATCATCTATACCCGCCAGGGACACTTGGTGTGATTATGGAGTTAATGGGGCAGGCCTTGTCATCAGATGCTGGCCTTCTGTTAACATACGGCCCATTCAGAGGCTGATTGAACATGTCTGTCTTCATCACGGGAAACAAAACAATGGAGTGCAACCACATTGAGCTGAATTCGAGTTAATGCCAGGAGGAAAATGTTTTAATAACATTTCATCAAAACAACAGTGTACTGATTAGGTTTGACCACTTGGCATGGAAACGAAATAACACCTTGTCTTCCTGTTTCTGCTCTCTAGACTCTTCCACTCTCTTTTATTTATTTATTCATTTATTTATTTATTTTCTAAACCAGGGACACTAGTCTGACTGATTGTCGATCAGAGGTCCTACAGCAAACCTGTAAATCTTGACGCTGTTTTTCTGTGACCAGTTTTTAGCTAAGACTTCAAGTGTGTCAGAAGGATATTTTTATACCAGCTTGTGAAACCTTATTCAACCTGTCAAAGAAGATTCTGCCTCTTTTTGTAGTAGTGGAGAAAATAGACAGAGCTAGAGGAGCAAGCCTTTATGTTCTACTTGACAGCTGTCAAAGATATTACAGAAGCATTAGAGGCATTCTGTGTCTCGTAGAATCAGCTTATAAAGTCATTGGTTTCCTGAAAGGAAAAGCAACAGAATTTTTTTCATGGTATTACTTGCAAACAGCTGTTTTGATGGACTTATTTTTCTTTTTTTCCCAGAAGCATTACAACTGTCCACATGAGCTTTGACCCCTTTTTTTTTTATCCCCAATGAAGCATGACAGTAGTGTGCTGCTGGTTGCCAAAACAGCCCAGAGGCAAAAGAATTAAGTCCGTTACTCAAAACAGGAAGAGACTGTGTAACACTGGACTCACAAGACTGGTTTGATCAGTATTTAAACTATTGAGCAGTGTAAAAGTTGAATTGATATTGCAAGTGCCAAGTAACCTAATATGTAGCTATTAATGATTTTTTTTTTAAAAAAACCTTTATAGCTGAATTTTTTAATATCAAGAGTGATTACAGGTGACAGGGAGTTGTAAGGTTGCTTTCCATCAGCAGTGGTGAAGAAACAAAATGTGACATGTGTTGCTGCTGTGACCCCTGATGGTTAAGGGATGAGTAATGTCCAAACACACAACGCTGAGCTTTCAAAATCATGTGCATTACTAGGCAAATTGGCTGGCTTTCTATTATGGGCACAGCAAAGGTGTCGCTGGCATACTTGTGCGGTCAGAGCTCACCAACAGGACAGGCACATGGTTCAGATAAATCACCTTTTTTTATGGGTGGTGCAGCAGTAAGCATGCAACTGTCATGGCTCTGGCTCTGAATGACTTGTCAGCTGCTGCAGGGCGTCTTGGAGCATGATTAGCTGCCACATCGCAGAGCTGTTTGCGAAAGCTCAACTAAAGACTTTATCACTGCTGCTTATGAACTCTGTGTGAAACAGAGCTATAGAGTATTGATTGGATCAGTTATAATTTTCTGCAGCCAGTACCCTTGTCAATGTTTCACTACTAAAATGTGTATGCAAGGGTAAAATGCTGGTATATTGATATGATGGTTAAAGAGATAACAGCCTTTGCTATTTATTTCACACAGATAGAACATTTAAAATATTAGCAAAATGGTTTAACTTAAATGGAATTGTGTGTAAATAAAATTCATTGTTGGCTTTTGAATAGGCTATTTAAAAAGGTCTTAAATGAAACAATATCCTAGTTACACCGACTCCCCTGAACCAACTTAACAGTTTTTTTTAAAACTACTCTCTACTGAATAAGTAAGTACTTTGAAAAGTGTGACAGTACTGGCACAACGCCACTGCTGTATTGACATAAAATAATGCCACTTAAATGGCCTGACACTCTGGTTTCAGCGATAGATACTACTTTAGATCAACAGGTGCCACTTAAAACTGACAGACTGGCAGATACTGATCCTCTGTAGCAGCTGTCACCTGTGTGGTGGCTAAGCTAACAGGGCTGTCCACAGTCAGTTACTTTAAAGGAATGTTTTTTTATGTTTGTTTTTACATTTGGGAAATGTTCTTATTTGGTTCATTAACAAGTTAGATAAGAAACTAGACCACTACTTAACTAGATGTATAACCTTCCTGAGCATTGATAGTCTTTCGGCAAAGCTAAGCTAACTGGCTGCTTGCTGTTACTGATTTAGGAAGGGTATCGTCCCATCTTAGTCTCGACAAGAAAGAATAGCTTATTTCTCAAATTGTTGACCTATTTCTTCAAGGCTAGTGCAGCAGCGTGGGGGCTTTTTACTTGAAATGCTCCAAAAGCTTGTATAGTTTTGTGGCATTTTTTTAAACCTTCCTGCCTGTTCTTTTTTTCCCTTCAGCTTCATTTGAGTCAATGCGGCTCTTAGTGTGACTGTGCACTCTTCGCCTGTACAATGTAGTTTCATAATGCTACAAAACTTAGAGTCAGACAGTTTGAATCAAAAAATTTTTTAACTTGAGTAATATAAATGTATGACATTCAGACATATTGTAATATTACCATCATTTTGTGCATTGGGCAAAAGAATGTATTAATGCAGCTACATTTCTCTTTAACATACTTCTAACACCGAAGAGACAGTGCACAGATGCAGGAGGTATTGAAAATGTAATCACTGTTAATGGCAGTTTATTTTGAGCCTTAATGCTTTTGAATGCTGTGACACAAATTCAGGTTTTCAAGTGAGATTTCTTCCTACAGCGAGATTTCGTCAAACGGCCCTCAGCAAAATGGCGTTTGAGTGCCACTGGCAAAACTCGATAAATGGTGTCACCCACAGCACTGTGGCCTTAGCCAACGTAGCCTTCGACGTGTTCCAAAGCATCTCTCTGACTTGTCCCATTGTGCTGTAGAGGAACGGTGAATAGTGTTCTCCAGCATGGGGGAACAATATGTGATTGTTCCCCTGCTGTGGTGAAGAAGCTGTAGGTTACTCTCTGTACCATCGCCAAAGCGCCTGAGGAGGAGATGCACTGCAAAATCTCTGCCTGCTAACCAGCGATTCTTGGAGGTTTAGAGTTCTGCAGTGCTGTTTTTGTCTAGCAGTCAGAGCTGGTGGGAGGGGGTCATTACCCCTTTTTTTGGTAGAGAAAGCTTTTTCACTGGCGCTTTTTTTTCCTGCTATATATCAACATTTGAATATATTAACATCCTCCAGGGGGAAAAAAAGCGTTTATACTGAGGGGTGGAGTTGTATTTCAGAAGAAAAAGAACTGAAGTGTGATTTGTTAGCATGTCATTTAAGTCCCTCAAGGAGTTTGGTGTTTCTGCAGAACGTCTGGGCTCAATTTGTAAAAGATGGATGTTTCGTGTCCAAAGGTATGTGTGTAAAATTGTATTTACATAAGTGTATCTTTCAGTCTCAGCCTAGACTAATTTGTTTTGGACCATAGTCTATAGTCTTAGTGTTATACTTGTGGCCCTTTTTGATCCTCCGTGGCACTACATTGTGCATTGGGAGTGATGCTTTATGCTTAGCATGATTTATATGCCTCAACATCTGTGGACAGCTATAGCTTGGGCCTTATTCTTGATTTCAAGTCCCTGTACTACCACTGTCAGGAAATGTTTTTGTGCTTGATTTTGGATGTTAGAGTATTATAATGGTGCTGTGGTCATGGGTACACTGGTGAGTATTGATTCTCTGTCCCTAAGGCTTTCCTGAAAGGAAAATGGCAAGATTTAGTATTTCATTCATCCCCATTATTGCGCTACTACCACAACCGCCTAGGTTATTGCTCAATATATTGTTCACTATGCAATTCAGAGTTCATTATGCTCTGCAAAGGATGTAATGCTTTATAAACAATCAGCTCCTTGATAGAAATATTGAAATGTATAAAAACTAACCAGACATTTGTTTTTGACAACTGATCTTCAAAGAACCAAAGTGTAGTTTGTATAACAAATAACAATTTAGCCTGATTTGGTATATTTCGGTTTTAGTTTAACGTGGAGTTTGTTTATTTAGGGAACATGCGAACAACAGTATCAATTAGACTTTGTAGTTTTTAGTTTGTTAAAATGGATAGATGATCAAACTGTGTCAAGATGGTTGCCTAATGTAAGGAAAAAATAACATGCACATTAGTACCATTGTTTTTCAAATACCCTGTTGCTGACCTCCAGTTTAGATAAGATATTATGCAAAAATGCTGATTCAAGGTACTGTAGCATTGTTTCTGATAACAAGGTGTTGAGTCATCCAGTTATTCTTGTTGCCTTTTTGAGACATTTTGGTCTCTTCCCAATGAAGTAAATTTGTAAATTTGACCACCGTTACGACTTAAAAAAATGAGTTTTGTTTCAACCAAAATTTACTAATTGCAGATTTTTGTGTTTCTCCTAGCAACGGCAACGGCAGCAAAATGAACGGGTCGCTGGAGCACTTGGACCAGCCGGACCCAGACTCCATCAAGATGTTTGTGGGGCAGATTCCACGCTCCTGGTCAGAAACAGAACTAAAAGAGCTTTTTGAGCCCTTTGGAGCTGTGCACCAGATCAACATTCTCCGTGATCGCACCCAGAATCCCCCTCAGAGCAAAGGTAATGTCAGGACATAAAGCTTTCATACTTATAATTGGTGTAAAGTGTCTCAGTGTAGGGTTTCAGATTCTGGATTTTTGAGTTGAGCAATTGTTTTAATCAGCTGGAGAAACTGTCAAATTAACATGTCCTACACTGATTAATCCATTATTTTGTACAGTTACTTGCCTCTTAAGTGATAAAATAAGTTGTCAGTCATAGCCATACTGATAAATTTTAAGGACTACAGTGCCGCTATTGTCATGTATTACCCTGACTAGCGGTCAAGCAAAATACACAAACCCTGTTATTGCCACATCATCCGGCATCACATTTCAGCACAATCCCCCAAGGTAATGTACAGCATTGCTTCTCTGCACATGCATTACATAGATGAGATAATTCAATAGTCTTTGTTTCAGGGTTCAAAAGATTGCACCTTTTTCATAACCCTGCTTTATGGGCTTTTTTTCTTTGCACTTCTGGGTTAGAAGCAGCTTTGTATGAGGGAAGTGTTATTCAACTGCATTTTTCCATTAAGACATCTATCAATGTGGTTCGCTTTAAAAATGGTCCTCTAGTTGAGCGATTCAGTTTAGGTTGCAATTAGAGAAGACGGTGAAGTGAAAGCCTGCTGTCGGCAGAGAGCTGCAAAGTGCCACTAGAAGTGCTCAGTCTCCCGTAACTAACTGCAGGTGAATAAAGTAAACAACAGTTTCCCTGATATAACTGTCCTGGGTTTATGACACTGCCCAAATTTCAATTCCCTTGATGGCTGAATGACTCACTACGGTTAAAGGCACTAATCCACTCCAGGGTTTTAATGTGATGTTGAACTGTGTGTCTAAATTGAGCCCATTTTGTGCTCCCAGTAGTTTCACAGCCACACTAAGCTGGACCAAGCTGTCAGGAGCCGTTTTGCTGTTGTTAAAAGTCTCGAGCCAGCAGTCTCCTGTAGTTTTTGAGATGTGTTCAGAAAAGTTGGCGTTACTCAGCCCTTACAAGCTGCTGTTCTGCAGCCTGGTAACCAGATCCAGTCAAAGCTGTTTATCTGATATAGGGTGTATTTTCCACACTGACTAACATTAGAAGCATCACTGGTTCAGATTTAAAAAGTCACATATCAAGTTTTCCCTTCTCTGATTGGTTGTCTGCAGGTCTGTGTGCGCAAGGCAACAGACTCCCAAAACTCAGAGGAAATGGCCAAAGTAGAAAGTGCTGATTGAGTATGAATCAAGATTCTGCTACTGTAGAGCTTATTTCTCACTTAAATAAAAATAAGTTTTTAGTTTATTGTTCATCTGTAAATTGTGAACATTTTTGAAAAGCCTGCCTTTTTTTTCCTGCTTGAAATCAGACCTAGCACCATCCTAACTTTTAAGTGCAGCTCAGAGCTACATCACACTTTTGTTAAAATGGTTGGTTGAAAGTCACGTTTTGTTGTTCTGATTGGTTTAAGGTCCATCCAGAGGCATTTTGGTCAGAGCCCTTTGATAACATCCCATGGACATCTAAAAAAAAAAACTGAACCCAACCAATGTGCAAAATGCAATTTGGTTTGGCATGCAAGGCTAGCTGCTCTGCTGATTCAGTCTGTAAAATCATTGGAAGTGGCAGGCTAAAGGACAGTGTTTCCTGGCTGGCTGTTCAGTCTAGCGAAACTGTTATTTTACCCATTTAGCACAGTCTATCCTTAGTTTTTGTCTCCACCCTTTCTTTGTTTTTACCAGTGGAAGATGTGCTGACAACAACGCTGCTACTCAAAGACAGATATCTGAACTTTTGTTTGTGCTCTGTCCATCTTTTTTTCCAGCATCCATTCCAATGTCAGTTGTGCTGCAATAACATAGAGAGAAAAAACATGTCGACTTGTGTTTTCTTATCAAATGCAAAAATGTTGTTTAAAAAAAAATCACAGGTCTTCTTAGGTGGTTGGTTGTATGAGTCAATTTATCTTCATGGAATCTCCGAAAAGACCCTTTAGTTTCTGATTTAGATCTCTATTCAGTTCTCAGGGCTAAAACACTTCACTGTGACTATTTGGTCAAAAAAGCCTTTCATGTTTTAAGGCCTTAAAGGCAACACACCCTGTCACCAGGAGAGCATTTGATTCACATGATCCTTTAATAAAGATGTGCACACATCTAACGCCTCCAAATAATCCTGAGTGTTTTCAAAGATAAACCAGAAAATCTGCAGGGTGCTTATTATGCTGTGCGTATATAAATATATAGCAAACACTGAGCAGTTCATTGTGAGGCTGAAGAGTTCAAAGCCCCCCCCCTTTTTTTTTAGCAGAACCCTCCCCTGTTCTGTGTGGAGTGTCAGCTGTGATGGCCTATTGACATGTTAATGCAATGTTAATGTATTCTAATAGATAATCAGGCCTGATCACAGCAGTCTTTGGCTCACCCAGTCTGTGTGAGGTGAATATGTTGCAGCAGCAGCCCCACGCCCATTAATTTCATTGCCTTCCTCTTTTCCCCAGTAGTCCCACTCCTACTGGGAGAAGTGAGGCCAGTTTTATCAATGCTTGATGGCGTGATTCTCTGGCTAATGTTTGTGCAGCAGATAACACAACCTTCATCCCTGCCTTTTGTCATCAATCTTGCTTTTGTTTGATTTGTTTGTCGAAAAAACTCTAATCCTACTCCTGCTCTGGTTGTTTACGTATCCACAAAAATATATCGAGGAGCCATTAGATTCGGGTGTTTTTTAGGTCACGTCTACTGCAGGTTATGAAAAAATCATCTGATAAATATCACGCCTTACTGGATGGTTTATTTAGCTCCAGTAAATCGGAGGCAGGGCTAAGCAGCAGAGAAAGAGAGAGCTCAGCTGGTTGTGAGAGAGAACAGAACAGCTCGATGCATATTAGAGTTCAACAGCCCTCCCCGCGGCCTGGGAGCTCCAGTAACAGCATAATACACACTATGTAGGTCAGAGACGCTGCAGTGCTCCACTTCCCCAGCCCAGTGAAACTGACAGGCTGGAACGCCACTGGCGGTCTGCTGGGACGGAAGGATGAGAGGCTTTTTTTTCCTCCCCCGCTCTTCTTTTCTTCATCCCCCTCCCCCACCACCTCTCTTCTCCCATGATTCCTCTTCTGCGCTCCCACTCCTGCTCCCTCTTGTTTCTTTGTGCTGCCTCCTCTATGTGTTGTTTGTATGTGTTTGGATTCTTATGTAATGCGCCACTCTCTCTGCTGTGTCGATGTATTGGTTCTGTGCCCTGGCTTGCCCAGGCTGTGTTGACCCACGGACTTGGCATCACAGCCTCCTGTCAGCTATCTAACCCTGTGGTCATCTCTGCGGTCATGTCACACAACTGCCCTCAACTGTTTCATTACCCCAGTATCCTCGCTGTAAGCTGTTTTCACCATCTAACAGTTGTCACTAAGAATATCCTGTCACATGTCTCAAACATGTGATATGCAGAGAACATACTCTTGCTCTGTAGCAGTCATAGTATTACATTTACTGTCTGTGTGCGCTGCGATTTTAATGCCGCTTTTGCCCCCCCCCCCCCCCCTATTCATTGTTTGTCACTGTTTTTCTCTCTCTCTCCGCAGGATGCTGTTTTGTAACTTTTTATACAAGAAAAGCTGCACTGGAGGCCCAGAATGCACTGCACAACATAAAGACCTTAAGTGGGGTGAGTAAGCACAGTATGGGCTGCTTTTAGCTGCTTGAGCCCCTCTACATCCCTGGTGCAGGTTGTGAGCTGCGTTCTGGCTGATAATGAGCTCTTGGTTCACAGAACGCTTGTCTGGCTTGAGAAATATCTCAGCCCCCACTATGCACCAACATCACACTGAGGACTGCCCTGAACCTCAACACACTGAATTTATAACCTAGCTGACCCAACACATGCACATACTTGTAAGTATCACGGAAATTGTACTTGTTCAGGCACAGGACCCAATTGTCACAAAGTGGAACAAATTATTAATGCTGGTCTTCATGAATCATTGATGCACATCTACATTTTTATTTCTTAAAGTTTGCGGTATAAAAGAAGGCAAGTTGAAGTCTTTTTTAACAATGCAGCGGGTTAGCGCGAGTCTGGTCTCTTAATTCCCTACCTGATTTATGTAGAAAGATTAAAGCCCAGTCAACTGGAATAAGTGCAATTGCTTGTTAAACCTCTGCAAATCTGCCCTGCCCATACACTGTTCTAAATTGCTCTCCTTCCAATCAATTAAATCTATACCAGACAACTCCAGCCGTCGATTAAGTCAATAGCTCAGTCTATTGAAAAAGGAGCCTCTGTCAGTGAGGTTACAGGTAAATATTGAACCATGTTGATAAATGAGTGTAGCAGGCTGAGTATACAGGCTTGGCTCTTCACTGGAGGACTATCAATCAGCCAGACATTTCAAATAAAGTGTGGTCTAACAGCTCAGCTCTCGAATCCCACTCCCCCAGTCATACTGCTACTGGCATTGACTGCAAGACAGTGAGTTTGGTTTGCGTGACAGTGGAAAAGCTTGTTTCCCTGTTCCTGCTTTCTCTCCCTTCTGTGCCTCGCTCTCCTTGGTCAGTGACGCTAGCCAGTACCCATACTGAGCAGGCCATCTGTCTGCTTCTCTTTAGTGCTTGTCAAAAACAAACCCACCACTTTTCATAAGTACAACCTGCTCAGGCATCTCAGGGCTAAATTTATTTCCTCTCTTTCATGTCACATGGCAGGTAAATGTGCTAAAAATATTTTCACTTGAAGTTCTATGATTCGCCTTGGACAAAGCGCTTATTAAATGGCGTGAAATGACAGATCCTAAAGCAGTTGTTCTGCATCCACTTTCTCACATAGACAACTTGAGAAAAGGCATCGTGTTCAGAGATGTTAGGCTGACTCATAAGAGATTTTTCACAGCTCTGATTTGCCACACCTTGTTCTTTTTGTATGTGATATAATGCTGTGTCTGGGGTTAGAGAAATGTATTTTTTCAAAAACTAAAGCTTCCTTTACATTTCAAAGCAATTCAGAACTGGCTTGCTTGTCAACCATCTCTGTAAAATTGTCTTAAAGAAGATGAGTGATGTTGACAGGAAGAATCGATAAGTTCAATCACAAGTCTACAATACAGCAACAGTGAAATTGGATACTGGTGAATTTGATCTCCACCATCATCTCACAGACACTTCTTCTGAATCTCTTGTGGTGAGGGATGATGATTTCAGAGTGAGAGAACAAAACAAGAGGCTGAGAGAAATGCTTAAAGATGGAGGGAGGAGGGCTTTGGGAGTGAAGATATGAGACCCTTGTGATGAGAGATTCTGAGGCCAAACACCTGCATAGTTCATAATGGTGACAGATGCAGTGTTAACCATTTCTCTGCCCTTTATTTCAGATGCATCATCCTATCCAGATGAAACCCGCTGACAGTGAGAAAACAAGTGGTGAGTAGATTCATGCAAATGCAAGGTGACAACAGCTAGAGCATGGAAGCATAAGAGAGATGATGTCTGTTGAGGAAAAAACTTAGAAGAGCAAAATTTAATCAAGACAAATGTGATGAGAGACATTAGGACAAGATAGGAACTGGATTGTGTCTATTAAATGTCAAAATATAAAGGTCTGACAAAGACTTAGTTCAGGGAGTGCAGCAATACACATTTTTTTTGTATAGTATCAGGGGTTAGGAGGATTAAAGGCTTTAAAAGGCACGAAGATGAGAAAAGTAGAGCAGGTACATGGGATCCAGAGACCACAAATGGATGATCGAGTTATCTGTCTAGAGAAGTAGACACTGAGGAAAACAAAGAAATTTGTACTTGAGAGACTGGCACCTTGAGGGAGAGGCAGAAAATGTTGCAGCATGACAAGGAAAGAGCTTCAGCAAGAAATGAGTATGATTTATTGCCTGATGTAACTGCTGCTTTCATAGCTCCATAATTGTTTGGGTTTAACTGAATAGCTGTTTTCTTTTCCTCCCTCTACAGCGGTAGAAGACAGAAAGCTCTTCATTGGAATGGTTTCAAAGAAATACGGCGAGAACGAGATCAGAATGATGTTCTCGTCTTTCGGTCAGATCGAAGAGTGCCGAATTCTACGGGGACCAGATGGTCAGAGCAGAGGTAGGTGTGCTTTCAGCATAGGCACAGTGTTCTTGGCCTCACAGCCGGCACCCTCAGTGTAGTCGAGTACATATTCTCATCAACTATTTATATATGCCCCTCCCTGTTTGTTCGACCCCCTCCATCCCCAAATGAAGTGCTATTCACCTCCGGTGAGACCAAATCCATCCCCATAGTCTTATCCTCCCATCACTGTTACACTCAGCCTCCACATCTCACAGTGAAGGGCCACCGCACTTGCTGTCCGGCACAATGGCCCGTCGCCTTGGCAACCGCTGGCTGCTGGTGTTCGTGGGCTCAGCTGGCAGGCGGCTCGGCTCAGCTCAGCTCAGCTCCTCCTTTACCGCCTCCTTCATCACACTCTACAAAGGCTGGAATTAGCCTGTCGTTGCATCCCCTACGAAGCTCTCTACTGCATAATGCCTCAGAAAGCAGGCAGCACGAGGCTCTCGTTTTGATGTGTACGATTAAACCTCTTAGCAGAGATGGTTGGCCATGAATTTTATGCTTTTTTCCCCCCCAGTAATTGTGCGCAATGTAACAACAATTTGAAATGGACCATAATACCCTTTGATGTTTGCAGATCTAACATATTTTAGCAAATCAAAGCCTTTTCATGTGTATTTTTGTGTGCATTTTATGTGTATACAATCACATTGACTGTTTCACCATAAGACCAAATAGTCTAGCCTCTTTGGGTGGCAATTTAATCTGTCGATCACTGTGCTCATGTGACACGTGTTACTGTTTCCTTGTTGTGTTCTTTCTCCGTGTGCTAACCAGTGAGGGTGGTTCTGTGTGCTTGGGAGTTGCCATTCTCTGTACTGTAATGTGTTTTTTTGGGGTTCATAACGAGTTGTCCAAACCTTTTGTCTTGTTTTGTTTCTTCTTGTCCCTCCCTCCCTCCCCCCTTCTCCTATTGTTCCCCCCCTACAGGCTGTGCGTTTGTCACATTTGCTACCAGGGCAATGGCACAGAATGCAATCAAAACCATGCATCACTCTCAGACTATGGAGGTACTGTACCCCTTAGCAACTATTTCTCATTTTCCCCTCTCCCCCCTCATACATTCTGCTGCCCCCTTGTGTTGGAAAGATGAAGAAACTGTCCAAGCAGACAGCGTCCATTCATCACAGAGCATGAGTCATTTCCAAAACCACTCTTGCCAATTACAAAATGACATTATTGTCTGCGAAATAACTGAAACATTGCCTCTTTCAATTTTGGGCCAACTAAATGCATCTCATTTATTGATTCTAATAATATTTTGGAGTCACAGTCTGCCATTATCAATCTATATTTTGGACCACAGGGAAAAGAGCCCTAACCATCAAAAATAGGTTATCAAAGAATTAACCTAGCCTGAAGCAGCTACCCTATTAGATTTCTTCAAAAACTGGGTCCATGTCAGTATGTAGCCAATAGTGTCTTAGTGGAAGTGGAGCAGCGGTAATTTGACAACTAGCAGGTCAGAGGCTCCCCAGTGAAGCATCAGACCAAGTCTAATTAGGAGCCCAACCAAACATAACACTCCTCCTACCAGATTAAAACACAGGCCCCAGTGGTGGTGCCACCCATTTCCCCCTATATCACAACCTCCCAGTTTTCAGCGGCAATGGGAGGTGCTGCTGGTTCAGAAGCCATTTTCCCTGTCCAGCCTGGTCCCTGTCCGGCTCTCAACTCTCAAAATACTTTTGCACCGCATGCCTCGTGCCCATGCGTCTGTCTGAACAATATGTGATTGTCTGTTTGTGAGATTGTGTATATTGTAATGCATTTTTCTTGTTCATTTCTGCTGACATATTCTCATTTGAATGTCATGTTTTAAGTGTTGTCTCCATCTGTTGTCTGCTCGTCTGTAGACTCAATTCAGCTCCTCAGAGTGCTAAAAAGACTCACTGTCTGCAGCATTATCCTGTGCCCCTTTTGGAATGTGGCCTGGCTCAGCTTTGCATGGCAGATGTCCTCTGTGTGTTAGCTTTGATATGAATGCAACAGGCATAAAAATGTCTTGAGGCATAGATGATACCCCCCCCCCTTTTTGAAAAATTTCTTGCAAAAACTGTCCTTGCATTGGTAAATAAACTTTGAATTCTGCATGTATTTCTGAATCCATCTAACGTCTATGACCTCTTCACTGCTTCAGGGCTGTTCCTCACCTTTGGTGGTGAAGTTTGCAGACACTCAGAGAGATAAGGAGCAGCGGCGCCTGCAGCAGCAGCTAGTACAGCAGATTCAGCAGCTCAACAGCGCCTCCACCTGGGGAAACCTGACCGGCCTGGGGACCCTCACGCCGCAGTACCTGGCTGTAAGTATTGCTCAAACAGGCAACTCTGCTCAGCCACACATTCAGTCCTGTATTATCATACAGGCCCAGTAGGAAAATGCAACCTTTCGCACTGCAAAAACTCAGGAATGGCCTAAGGAACTTGACAAAGAGTGCAAAGTGTCAATTTTGCCTCCAAATTCTTCAGATCCCAACCCGATCAGGCTACCTCAGGATGTGCTGAAACAAGGCAATCCATGGATGTCCCACTGTGGATTGGACTTGCTTCTGACTTGTCAATGCATATAAACAGGACCTCTGGTGTCTCCTGTGGTGTCTGGCACCAGGGTGCTGGAAGTGCATCCTTTGAGTCTTGTGAGTTGTAAGGTGGGGCCTCCATGGATTGGACTTGTTCCGGTATATGGGATCTAAGCATTGTGGAAGCCAAATCATAACCTTGAGCTCTTTGTCATGTTCTCTCAAGCCATTCCTGAGCAGTCTTTGTGGTTTGTCAGGGCAGTTGTCCTTTAAGAGGGACCACTGCTATCAGGAATGGCTTGAGAAACGTGACAGAGAGCTCAAGGTTATGATTTAAGGGGGAATGTGGGTGGTACTTGGTTTGCAATGTCGTTTTGGTGGGCGGTGCTTGTCAAGTGGCTTCCATGTGAATCCCAGGACCAAAGGTCTTCAGCAGAACATTGCACTGTAATGAGATGATCAGTGTGTATTATTCTATATGTCAGTGGGTTTAATGATTGGCTGATCGATGTTTATGTGTCTCTGTTGGCCAAATAACAAATTTTATGTGCAAATGATTGATTTTACCTAGATATCAGATTCTTGATGTGGCAAGTATAAATTGGGCTAAAATCACTCATTGATTCCACTTCTCAGTAACCAAATGATTAGATCTAAGCATCAGATTTTAAAGGTGATCATGTGAAAGCCAGTATCATGTTGTTATATTTTGTCCCTAGATCTTCTTAATAATGGCAACACTAAATAGAGGATTATTGTGAAATCGAGCCAACCAGAGGGTTCAGATGTTACTGTTGATAATTTAAAATGTAATGTATGTCCTCTATATGATTCTTTTTTTTCTCTGTGTCTTCTACAGTTGCTCCAGCAGGCCACATCCACCAGTAACCAAGGCAGTTTCAATGGTATTCAGAGGCTAGGAGGTAAGTTTATCTTTTTAGATGTGGAGATGTTTTTTAAGCCATCCTCTATAATTGAGCAAGCTGACACTTTCAATGTCACCAACCTTGTGACTCAGTGCTATGTGCCCACATGGTTTTAACTGCAGTAAATCAAATTACTCTTTCAGATCAGTCACACATTAATAATCAGTGCAGCTATTCTAGGCCCGTGCAGCCTGTGCTTAAAGAAAAACGCACGCAGCTTAAAACCATGACTTGCTGAAATTACAAAGCAAGACTTAAAAAAACTCCATCCACATTTTAAGTAAGAGACAACTTACAACCCAAGTATAATGGGGCAGGATTTGTATGTTTAAATATAATGTTTGGTCAAAAATAAAAGTTTCTGTGGATAGTTATACTCTCTTTAACTGTAAAGACAGTCTATATGCTTTTTCTCTGAAAGGTTTATTGCCTCTAAGATCTTTTGACAGGTCTGCGAGAACTTGGGCATGAGTTTGGAAGTCTTTAATCATCGTCTCTGTTTTTTCATTCCCTCAGCAGGTGTAAATCCTCTTCAGCTGCAAAACTTGGCCACATTGGCTGCCGCTGCGGCTGCAGCCCAGAGCTCTGGCAGCCCGACCTCCACCAGTGCACTGTCTACAAGTAGTGGAGCCCTGGGAGCTCTGGCCAGTCCAGGTAATTAAATACTAACATGAGCTGATCTGTAATATGTTGCAGATACTGTACATAGAGTAATAAATACCCAGTGTAAGTCAAACCCCACAACAGATTTATTATCATGGTTATCATCATGGTTATTTTAGTTTGATTAGAAGACTCGTTTATGTAATGGTTTTGCCTACCGAGTTTTTAATCTTTTTTGATCATTAATTAAAAATCTGTTTATCTTCACTTGTGACATTTAAATCTAAGTCTAAATAAAATTTTTCACCCATTGAGATGCACCTCGTGCTGCAGTGATGGTACATACCAATTGCTCTGCAAACCTCCCTCATCTGCTGTTTGCCTAACTGCCCTGAGCCATTCCTCATTTATTTTATGGGAGTTAATCACCCACATGTAAACTTTTATGAGATCCCCCATTTTCCTCTAATCTGTGTTAATATACATACACATGCTCCATCTGTCAGAGTTTAGCATATTGCTGCAGCAGCAATGACCTCTTCTTGTTAAGAGGCAGATTTTTAACTGCCCCCTCACTGCTGTGTCATCCTCTCAAAACCAGAACAGTTTGTGTAAAAGATGTCGTGTGTTCTCAATTATATCTGATGGTTTAAACATGAGCAAGTCTCACTATGGTAACCGATGTCCTTTTTATTGTCTTTCCAACAGGCGGTTCAACAGCAGGGTCCAGTGCGGGTGCTGCCATGAACACCTTGGCATCTCTGGGCACTCTGCAGGGTCTGACTGGGACTTCTGTGGGCCTCAACCTCAACGCTCTCACCAGCAGCGTCAGTGGTAAGACATGTCCTTTTTAAGTAGCTAGAGAAAAGCTTAGGGGAATTCACACTGCTGCTTGTTTGCTGGATACTATTATTACATTGTCCTCAGTGCTGCATTAAGCAAATTTGACTGCTAGGAAACAGAAGAACTTGGCTTACAGATTTGGTTGTCTGGACTGGCAGGCTCTTTTTGATCCTCTACTGCCGATATTTCAGTATGCCATTTTCAGAGCACATTAAACTTTATTAGGATTTACCTTAAAAAATCAAATGCAAGTAATAAGTATCTTAGGTTATCAGTCAGATGTTAATTTAATTAAATGTATATTATTTAGGTTTAAATGTATATTATTGAGGTTGTAATTTGCTCTGGTGCTGAACTGGACTGTAATAAATTCAGTGCTGTTTCTAATATTTTGTCCACCTTCTTTAATTTTAAATTATTCTGCTTTACTCTGCATTCTGTTGTTTTAATTTTATGTACTGTTTGGTTGTTTGTTTCCTATTTTTCTGTTGTTGTGCTGCTGTAAAAAACATTTTTTCTCATTTGGGGAATCAATAAAATGTTATCTTATCAGACAAGTATCAATAAAATGCAGTCCACTGCAGCACCATTACTGCAACCACAGTAATACATTTATTGATGTATAAATGTGCCTTTGAACGTTTGAACAGAAGCTGTCTATTAAAAGCTTCAAGTGAAATATGTGGCAGGGCTGTTGCACCAGTTGCCAGGGAGTGTTACTTGTCAAGCTGTGTTTATGTGTTTGTATCTCTGCCCCCTGGTGGCTAAAAACTTTAATGCTGCTTTAAGTGCCAACCTCAAAATAATTTTCTACGAGCTGTAAAATGTTTAAATTATGAGTGTACAAGGCATTCGCTTGTCTTTTTTTTTTTTTTTTTTTTTTTTTTTTTATTTATCTATTTTTTTTTATTTTCATTTTTTATTTTACAGGTATGGGGGCCATGAATGGAGGCCTGGGAGCCTCCATGGCCAACGGGTCAGCAGCCAGCTCCATGGACGCTCTGACCCAGGCCTACTCAGGGATGCAGCAGTACACCGCCTCTGCTCTGCCCTCCCTCTATGGCCAGTCTCTCCTGCAACAGAGCATTGCTGGCAGCCAAAAGGAAGGTGAGTAGTTCCTTAGGCCACACCAATACACACTGATTATATATTTTTATATATTTATAAATGTCTCAGCTTTTATTATCAATGTCATTCAACCTAATTTCCTGCTTTCTAAACAAGAGAAGCTAGACAGTGAGCTAATTATTTACTTGAATGCAATGGAAAAATGCAACTGAAAAAAATCTAACTTAAGTCTCTGGTTGTCTCAACAAATGGAGTAGGGCCAGAGGGTGCCAACCTGTTCATCTACCACCTGCCGCAGGAGTTTGGGGACCAGGATCTTCTGCAGATGTTTATGCCTTTTGGAAATGTGGTTTCTGCCAAAGTCTTCATTGACAAACAGACCAATCTGAGCAAGTGCTTTGGTAAGTGTGTTGACATCACAGTATACATAAAATGAGTACACCTCGTCAATCTGCTGCATTGTCCCCTGCCTGCTAAGTTGTCACAGTGCCAACATAAACTTCTCAGTAAAACACAGGTGTGCCGTTGATACAATGCTGAACAGCCCTCCTCAACCCTTCTGTTCGCAGGGTTCGTCAGCTATGACAATCCTGTGTCCGCGCAAGCTGCCATCCAGGCCATGAATGGTTTCCAAATCGGAATGAAGAGGCTGAAGGTTCAGCTGAAGCGCTCCAAGAACGACAGCAAACCCTACTGATCCTAGCCCCGGGGCCTTCCCCCCCTCCCCAGCTCTAATGCTAGCACTGCTAGGGTAAGTTCACCCTCCAGCCAAGGTCACCACAGGAGAGACTCAGTGGGGAAGGGGGAAAGGAGCCCACCACAGGAAGGAGACTCACTCTTTTCCTAAAAAAATGGTTGCAATGATCTTTCCACATTTTACTGTATTTCATTCCTGCGGTTTTATTATGTAATTTGAGTCGGATTAAATATTTTAATGTATATGATTATTTATGACTATCACTGGAGTCGGTGTTCGCTGGAGGTATTTTGTGTCACTGTAAGTAGTGGAGAGCATCAGGTGTGTTTCCATGCCATTTCATTGCCTTCAGGTCAAGCTAGACAGGTTGACTAAGGATCAGTTGTTGTGTTGAAGGGCTGAAGCAAAGCAACATAGACCCCGAGCCCAGAGCTTCAACCTGCGTTTGGCTTTTTTACATGTAGTCTGTCTCATTCATTCATCATTCTTAATGTGAAAAAACTTTTGCACTCTATAAACTCTTCGATCTTTGCCCCCTCATCCCCACCCTCATCTCACCCCCTATCCGTCTCCCAGCCTCTCTCTCTGTCATTATCTAAGCCATGTTGAGCTAGGCTACCTCTCTCTTTTCTCTATTAACAACCTCTTCCAGTCATTCCATCCATCCACCAAGTCTCCCACAAGGGACTGGCTCTAGATGGATCTCTTTGGGTGCCAAGTATACAGTTTGTGCATGTTGGAGTCTTTGCCATATGTCCTAGTGGTGTCACTTCCTTAAATCTGTGTATTGTTTTTTTGTGTGTCGGGAGAAAGAATGGGGGGGAAATGTTTACCGCACTGTCCTACTCTATGTGGTGATTGGCATTGTTTTTGTTGGTTTTTGTGCCTCATGGCTAAACAATTCTTGTGCTGTACCCCTAACTTTCTCTTCTCTCCTCTTTGTCTTCTTTCTCTCTCTCTTTCTTTCTCTCTCTCTCTCTCTCCCTCTCTCCTCCTTTTGTGTTTTTGTTCCTTTTTTAGAACAAATCTCCATGCCTGTTTGCTCATCATTAGCCTAGCATGTCTTCATGATGTTGAAAGCCAAGCCAAACTCCTGGCCTCATCATCCCACCATTGTCTGTGATGTCTCTCTAAGCTCGCCTGACCAATACCTGGCCACCCACTGACCTTTGACCTTAGCTCAACCTGATTTCTCTGCATGTGTATTCTTTTTTGTTTTTTTGTCTATAGAAATGTGACAGGTGGGAGAGAGGTCAAGCAAATCAATGTGAAAACGTACCTGCGTTGAATTCATTTAAGAGACCTTTTTTTTTTTTTTTTTTTTAGGCGTAATTTTTTAAAAACGGTGGGGTTTGTGTTTTTTTATTTTTATTTTTTTTTTTTTTTTTTTTTTTAATTACATTTTAAAAAAAAAATAAAAT